>JARFIW010001229.1:1200000-2400000 GCA_036346225.1 Platerodrilus igneus
TACCTTTGGCGATGCGCGAATAACAAATCGTCGTCGAGAGATAAGAGGAGCATGCTTTTATTTTATATTAGGCAAGGCGTAAACAACTACTCAACCAGCCAATGTGGTCAGTAGCCCAGAGTGAAGGAAAAATCACTCTTATGTGCTAGACGGGTGTTCCGGGTATAGATCAGATCTTCCGAATGAAAGTTAAGTCAGAAACGGAGACAGCAGGATATGAAATAAGTAGAGTTTTTGGACAAGCGTCCGAGAGAAGGTAGAGAGTTGTCCCTATTAAACACAAGTCGGTCTGATTGACTACCTGCTATGTTAATCAGACAAGTTAAGGCACGTAATAAGTTAAAAAATTACTAGACTCTTGGTGAGAACTAGTACAATCATTTTCCTAACGAGTGCATCCACTACGATAAGAAAATCAGACAAAAGTTGAAACAACAACTTAAAAGTGTCCCTACAGATACCTTCACACAAAAAACCAACTGTTGCAAGGTAATTTTTAAAACGGTATCGCAAAACCCTAAAAGTTGGTACTGTCCCGAGTCTAAAAACAAACAGCGAGGAATTTTCAAATTTGATAATTCAGTAAGGCGGGAACAAATTTTCTCCCACTTCAAACACCAGTCGGTGTCCGGCGTGTCGTCCCAACCTAAACGTTGTACCCATAATTGTTGTAAAAAATGTTTTATTAAGAACACCACCGGAGTCAACCAGCCGAGGGGGTCGAAAATTTTAGCCATATATGAAAGAACGGAACGTTTTGAAATATTCCCTTCGAAAGGAACAACATAGTAGGTGAAATTATCAGAATTCGGGTTCCAAACTAGTCCCAATATTTTGATACCAGAGATTTCATCAGAAAATGCTACGGAGGGTTCTAATTCAGATTCCTGGAATTGATTTAAAGAGAGTTGTCATTGCTGGACCACTTTCTTAACTGAAATTGGTCAACAGACAGCAATTTTATTAATTCAGATTGCAGCTGCTGAGCTGCCGCAACGGACTTGGCTCCTGAAATCACATCGTCCATATACGTGTGATTCAGCAAGGCCACAGATGCTAGAGGAAATTGTTGTCCTTCGTCGATCACCAATTGTTTTAACACGCGTTGCGCAATAAAAGAGGATGGTGAAAGACCATAAGTAAGCGTGTTCAATTCGTACTCTTGAACTCCGCTGTCGAGGGAGGGTCGCCAGAATATATGTTGGTATATTCTATCTTGCGCACGTACTAAAATTTGGCGGTACATCATTCGTATGTCAGCACAAAGTGCTATTTTGTGGGAACGAAATAAAAATATTATTTCGGGCAAACCTGATTACAGTTTCGGACCAGCGTATAGACGTTGATTGAGGGACTTACCGGTCGAATCATTAGCAGATCCGTTAAACACCACTCGTAGTTTGGTAGTACTGCTTGTGGTTTTATGAATGCCGTGGTGTGGTAAAATATAATTGGAGGTTGCAAAGCAACATTCATGTGATTTAGAGATAGATATTCCTTGAGAAATGAATCATAAACCTTTTGATTTTCGGTTGAATTGCGAAGTCGCCGTTCTAAATTTAGATAACTGTTATAAGCAATTTCACGATTGCGCCCTAGAGGTTCGGCATTATCCTTGAAGGGTAGGGCTACAATATAACGACCAGTTTCATCGCGAGTGGGTACTAACAAAATGTGCTTCACAATAATTGTCGTCAATATTCACAGCAGGAGGTTGAGAGACTTCTTAGAGCGCCCAAAAATTTTTTACTTCGCTTTCAAGAGGTTGCGACATTATACAAAGCGAAGTAGCGGTTGACGGTCCTTGCGGAGAAGGCACCTGTCCCATTAACACGTATCCAAAAATAGTGTCAATCGCTAGAGGTTTACCAAGACGGTTATTTGCGTTATTTGAAAATAATATTCTACAACATATGTCCGCTCCTAATAATATTTCTACCGGAGCGGATACATGGAAATTAGGGTCAGCCAAGGGTAAATGTTTAAATCGTTCATAAATTCCACGTGGTAAAGAACAACCGGGAATATTACCTGTAAGTTTTGGAAGAATAGAGGCACAAAAATTTATTCGTTGATCTGCATAATTGGAAAGTAGAAAACAATCGACTAGCCCTTTAGAATTAACAGCGGCATTGGCTAGTCCACACACCTTACTGTTATTGCGAACATATTTAAGACCCAAACGTTGCACGCAAGCAGAAGTGATCGCATTGATTTGGGACCCTGAATCAAGCACGCACCTTACAGGTTGAAAATCGCCATTGATGTCCCGAATCTTAGCTTGGATCGTTCCTAAAAGCACTGTATAATTTTTAGGATTGTTAGAGACATTGCATGTAGAAACTGTTTCTTTCATATCGGATGTGGAAGGGGTCACAGGTGTTATCGATCCCGAAGTCGAGACAGGAGATGCATTATGCAAAAAAGGTGTGATGATATCTCGAGCTACATAACCTGCATCTTCCCTTAGAGTTGCAGCCCTTAATATGATTGCCTAAACATTTAAAACAACGCAACATTCTTTTTATCTATCGGAAACATTTAATTTTTGAAAGTTTTTGCACGCGTAAATTGTATGCCCTTCATTACAATAGGGACACGAATTACGATCGCATTTTACTTGCGCATCGTTAGTGGATTCTTTTACAAAAAAAGACTTATTTAGATTATGTTTGAAGCGCGGTGGCATATTTACGTTGACGGGTTTTAAAGCTTGAACATCTTCGTGCATTTCTGAGGTTTTATTCCGCGCGGTTAAAAATTCGAACAACTGAGCACAAGTCGGCACATTAGAATCCGCGCGTGCATCAAATGCATGTTGTAATTTAGGATCCAAATTACGATAACATAGAGAAAATAAAATAAAGTCCGATAAATCTTCAACGTCGGGGGCAGATTTCAATGTGCTTACTGCGTTGAAATGTGTATTTATGAAATTTGATAAGGAACCAGTAGATTTAAATTGAAGAATTTTATTCAAATAAAAATTAACAATTCTGCGTGGAGAATCGTACCGATCTACCAGTTTTTTAAATGCTTGCTCATACAAATTGGGATCTAACGCTAGATCAGATACGACACTTAATGCTTCCTTCTCGAGGTACGATCTAAAATATAAATATTTCAATGAGACCGGAATAGATTTGTTTTCGTGTACAACACTGCGGTAAGTAGTAATGAAATTATTCCACTTATCAATGGAACCATCAAAAACAGGAATTTCTAGGGGTTTTAAACATTCAACGGATGGGCCCTTAAATGCCAGAGCATCCGCAGAAACCGATTTTGTAGAATTTTCTTTCAATTCTAAATATTTTGCACGAACTACGTCAAATAAGTCGTCGAAAGCTGCTACATTCAATTTTATATGTAGTTTCGGGTCGGGTTTAGTAGCGTTGAATTCTATTATTGCTACCTGTAGTTTTTCGAGAGCATTTTCAATAATCGGAAGCCTTTGCATTTTTGCTTCTAATAAGTTTAATTTACTTACATTTGCGGAAATAGCATAATCCCAAATGCCTTGCAAGCGACCAAATAAGGCTTCTTGTTGAGCTTGCAAAGAAATGCTGTCGAAAGACATTTTCAGAATAGTATAAACTACACGTAAATATGTAATTGAATTGAAGAGTATTTTATAATTAAAATTGAATGCAAATATAAACAAACACACCTGTGCTGATAACCGTTTATCAACATGCAGGTCAAACTCAATTACGAGGTTAACAATTCGATAAGAGTGAATTTATTTCAAATACTTTTAAGAGCAACTTTGTAATAATTTAACCTAAAGCAAGCTCCTCCAAAAACCACGACGACAATTTTATCACGCATACGGGTCGAAGGTGCCAAAAAAAATAAGGTATGTTCACGCCTTAGCGTAGCGGCTGGTTCACAATAGCAAAAAATGCGTAATAAAATTGTGTAATAAATCTGGTTGCATAAAAAACTTACCCCGTGTTCAATTATCACTTTACACTCACCACTAAATACATAATTGGTTAGGCAGGAGAGGGTGCTGAAGGAAGGAATAGAGGTACCCACGTTGTTATTTAATTAATTAACTAATGCCGACAAACCGGCGCGAGTGTGACATTTTAATGGACTGTGTTCTAAGAGAGAGCTGTGTCGACTGTCTTATCGTTTGTAACCAGCGCTTACCTTTGGCGATGCGCGAATAACAAATCGTCGTCGAGAGATAAGAGGAGCATGCTTTTATTTTATATTAGGCAAGGCGTAAACAACTACTCAACCAGCCAATGTGGTCAGTAGCCCAGAGTGAAGGAAAATCACTCTTATGTGCTAGACGGGTGTTCCGGGACAAGAACAGATCTACCGAATGAAAGATAAGGCAGAAACGGAGACAGCAGGATATGAAAAAGTAGAGTTTTTGGACAAGCGTCCGAGAGAAGGTAGAGAGTTGTCCCTATTAAACACAAGTCGGTCTGATTGACTACCTGCTATGTTAATCAGACAAGTTAAGGCACGTAATAAGTTAAAAAATTACTAGACTCTTGGTGAGAACTAGTACAATCATTTTCCTAACGAGTGCATCCACTACGATAAGAAAATCAGACAAAAGTTGAAACAACAACTTAAAAGTGTCCCTACAGATACCTTCACACAAAAAACCAACTGTTGCAAGGTAATTTTTAAAACGGTATCGCAAAACCCTAAAAGTTGGTACTGTCCCGAGTCTAAAAACAAACAGCGAGGAATTTTCAAATTTGATAATTCAGTAAGGCGGGAACAAATTTTCTCCCACTTCAAACACCAGTCGGTGTCCGGCGTGTCGTCCCAACCTAAACGTTGTACCCATAATTGTTGTAAAAAATGTTTTATTAAAACACCACCGGAGTCAACCAGCCGAGGGGTCGAAAATTTTAGCCATATATGAAAGAACGGAACGTTTTGAAATATTCCCTTCGAAAGGAACAACATAGTAGGTGAAATTATCAGAATTCGGGTTCCAAACTAGTCCCAATATTTTGATACCAGAGATTTCATCAGAAAATGCTACGGAGGGTTCTAATTCAGATTCCTGGAATTGATTTAAAGAGAGTTGTCATTGCTGGACCACTTTCTTAACTGAAATTGGCCAACAGACAGCAATTTTATTAATTCAGATTGCAGCTGCTGAGCTGCCGCAACGGACTTGGCTCCTGAAATCACATCGTCCATATACGTGTGATTCAGCAAGGCCACAGATGCTAGAGGAAATTGTTGTCCTTCGTCGATCACCAATTGTTTTAACACGCGTTGCGCAATAAAAGAGGATGGTGAAAGACCATAAGTAAGCGTGTTCAATTCGTACTCTTGAACTCCGCTGTCGAGGGAGGGTCGCCAGAATATATGTTGGTATATTCTATCTTGCGCACGTACTAAAATTTGGCGGTACATCATTCGTATGTCAGCACAAAGTGCTATTTTGTGGGAACGAAATAAAAATATTATTTCGGGCAAACCTGATTACAGTTTCGGACCAGCGTATAGACGTTGATTGAGGGACTTACCGGTCGAATCATTAGCAGATCCGTTAAACACCACTCGTAGTTTGGTAGTACTGCTTGTGGTTTTATGAATGCCGTGGTGTGGTAAAATATAATTGGAGGGTTGCAAAGCAACATTCATGTGATTTAGAGATAGATATTCCTTGAGAAATGAATCATAAACCTTTTGATTTTCGGTTGAATTGCGAAGTCGCCGTTCTAAATTTAGATAACTGTTATAAGCAATTTCACGATTGCGCCCTAGAGGTTCGGCATTATCCTTGAAGGGTAGGGCTACAATATAACGACCAGTTTCATCGCGAGAGTGGGTACTAACAAAATGTGCTTCACAATAATTGTCGTCAATATTCACAGCAGGAGGTTGAGAGACTTCTTAGAGCGCCCAAAAATTTTTTACTTCGCTTTCAAGAGGTTGCGACATTATACAAAGCGAAGTAGCGGTTGACGGTCCTTGCGGAGAAGGCACCTGTCCCATTAACACGTATCCAAAAATAGTGTCAATCGCTAGAGGTTTACCAAGACGGTTATTTGCGTTATTTGAAAATAATATTCTACAACATATGTCCGCTCCTAATAATATTTCTACCGGAGCGGATACATGGAAATTAGGGTCAGCCAAGGGTAAATGTTTAAATCGTTCATAAATTCCACGTGGTAAAGAACAACCGGGAATATTACCTGTAAGTTTTGGAAGAATAGAGGCACAAAAATTTATTCGTTGATCTGCATAATTGGAAAGTAGAAAACAATCGACTAGCCCTTTAGAATTAACAGCGGCATTGGCTAGTCCACACACCTTACTGTTATTGCGAACATATTTAAGACCCAAACGTTGCACGCAAGCAGAAGTGATCGCATTGATTTGGGACCCTGAATCAAGCACGCACCTTACAGGTTGAAAATCGCCATTGATGTCACGAATCTTAGCTTGGATCGTTCCTAAAAGCACTGTATAATTTTTAGGATTGTTAGAGACATTGCATGTAGAAACTGTTTCTTTCATATCGGATGTGGAAGGGGTCACAGGTGTTATCGATCCCGAAGTCGAGACAGGAGATGCATTATGCAAAAAGGTGTGATGATATCTCGAGCTACATAACCTGCATCTTCCCTTAGAGTTGCAGCCCTTAATATGATTGCCTAAACATTTAAAACAACGCAACATTCTTTTTATCTATCGGAAACATTTAATTTTTGAAAGTTTTTGCACGCGTAAATTGTATGCCCTTCATTACAATAGGGACACGAATTACGATCGCATTTTACTTGCGCATCGTTAGTGGATTCTTTTACAAAAAAAGACTTATTTAGATTATGTTTGAAGCGCGGTGGCATATTTACGTTGACGGGTTTTAAAGCTTGAACATCTTCGTGCATTTCTGAGGTTTTATTCCGCGCGGTTAAAAATTCGAACAACTGAGCACAAGTCGGCACATTAGAATCCGCGCGTGCATCAAATGCATGTTGTAATTTAGGATCCAAATTACGATAACATAGAGAAAATAAAATAAAGTCCGATAAATCTTCAACGTCGGGGGCAGATTTCAATGTGCTTACTGCGTTGAAATGTGTATTTATGAAATTTGATAAGGAACCAGTAGATTTAAATTGAAGAATTTTATTCAAATAAAATTAACAATTCTGCGTGGAGAATCGTACCGATCTACCAGTTTTTAAATGCTTGCTCATACAAATTGGGATCTAACGCTAGATCAGATACGACATAATGCTTCCTTCTCGAGGTACGATCTAAAATATAAATATTTCAATGAGACCGGAATAGATTTGTTTTCGTGTACAACACTGCGGTAAGTAGTAATGAAATTATTCCACTTATCAATGGAACCATCAAAAACAGGAATTTCTAGGGTTTTTAAACATTCAACGGATGGGCCCTTAAATGCCAGAGCATCCGCAGAAACCGATTTTGTAGAATTTTCTTTCAATTCTAAATATTTTGCACGAACTACGTCAAATAAGTCGTCGAAAGCTGCTACATTCAATTTTATATGTAGTTTCGGGTCGGGTTTAGTAGCGTTGAATTCTATTATTGCTACCTGTAGTTTTCGAGAGCATTTTCAATAATCGGAAGCCTTTGCATTTTGCTTCTAATAAGTTTAATTTACTTACATGTGCGGAAATGGCATAATCCCAAATGCCTTGCAAGCGACCAAATAAGGCTTCTTGTTGAGCTTGCAAAGAAATGCTGTCGAAAGACATTTTCAGAATAGTATAAACTACACGTAAATATGTAATTGAATTGAAGAGTATTTTATAATTAAAATTGAATGCAAATATAAACAAACACACCTGTGCTGATAACCGTTTATCAACATGCAGGTCAAACTCAATTACGAGGTTAACAATTCGATAAGAGTGAATTTATTTCAAATACTTTTAAGAGCAACTTTGTAATAATTTAACCTAAAGCAAGCTCCTCCAAAAACCACGACGACAATTTTATCACGCATACGGGTCGAAGGTGCCAAAAAAATAAGGTATGTTCACGCCTTAGCGTAGCGGCTGGTTCACAATAGCAAAAAATGCGTAATAAAATTGTGTAATAAATCTGGTTGCATAAAAAACTTACCCCGTGTTCAATTATCACTTTACACTCACCACTAAATACATAATTGGTTAGGCAGGAGAGGGTGCTGAAGGAAGGAATAGAGGTACCCACGTTGTTATTTAATTAATTAACTAATGCCGACAAACCGGCGCGAGTGTGACATTTTAATGGACTGTGTTCTAAGAGAGAGCTGTGTCGACTGTCTTATCGTTTGTAACCAGCGCTTACCTTTGGCGATGCGCGAATAACAAATCGTCGTCGAGAGATAAGAGGAGCATGCTTTTATTTTATATTAGGCAAGGCGTAAACAACTACTCAACCAGCCAATGTGGTCAGTAGCCCAGAGTGAAGGAAAAATCACTCTTATGTGCTAGACGGGTGTTCCGGGACAAGAACAGATCTACCGAATGAAAGATAAGGCAGAAACGGAGACAGCAGGATATGAAAAAGTAGAGTTTTTGGACAAGCGTCCGAGAGAAGGTAGAGAGTTGTCCCTATTAAACACAAGTCGGTCTGATTGACTACCTGCTATGTTAATCAGACAAGTTAAGGCACGTAATAAGTTAAAAAATTACTAGACTCTTGGTGAGAACTAGTACAATCATTTTCCTAACGAGTGCATCCACTACGATAAGAAAATCAGACAAAAGTTGAAACAACAATTTAAAAGTGTCCCTACAGATACCTTCACACAAAAAACCAACTGTTGCAAGGTAATTTTTAAAACGGTAACGCCATAAACACACAAGAATGCCTAACTATAGCAGTTAAATACAGAGACGTTGTCCCAATATGCTAAAACAACCTAGAATTCGATAAGGTATCAATAAAAAGCGATACCACCTCACCACGAAGTTCAATAAAAACAACAAAAAAATGTCTATATGTTATGATGACTTAGTAGAAGAAGAAACAAGTATGATATAGGATAAAGTGGGCAACTGTTATAATTCAGAAGAAAAACGCATGGAATAGAAACTCCTAGTTTTTGGCAACTGCGAATATGGACTATTTTTACAATGGCATAGGCCGCGGCTCCTATGTGAGCCCAAAGAAAAAAGCATCCACTCAAACATCAGCTAAAACCAATCATAAAAATTCAATGAGTTATTACAACCAAAGTTACGACATTCGCCACAAAATTAAAGGATGTAAGATAAATGCTGAAAACAAAATAGTCTGTTGTAGAAAAGGTGCGAGGATTAATTAAATGAAGCGACAGAGTTATACTGGGGGACCTATACAATAAACCGATATATGGCTAACAATAAATTCAAGGAAAAGTCAACAAGTAGCAAAAAGATAGCTAGTTTAAGGTAAATAAGTTAAACGTGTGGAAGATAGGTGCTGTATCTGAGAAGGAATGAGTAAATGAAGTTAACTAATTCATAGTGGGGACAGAAACATTAGGTAAATCGAAAAAAAAATTAAACGTGAAAAATTTAATTAGCATTTGGGTCAGCAGAGAATGGTTTAAGGTCTTTAATATGCCACCTTCCTTGGCGTTTTCCTTCAGCATCTTGAAGTTCGTAGTAAGTGGACTAACAACACGAGTGACCTTACATAGAATAAATTTAGGGCTAAATATAAATATTATCGTGATAACAGAGGCGACTAAAGGAAATAGATAAAATGTACTCACGTAAAATGTGGAGCGCTTCACGACTTTGCGGTTATCCTTTCCATTGATCTCGTTGATGGGCGTGGGTAGGGCTTTGTGCTCGTTGATACCAGATTTTATGTCTTCCCTCTTCTTGTTTGTAGCGATACGACAGGAATAGGGTAAGGAACGATAATAGGTACGGTAGAGGAAACCTACATTACCTGAAAGAGAAGACAAAGGCACACCACAGATAACCACACTGTTCGACGTTTCGTTCACTAGTCCCTGTCGTGACGAAAAATGCGCACTTCCTTCCACACTCCGCGTCTGCGCATTCTCTGGTGCCGACGCAACTGTATGAAGTGATGGAAATGCACGTACAAGTCTATTTTTTAAAATATTGGCGCGATTAAAGCCACATAATTAAACTAAAAACAGAAATGTTTACATAGCCGATTTTCGGCATGTAACAATCTATAGAACTAAAATATGAAGTGTTGTTTTGTCCGTGGGTGCAAATCCGGATATAAATCATTCAAACACATAGGGAGAAGTATTTATTTTACTCCCAAGGTATTTTTGGTGTTTAGTGATACTATTGAGTTTCTAAATACATGTCTTTGTAGGATGTGGAAACATTAGAAAAATGGAGACAAGCTATTCCTCGAAGTGACAAGGTTCTTTCTTATTTGTGTATATATTAATGTATAATGAAATTTATTTTTATGTGTATTGGATGGTAAGAATTGTAATTTAAGTATCTACCTGAGCATATATGTTTCTAATACGATTCTTGTTATAATAATACATTTATATTTCTAATTAAAAGTGTGTATAAAATAAGTTAGATATACTGTTGTTTTATTTTGTTTAATATAATACTTTATTGCTTCAATAAAATCACTATTTTATCCCCAAAAGGATGGTCAGATTTTGGTGTACTCAATGATACATGTACTTCATCCTCCTGGACAATCAAAGATTCAAAAAGTCTTAAAATTTCTAATTTTTATAGTATAAGACTTAACTACATAAATTAACAATAACTTTAAATTGATCTCCTGAAAACTAGTGTTACCAGAGATAAAACATTCCTTCTCCGTATGAACGACATCCCCTATTGTTGTATAGCCACTTGGATTTGTATCATAAAATGCTTTAAAAGTGCTCTGAATAAATATTATTTATGTATGGCTACATATTGCCCAACACGCTATTTTGATTCTTTAATAATTTGAAATTCTTACAGGAATCCGGGAGTATTAAATTGGTAATTGTTAAGAATTTGTGTATATTTCAACTTCCAATGACTGGAATATTGAGCAAAATCCAAATTTATAATTATTTAGGAGAAAAATAACGGATGCTCCATAAGACTGCATGTAAAAATCGCCCTCCATTTCCCTAGGGGCAAGTCGCGAACTACGAATACAGCGCTAAAATATGCACAGGTTTCTGGACGAGATTAATGTCCTAAGTAGAGAGGTCCATACTTAGTTGTTAAAATTGAGTATGAAGGAATATCAATAAATTAGCTTCCTGAAAATAAAACGATAGCAGAATAAAACATTCATCTCAGTACATTATAGTTATATGTTCTTATAGATTAAATAAAAATTGAATTAAAGTATTTGGGATTTAGTACGGTTTCCAGGGACAATTAAATTTTCTGTAAACCAAGGTGGCGAAACTAATATATCTTTACTGGCTAGTTTGTCTATAGCAACTTAAATGATGTGCAATTAATTTTACTTCCAATCTTATACTGATTATGTAACTTGTTTGAGAATATGCGTTGGATATAAATTTTCACGCTTTCTTCGGTTTGACGTGTTGGTAGTCGTATTTAAAATATAACAACATGGGAAAAATTGAAGATTTTTAAGTTTAATATTTTTATTATATATAACAATTTTCCTAAGCTCTACCAATGGCCAAAATTACCATAAGAAGTTCGAATATAAGTATTCGTTTAAACCCCCATATCTTGCACAAAAGGATAACACAGTTCCATTTTGGGAGTACGGCGGCCGTAAGTAATGTTTTTTTAGTAAACATCATATTATCATAGTGTATATTTTGCATTTCGTGCTTTTCCAGTGGTTTTTGCATATAAAAGTAAAAATTGTATCAACAATACGTTGTAAGGTAATCGACGTGTCAGTTTAATATGTACACGTATTCTAACCTATAAGAACCAGATGTTTTGAAAACAACTGTAAATTCTTTGATTTTATGAATGAAAATGCATTCAAAACCATTTTTCCCTGAAGCCTGTTCCATATTTGTACTAGATTCCTAACTTAGCTTGAGTTTTTTTTTGAAATTTGAATGGTTATGTTCATAACAACTTTTTAAAAGCGTGTGTGTGTACCAAATTTTAAAATTTATGCAGTTTCAGAATTTGCCTATCGGCTCGGCAGTTACTCCTTTAATAACTCTATCGTCTATGAAGCTTTAAAATGTTGTACAAGAGATGTAAGAATGCAGATTGTGCATTTTATATTAGAGGCTGCTTTTTGCTATATCTGGTAAAAACCGTGGCTTTAGAATTAAATATTTAAAGTACTGCATTAATGGATTGGGTAGTTAAATGTCTAGTAAAGTAATCTACTATAATCTACCATAAATACCTGCAAAGATTGTCTATTCACAATAATGTTCAGGATAGATTTTAATAACCGTCAGTAGGTATATTGATGTTGATTGTAAGTAGCGAATAAACCTATAATAATAAATACACAATTTTCTGAGCAGTGGTTGAGTGTGATTTATGAAGTCGTTTTAACTAGGGTGGCCAAATATATTCTATTATATTCTTTTGCACTGTTAAAAATACATACTCTTACTTTTTAAAAATAGGAACTAATTACTCTTTTTAGTTGTGAACCGAAAGATAGTGATCAATTAGCAATATAAAGAAAAATTGAATTTGACACTCTAGTTCTATTATGCTAAAACATTCAATGGTTAAACCAACCCTCAACCTGCACGTACTATGTTGCGATCGGATACAGTCGCAATATAATTTTTTGGCAGACCTGTGTGATGTATCACCATGTAGGTGACATTCTGATATGAAAACTGGTTTTATTGGCAGAGAACGTTATTTTAGCTAGTGCAAAATTGTTTGGAAAGTAGAAAGAAGAATTTTTGATACACTTTCTCGCTTTTTTTTTTAGTATTTAAAATGCATGAGCTATACAGTTATAAATACTTAACATTCATAATCAGTGCATTTAATCTAAAAATTAAATTAACGGAAAGCACGCTAATTTTAAAAATTCCAATCACTTATAATGCTGTCGCAGATATTCCACTATGTACGTGTGTGAACTTTTGACATTCCAGGAATTTTGTTAAGATATCGGCCAGATTCATATCACTGCTGACGTAATCTTCGTCGATATCACCATTTGAATATTTTTCTCTAATGAAAAAATATCGCACTGCAATGTGTTTGATTCTCTTGTATAATTTGAGATTTTAGTCCGTTTCAAAGCTCTTGCTGAATCGTCAAACAACTTTGGCGTGCAGATGCTATGACCAAGATCAATTAGAAGACGCCGAAGCCAAATAAGTTCTTTGGCATCTTTGCTACTTGCCACAAATTCTGCTTCAGTAGTGCTAAACGCTACTGAACACTGTAGTTGGCTGGTCCATGAAATTTCTCCATCGGATATGATTGAAATAACACCTGCCGTTGAACAATCTCCAAAATCAACGTCACTGTATACTAGAAGCTCAAGGTTTTGAGGTTTATGGACTATGCCATAATCACTGGTATCTTAAAGATACACTGAACAACATATCAATGATTTTCAGTGTTTTTATAGAGCGTGCGACTTTACTTACGGCAAAAGCTATATCAGGATGACTTTCTACTGCTAGATACATCAAATAACCTATTACTTCATGATGTTGTACCATATCTTGAATAGGATTTTGTTACGTTCAAAACCCTGCAATTAATTTTTTCTGCATGAATATTTATTCATCTTACTTCTATTTAAAACACCCTAAAGTTTCTCAACAAGCTCGATTTCCTACCATTTGAAATTAGTGTTAATTTATAAAATTTTTCAAGTAATTACTCTATATAAAATTTTGCCCTATGAAATCAAAAAAAAACTCCACATTACAAAGTTGCTACAAATAAATTCTACTACTTTTCGTCACTAAATTTCAATTACAGTTGCACATAAATGCACAACTTTCTTCTAAAAGATAAAGCCACTTAACCATCTGCCTAGTAAATGAACACTTGCAATGGGTTTGTTATCTTGCAGCCATGAAGATGTTTCAAAGTAATAAGATTGCTTTCCTTCGTTTCAAAATCCTTTGTTAATTGCGTTATCCTCTTGTTAGCAAGCTGTAGTTTTTTGCAGCAACCGTCTGAGAATTCTGCACACTTGATCCTTTGGTGATATTTTTGAAAGCCAAATATCTACCCCCATACATGGTTTTTCTCTTATAAATAGAGACCGTACTTTGATAGCTGATCATTCAACACCGAGCTCTTTTTCATAAAAGAGCCTGGTAAAGTTGCACTTTTACAATGTTTTCTGTGCTAGTATGATTTAAGTTGGTGGTTCCAGCATCCAGCCCATAGAGAAATGCAGCCGCATTTTCCCATCCATAAGATGACACGAGCAAGAAACCGATAGCTCAAGGTTTTTTGTTTTCGTTAAGTTTTTTGATGCTGTTGTGAAGAATAGACATTTTATTTGCTGTTCATAATGTTATTACTCATGATTATCCAGTAAATTGCCAACGCCACGTTACAAAACTCACATTCACAATGCATGAGTGACTATGTAATCATTCTTCAAATTAAAAATTAGTCAATCAAAGTTTGTGTTGGAGCCCGTTTTACGGTTTCTTTTGTCTTTTTGCATAGATATTAGCATCAACAACTTGCGCATCAATTTAAAAGTAGTTAACACTTGATTAATTTAAGTTAGGGTGTATAAGTTTAATCTTACACTATTTCTTAAGGAAGTGCACTTCACAATGCAGATGTATAAATTATGTATATTTCTTTTCCTAGAATTACTGTAACGTTTATGTTTAATTTTCTTTTGTATATATTTAAGGTGAAGCATTAAGTAAGTATCTAGATTCTAAGATCTTACATTTGCTTATCAATTTTATATTTTTACGTTATGATGCTTTATTTGCCATCACGTTATAACAAACGATTACACAAATTTTTGGTTTCTTTGTTGTTTTGTAAATAGCTTTCCGAGATTATATGTTGACAATATAGTTTTACTGAGGTATCCAATGTTCCTTTTGTTTTGCCCACACCACTCTACAGCGTTTTTGAGTTAGCTCAAATTCTAATGCAATTCTACTATTCTGTACCTGTTTTGTTGCAATATTTGGCATAAACGATTTCATGACGAACTTTGCACGGAATATCGTAACAATTTAAATCTGCAGATCCATTTTCGTTTGCTACCGGTCCATCATCAACGTAAATGGCAACTAGCAACTTTTTGCCATTTCGTTCACAAGTAAACAGACAAGGGTCAGCCTTGCTTTGTTGCATTCCACTTGATTGCATAAACTCAAAACAAATTTTGCATTGCAACATTGTGGCGCTTGTTTTAGGTTTATATATGCTTTTCTGTAAAGAACAAACATCAAAACCTACCGTTGCTTAACATAAATTTCTAATGAAGTTCACCATAGAAAAAAGCAATTTATATCAAATTGTTACAACTGTAGTTTATTGTATGTAGAAATAGCCAGCACACTTCAGACAGTTTCTTAGCATGCTATCGGGCTAAAGTTTCATTGTAGTCTAAGCCTCAGATTTGAGCACATCCTTTGACTACAAAACGAGCTTTAAAACACGTTTCACCATTTGGATCAACTTTAATATGATAACCCATCAACTGTTTAACAATTTGACCTCTGAAGGTTCTTCCACTAGTTTCCACGTTTGATTTTCATACAGCGACTATAATCTCTCTTCTATTGCCTTTTGCCATTTATCAGAAAAATTGATGATGATGCTTTTTGATAAGAACAAGGGTGACTAGTATCAATAAATTCTTTAACACAGAAAACAAAAATGCCATAAGCTGAATAAACATAATATTCATCGTTTCTTAGGCTTTTGACGTTTCTTCACATTTGCGTGTCTCATACTTTTCTTGTGTATTTGATATTGAATTTGATGCAGTTCAATTGATAGTGGTTTCGCAAAGTTTTTAAACTTCCTCTGGAACAACAATCGGTTATAACTTAATACAAGATGTTAAACATGTACGTTCAGGCTAAAAAATGACGTTATGACTGCAAACAGCTTTATTTTTGGAAGGTAGATACACACGGTAACCTTCACCACAATTAACATAGAACACTACTCAACCATCGACAGCTTTGTTGTAAAATTTACGGTGCTTCTGTTTTGGAATATATGCGAAACATTCAGTTCCAAAAATGTGTAAATATTAAACTGACATACTCTTTACCTCCCCGTATCTCAATCGGAGATTTATGTGCAATGCTAGAGTTTTCTATGCGATTTAATACGTGGACAGCAGTTGCACACACTTCAGCCCAGCAAACTTTTGCATTCGTGACGAATGCTACATCGAATTGAGGTGTATAGTGAAGTTTAATTTCAGATAAAATACCATTTGCAGTAGGAATATTATGAACCTCTTGATTACCGAATTCACCTCCACCATCCATGCAGAGCACTTTAATAGTGTGCCCATACATCTTTGTCACATTTATGCCATTTAGGCAACTAGGCAATCTCACTTTTCATTTTTAAAACAAACAAAATAGCGCTTATTGATCCTATTACGTCTGTGTGAATCTTTTCACCAATTGATGTTGCTTAATGCGAACGAGTTCTAAAGGGAGACGATGCACTTTTCCAAATACACAACCGTTGCAGAATACTCCATTGGCAATTGGAATGCTAATGCCATATGCTTTATTACGGTCTGTCTGTCTTCATTTGTTACTTATTAATATACGTCATCTTTTCATGCCAGACTTGTATACTTTCTGTTGCCAAATTAACGATTGCTTCAACCTCTGGTTTAATCATATGTGTCTTTAGTACATATGCTCTCCCGTTTTTAGCCGGTAAGGGTAGGGTGGTGTTCACGACAAAAAGTAACTGATTTTCTATCAAACATTACAGCATGTCCCAAATCCATTGCACAAGTTACAGAAAAATGTTTTTCTGTTTCTGGTACAAACCACACATTATTAAATGATAATGTTGATGTTTATTATTATGTAAAATTCCACGTTGATTTGTCCACAACCATAAGCCAGAATAAAGTTATTGGCTTTTGCAACATGGACCGTCTTCAATGGAACAAAGTTTTCATGTCACTAAAAATTCTGTATATAGGGTAATTTGTTGCACAAACAGCATTTGAATTTACCACATTCATTTAGGCCATCCAGAGACATTTTCCAATTTGTCAATGTGCAATTTAATATTGGACATAGGAACACTCATGTTGTCAAGAAAACTACACAATTTGTTTAACCAAAAAAAAAGTCAGAAATATCAGTTCAGGTCATCGTATATTTTAAACTTGAAAGATATTACTTTTACTTATTTTACCCACTCACATGTATCTAGATCCAAAACCTGATGTTGTTTTGATTTACGATAGCGTAAAATAACATGTACACTTGAAAACAGGTTTTAATGTTAGAGAAAGTTATTTTAACCAATCCAAAATTGTTTGGAAAGTCTTAAGTTTGATAAATTCAATTTTTTTGTGATTTTTAATTTTTTAAACTTTGTACAAGAATAAAGTTTTAAGTGATCACTTTTTTTGACAAAAAATACAACTAATACCTGTATTATAAAGAAACAATTTGGTTTTATAGTTAAATGCATAAGTTTTAATGGCTGAAATGTTGCGAGAAATAGAATTTGTGCAACATTCTAATATTTTTACTTGATCTTGGATGAAGCCAATAAAATCTTTACATAACAGTAATTCATCACTGTGTATCGACAATTTGTACGCCTGAGCGGATTCAGCCGCAATTTTGCTTAAACTACAGTTTAAAAATATTGTCTACTAATTCTTTTATGCCTATTTGCTAAATTGCAGCAATGTTTGCGGCGAAATTTTCTATAAAATGTATAAACTTGAGGCAGAATGGGTACAATTCTTCAAATCAAAGATATTGCCAAGATAAAATGCGCCTAAAGTTTGTTTATCTTCATATTTCTCTTCTAATGCGACCCATAATATTGAGTAGGTCTCTTCATATGGTCCACCCCACGTAGGCAGTAATTTTGAGGGCAGAAGTGGACAATTTGCTTATCAAATATTGAACTCTCTGAGAGTTGTGAATTTAATTGAATACTGGTTTGGAATTCTTGATAAAACCAATTCCATGCCAATAAACTCTTATCAAAGGATGGTATATCAAGAATAGGTACTGGAATGGTAGCCCAACCTGATTTTGAAGTGTTTTTTTTTAGATTGCGGATCTGGATGAATTAATAAGTTTATTGCAGATGTGTTGTACGCGACTGTATATCTTCGAATGCGATTAAACCCTTATAATTTGACAGTGCGGTTGGTTTAATTGATACTGTCAATAAATAATTCAAATTTAGTGCATGTTTCATCCTAAGTTTCTATAGCGGCCTAAAATTGTTCGTTCAATCTACAATTGAACGATGTAATATTTGTGGTTTGATTAAACACTTTGTTTATGTGTTCAAATATAATTTCCTTCTTATCAAGCGAAAGAGTTAATTTTTGTTTCATTTTAAAGAACAATGTGATAACGAAGTGATAAGGTTTATTTGTTAATATGTGATAGGAATGAAATTATTTCGAATGTTAAATTTCTGTTATGGAATGTGAAACAGATAACTGAGCAGGTAATGACTATTGATAGGTATACATAATTTTCACGTGTAATTGTTATTATGAGGTGTGTTATAGGTGTGAAAAATCGATCCAGTACTAATCCTGCTGAAAGACGTTTATCACATAGTTATCAAATTATCCTTGAACAGCGACCTTTAAGGCACTTGATGTTGAGTCATTCGGACATGTAAACAATTATAATTATAAATTGTAGTTGTATTTGAATTACAAGATTGCGAATAGCTAATATTTATGCAGAGCTATAACTTGCCGATGCAGCGAGTATCCAAATACCTCCATATGGCAGCACATCGGACATGAAAGAAGGCCAAACCAAAGATGGAATTTGTGAAATTAATAACTACATAATATACAAGTTACAGTTCGTTATTTATAATGTCAAACGATGGTTATTTAACTACTAAACTTTCTAGCACCATAAATGAAACATAAATACTGATCGATGTACCTTTAGTCTAAATTACTAAACCGAAGATAAAATTTGTGAAATTAATAACTACATAATATACAAATTACAGTTCGTTATTTATAATGTCAAACGATGGTTATTTAAGTACTAAACTTTCTAGCACCATAAATGAAACATAAATATTGATCGAAGTACCTTTAGTCTAAATTAATAGGAGTTTCCACAGATAGCTCAAAGAAATGTGAATAAATAGAACATAATTCAAAGTAATAAAATCCTACAACAGTATTTACAATAGATAATGGTCTTTTTTGCATATTTTTGAACCATATATTTCTTATACTATTTGCAAGTAGAAGTGATATAAAACAAAAATTATTTTTTTTAACATTTTTCATTTTTTTTGTTGATAAAATGCTCTATTTCCAAAATATTAAACGGAAAATTAAATTAAAAATTGCAAAAAATTCTTCAATTAATATAAGTTATCTGAAGACAGAAAGATTCTGGACAATATATACAATCTGAAATCAAGTTATCGTTCTTGATTTCTTATTTTTAGGATGTGTATTGAAGGTTTGTAATTTTTAGAATTTCCGTAATAATAACTCCAAACACTGCAATTTTTGTAATAGGGGCTATTACATGTTAGACTTTGACACCAAATAGTACATAACCCTTTACTTAATTGAGTAGTAAGGTTTGAATAATTATACATTTTTTATACATAATCTTAAAATTATAACTCTCGCCATTTAGTTCTGCGGTGACAAGCTCCTTCCAGGGGATGCAATGGGATTCGGGTTTCTGTATGTTCTTGACATGCTGCTGGTCGATATTCGTTGTAGCACCCTAAAGCAAAGGTTCGATAAAGGTAATAGAATGAGAAGCTTAAGCACTACATTGACGGCACCCATAAAACTGGCAGTACTCAAAAGCACAATCTCGCTTTGTCAAATCCCAAGCTGAAGTGATCACTTTTGTTCGTGTAAAACCGCTCGATCATTTAAACACTATATCGCTCTCTATTGGGATTGGATCATTCCAATTGGCTGATGTCCTGCAACCAATTGGAATAGAAAACCTTGATACGTGTTCACAGTGCATTTCCAAGAACAATAAAAATACCCGCGAATATCTAGCATATTTATACATAGTCAGTCATTCTAAGCCTACAATGTAGTTATTAATTTATAACCAACTCAAGGACAGATATCCAAGAAACAGTGGGAATTACTTTTACTTTTAAAAAAACGGAAACGGGTTATCCAATAATTGTAAAAGGCATGTATGTTATGGATTACTTCACTTAACATGTAACACTTCATAGAACTAAAAAGAAATTTATACATACAGAAAAAATAAATACATTGGTAACTTGCAAATATGCACAAACTCTATCTTTTAGTAATCACTTTTATAAAACATTATGAGGCACTTCAGTTTTAAACACATTTTTACTGTTGAAAATCCACAAGTGCCATCTTTTTATTGATTATATTAAGAATTCTTTACTGTAGAAAAGTTTAAGAAATACACAAGGTATCAATACTGTCCTATACTATATTTAAGATTCTTTTAACAATATCCACTTCAGTTAGTTTCATTAATATTTTTAAGTTGCCAATCAATAACAAATTGCATGAATTAATTATGGGTTATTAATTCATAACAGTTTTGATAATTTTTATATAAATGCTTATAAGAAATGCATTTAATGGTTTTTTAAAATGGTCACTGTTTGTCAGTTCGATATTGTCAACATTTCAACAAGCAACAACATATTTCACTACTTTTTTTTAGAAATAATAGGTTTTTATTTATATATACTGTATAATTATAGATGAATGTTGATAAAGATATTTAGTGATTTAAGATGCTGTTATGGACTTAAGTATGACACCTTACTAATTATTGCAACGTTTTAAATTTTCAGTGTGCAAGATCATTTGATTTTACATGTAAGTATTTAGGTAATTGTAAAATTACACTGTTAAATCCTGTCCTAAAACACTATAGTGAATGCCAATAGTAAATTTTCATGAATTTTGCTCTGTGCAGTGCCATCCATATTTTAGTACACATAAACGAAATGAAATGTCAAAACATGCTTTCTGTACATTTGCATACGTGCATTGTTCCTATTTGCTATTGTATATATCAATAACCTAGCCTAATATGTCATCAACACAGACTTATGTCATATTGTAGATATTATGAAAGTTTTTTTGTTTGTGAACAGGTTATTTACCATGGGAAAAAGTATTTATTGTGAATGCATAGTGTATGGCATAGGAAAAATATCCAAGTCCACGGTGGTCCAGATTAGACACTTTTGATAGAAAACGTCCATTTTTATTGAAGATGTGCCAAAACTAACTAACATGTCCTGTACTCGATTTGCGTGTAATTTTGAATGCCGAAAACCGCACTTCTATATCTTTAACCATTTATGCGTTACAGGGTGTTTCTCATATTTGTGCCATTTATGAACTTTGTTATTTGTACTATTTTTTATTTCTGTAAAAATTCTTCAAGCAGTTTTTTGATCAAAATTCACTGGCATGAGTAATTTCTTTTACAGAAAGTTGTTTTGAAAATATAGACTAAACTTGAAACTTTTCATTTAGGACACCTAGTATTTTATTAAATTATTGAATTGACCATTTTTTTCTCAACAAAACGGTATTCTACATTTTATACTTTGGAACTTTTCAAAATGACAAAATCAAGAAAAATATGATATTTACTACCTATTTGACAAGAATGACAATTTTTAAAATTTAAGTTTTAAGTGTCGTGAATTAATAAATTAAATATTCTCTTAATTAAAAAAACAACCAATAATAGACTGCTGTCAAAGTGTTTAATCGATTTTTGTTGTGAAGCGGGTGTAAAGAATCAGGTTTGAACATTTTGAAAACTGTGATGTGCTAAAGTGTTTTTGGGAATGCAATGAATATGCACAGGATAGCGAGTAACCTTTATTTTCTTTGATTCTCTGGAAGAAGTTGGACATTTCCAGATGTTTTTGCAAGATTGCAGGCTAATCTAAGACGGTATGGATCATTTATACTACCTACATCTAAGACTTATAATATGCAAAACAGAGATAGAAGATTAGAAGAAATTACATGTTTGGGAAAATCCAGAACCAGTTAAGTCCGTCTTTACAAAATATGGAAAACGAAGTTGTGAGTTTTATTAAAAAAAATACGTGTAAAGCCTTTAGAATCAGAAAGATTCATCAGCTTCTTCCTAACGACGTTCAGCCCAAGAGCTTGGTCAGTGGTAGCTAAGAAAATTCGAAGAACAACCCGATCAGGACTGATGGGGCTTCTCTTAGTAGCGCAGATATATTTAATAGATTCAATGCATACATATAATTGGGCACAGCAAAATCTGCATGTTGCTGTTTGCCAACAAAATCAAGGAAGAAATAGCTTTAATGTTTGGGTGAGTATATTCAGAGCAAGATTTGTAGGGCCTTACATATTTGAGGGCAATCTTACAGCACACTATTTGAAACTTTTAAGACAATTTATTGGACCTATTGTGGATGACTTGTCCCTGATCCAAAGAACCATTTATTATCAACAAGATGGTGCATCGGGCCATAATGCAAGAATTATTAGTCAGTTTTGAACGAAGAGCTTGGTAATCAATGGTTGGAGATTTTGGGACCTGTTCAGTGGTCACGAAGATCAGGTGGTTTTATGGATCAGACAGATTCACATATGACTGCTGATCTCAAATTCCTGGGTTCGATTCCTGACATGGACCGCTTGAAAAATGTTAGGTGAGCATTTTTCACAAAAATGCACCTTTGTTCGGATGAGAGCTAAAATGTAGGTCCCGTGTGTGTGTGTGTGTGTGTATGTGTGTGTGTGTGTGTGTGTTGTCATGCGCGTTAATGATTCCTACTGTGTTTGGAATAGCAAAATTCAAAGTTTCTAGGTAAAAATAGCGTTCCCTGGTCAAGGTAGTACCTTCGGGTGGAGCATTGGAAAGTCAAATATAGGGCCACCAAGATCGCCTAATATAAACAGTGGGCCGATTCTTGACAAACTCTAAAAGCAGTTGTACGACGTGCCTTTAATTTAATATCACACTTAGAAACAATCAGTGCTGTTAATCATGTGAGAAGGAGATAAGATATGCCTTATGTGTAAATCAAAATGGTAATCAGTTTGAACATCTATTGTAGTTTGTGTTGTTATTGTCCTTTTTGTTGAACTATTCTATTTAACTATAAGAATCTATTATTAATTTAATATTTTTAGTAAAATGATCTAGTATTGATATATGTTATTATAAATATCAAAAGTGACTTAGTTAATTAACAAAATAGCAGTAGGTTTGCTTGTAAATGTCGAATGTTAGGCAAACGACTCGTCAAATAGGTAACAAGAAGAATGTTTTTCTTCATTTTTATTGCTTTAAGATGTCCAAGATATAAAGTGTAATATATCATTTTGTCGAGATAAAATAGTCAATTTAATAAGTAAATAAAATTTAGGGATCCCCTAAAGAAAGTTTCAAATTTAGTCTATATATATTTTCAAAATGGCAACACTGAATTCTACTCAAAAAACTGCTCGAAGAATATTTTTCAGTAACTAAAAGTATTACAAATAACAAAGTTATAGGTGGTTTATAAACGGCACAAATACGAAAAACACCCTGTAGCTCATAAATGGTTAAAGATATTGAAGTGCAATTTTCTACATTCAAAATTTTATGAAAATCGAACCCATGATATATTTGTTAGTTTTGGCTATCTCCTCTAGAAATTGGTGTTTCCTTTCAAAAGTGTCCAGTTTGAACCACTTTGTACCACTTACTGAATGCTTTCTTAAAATGTGAACTCTTTTCTATTGAGTATTTTAATAATGTCTAAAGTTTGTTAATATTTACTATTTGATATGTGTATTTTAGGTTGAAGTATCTTAAATATACGTCTGTAGTAGTTTGCCAAAAATTGATAAAATGTGTATTTATTTATTTACAATCGTCAAACTAATCATGATTACTATATATGTCATTAGTTCGAAAGTTTGACATTTTAAATGCCATCTAATAATTGAAGTGTAATAATGTTTCAGGTCGGAAAGTGGTCACTTTCCGACCTCAAAAGTAGGTTGGAAAGTGGCTACTTTCTGACCTCTTTTTCTAATCTAATTCATTTAAACAACATTTGTGCAATTTTTAATTGACCTACAGAGAATTTTTCATGTAACTTTCAGCTACAGAACTAGATTTCCAACCACCCAACTTCTTTAAGTATTAGCAAGTAAAGTAACTGCTGTCTGTCTAAAGCAATGTCTGGTATACTTGTCAACATCTTTTAACTTTAAAAACATTGCTATTTTTTTGGGAAATTGCACGATTGAATTATGTCCATAGGGTTGCGGGTAATTTTTCCACAACGTACTTGCATAAAAAAATTTTCTTTACTGCATGTTTACATTTACATTACATTCCATTTCAGAATCGCTAGTTTGAGACATTTTTGATACAAACACAAACCGCAGATGCTACTATGACATTTGCTTTTTGACATAAGAATCTTTAATTTTTGCCTACTTGATAAAAAATATAAAATACGCTTTTGAAAATTAATTATTCCAATTTCGTATGGGTTTTTTGTTACTTAACAGGAATGATTGTAAATAAAGTAGTATACAAACCTCGGTGTTCGTTGCTTCACATTATCTTGGCTTATTGATGACCGCGGTGCTATGCGTTTTTGTCATCAAACTTTGCCTCGGTATGTAATCTACTATTAATCGGGTTTTACCATATTTAAAAATTGATGAAACTGAATTATTTGTTTTCTATTGCATATCCGACTAATTGATTAATCCTCTAATCGGTTGGTTGATTAATCAAACAGTTAATTAATCTCTTAGTCGATTGACCGAGTAATCGATTTGTAGCTTAATAGGTTCCTCGATTAGTCTACTAACCGTTTTGCGGATCAATCAATTTAGTTGAATAAATGACTATTAAACTTTCCAAACGGTCAGATGCCTAATTAATTAGTTTCAAAATATCTACATCTAATTAATTATTCCACAGGATAGTTTATTCCAAAGTTGACGGAATTCATTTCAAGTACTTTCCATTCAAACTAGACCTTTGTGTTTTATATTTTTGTATTATAATTTACAATGTCTCAATTTATCCTTCACTGCATACCTAGTTTACATATATTTATATACAGAACTTGGGTATCTATATAAGTAATACACCAATAACTTTATAATTTTAAGTTCAAGTTCAAATTTAATGGTTGACTAAAGATTTTTATTATTCAAAACTACCTTGGACTTCTTTTTAGAAATATTTTATGTTTTTATTTCAAAAGTTATGGGCTAAACTTGGTAAAAAAAGCTTTTTTATAATATTAAACTGAACGATAGCTTTAAAATATAGAGTACCAACAAGTTTTACTGATACCTAAAAATAACTGCATTATTGTCTTGGATAACACATCAAACCATTTTAAAAACCATATATAGGATTCTAACTTCTGCGTTTAAATAAATGTCTACTGAAATTGGCTTTTTCTAAAAGAACTTCATTTTGACAATAGCAGTTGAACTTTTATATAAACTGACATTTAATAAATATATTATTGATGAAATGATGAAGGCACAAAATGAAATAATGTAGAGGTTACTACCATATCTTGTGAGTTCAACACTTCAGTGCACATTTACATAGATCATTAACATTGTGTTGCTCAAGAAAACATGACGTTTAAGTTTGCTGATTTTAAAATGGTTTTATGTCTTTGTCAAGGTTTACTAAGCGAATTTGTAAACGATATTTGTGTTAATTAAGCACACATTTATATATAGAAAAGCATTTACTACTTTAAGTTAGTTAAAATGAGCTTAGTGCGAGAATACCCATAAAAATTTTTTGAAACAGGGTGGTTTACAGTTTAGAAAGGAGTTACTTAAGTATCTAAAGTAAAGTACTGAAATAAACAGGAAAAGTACTCAGTATATTCTTTCACAATCGGCAATAAAAGGGACTTCGTAAATATCGAATTTGAAAAACACCATGACTAATCACCCTACGAACGTGCATTTGAAAACATTTTCATGTATTACAATGACATCGAAATCATAGTAAATTACTTAAATATACAGAAACCATAAAAGATCATAAAATTTAATGTGTAGGAATTAACCCATGACGCAGATGTTGTATTAAATAGACAGTGTGATAATACCAATACATATATTCTCATGCACTGAAAACCCTTGATCTCAACTTTTAAACAGTTCAAGTCATACGAACCCTCTGAACCAGAACATTGAGAAAATCCCCAGGAACATTTTAACTTACAAAAACCATCGAATCATAATAGAGGTATCAAACGGCCGATCTGTCATGCATTTCAAGCGGTTGTAATTTAAATGATAAGCAACTTTTGCCATGCGATTACAAGTTTTAAGTAATTCGAACTGATGGTAATTTTATAAATTCGGACTTGCTAGTGAAATAAGCTCCCAAATACAAATGTGAGCACAGCATTAGATAAATTTCTCTTACTAGTGAAAGTGGTCTAAACTGTTATTTTATATTTAAATGCAGACAACAATTTTTCCTATTAAACGGACTTTTAACGTTGGTGCATGCTTGATTAAAAGAGATTTGTAATCAGGGAAAGCACCACAATTGTAATTTCATAAACTTATAGATACCCATTTAGTTTGGTTGGATACTTCTAATAAATAAATTTAGTGTTTTACACACAGTTTTGGCCAAGTAAGGGATAGTCAATTTAATCAAAAATGTTTTGTTACTATGATATTAATGCTTTAATATAGGTTTAGTGAAAAGCTTTGACCTTTTTATTAGTGTATATTTTAAGTTAGTAGTTGAAAAAAAAACAAGTGTACATAAGGCAGGAATTTAAGAACCTTTTAATATTACCTCTTAGACTGTTCATTGTCTAGCGAGTTTGGAAAATTCCAGGTGGGTTGGCGCCCAGCTTTTTTATTGGACTGAAAGTTCAAAGACCTTTCCATGTAGGTGAAAGTGTTAAAGTTGGTATACCCCTAAAAGTTTGCAGTTGCTTTCATAGAATTCACTCCTTGCCAGTGCAAGCTGGCTTGTGCATTTTTATCTAATTCGTCTCCTTCGTAAAGTATTTTTCAAAGATTATTAATATAAATTTCACATGTAACAGATTTTTAATGTTCAACGTTTGGGGCTCGATTTAAATTTTTTGCAGTTGTTAAATAGATTTTTGTGCTCAAAGAGAGTTTTTTGTTGTAATTTCTTAATTTTTGTAAAACGGGGTATATTTAGTTTTTTGTGAAAATTTGTCTTGAAGGATTTTTGAACGAAAAATTTAACCAATTGTGATCGAATTAATTTACGAATTAAATTTGAGAAATATAAAAAGACAGTTGCATAATTATGAAAATTTTTGCGAAAAGTAATTAAAAAACTATGATGACTTTGAATATACATTCCATTTTACAGATGATTGTTGCTTTCTATTTACACCTTAGCTAAGAATGGCGTAAAATTAGGTTAGGTGAAAATCTAACCTTACCTTACTTCATTTGCATTTGATTATTAGAAGGTACAACTTAGCATTCTAGCTAACTAACCTATATAGGGTTTGAAAATAATATTAAAATCAACTGATTCTTGTTAAGAATCAACTTGGTAGTAACTTTTAAGTTATAGTTGCTTTTATAAATGTGCAATAAAAATTTATATTATACACAACACGAAAAATATATCCTCAATATAAACTTAGGGAGGGAAGTTAGTATCTAAGATAGATTTATAGGCACCTTATCTGGGGTAAGGGGAATGCAAAAGATCTAACTTTATCTAAGTTCCTTAGTAGTAAAACGAACGTGTCCTCAACTAAGATTAATTTAACTTAGGTTAAATTATCTTAGTTTTTGGGCAAATAGAAAGCAACAGATGTTACCCACAAAAACAGCATTATGCCAAATTAGAGAAAATATTGCAAGTTTAAATCAGGTTAATTTGGAAATGTTATTCTTATTCTAGATTATCATGCAGTTTACCGAAGGATGAGAATGATAAGGAATATACAAACCAGTTACAAATTGATTTAGAAAAATTAAATTTAAAATTAGCATCAGTAGAAGCTGAATCAGTCAATTTTAAGAATACAGTTTTGGATAGTTCAAATTCACCCAGAAATTATAGTCATTCAGTAGTGTATAAAGTTACACCTGTCTCAAAATGCGGAATAACTTTTCAGGGAGGTACATCAATAAACACATTTTTAGAACTAGTAGAGGAATTAAAAATAGCCAGAAATATGTCAGATTGCCAATTACATTCAGAAGCATGTGATCTTTTTTCAGTAAAAGCGTTACAAATTCTAACACATCTTACTGTGGCGATGTTCATATTTCATGCCTGTTGATGTTTACGTGCTCGCAGCATGTGTTTATTAAAAATCATTGCAGCTACGTAATGAGTATTAGACATAAATCGACTTCCAGAGTTAATTAAAAAAAATTGTAGATTAATAATTCACCCGGATAAAGCTAAATGTTGGTGTACAAAATATCCATCGATGCAAATAAGGAATGGAATCGAAGCCTTTGTAGTAATTGCAATCTTATATGTAAGGATGCATTCAAGCGTTATATTGTTGAACATTTTTGTGATATTGAAAATAATATTAATTAGGTATTATTAATCTGTGTGTTGGTAGGAATATGTCAGTTGAACTTTATACTATTACTTTCGTTGAGGTAAATATTCAATTGAATATAGTGCGTTTAACGAACAAATTCAGTAATTAAAATAAAAGGATGGGTTTTAGTTGCGCAGTACAAATTGAATACATGCTCATAGCGAACAAATTAACACATTGGGGTAACTACAAAAACCTATAAGAAGGTAATTGGCAGTATTTGTAGGTTAGCAGTACAATTTATCGAGTGGTTGTGTGAACCCGGTCAATCAATACAATATATATATATATATATATATATATATATATATATATATATATATATATATATATATATATCGGTATTCATTTATGGGAGGAGTGCTTACTGAAACTGTTGGTTAAGCACACTATAGTAGTAGTTTCTCAGCTTAATCAACTAAAACTGCTCTTCCTTATATTTCTCCTACTCCTTCAGACAGCCACGAATTTTGTTCATTTGTTGTCTGTATTATTACTATTATTATTAGCAAAGCAACGAGACTACTTCATTTATTCGCAATTGATGGTATGGGAAAAGTGTTAAACATTGAGAACATCTTATAACCCTTGTTCACCATCATTTTAATTTCTCTATAATTAGCTACTGTTTTTCAAGCAATTGGAAATTAGCTATTGTCTTTATTAACAGTAATAATTACAATTTGTTGTCAAGTGGTGGCGTATCTTGGCAGCTGTCAAGTTGCTTAAACCCTTTTGCATACTATTGAATATCGGTGAAATATAATATATTCTTACAAAACAATAGAAAAGGGAGAAAGCATGTATATAGTGTTTGTTGATTTAAAAAAGCATTTGACAATGTAAAATGGAAAAAATGTTACAAATTCTAAAAAAAATTGGAATGAGTTATAGGGATAGACAGATAGTACATAACTTATACAAAGCAAACAGTTGTAATAAAACTAGAGCAGGAACACAAAGAAGTAAATATTAGGAAAGCCGTGAGACGGGATGTGCGTTCTTTCCATTAATTTTTAACTTGTATGTCGAACAGGAAATGCATACCATCAAATTCAGAAAGATATTTGGAATTATCATGTAGGGACAAATGATTGATCTGCTTAGATTTGCAGATGATATAGCGGTATTAGTATCTAGCAAGGAAGACTCTGTAACAGCTCTTAATGAAATAGAAATAGTACTATCAGAGAAATACAGTAGGAAAAATAACAAAAATAAAACTTAAAGTACTAGTATACGAGGGGAGAATCAAAAACCCGAATACAAATAGTAGACGAGAACTTACAAGAGTAGGGATTTCTGCTACATACGAAGCTAAATTTCGTAAGATGGAAAAGTAAAAAGTGCAAAAGGTTTAAAACAAAGATTCACACAAGACCGTACTGCATTTAACAAGAAAAGGCAACTACTGAGTTTGAAGACAACAAACTCAGAAACAATGAAAAGATTGCTGAAAGTATATGTGTGGAGCACAGCACTATATGGCTGTGAAACGTGGACCGTAAGAGTAGCAGACAGGAAAAACATAGAAGCCTTTGAAATGTGGTGCTACTGACTTATGATGAAGATATCATGGGCAGATAAAGTTTAGAACAAAGAGATTCAAGAAATAAGGGAAGAAAAAATATGTGGGAAAACAGTATAAATATGAGAGATAGGGCGATAGCACACATACTAAAGCATGAGGAAACTGCCAAATATACTAGAAGGAGAGAAAGGAAAAAAGGGAGGTAAAGGTAGACCTAGTTTAGATTATTACACATAGATAGGGAAAGATGTAGGTGGTGGGAATTTCAGGGAACGTTGTAGGTTGACTCAGAATAGAAAGCAATGGAGATAGTCGCCCAACCAGTTCCAGAATGGAAAACCTACTGATGAAAAAGTAATTGTATTTAAACCTTGTGATTATCGTAAAAAACCCAGGCGTTGATTTTGCAATGTTCTGAACAAATGTTGATTGTGTGAAATGAGTAATTGGAAAAATATTGGTTTGACAAATGTCTAAGGGGTAGGTATCTTGGAAGCCATCAGATTGCTTAAACTCCTTCGCTTACCATTGAATATTGGTGAAATAGGGTATATTTTTCGAAAACAATAAAAAAGGGAGAAAGCGTGTATAATAAGGTTTGTCGATCTGGTAAAAGCATTCAACAATATAAAATGGAAAAAATATTTGAAATACTAATAAAAAGTTGGAAATAGTTACAGGGATAGAGGGATTCTACATAGCTTATACAGATAGCAAACAGCGGCAATAAAATTAGATCAGGAACATAGAGAAATAAATATTAGGAAAGGGGTGAGACAGGGATGTGCCTTATCCTCATTAATTTTTAACTTGTAGATCGAAATGGCAATGAATACTGTCAAATGCAGGAAGAGATTTAGAATCATTTTGCAAGGACAAACGATTGAAGTGTGTACATTTGCAGATGATAATAGCGGTGGTGGTATCTTGCAAAGAAGAGTTAGTATCAGCTCTTAATCAATGGAAACAGTACTAAAACAGAAAAACATTATGAAAATCAAGAAATAAGATTAAAGTACTAGTATGTAAAGGAGAAGAAAATAAGTCAAAAACCATAGTAAAAAATAGTAAACTAGAATTTACAATAGATTAAGGATGTCTGCTACATAGGAAGCCAAATAATGCAAGAGCGGAAAAGGACAAAGGATATTAACTACAGGTGTATGATGAAGATATCATGGACCGACAAAGTTAAGAACAATAGGGTTTTAGGAATAGTAAGGAAAGAAAACATAAAAAAAAGAATGGAAGAGATAGGATGATGGGTATGTTTTAAGGCATGTGGGAGTAGTGCAGGATGTATTAGAAGCAGAAGAAAGGAAAAAAGAGAGGTAGAGGTACACCTAGATTAGACTATTGCACACATATAGTGAAAGATGCAAGCTGTGAAAATTTCAAGAAAATCTGTAGGTTAGCTCAGAATAGGAAATAATGGAGGTATGCGTCCAACCAGTTCTAGGTCGATAGGGTGTTACGTACTAAATATAATAACTTGGCTGTTGCATAATGTTATGCAATATTGTGCAATAGCATACAGTAAAATGTAGTTTTGGTGATATTCTTTTGTATTTCCTGATAACAGTATAAATCTCCTGGGAAGGTTATCATCATTTTCTGACAAAATTTGTGGATCGTGTGATGTTTCTCAACCAATCATGGTTCTGAATGAACGCGTGAAACCACAAGCATGTCGACGTTCACACAAATCCAGGAAATTTTTCTCTAGTCGGCAGTGCATTGAAACGGATGTATTTTTTGCTTTACTCACAAAAGTGAATGCATTAAAATCATATGGTAAAGTGTTCCCTTACCTATTCTATCTAGCCCTTCAGTTTACCTTTCAGCAAGAAGAAATACTGTCACCACAACAATTTGGCGTTAAGAGGCGTCTTAATTAAGAAAATTTGCCTCCTGAGAAACAATAAAATTATAAGTTGCAAATCTGGATTGAAAAGGGATATGCTATTTATTTTAATTGAATAACCTTTTCATTACAATTCTAGAACAATAATTCGCATTATGATTAACATTTTTTTAGTTGCGAAATTGAGGTTCCATAGTTTAACGAAAGAATAACAAGGAAGAATGTGTAAAAAGATATGTTTGCTGTCTAATTGGTACAGATTATTTTCTTCAGTTTTGCTTGCATTATAGGGTTAGTTATAAGATATATGTAATTTGTAACAATAAAGGGATGTAAGTAATTGGCTTTATGCAACAACCTATGTTTATTGTCAGTCAGTGAATATTTTGGAACTGTAGTTGACTAGTCAGAGTCTAAATTAAATAATACCAACGGATAAATATTTGGCTTTTACTTATAAATACAGTATGTTTGGATATAATGAAGTTTACAGGACTGCCAAATTGAATTTATAAATAGTGTTTATAAAAATCATAAGCTTTAAAATGACCCAAAGAATTAAGATTGTATTAGTGATCTTGTAATTAAAGTTTCATACAGTTTTGATATTAAATGTTTCTGTAAAGTAGTTAATGAATGGAACAAAACAAATAGCGAGAACTATATATCTTTTGTTGTCCTAACTAATAACTAATTTGTATAAGCGGACTTTTGCTTTGAGAATACATAACCTTTAAAGGTTTAATGTTGAAAAGCGTTAACTATTTATAAATCATGAACATGTAAAAAATTTTTGTAAACACAATATTTAAAAGTTTAATTATATTTTTCGATAAGTGTAACATTTTCTATTTCTTTTTTAGATGCAATTGCTAGTTCAGAAAATGTTAGGGTTGCACCATCTCTAAGGAGTCAAAAAGGTGCTATCTGGACAAAAAAAGCTACAGAGTTTGATTGGTGGGAGGTTGATATAGTGTTTAGAATCACGGGCAGAGGAAGAATTGGTGCTGATGGTTTGGTTAGGAAATTTAGTTTAATAATTTGTTTGTTTTAATTTCATTTGTTATGTTAAGGCATTTTGGTATACAACAGCTAAAGGAGCATATGATGGGGAGGTATTTGGATCTTCTGATAGATGGGTGGGTCTTGGAATTTTCTTCGATTCATTTGATAATGATAATAAGCACAACAATCCATATATTATGGCTATTGTTAACGATGGAACCAAAGTATATGATCATATGAAGTATAAGTTTATATTTTAAACTATTTTTTTTTTACTAAAGTTTCGTTCGCAGTGATGGTACAACTCAACTTCTGTCTGGATGTTTAAGAGATTTTAGAAACAAACCATTTCCAACTCGTGCACGGATAGAATATTACCAGAATGTACTTACACTTCTATTTCATAATGGCATGACGAGTAATGATGGTGATTATGAAATGTGTTTTCGTGCAGAAAATGTCCACTTGCCTAAATATGGACATTTTGGTCTATCTGCTGCAACAGGTGGACTTGCTGATGATCACGATGTGTTGCATTTTCTTACAACAAGTCTGTGGCCTCCTGGACAACACCCAACTGATTCTCCACAAGGTTTGATTGCATTGAGGTTCTGAAATCTAACTAATTTATTATGCCTACAGTGCCTATCGATGAACAGCAAAAATTGACGGATGAATATAAGGAATACCAACGCAAATTAGAACAACAAAAAGAAGAATATAAAAAGGAACATCCTGACGTAAGTAGAATATATTGTTCTATTTTTGAAATTATTATACCACCTAAAGCTTATCAAGAAATTTTTGTGGTCAATTGGATATTTAAAATAGTAAATTTTTGTTATTGGTTCTATTCAAACGACTCTAAAGTTTAAGCAGTTCACATACTTATATCACAAAGTTAAAGACTGTTCTTTGTTTCCTATAATTAAATAGCAATATCAGGTTAAAACAATTTCTAAATTGTCTGTATAGGAGACACGAGAAGTATGTATATAGAAATTACTACGTGATGTTCCCATTAAGAGGCTTAAAAAATTTCTATAATTTTTACTGATCTTGCTTGGGATCATTCCAATGAAATTCTGTATCTTGGCGTAATTGATCCAAAAGGTTCTGTATCTATAGCAAAGTTTAATATAAACTTTGATACGTAAGTTAGCATTTCTAATATTCTTTGTATTTTGTTCTTGTTTTGGGGTAGGATAATTATTAATTGGAGCAAGTTTATCTTTGTTCAAAGCTACACCTTTAGCACTAATTGTATGGTCCAAATATTTTATTTTATTGGTACCGAATTTAAATTTTTTTCTGTTAAATTTAACTTTATAATCGATTACAATTTTTAGGACCTTTCATCATGTTCTCTGGTTTTTCTGTATATGATTAAATTATCAATATAAACCCTTATTCCATGTATTTTAAATAATTTGCTAAAGCGTTCATGAAACACATGTCTATTTTATTCCATAAGCTAATCTATAAAATTTATATCTGCCAATAGGTGTACGTACCAAATGTGCATAATTTGGAGCTCTTGTCATGAGGTTTAATTTGATACTAACCACTCATGGCATCTAATTTAATGAAGATAGTATTACTTGGTAAATCACTTGTAATTTGTTCTACAGGATGTAGTTATCTATTTGGTTTCTTTACTAAAACCAAAGCATTAACCCAATCTGTAGGTTCAGTTACTCTAGAAATTATATGGTTCCTTACTAATGTATCTAAACAATTTTCTATTTGACTTCTAATTGCAATGGGAATTTTACGTATGCGATGCTCTACCAGTATTGCATTGTCTATCAGCTCAATATCTGGTATGGAACTTTTAAACAACCTACTCATTTAAATACATTTGCAAATTCTTTATCAATTAAGTTAGTCTCTGTTTCTGAATTTACTATATAAAATTATATGTTTTGTATAGTAAATTTGTTAAAAAAACTGTTTATGTATATTTTACTTATTTATTTTTTAATGCATTACCTGTACAATTTGATTTTTGTGCTACATTTGTGATTACACGTTCTGGAATTTTTAATTTATTTAACATATTTATGGGCAGAAACTTTACCATACTACCAGTGTCTAATTTAAATTTTATAAATTCATTATTAATTAATACTTTATACTATTCTGTGGATATGCCAATTTCAAATCCGCTTGTTGAAACTGGTGCAATTTTTCCTACAAATAATTGGTCACATTTCTTGTATTCCTCATTGTTAGTATTATAAATATTATTGACTTTTATTATTGTAATGTTTTTGCTTACCTTGGTACTGGTTTCGGATTGTTTTACTTTTGCACATTTTTGAAAAATGATTTAGTTTGCTACAATTCATACAAATTTGATTATATACAGGACACTCATTTAGTTTGTGATTTCGTCCATACTTGCTGTATATTTGGATTGATTTTGGTTACTGATTTGAAGCATAAATTTTAGTAATTGCATTATCCGAACAAGCCTGGTATTTATTTGTGTTGTTGTAAACTTTCTGTAAGGTGTTAGATACTACGTCTAGCGAGGACCATTTACCAGCCTAGGCATTTGTGTTTATATATATATATATATATATATATATATATATATATATATATATATGTTTTTGATTACATCGTAAGACGTATTTGTGTATTGTCCAATGTAGTTGAATCATTTTGAAGTAATTTTTCTCTTATTTCAGTCTTGTTTATACATACCACAACAGATCATGCATTTAATTAGATTTTCATTAAGTACTGCAAAAATGCCTTTATTTGCTTGATTTTTTTTTAGTCGTGCTATAAAATGTTCTAATGTTTCACTGTGTGCCTGTCGCATTAAAAGAAAATTGGTAACGTTCGAAAGAAAGTATTTGTTTTGGAAGAAAATTCTTGTTAAATTGTTCAATCAAGTAATCCAATTTGTGTTTCTTGTCACCTTCCAATTTGAATGACGTATAAATTTTGTGCACTGTTTGACCAATTAAATGAAGTAGCATGGCAGTTTTAACAGAATGTATTGGCTTCTGTTGCTTTCAAATAAATTAAGAGTCGGTCTCTGAATGTTATTCAATTTTCTGGTATATTTCTGTGTAAATTTAAAGCAGGCCATTTTTATTCCAGTTGCTGCATGTCTCACCTAACAGATGTTGGTTGAATTTTGTCCCTGATGCTACTTAAAGCGTTCAACCAGTTTTTGTTTATTGTTTTCCAATTAGAAAATGCTACATGTGGTTCTAACGCTTGCATTTTAGTAAATTTGACTGGTTATAAATTATTTCCACGCTGGTAAGATTTGTTTTGTCCAGGAAAAATCCTTGACATAACCTATTAAAAGGTCATAGTATTTCGAACTCTGAACACAAACTCCTGATAAAAAAATCCCTCGCACAAAAATAATTGTTAGGACTATCTTAAACTAAATCCAAATACTTTAATAATCAGTTAAAAATAAATCTAAAAGTGATACTTGCAAAATCCCCAAAAAACTCCTCTTAATTAAAAATCTTCTTATTTTAAATTGATCTCCAAATCAGCTTGCAAGATTCTCCATAAAAAAATTCTCATTTCAATCGGCAATTACCAAAGTACGTTTCTGGTTAAATCTTTCTCTTCAATTATTTAATAAAAGCTTTAAAAATAGCTTTATCTTGAAGAACTTTCTCTCTTGTAATTAATAATTTTTATTTTTCGTTGTATGTTACGCTTAAAACATTGCTTCTTAATCCATTTCAACCTTGCCACTCTTCAATTACTGCATACTCAGATACTATTTCCACGTAGCAACAGCTTGCGGTTAAATAACATTTCATGCTCGAATGAATGAAATCTAATTAATGAATGACTTCCCAAATTTCTAAACGCTTCCTTTATATACAAATTTATCTGTTTCCAGAAGCTTACTCAAATAGTGTAGAACGTAATGATGTAAGGTTCTTGGAAAACTCTATTAACGTCTAAAATCGTCGAGTTTTATGATCTAATTATCGTTCCAGCTGTCCGTGACGTGTGTTATCCATTATTGTCCCACATATACTATTATCACAGAGTCACACACTAATGCAAAAGACAATAGATTATTTATCGGTTATTCCAGGAATTTTACGGTTTATTTTCAATGTTCAAGCTGCTTCTACTTTTATTGAGTTATACGAATTTGATGTATTTTTAAATACCGCTGACTCATCTTTTTAGGTTCTAAAGAATTCTTTATTTAGAATAAATTGCAATATCCAGGGATAATTAAGTTATAGAAATATTTGCTTTCGTTTCAATACACAAAATTATTAATTTTGAGGTTTCTAAATACACGTTGATCGTAGTTTCTCAAACTAAATGCGTAAAACTAGTACTCTTTTATGTGTAATTTGCGTTTTTGCATTGTACATCAGTGAATAAAGCTATGCTTGTATTATACAGGCCGTAACTATGAATTTATGGAAAATTTCCTTTTTTCTGGATTCTATTATATTTTGGTGGAATTTATATATATATATATATATATATATATATATATATATATATATATATATAATATAACCCCCCCCCTTTTAGGTTTGATAATTATAATATATGAGCAAATTAGCAATGCACCAAATTGCCCTATAATTGCCTTTCTTTAATTAATTTATTAACTTTTATTGAGTCTTTAAATCTGCGCCTCGACCAATGAAACTCTTATCTCAGGTTAATTTTGTGAAAAAATCTATATCTGCATACAGCGTGAGTTCTGAACCATATACAGATGTATGTGACACTGCCAGTCAAATGACCTCTAGTTGATTCTACTAAAGCAATTTCTAAAAGTGACAGTGTAAACAATCACTTGAAAAATACGCACAGTAAAACAGTTTATATTAGTTAATAATTTAAGATTTCAATCGAGTATAATGGATTAAGTGTTTAAATTATGACCGTGAAAATAATAATACAACCTGAACTTCCAATGAAACGTCTTGCTGCTGAAAAATGAAGCTCCACTGCCTACAGTGACGATTCAAACTTGATGTGGGTTCTTAATACCTGTGGATAAGTACGTTTTAAAATTTTGTATTACTGAATTTACGCCTTTTATTTTAGGGTTTTAGGTATGCCAAAAATTCTTTAGAGACACTTATACTTATCGTCGTTGGTTTGATCAGGAAACTCAGCTCCGTGAAATTAACACCGTGTTCGACACCAAAAGTTCAGCAATTCCAGCGTTCTGATAGCACCACTTTGGAACTCCTTTGTCTACACAAAAATACTCCCAGAAATCAATGGTCAATAATAAGACAATGACAAGGACTCTTGCATTTATCACTTTTTAATATCAACAGTTCCTTTATATTTTGAATATCACAATTACAATTTTCATATGTTGAATTTTATGTAGGAGATTACAATAATAAAAGGTATACAATTCGTAAACTGTCACCAAAAAAAGATTATACTTTTTGTTCTATAGTTTGTAAAGTTTTTTTTTCAGTTCTTTTCAAATCCGTTTTTCCTCTTAATTTCAATTTCAACAACTCTCTTTTTAAATTTTTTTAACAACTGTCCCTTTTAGAATTTTAACAACTGTCACCTCTCTCTATGGAGATGCCCCTTAAAAAAAAACCAGCCTACTCTTTTACAATTCTTTTCCAACTAACATTTTATGATCCAACTTTTTATTAATAGATCTTATTGCTCTTGTCAAATTCTAATTTGGATAATACACAAATGTCATTGGCCGAAAATTTATAAATTGATATTTTAATCCTAACAACAAGTGAAATTCAAATGATATAATAGACTTACAACTATATACTGAAAAGTAAATAAAACTTCTACATTTTATAACTAACTTAAATCTAATAAAAACATACTACTTGACTTTTTAGGCTTTACGTACATATTCACATGGCATTGAAGTTTCCTTTTAAATATTTTAACACAATTTTTATGATATACAAACAACAGCAGTTCACTTCATTGGCACAAACTTTTCAAAATTACTTTATGAAATCACCATCACCAAGTTGAAATCTTAAAACTTCCTTTTCTCTTAAATTATCATTTTAAATATCTTTAACAAGTAACTGCCCTCACCATCTCCTTCATCAATCATTTTACGAACTAGAAGTCTATATCTGAGTGGTACTTTAGTGCGCCAAGGTTCAAATCTCATACATATCACATAATATCACATATATATATATATATATATATATATATATATATATATATATATATATATATATATATTTATTGCTGTAACACGCCTGTAAGTTGGGGGTGCATTCAATGTTGTGACATAGGTACAGCAATGGGAAATTTGAAATTACTATCTTACCTTTTCTTTTGCTTTGCCTGGCTAGCCGAATGGGAATTATTCATCTCAAGAAACGTCTCATTCAAAAACATTTTTCTTTCATACAAAAGAATTTATAGAACAGTTTCCCGCTATAAGTTACTAAAAAATAATTCTTACCTAATCCTTGTTAAAAATTACAAAATCCTCTTTAATTTCTATGCAGATAATTCACCTATCTTTTATTACCCTGCTTGTAAAGGTGATTGACCAATTACTCTTGTGTCGAACTTCGATCTCAAAATTTCCTGGTAGTTATCGGCTTACAAAAATAAAAATGAGAACTTATTCTAAATTCAAATTACAAAATATTCAAATATTATCAAATAGCAAACAAAGAAATCCAAAATTTTAACTTATAGCTATTGTCAAAGAGTGCTTATCCAAATCTCCTGTGGATATTTCCATCAACAGTATTAAATCTTTCCATTTCCAAAAAAGTGCATCTTCTATTTTTAATTAATTAACTTTAGAGTAACTCTTGTATCGAAGAATGTTCAATCTTCATAGTATTTTTACAAAACCAATGATGCTTTATCAAATAATTGCATTTGATAACTTCGACATTTGAAACTACCCAAATTTATAAGTATCATGTCGTAAACTAATTTACAGGATACAATTCTGCTTTAAATCTTACATAATGAATGTTACATATTGCTTGGTTTAGAAAGAATAATGATTCGCGAATTCTACATTCTATTTATCTTTTAGAAAGAATCAAACGCGAATACTGAATGCAATATTACATGGTTCAGAAAGGAATGAATCATGAATGTTGATTACTTCTGTTTATTTGGCTTATTCAAATTGGCTGATGTCCTACAACCAATAGGAATAAAGAACAATAATGTGTGTTTACAGTACATTCCTTGACAGTGATAAAATCCTGAGGGTATTTTAACGTATTAATACATTTAAAATCATTCTAATCTTACAATCTAACTAATAATTTATAAAATAAACAGGACCGGATTTAGGAAACAAAGGGAATTATTTTACTTTTAATACAAAAAAATAATAGTTTTGTGAAATATAAGAAATGGAAACTGGTTGCCCAATAATTGAAAAATGCACGTTACTGGAAAATTCGCTTAACACGTAACAAATCCTATAATGATACTAACAAATAGAATCTTTATATTAAATAAATATCATGGAATTTTTTAATTTTATAGCAGAATAAACCATGCATTCAAGATAACGATATGTTTTGCTTCATAGAACTGTTTCTATCGCACTTTGTTCTCGCATAAAACTGCAATAAACAAATTTACTGTTTTGTTAAGTATTGTTAAAGATACAACTAGGTGTAATTAGAAACATTACATCATATAAGCACACATATTTTATACATATTTAATATTTAGTTGAATTGTTTTAAAATAAGCATTTATGTTATAGCATAAGGTAAAGGAACCAGACGTAGATGAATGGTTTGAAACTGATAATCAAAGGGAACTTCGACAAATTTTCCAAGGACAGTCGCAGATGTACGACGCTCTAAGAGAATTAAACAGAAAACTGGATGAGATTGTTGGGAGACAAGAACGCACCTTAAGTTTACTTTCAATGCATGGTACTGGTTCTCCTGCTACAGTTCCAGGACAAGTGCCACCATCACAACCTGGACATGTTCCACAACAGCAGTTCATTGATACTATTCGAAGGCACGAAGTGGATGCGGTATTTTCTAATCAAAATCACTTGAAAAATGCAGTACATGAAGTTAAGTATGTTTATGAAGTTAGTGTTTTCTGCTCTTACAAATATTTTACAGGCAAACTCTTGCAGAAGTTGTTTCACGTGCTGAAACAATTTTAACTAATCAAGCAAAACAGCCAACTGCTCAGGTACAAGCAGTAGGCTATGATATGCAGTCCTTGGTGTCTGAGATGCGGGATGGACTTAACAGTGTTAAACTAAATCTTGGTCAAGTTGCACAAAAGGTTCAAGCTCCTCCACCTTGTCCGTTAGTTAATTGTGTATCTGCTACTACGATCTTAATTATCACTGCAGTGCAGCTTATTATTTTATTAGGATATTCAATTTATAGGTATGTATGAAATTTCAAGTATTTAAATGATCATTTTTGATACTTTTGTAGGGATAACAAAGATAGTCAAGCAAAGAAATTCTATTAACAAGATTTTTATAGGTAAATTAGATCAAAGGGGAGTTTTATATTACATTTTATTATATAGGTTTCGATTTTTCAAAATTCTGCTAATTATAAAACTGCAGTTTATGTTGGGAATACAGAAGTGCTGTTTTGTTATGTTGATGGTCTTTTAAGCTCAATTGTTATTTATGGTTGTGGTACATGTAAATTTAAACCCATTTGTAGTCATATGATTTTCATTTATTGTGATAAACATTTGTTAAAGACGCCTCTTCATAAAGTATAGCAGCCATATGTCAATTTGACAAATACTAAATTGGCATCTGGTTATTCTAATTTATTATAAATAAATGTAGTTGATTGGAGAATAAGACTAATATTTTTTTACTTTGTAATCGGTAGCTGTGACTAGTTGTCAAATTATGTTTAAGCACAAATTAAAAAAGGCATGCAAATCACTAATCATATTGCTATAATTGGGTGGTATGATATGCACAAATAATGAACATAACGCATTTTTTGCAGCTCTCTTTAATAACACTGTACATTCTGAAGTCCTCCACAAAATAAACTTAACAATTTTCTTTGTCTAAGCCCATTATCAGCTCGTGCATCTAAAATACTTATTTTTGGACAAAGATAATTTTAATCTATCCATATTATAAAGCTCAAACATGGGAGTATTGACAGGGCTATCTTAAAAGTAACTACTATGTTTTCTTTAGTGCTCAAAATATTTGAAATTTTATGAATATATGATTTTGTTTTTTTTTTTAAGTATTTTGCTATTTGTAGTTAGATATTTATTATCATCTTGAACTACCTTTCTAAGTTGTTAATATTTATTTTGAAAATGAAACATTTCTGGTTTGACTTTGCTATTATTAGAAAATTTGAGACTGCACATATAACTCTGGAAAATAAGTCCCTGTACCATCTCTGATAAATATGGTGAGTGTACAAATACTGTACATCCATATTTTTGTAGGAGTTGTTTGAAAATGCCTGTTTATTATAAATAAATGACATTTTGTAAGATTTCAGGGAGTGCATCGATTATTATTTTAGCAAGCCCAAAAAAAAAATTGGAACCAACCTCAAGGCACAATTGTTTATGATCTTAAAACTTTACAATGCATATTTTATTTTGTTTGATGCAATTTTATTCCATAAACATCACTTAATGATTTGTCCTTTATTTATGTATTCAGAACACAAATAGAGGCTTTGAAATTTTCGGATGCATGTTTAGTATGGGAACAATTCACTAAATTATTATCAAACATCAATATTGAATGGTATGACATGTTTTAATCATATTTCTGATACTTCTACAAATACATCCAATAAATTCCAGTGTACCAACAATTCATTAGAATTTAATGTCTGTTATGGGAAATTACATAATGCTTTGTCATATTAAAAATTTAGGTTTGAATGAACTAAAGAACATCGGCAGTACTTGTTTTATGAACTTTATACTTAAATGCCTCTCAAATACAAAGATACTTTTGTAATATGTTAAAAAGGAAATGTTCACAAAGGAAGTTAATAGTTTTCTCACAAGTAATCAAGAAACTAGGGTCTGAAGGTCCATTTGGTAGGGTATTTAATACTGTTAGCTTAAAATTACAAATTCAGTATTTTGTACCACACTTTATAGATTTGCTTTGGGTAAAAATGATGTTAAATTATTAATTTTGAATTGCCCTGAAGGGGCGGGAAGTCCGTAACAATTTTAAAGGTGCATCGGCTAACTTTTAGTAATGTGGGAATGGGTTCCTATGATAAAATGATCAAAAATAATAAAAATCCAAAAGGTAGAATGGTAGAAATATAAAACTACTTTAAAAATACTACTTGTCTTAAAAGTCCTAGCAATATCACCGTTTTATTTGCTACCTGAAAGACTTATTTCGGATAGCTCTGTTTGCTTATGATTCCCAACTCGTCTCCTCAGCTATTTGCCTTTGTACCCTAATTAATCACTTCCCGACTTTCTACATAAGTACAGCAATTTTCAAAATAACGGCTTCTCCTAAATATAACTTCATTATTGGGGGTAACTGGATATCCTTTCACAATGATCATCTTACCTTATTGTATAACTAACTGTAAATAAAATTCGATCTAACTTTAGACTATTAATAGTAAACTTCAAAACATATCATTAAAAGAGGCAAAGTCTAATCTAACTTGTCTGGTCTGGTATTATTAACAGAACTAAAAAAATCTTAAACAGATAGTAATACTACAATTTTTTTGCACTAGATATCTAAATTGCTATGCGACATATAAATCCCAATTACTTGGAAATGACGAACAATCGACTTAGCAACACATAAGCACAATGCAAACTTCTATTTTCACCATTCTGCGGTCCATTAAAACCGTGAAATTTACACACACAAATTTTACTAGCACTATATCTTACAATTAAAGCTTGCATTTCACTTAATACGCACGTTTCATATTTTAAAAGTTTCAAACCGCTTTTCTAATAATTTTATCCTTAAATGTAAATAACATTCTGGTGTTCCATGTACTTATTATAATTATATTTACAAGTGCATATTTACATCATTTTTAACGTCAACAAAATACAATAAAGAAAGCTCAGAACTAGTCACAATTTGTGTTTTAAGGCTTTCCAGAGTAACTCCACTGATGGACTAATTACTTCCTCAGCCCATTAGCACACCTTATTTCTATGATTTATTAACATATGTTGATGAGTGAACTTCACCTACACCCTTGCACTTTACAACCGAATGGCGATTTAAATCCACGCCACACGTTTGTTTGAAAAACTTCTCTGTTAATTCTTCCAGTGAAATTCAATACAAATCATTGGCCTCTTCCAACACCTGTCCGTTACCCTTAAATCAGACTGTTGTTCTTGTCCCTGTCGAAGGTCTCTGGCCTTCGAATGTACATGCTCGTTTTATCGATGTCTTGGTCAGCCACTTTGCCTCTACTTGCACACCATTGTTATTCACATCTAATTTTGTACTCCTCTACCTCTATATGAATTTCATCCCCACTTTTTTAATCTCCCACTCTGAGGTTTCTGAAATCTATGTGGATTGAAGATGTATAAGCCTTATCGTTATTACTGCTCATATAAAGATGTACTAAGTAGTTCTTGGTGTAATTTGCTTGTTCTAATTTAAACATCATAATAAAGTAGTTCCTTTTTAACTATAAATTAAACTATCTAAAATTGATATACGTTTTCAAAATTGATATATGTTTTCCTATATACCAACGAATGCATAATTAATACACGAAAGTGACAGATTATTCTCACCAACATGCACAAGAGGTTTTTCAATATTTGTTAGCATGCCTCCATGAAGATGTCGTTTGGATTATTATTAAACCTGCACTAATTTTTAGATGAAAAATTAAATGACTATGATAAGGCATCTGAATCCTGGTAACGATATAATAAGGGACAATTAGGAAGTTGTTGGATACCTTGGTGGGACAGCTAAAAACTACATGACATTGTACACACTGTAGACATTGTTCTGTTGCTTTTGATCGATTTTGGAATATATCACTTATTATACTGCAGCATATTGGCAAGTTAAGCGTACACGAACGTTTAGATTATTTTACTAGAGTGAAATCATTACTGTACGGTGATGAGAAACCAACATGTTCAAGATGTAAGGATAGAAGTAAATGCACAAAATCATTTGCAATACAAAATTTTCCTAAAACATCAGTAATACATTTAAACGTTTTTCACTTAAAGAAAGATATAAAAGGAAACTATACAGCTATATATTTTCCAATAGATGGTTCAGGTATGTGTGATAATGCTTCTGAAAGCACTACTGAGTGTCGCTACAACTTGTATGCAATATCGAATCACATTGGCCATTATATAACATACTGGTGGCATCCAAATTCATTTACATGGCATGAATACGACTCCCGGGTATGCAGTATATCTTCTATAGTATTGATTAGTGATGAAGCATATATTTCATGAATTGGGAAGTCAAAACAAATTTCATCTCTAATCTATTATAATTCTTTTAACACTTGGGGTTTATGCCTTTATGGGTTGCCGCATGCCGATGTAATAAACGTCCAGTTTCCTGCTCAGCCACCGCTCCGTGTTTTTCTAATATTCTAATTTTAATTATGCCATGGCTAGCCCAGTTTAATTCGCACAGAGTGCGTAACGTTACGATGATCAAATAATTTTACCCCTTTAAATCTTACCTGTTTGGAATGATAAAACGAAGTCAATCAATATTCGTATAATGAAAGGTAATAATATCTACACTTAACAAGTTTTTGTAATCCCTTAAATAAACCCTTCAATCAATTAATTATTTATCCAAAAATTGTATCTCCCTTACTTTAATTTAGTCACCAAAAACGACACCTTCTACTGAAAAAATCTAGAACGTTCAAGACCTTTTATCCTTTCTACGTAAATTTCTATGTATTAAATATTTTTGTTGACTCCTTACAAATTAGAAAAATATATTCAGTGTTTAAATTTAAATTTGAAATGATTCCTTATACTAGTTAGCCCTGACTTGTGATTTCCTTTTGTCTGCTGTTGCGTGTGTTGGATCAGCACCTCTTTTATTATCTTCAATCAAAAAACAATGCTCTGCCTTGTGCTCCTTCGCGTGAGTTTGAACCGATAATTTTATCCAGTATTGTTAATCCTTATTTCCAAAATTTACCTCGTGCTTTACTTTATATTTTGCTGGATACGACTTAAATCTCTCAACTCAGATACCACTTAGATACCTCGATACCACTCAGATACAATTTGGATCCTTCTGAGTACCACTTAGAGCCGTTTTCAGCAAACGGCGAAAGCTTTTTCATATATCTTCAATGTAATTTGTCATCAAATTACAACACCGCTTTTCACAAAATTTAATAATTTAATTTGAAATTTATTTCAACGCGTAAATTTTCGAGTAACGGTGATGCAGGTTTGACGTGGTTCAAATTGAGACTGGGCCTCCTGGGCGTTATATAGTTTTCGCTATCTAAATTTTGATTGGCTTATCAGAACCGTCTTACAAAGTGTCGTAACCAACCATGATTGTTTTGGATATTCCTAGTAGTTTTCAAGCTTTATTTCTGATGAAATTATTCTGTGGTTACGTATTATGCTCGTATTTCTATTGTTTCATGATCTTTGACTGCTTGTTTTGTTGTTATTACTGGACTTTAATTTAGCTTATGGCTGTTGTTTGTGTAGATAAAGCTTTTGGGGAATTGAACAAATAACTGATGTAACATGAGTGATGTAAATCCACGTGTTTCTGTTTATGTTCCGTATTTAAAATTTATTTTTGAAAGTGTGTTTCTTATCAAAGCGCTTTATTATTCTTTTTTTATCACATGCGTAACTGCATGAAGACTTACTAGGTTTTATCTTATCTGTTTGTTTATAAATTTAGGAACGCTTCTTGAAGTAGTTTAATTGCATGTATAATTATCTCTCTGCTGAATGTTTTCTATTATTTACAGATTTGCTTACTGGCATTGATTAAAGTTAATTGCGGTCTATATACAGGGTGTTAAATGTTTGCTCTCTGCATAGTATGCGAATTATTTATTTTTCATGCTCAATAAATGCAGTTTTCTAATTCCTATTGCTATTTACATTTACTACGCGACCCTTACGACTCAATACACCCCTAAACAACCCCCTTATCATATCATTATATATATATATATATATATATATATATATATAAATTATTCACTCATAATTACATTCAATAATGCAAAAAAATTCAATAAATTGTGGGGATTTTGTTTGAAACTTGTATTACTGGTTGTCACGACAATCTTTGTGATTTCTATCAGTAAAAGTCAATCATTTAAGCAACTAGATTCGATTTGCTTTTGGTTAATAGCTTAATTTTTAAAAATTATATGCATTTTTGAAGTATGTCCCTTGCTTTATGATAACCCCATACTTTGTGTTTTTTCTAAAACTGTCCAGTACTAAAAATCACTGAATGCATGAATTTGAAAGAGTCTAGTGTTAAGTCATTTAACGTTTCTTGCAAAACATATCACAGCATAGAAACATTTATACACCCGAAAGTAAATATCAATTTCTATTAACAAATGTTTTCTTTTGTAACCAGTTTTAAATGAATTTTAACTCTAATAATAAACAATCTTGTTGCTAAAAAACTTCGCAACTGAAGTGAAATTTTCTTGTGACTTGGTCAATATAGTAAAATTTTTTTCATGGGTATTTGCCATCAATTTAATGTTGCCAGTGATTAAGAAATACATATCCAGATACAGGCATTATTTTGTTAAATATCTAACAGCAAAACCATCTAATAAGGAATTGCCAAGTAGCAGATATCTTTTGCTTACAAATAATTTGGAATTTCAGGTGGTTATTCAGTTGCAGGCATAAAATAATTTTTGTATTAGATATGATTTTACAAAAGCATTTGAGTTATTTGGCATGGATACTTGGCCTGACAAGCCTTATTTAATTATAACTGGAATGCAGTAATGCATAGTAAAATAATGACTAACAATAGGAGAGTTCACTTTGCATACTGGGGAAAGATGCGTCTATGGGCAAAACGTTTAATGAAATTATTCAAAGTGCCAAAAGGTGTCTTGTGGCAAAGTAATTTTGCCACAAGACACCTTTTGGCTTAAACGGGCTGGTGAGTCTGCTAGTTCAGAAGTAACTCCTTCATAATTTTTTTACACTTTAAATAATTATTTTCTTTTTTTGTCCTGTTGAAGCCCCTTACAAAAGTGGTCGAAACGTCGACTTTAGTTTATAAGATGACATCGTCCCAACCCGGAAACATAAATATTTATAATGACTCCGGCTGTGAGAGCCTCCAACAATAGAGATTGGATGTTGGAATTTTTGAAAATTCGAACTGCTCTTTTTAAAACTACACGAGGTATTCTCAGCAAACTTCGGACAGGTGAATCAAAATTGGATCTCTTTTATGTCGTTTTTGTCTATATAAACTTTTATATATTTAAACTTATGTATTTCAGGTTTTGCATGCAATCTGAATCAGCACAAAAGTGTACGTGATCTGCTTTGTTTTTAGATGGATGAAATCATTGGTGCCAATGTATATTCTCTAGACAAAACAAATCAAGCCGTATTAGTTACCGAGATGACATCACGTTTAACCTCTTTTTTTTTAAACTAACATGAATTTTAAAACCTTTGACTCTGAATCGAATATGATGCAATATAATGCTCTCTTAAATTAGAATTTATAGGAGCCTAAAACTTATATTTCCTGAAGGGAAAAACCTAATCCTATTGGTGGACTTCACTTATACAGAAACTATTAAAATGAAATATGATTACAATTATTTCTAAGGGAATGTCGCTCTCTCATAAAGAATTTTTCATCATTCTTAAAATAGATTTATTTGTTCATGGATTTTAAATCATTAATTCATTATAATAGCATTATTCTTATGCCAGATATATAATCTTTTGTTGAAACATTTTTCTTGTTTCTGTTAGTAGTGCTTTGGTACTGTTGTATTCGTTATTCAATAAATTTTTGGAAATGCATCCGTACTTAGTTAAGCATGAGGTGTCGTAGTATAAACAGTAGAAGTTAAAGTATTAAAGAAAAAATCCGCCTTCTGATAAACAATAAATTAATGGAATTAATCAGACATGTTTTGCTACATACTAGGATCATCCTCAGTGACGATCATTTGAAATTACAGATTAAAAATTTCACAAAAACTAAAAATCTTGGATAAATTTTAGAGTGTAGTAAGGTAATAATTAGAACTATGTATGGATTGCACGTAGAGAAAAAAAATTACAAAATATGTAAAGGGTAAAGAAAATATCTATATTTTACAGTATTTTTGAAAATTATAGAATATAAAAGTTACCTAAATTTATTTTTGTAATAATTAATGTTCAGTTGACACCAATGACTACAAGTATTTGAAACGACTGTTACGAGTAAAATGAGCGTTAAGTGAATAAATTTTGATTTGATGTAACAATATAAGTGTGCGTTGGCTTACTGATGGTGCAGGACTGGATTTTTATGGAAGGAATTATAAAAACACTGAAAAGTAAGGAAATAAAAATTATAAATAAAAGACTGAAATAAAAACTGTTACACAATCACTTACCCTGTCAAAATTTAGGGGTGCCAAACAGTCTGTCACAGCAATTCCTTTTGATATTTTTCCTATATGAAAGACTTTTCACATATCTCTTTTGCTTCGGTATTTTAAACTTTGGCAGATCATATATTACCGTCCTCTAATATATCTTAAAAATTCTTATTAAATTTTTGTTAAATTACATAAATTCTCGAAATCAAGCTCTCTCAAATACGATTCCTTCATTGGAGTATCCTTTGCAAACGGTTTACCTAGTTTTTAAATAAATTCAACCTTAACTTAAATTCTATTAAAATAAAATAATTTCAATGATAAAAATACAAATATACTTTTCAACAACCAATTTCTTAATCTCAATTCTGGTCATATATTGCTAAAAGAAATAAATCCTAAAATGATCTTAAATCTAATCCATCAACAATTTTCCCTGTACCACTATTCAGTTACCTGACATTTATAAATCCTAATTATTGGAAATGCCTTTAATAACAAACAGCAAACAGTTAAATCCCTACCTTTCATTATATCATTTCATGTTTTGTTCCAAAATACTATTTATTTTGTTTTAAGTAACACCAAATTCTACTACTCAAATTTGCATTTAAAATCAATATACACTATTTCCATCGCTAATTTAGTACAACAAAACAATTACTTTCATTTTCATTCCCTATTAAATATATATGAATAATATACATTTTCAGTCCACAAATGCATAATTAATAATTCTAAATATAAAAACTCATTCTACTCACAGTTTAATTCCAATCTTTAAAACATACAGATTGTCCAGAGACCTTGAGTATTTGTCATTTTCTTGTCCTATAAACAAATTAATGATGGAGTGAACTATTCAAGTTCTGCCCTTTAACCAGTCACAACGACAACAATTCCACAAACAGGTGCATTGAAAATATCTTGCTTGTGCAAACATAAGTTGAAAAGTTTATCGTATGCCGCGTTTATTGTCCCTGCGGAACATTTATCTTTATTTTTTCTTGAAACTGTTTCATTCTACGTTACGTCGTACTTAACTTCATATCAATCCCCAATCACATGGTCATGTCTGTCTTAACTCGTTTTCGTATAACATTTTTGATATATTCTTAGTGGCTTATGAACAATTAATTTCAATTCTTTCCCGTTGGGTTCAACGCATCTAATTCTTCTCACCATAAAATGCATTCAATGATGCAATGTAAAATTTCAATCTATGCTTAATAATGAGATTTTTATTCCTTACTTTGTATGTAGCATGCATTATGTTGTAATATGGTAACATTTTAATGTTCTTGGTTGTTGAGACAGAGGATATCAGTAAATTATCTTGTTCATGGGAAATGTACATGCAGTGTTGTTGTTATATTGAGATCAGTTGCATTTGCGGTTAACTAAGTCAATGTCCCGAATCTTTACGATACAATGTATGTAAAAGTACAGTATTATACTTTATCTGAATTATTTTTATAGAAACAAAATTTGAAATATCATGGTTAATTAAGATTAAGTATTCTTGACATCTATCATACAAGGTGCATCCATATATTCATTTATCCCTTGAAATTAAAATTTTTTCTTTCCCATCTAATTTACTGTTAGCATAACATAACGGTTACACGACCTTGTGAGCTTAATTAGATTTTCATGTCTCTCCATTTGTACAGTAGATGAAAATGAATGTTGGTTGAAACAATGGTAGTATAAGATCATTCCATGTTTCTTAGTTTTAAAAACAATAACCATGATCTGCATTTTGGTAAACAAATTGTTTAATGTACTAATGGTTTTATTTGAAACTATTGTATAAGTGGACATTGTACATAGGTTACAAAATGTGTTTATAGATTTGCATTATGTTGTTTAGTAGAGTTAGGAATAATTACTTGCACAACCAGTGTTGCCAGAGCAAAAAATGCTGAGCAACCCGGGATATTTTTTAGTAATTTATTGTTGCCTTTTGCTCTTCTATAAATAAAAAAGATGTAAGCTCATTGTTAGATGTTACCTTCTGAATGAACATTTCATGATATAAATATCGTTTTAAAAAAGTTTTATTTCAACAATTTAATAATGAACGATAATGTACAAAACACAATGTAATAACTGCGCGAAGTATCTTTTTGCCTCGGGCTTTCCCAATTTTAAAAACTTCCCATCTATTTAACAACATATTTAATGCTATTATTAGACATATTTTATACAAGCGCCAATTAAGGAAGTAAAGCGAGAATGACTGATATTTGCATATACTATTGTGATCAGCTGAGTATGTTCATTGTTGCTACATCAAATTTTTGTCGAACAAGAATCTGTGAATCTTCAATTATTTATCGCTGAAAACAAGTAAAAGTTCTGATAGTGTGTGATGGTCTAAATTTATTTAATGAATTTATGCATTTCTAGATACTGTCAGCGTCAACGGGTACTTTCTAAACGATATTTTATTTTAGGCAATAAATGGGGTATTTGTGAAACCTATTAAAACTATAATGCTAGGATGATATTTGTAGGTCCAGCATGCTGAATGTTGACGTTTCAAGTTTATTTGAATCTGTTGTGCATATGAAGTCATCCGTCATCTGATAAGAATTCTACTCTTATCAAGAAGAAGATGTCTCGAAAAATGTATTTAACAAACCCTTTCACATGACAAGTTTTTGACTAATGATTTAATCAAGATTATTATTGAAATAATTATCAATTGAGTACAGTCTCGTGACTCTAGTAGCTTTGGTGTTAATTGTCAAATACAGTCTCTGAGGAAACTATATTTTTTAGATGTATCCTACTTTGAGGATGATGTTTAAGGCGTCTTACATGTGTGTTATTATGCACATTAAAGATTCCTTTCTTGCTTGTAACTGTAAGGGTTAAACAAAATTTGTAGATGTGGCATTGCTGATTTCATTACATTAATGATTTATCATAGCAGAAGAAAGCAGTTAAGGTAAAATAAGCCCTTGGTAAAAGTGATATCTTAATGTTTAATATCAGTGGTAAATTTTTATTATTCAGCAAACTTCATGAGTAACATTGCCACTAGTTTTCTTTATGTAACTCTACTAATACATTTATACACTTATCCCTGCTTGAAGAGCTTTAGCATATTAAAACTTGTCATTGCACTTTATGATTCATACAAGTGCCACTTAATTTCAACCAAAAATTCATGTCAGTTAGATCCTTTTTTTAGAATGATCATTCTAACACAAGATGTTTATTGGAATCGCTCCTGTTCCCTGAAAATCATGTTGATTGTAAATATTTCTAACATTCGATTTCTTACTGTTACCAAGTATCCAATCACAATATTGTCATGTTTATAAGTTTCCGTATATTCCAAAGACATATCTAACTCGGTTGACTTTCAATAATTTTAATAATTTAGAACACAAATGCAGTTTGTAATACTTTTCAAAAGTAACTAGTGATCTATTCCAAAAGTGATCATACTTTTTTTATTGTAAAAATTCACAATAAATGATTAATAATAGTACACAATATTCTATGCAACAAATTTTATTGGGTTTAGTGTAAATGAAATATTGTGTTTATTAATGCTATACTTTACCTATACTTACATAAACATACAATATACATAAACAAGTGTGTAATGAAAAACAAGTAAAAAAATATTAATTAATTTATTTTTATATTTCGCTGACCAACACATGTTTTTCAATAATTCAGTTGAAGACTTCAAATAAACAAAATTCTTGACAGGATCTTTTATATTAACTGTAGTTATTAAAACACATGCTTGTAACTGTTTTTTCAATTATTCATATTTTATTCATAAATAAAATATTTTCTCGACTTAAGCATTGGTTTCAAAAACACCATTTATATTGAATAACTGCTGTGCAAAAATTTTGTGGCTGAAATTATTATTTGTAAAGTGATCAAATAATTCAACCCATTGGTATTCTGTAGGTATATTAACGTTATTCTATTCTAAAAAGTTTTTTGTGGTTATATAATTTATAACATGTGAAAACTCTTCAAATGTGTCCGAACCTTTATGGCATTCCATAGATCAAAGGTCATTTTCTTCAAACAAGCTCAATCAAAAAGTCCCAATCTTGATAATCGGATGTCCATAGGTATTCGACACAAGTGTGATCAAAAACAGGAGCCATTTTCTTTATATTTTCCTTCTTCAATTTTCTTGTAGTCCAGCTTTTAAATTGCTAACTGTATATGAAAAAAATAACTTAATGAAGAAGGCATGTGTGTAAAAACAGCATTACGTTAATTTTCTGTGTTTAGCTTTCTTTACACTGAAGAAGTCGGGGATACCGTAACAGTTTTACGCTGCACGAACTAGCTGCAGTGGTGTGAGAAGAGTTCGTATGAAAAAGAAAATACAAATTCTGCGATTTACAATTTGTATAATTACTTAATTTTTCAATTAACCACTTGTCTTAAATGGTCTTACTTCTAATTGATTTTGTCGCAATCAAATTGGTGCGATATTGTTGCGTTCCATCTTGTACTTTGAAAATTTTCTGTATTTTACACTCTGTACCTTATTTTAATAAATGCTTGTTTTTACGTTTGGAAAATTGCTCAATTATACGAGCGATCTATGACACGTTAGTATTTAATATTTATTGTAGTTAACTGATCTAGTTTAATTGTCGTAAGATAAAGTGGCTGTGGTGTTGTGAGTGCTAGGAATATGCTCAAAGTTGTTTCTATTCTATAATAGGAGTTCCATGAGTGTTTTTGGAGACAGTTTTATAATATGTTTGTTAAACTGATTCTTTGTCATTTCGATTGTTGGTTTTCATACTTTTTTTTGGGATAACTATTATAAATCCAACCGGGCAGTTAAAAAATCTTCATGCTGTTGTAGGTTCTTGAACTAATGCATTCATGGCGGCGACACAAAAATTTCACATTGTTGTTACAATACATTTCGTCTGACTGCTATTGTACGCAGGTTAAATTATGACGAGATAAGTACATTGCAGTTACTAAAACCCTTAACAGTCTATGTGAGAGAATATCATTATAGTCAACGGTGTAATGATTGCTTTATTCACCTACGGTACGTGGGTTTGCTTGTATTATATAAATATTAAGAAATCAACGACAAAACCATTATTGATTATTTTATGGTTATTATTAGAATAAGGATTTAGTGTAGGTTTTGTGTGATATTGTCTTTATATTGATGAATAACTGAGTTAATTTGTTTTGAAATTGTATATAGACTTGATAATTATCCATCAGCTGTGGTACTTGATTAGTTATTGGTGCCGGTTTGTTAATTGTGCCTAGGTGTATTATTGTAAATATTTATTTTGTTTTTTAGGATTAGTCGAATCTATTGGGGCGACAACTTATCCTGTGATGCTCTACTCGGAAGGTGACTGTTCCAAGTAGGTTTTTCTGCCTCAGGTTAATTACTGTGTTACTGAGGTTGATGGATTTCTTCTTACAAATGAAAAACTCCAATGATACGTAACCTATATTATATAGAATATTTCAAAATAAAAATCCGAAGTTTCTATTATCCCCTGATTGAACAGGTAAACTTCTGTATTAAAAGAAAATAATTTGATTTTCTTGCATAAATTTTTTTATTTCTAATAAAAACAAGCCATGTTTATAATTAATTTTCAAAGTGCCGTAACAAAGCACCCGTGTTACAGTGTAACATCAATAGTTTCTACGAGAAACCCATCCATGCAACAATTTCAATAGTCCTTAAAAAAGAAACGTTCTAATTCACTTGTTTGGTGAACGTATAATTAGCCATAACAATCTAATTCACCATGCAAAATTTCAATATACAGAATAATATACTCCTAGTTTGGTTTAATCACAGAAAGGAGAGACTGGTATAGACTTATTTCCATTCATCGCAGCCATTATAGGTTACTTGTTCTTTAAAAATTTCCAAGAGACCTTCACTTCATCACTGAAATATTGCTTTATAAATGACATGTCGACTTGTATTTTTCCATGACTGCTGTTCGTGCTTGAAACCGTCAGTGCATAACGAACGTTCCATAATATCCCCGTCTATATAACCTCTTTGCAATCTACAGTGTTTATGTTTTGCATTCGACTTCTCTTCATTTTTGTTGGTGTTGTTTTATTAGACGGATCTCTTTGTGCTTGATACTCGTCAACCAAGCGCATTCTTTGTTCCCACCATTTTCCATTTACTTTTGGTGATGGGTTTTACGCTTGCATTTTCCTACATATCCGACATGACATGTCTCGATGTATTTATTAATTAGTAATACTTTGTACGGTTATTGCTCTTAATGTATCTCAGTTTTATCGTTTCCTCTACTAACCTTAGTCATATTGTGTCTATGTTTATATGTTCAAGCATTTCAGCGGTTTCCCATGAGTGCTAGTTCGTGTTATTCGTTGCAGGTTTTTATGATCATTATATAATGCGTCATATTGTGCCTCATTCGTCTAAGGTTATTATGTTATTCATATAATTTTCCCACTGTTAGATATGTATTTTTTCTTTAAAACCAATCTTTCCTAAATGAATATAAAAATATTCTCAACTAGTTATCTAAATTATTTACGTATTCTTATGTAATTATTTGAATTAACGTACTATTAAAAAAAGGAATTTGATATTGCACTGCTTCCTAACATTAACTATCCTTGATATTTAGGGTGCATCTTAACAAAGGCCATTTTGTCTATCCCAAACTAATAAATATACTCTTACTATCTCATTTTTATCTAAAGTAACCTCTCATGTTACAGGTATCATATCGTATAACAGTATTAGAACCATATTATAGTGGTGCAATTTGTGTATTAAAAATGGATGCATTAATCTATTAGGACAAGAATCTTTCAAATGGGACATTTTTGAAACCCGAGTGATAAATCGGGGACAATGGGACATCATATTAAAAAATATCATTGAAAACGGAACATGTGATCACCTTATGTATTCCACTATTCCATTTTACACTGGACAACGTTTGATAATGTAGGGGCTATTCTTAGTTATTTACCACTTATTAATAATAATCAATGTATATAAAAGTATCTATAAAAATCAAGAGTGTAAGGCAATTTTCTCACAAATCTGTATACAAAAGGCGGTTTAATAATAAACAGGTACTGATTATCGTAGGTGAATGTTATTATAGTAGTTATAAAAGAATCGTAGTCAAGATTGCAAATTCTGACTTTTTTATCCGAATTTCTATTTTTAGCATGTCATACTTTATGCACAAATGTAGAAGTAAAAAGTTTAACGAACCAATCAGAAGTTGTACCCATGCATCGATTAAAATTGTATTAAACAAATGTTCATATTTTGTTACAAAATAGTCATATAAATCTCCTAATTGTTAAATTAATCTTGTACGTTTATTTTGTTTATTAAAAATTATCGATCTTTACATTCCCATAGGCAAGTTATGTAGTAAAGATTCTCGTTTGTCGTTTAAGTTGTACACTACTCACACAGATGATTAGACAGTCACCGTTCCAAAAATGGTCTGTTTCATGTAGTTTGTAAAATTTGGTTAAAAATTTCACATGTAAAAATTGAAATGTTCACATTACTTATACAAGAAAAGGCAGTTCCTAATAGTGAATAGCGATTTAATGATTAAGAAGTTCATTTATAATCGAACCAGAAGATAAGCGCCCATATTGAATACATGCTAAAATTCTACAGCCAGAGTATTTATTAAAGACAAATATTTAAAAATGTTACAAAGTAAAATTTAATCAACATTTGATTTTACACTTGTATATGAAACAAGCGTCGCCTGGCAAAATATTTCTGAGCAAATGTTTGAAAGAAAATGTCCATTTACAAGGCTCACATTTCTATATTTGATGGAGAAAAGTGTTAAACTAGTTTGTAAAATTCTTAGGTATTGTAAATTTGTTTATAAAATTCATTAGCTTATTAGTATGGTTAGGGTGCTTCAAATTTAACCTACATTGTATGAGTTAAGCCTTAGTTGCACTGCAATCCTCTTGATGACAATAGGGTAGAAAAAACTAGTAGCCAGATGAAGGTACAAAATGCTAGACAGTTGATCCATTGGAATTAAAAATAAACGCTGTTAGGATGGGCATTGAAATTGGATTTTCAACATTGGAATTTTGTAAATTATGTTCTGTGGTACAATATTGTGTTATTTTGTCTGACAATTGGTATTTTGTAACTATAAGGATTTTAAAGTACTTTGAAAGTTTGATAATTTATTAATTTCTAGTTTTTGTTTTGTGGCGTTCTATATTCCCATCATGAAAGGTAGTGTAATTTCATCGTTTCTCTTATATACTATATTTTAAAACATTTATTAATGTACAAAGATTCAAGGTACCAGCCTTAATCCATGACTGTATTCTGTATTTTTATGTCTTCCTTGTCCTAGGTTATAGTTTTTACATTGATTTTTTTGTTAAACATTGTACAAAGACTAATAAAATGTTTGTTATATTCTTGTTTTTTGCAGTATTGTGAAGTTTTGGTACACTTCTAGTATACTTTCCCTACTACGAAATTGCATTCGCATAACTTCAGGTAGAAACCAGATAGGAAAGGCAAAATAAACTTATACGATCAGAATAAATGCAGATGCACCCTGTATATTTACACTTTGCAAATAGTTAATGTTGATTCAAGTTTTTTAGCTTCTATAAAGGGAATACAGGCAATAAACTTAAACCACCAAACCATAGTTATTTCTTTTAAAATACAGTAATAAAGTGTACTTTATTGACCAAAAGCTTTTCAAACAAGAAATGGTTATTATCTTTATTTTAATTAAAACAATTTTATTATTTCTTAATTTTGGAGTCGGTTCCCGTTATAAGCCACAATGAACCATACTGCAATTTCCATATCAATAACTATATTTCAGCCAAAAGAAGATTGTGATAATGACTAGTAAGGGACACCTTCAATAATGTGAACGGCTGGTCTGTGAACGATTAGTTCAGGAGTAGATCAAGAGGTCATAGGTCATTCTGTCAACTTAGATAACAAAACAAAGGGCATCACAGAATCTGCAAAAACCAACGCACCCCTAAAAGATGGTATATTAGAAGATGCTGGGTTACAGGAACACATAAAACATTACCTGTTAACAAACCAGTAAAAGTTCTGCAGAAAGCTTTCTTCAAAGGCATATTTAATTTTATAAATGACCTTTCAATAATTTTCTAATACAGGATACTTCAGATTTAACTTTGGTATATATTCTAATCTAAATTTTCATTTCATATTCAAACATAGTAATGTTTTCATTAAAAATGTTTTAAATTGTACTACAATTTTTTTTATATATATCAAAAATTTATTAAAAATTCTCTCGCAATGGTCTTACTATCAACATACGAAGTTGTTTACTTTATTTAAACGAGGCAATATACAGGGTTGGGATAAAGTATGGAACCAAGTGAATATCTTTAAAACGAAAAGGGCGATATTTATGAAACTTTGTAGATAAATGCAATGAGGCAAAATGCATCTGATGTGATTTTTTTGTTAATAATGTACTTCCGGTTTAGCCGGAAATGCCCTCAAATTTTTTTAATTAAATGGGACACCCTGTATATTTTTGCAGATCTTGAAAGATCTTGTTATTTCAAATTCATACATACCAGAGTTAATGGAAATAATCTGTAAAAACAAGACACTAAAGCACTTTAGTACAATCACTTTTAAGTTTTTACGCAAAAAAATAAAAACTATTTAGATTAGCAAATTGATGTTTACTTTGTATTAAACGTGTACTGTTTAGTAAAGTAGCTGTTGGAAAAATGTCAAGACAAACTGTCAAGTTAATTGTAATTTACGGTAATAAATTGTACGGTTAAAAATGGTACATTTAAGTGAGAAAGGTCAAATTGAAATATTAATGATGATTGGTTCTGGCGATCGTGTTAGAACCAGGGAAGAAGTTTGTCATATTTTTAATGATTTGCATCCTGAAAGAAATCCTATATCACGTTCAATAGTTACTAAAACACTTCAACGTTTTAATGCAACAAGGATGGTCAAAAATTTGCCAAAAACTGGAAGACAACAGACCACAACGAACGAAGCTATTAGACAAAACATTGCTATTGAGAATTAAAAGAATCACCTCAAACTTCTACCACAGATTTGGCACTAAACCAAGGTATAAGTCGACGTTCTGTAGGGAAGATATTAAAAAGGGCAAAATATCATCCGTATAAAATACAATTAGTTCAAGAATTGTCTGATGATGATTTTGACCGACGGCTGAAGTTTTGCGAACGAATGATGGACATCTGTAATGTCGACGAGCATTTTGCAAATAATGTAGTGTTTTCGGATAAGGCATCTTTTTATTGGTCAAATGAGAATCCTCATTGGATTTATGAAGCCCATACCCAACATCCAAAAAATTGGAATTTTTGGATGTGATTTGTGAAAAATAGGCTTATAGGCCTATTTTTTATAGACGGAAACTTGAATGGTGACAAGTATTTAGATTTACTAAATAACCAAATTATTCCTGCACTCCATCAAAATGGGCAGTTACCACAAAATGTTTGGTTTCAACAAGATGGTGCGCCTCCTCACTATGATAGACGGGTTTTGAATTTTTTAGATGCAAATTTTCCAAATCGATGGATTGGATGTAGAGGATTTGTAGAGTGGCCTGCTCGTTCTCCAGACCTCAGTCCGTTAGATTTCTTTCTTTGGGGTTATCTGAAATCACATGTTTACGTTAGACGACCAACATTCCTGCATGAATTGAAACAAAGAATCATCGATGAATGTGAACTCATCCATGGAGAAGTCTTGGAAAGAGTAATTCAGGAATTTATTAATAGACTTGCATATTGTCAGGAAGTAAACGGCGAGCATTTATAACATTTAAAATGATTTTGTTTAAATTAAATTCAATATTATTCTCATTCACGTTAATCTTATAAATAAAATTTATTATTGAGTAAATGTAAAGTGCTTTAGTATCTTGTTTTTACAGATTATTTCCATTAACCTTGATATGTATAAATTCGAAATAACAAGATCTGCAAAAATATACAGGGTGTCCTATTTAAATAAAAAAAATTGAGGGCATTTCCGGCTAAACCGGAAGTACATTATTAACAAAAAAAAATCATATCAGATGCATTTTGCCTCATTGCATTTATCTACAAAGTTTCATAAATATCGTCCTTTTCGTTTTAAAGATATTCACTTGGTTCCATACTTTATCCCAACCTTGTATAAGAGCACACAAACAACCAAAAATTAGTGAAAGAACACACCGATAGATAATACTGTATTTGACTAAATAGCTGGACTTTGTCTACCACATGTGTTGAATTAAATTGACGAAATCAAATAGCACCTGCATTCAATTCAAAACTAAAGGACCACCATTTGAACTTAAGCAAACCATTACAAATTTCTTACTCTTGAATCAACTGATAGTTGGGATATCAATCTGCCACGTTAATCTGAATTCGAAAGCCATGCCATTTCCATACAAGTATTTGCATAAAATGAAAATTAAATTTTGATTCATCTTTATTCAAACTGCTGTACTTTTTGTGCTAACCTTAGTTTATTTTTTTAAATTTTGCTTATTTTTGCTGCACTCCAATTATTACCGAAATGGCGGCTTCACATGGTGACAATTAAAATGAGAGTGTCCCTATAGAAACATTTTTCATAAGGAATTACTCTTCTTGCTCCAAAAGAGCTTTTATCAAAAAGTGAGCCTCATTTAAAAAAATTTCCACTCCCAATCTGCGACATAATGTAATGGGCACACCTGTCCGTGTCCTATCAATAACAATGTTAAATAAATGTTTCTGACAAGATTAAACCTTTCACCTAAATGCTCATATCAATTTACAATACGTGCTCTTTAATCTTGTGCAGTTTAGGTACCAAATAATATTTTATGAGAACCTTTTTCTATCAGAACAAAATTACTATGATAGTAAACGTTAACATGAATTTTATCTTTTTAAATAATTATTTCATATCTGTGATTTATTAATGAAACTACATTTTTACATTTAAATATGAAATATTATGCCAACAGAAAATAACCGATTCCCTAATAAGCACACTTAACACAATTATGAGCAACAGGAATTAATAATATTAAATTGTAACCGGATAAGTTAAAAGTAACTTTGTTACAATATAATTAAATCACGTAGATATGACCGACGACCTAAGTGAAATTTATAAAGATAATATTACAGACAATATAAAATACAAAGCTAAATTGTTACAATGTAACCATTGAAAAGAACACTATGATAACAGGAACTCGTGATGGAGTATCATGAAACAAAAGAAAAAATTCGTTTCTCGCGTGATTAGGTGTAAGCTCAATATAAATGACTGATACAATGCCATACCCTTCGAAGAATAGCAAGTGGAGAGAAGAATGAGAGCTAGACAGTTGATGGAAACAGAAAAATTAATCATGAATAGATCACGAGAACACATAAGAGTAATCATTTGGAGGGAAGTCGAGATAACACATTGGGCTATGAGATTAGCCAATGGGATTTGAAAGTGGCGACATCTGCGGACCAAATTGAACAAAAGAATATATTTGGACAGATTAATTCCAATCCAACAGATGGAAATTAATTACCTGTTGCAGAGTGAACTGACTCGGTGAAGATCTTTATATCTATAGACAAGACCTTCGGGCTGTAAGTTTTATTAATCATTTATATTTTGTTTGTGGCGTTTATGAATTAAACTTGGTAAGATAGACATTGGTGAAATTAGGAAACGTTTGCCCGAATTGTATAGTATAAGGTCTATATTATTATGAAAACGAATTGAAATTTAAATAGAACATTTGACGATTTAATGAATTAATTGTAGTCAAGTATTCCAATGATATGATTGATCAAAAATGAGTTCATTCTGGGAAGTAGTTGTGAAAGTTTATGTAATGAAAAATCTGTTTGTACCTGTTTACAGCGATAATATTATGACTATTGTATTAAAATAGACTTAGGTGCCGCAGTGAGAAGATAGTGTTTGTTTTATTTGTCTAGAATATAGGTTAGATTAGTTGTAAAGAACTCCATTCAACTAGGAGGCTAAAATAATCAGGATCTACTAGGAAAATTCGTCTTCAAGAGGATCATACCTTGCATGAGACACATTGGCGCTTATTAATTAAGACAGTACCAAAAAGTTTTTCAGTCTAGCTGTGTATTGCTACTGTCTTCTACTGAATTTACATAAAGCCGTCGACAGTGAATTTGTTATTCGGTTTGGCCTGAATGCTGATTCTCTCTTACTCGACATAGAGGTGCGGGGATTGCATTTCCATTTCTATATGGTCTCTTATGAATGAGTACTGCTTCACGGAACTTCTCATTTTGGAGGGCTTGACAAAAAATTACTTTTCAGGATCCTATGGAACACTCTGCTTTCTCGGGAGTCCATTTCTGTTATCTATATAAAGCAGCTGCTATTTAAAACCTTAGCCACGGTTTAAGTATTATACTTTCACAATTCATGGACTGTACCTTTAAGTCATTGCTTGTAAAATAGCAAAAGCTAACATGTCACATTCTCTAGCATATTGAATTAATTGTTTCCACTTGAGTTTTTCAGGGAATCATAAACCTATCAAAAACAACTTTAGAGTAATATATTATATCTAATTTTCAGCTCAAAATGTCAGATAATAAATAACAATTGAAAAAATTATAATATTGTTATAGAAAACACTAAGAATATTATAAAGTTATCGACGATCTGTTTTACCAATGCCACGCTTGCCAGCAAATAAGTGCTTGGGCTTTTTAGTTCCAATAAATCGATCAGCTTCACCTTTAAGTCCTTGTTTCTTTACCTTCTTAGCAATAGCACGATGTGCAATTTTAGTCAATTTTCTTTGCATCTAAAAATTAAATAAATATATATTCAATTTTGAAAAAGTATATACATGCAGCACTCAAGCAACTACTATAAATAATACTTACAGCTACATCTTTAACACCCAATTCATTTCTGGGTGTTCTTGATACACTTCTATTTTTACTCAAAGATCTGGATTCACTTGTATCCATACGCATTCGTTTTGCAGCAGGTCCAGCAGAACGACCTCTACCAGTTTTAGTAAAGTGTGCATTTTCAGTACCGCTCATATCTACTCCCAATTCTTCCATTTGCGAGCGAAGTTTTGATACAGATCGACCACGTTTCTAGAAAATATTGCTAAAAGATAATTGTTGTGCAGCAGTTATTTACCTTTGCAGCTGCAGTACGTGGTAATTTAGATTTAGTACTTTGTTTATTTATTCGTGCTTCATCTTTTATTATAAACTTCTTTTCACGAATTTGTTGAGCTATAGCCTTAATGTCACGCAGAGTATCACTAAGTTCTATTTTTGGTACTACGTACATTCCAGTTTGCTCTCTCATTTCTTCTTCTCTTTCTAGTTCTTCCAATCGCTATAAACATAAAATGAAATAAAACTTATAACAATAAAATATTACCGAAAATATTTCTGGATCGATATAATCTGCAATGTTGTGGCCTTCCCAAATTTCAGGAATAATATCGTATCTTTCATCTTCAGGGATGTCAGTATAATGTTTATTAAGGTCAAGTATATAATCATCACCTTCTTCAACTTCAATATCACGTTCTAATTTTCGTTTACGTTTTTCGATCGTTTGTTGTTTCTTTAAAAGAATAGATTCAGGAATACAAGGAGCCCGAATTTTATCATCTCTTGGTGTAGGAATAGATACATGAAGTCTGTTCAGTACACCTTCCACCTACATCATAAAAATTTATAGACTGTTATAAAGTTTTGATTTGCACATTAACTCATCACTTTTGAAATATAATGAAAATTTAGCTTTGAATACATAAGTCTTATTAGTAAGGAACCAACCTACTTAATTATTGCATTGCGTAAACTGCAAATTGCATTCCCACGATCGACACGAATAAGTTCGATTTTAATATATCTAAAATATTACGATCGCCCATCCTTTATTTTACAAATCTCAAAAAGTCGACATGCACTACTTTATTCACAGGACAAATCAAACTAGGCACAAATTTGTCAGTTCTCCACACTTAGGTTTAGTTGGGTCTTTCCCGGTCATATCAAACAAATGCAAGACACACTACAATTTCGTCAGAACATATGAGAACCAAATACAAAATCAATAGTATTGTTTTTGGGAAATCAAAGAACCAGCCTTTCCTCAGATGATGTGAAAAGCATTTCCTAGAAAATACAAAACGGAAATCTGATGGTAGATTCATAGTTATAATTCCTTTTAAGACACCAGTCAAAATGCTGGGTGAATCATACCAATAAGCAAAAAATCGTTTTCTCACATCATCACCATCAGCTCTTCAGTCCTGGAATTGGTTAGACGCGTACCCTCATTGTTTCCTATTCTGAGCTAACCTACTCAATTCTTTGAAATTTCCAGCATATGCATCTTTCACTATCTGTGTGCATTTCTAATCTAGCCCTACCCCTACTTCTTTTTTTCCCATCTCTGCTTGTAATATCCCACACTATTACCCAAAAATTCTTTAGAACATATCCTGCCCTTCTATTTCTCTTATGTTTTTCTTTGTTTTCCACATATGCTTTCAACAATTTTCTCTTTGTTTCTATGTTTGTTGTCTTCAAACATAGCCGCTGCTCTTTCTTGCTAGATATAGTTTGGTTCTCCTTCTATTGTTTTATAAATATATAAGCTATTTCCCCAATATTCAGTGGTATGTGAAGGCAGTCTGCGGCTATCAAGATCCCCCAACACTCTAACATTTGCCGAATTAGTAGTTTTCCAATATATCCTTTTGAACAAGGTTATTCGTCTTAAAACTGGTCGGACGCGTACCTCCACTTATTTCTAATCTGAGCTCTTCTACACAGTTCCCTGAAATTTGTACAGCCTAGATACACCTTGGTTCCTTTTCTGTTGTTTTCTAATTATATATGTCATATTTTACCAAGATTCAGTAGTATATGAAGAGGGTTAAGCAGCCCGTAGCTGTCAAGATCCACCAACACTTAGACATTTGCCAAATTAATAGTTTTCCAGTAAATGCTTTCGCACAATTAACATTAGTTGAAAATATTGCAAAACCAATACCTGTAGTTGCTTATAATAATCATCAGGTATAAGTACAATTATTTTTTCGTCATTAAGATTTCCCTCTTGGAACTGGTTGGACGTGCACCTCCATTGATTTCTACCTTGAGCTAGTCTACACATTTCCCTGAAATTTCCACAGCCTATATCTTTCACTATCTGTGAACAATAGTCCAATCTAGGTCTATCTCTACCTCCTTTTTCCTATCTCTGCTTCTAATATATCCACACTATTCCCTCATGCCTTAGTATGTGGCCTATCATCCTATCTCTCATATTTTTACTGTTTTCCAAATATTTCTTTCTTCCACTACCATTTCTAGTACCTCTTTGTTCTTAACTTTATCTGCCCGTGATATCTCCATCATACAACTGTAGCACCACATTTCAAAGGCTTCTATCTTTTTCTTGTCTGCTTTTCCTACTGTCCAAGTTTAACAGCCATACAGTGCTGTCTGTGCTCCACAGATATGTTTTAAGCAATATTTCTGTTTGTTGTCTTTGAACACAGTAGTTGCTTTTTCCTGTTAAATATAGCACGACCTTGTGCTAATCTTTGTTTTATATCTTTTGTGCTCTTCCCATCTCACGTTATTTGGCCTCTTAGGTAGCAGAAATCCTTAACTTCTTGTAAGTTCTCGTTACCTATTTGTCTTCTTGTTTTTGGTTTATTTTCCCCTCCTTTGCATACTAGTATTATAGTTTTATTTTTGTTAATTTTCATACCGTATCTCGCTGTTCAAACTGTTTCCATTTTATTAAGAGCAGCTTCTAGCTCTTCCTTACTAGATGCTAATACCGCTATATCATCTGCAAATGTAAGCATATCAATCTTTTGTCCCTGCATAATAATTCCAAATGTCTTCCTGCATTTGACAGTATTCATTGCCTCCTCGATGTACAAATTAAAAAAATGGGGATAAGGCACATCCTTGTCTCACACCTTTCTTTATTTACTTCTTTATGTTCCTGCTCTAATTCTACTACCGCTGTTTGCTATTTGTATAAGCTATGTATTATCCGTCTATCTCTAAAACTTATTCCAATCTTTTTGCATATTTCGAACATTTTTTTCCATTTTACATTGTCGAATGCTTTTTTCAGATCTACAAACCCTATGTACACGCTTTCCCCCTTTTCTATTGTTTTTTCCATTATTACCCTGAGAGCTAAAATAGCCTCCCGTGTTCCCCTGTTTCGCCTAAACCTAAATTGATCTTCTAGTATTTCTTCAGCTCGTTTTTTCCATTCGTTTTTGTATAATTCTAGTTAATATTTTTGACACGTGTGCTGTCACACTTATTGTTCGAAAATTTTCACATCTATTCGAGCCTCTCTTTTTTGGTATAGTGACTATAATGTTACGTTTGAAATCTTTAGGTATCTTGTCTGTCTCATACATATAGCTTACAGTTGTAAGAGTTTTTTTTTCATGAAAAATTTTGAATGTTACCAAACCCTTGCTGTTCCAAGCAAGATAGGGATCTTTAATGTGCGTGACAACACACACACACACACGGGACCTCCATTTTACCTCTCATCCGAACGAGGGCGTATTTTTCTGAAAAATACTCTCCTAACATTTTTCAAGCGGACCGTATCGGGATTCGAACCCGGGACCTTGGGCATAGTAGTCACACGCATACCAATTATGCCATGGAACCCCCTCATCCCATCACATACCACTAAATCAAGGCATATAAATGGGAAACAACAGAAGGAGTACCGAGGCTGTGGGAATTTCAGGGAACAGTGTAGGCATGCTCAGAATAAAAATAAGTGAAGGTACACCTCTAACCAGTTTCAAGAGGAAATACTTAATGACGAAAAAATAATTGCACTTAAATATGATGATAATTATAAACAACTATAGGTGTTGGCTTTGAAATATTGTCAACTAATATTGATTGTGCGAAAAGATGTATTGGAAAACTATTAATTAGGTAAATGTTCAAGTGTTGGGGAATTTTGGTAGCTGCAGGCTACTTAACCCCCTTCGCATACCACTGAATACCGGGGAAATAGGGTATAAATTTGTAAATAATTGAAGAGGAACCAAACTGCATCTAACAAGTAAGAGCAGCGGCTATGTTCAAAGACAACAAACACAGAAACAATGAGAAAATTGTTGAAAGCATGTGTGTGGAACACAGCACAGTACGTCTATGAAATAGGGGCATTATGAGAAGCAGACAGAAAAATGGCAGATGCCTTTTGGAATGTTGTGTTTCAGATGTATGAGGATGATAGCATGGACAGATAAAGTTAATAACAAAGAGGTTATAGAAATAGTAGGGGAATAAAAATATCTGTGGAAAACAAAATAGGAGAAACAGAAGAGCAGGATACGTTCTAAGGTATTTTTGGGGAATAGTGTAAGACATATTAAAAGAGGTAGAGGTAGACCTAGATCAGACTATTGCATGCAGATGGTGTAAGAAATTTTATGGAAATGTGTAGGTTAGGAAATAATGAGATACGCATCTAACTAGTTCCAGGACTGAAGATCACAAACTGTTTTCAATGTGGATTGATTTTTTTTTCAAATTTCAATTATAAGTTTAAACACAAAAGGAAATGTAAATATTAGAGCAGATGCTTTGTCACAGTTGTCGTTACTGATAGAAACAGATAGTTCAAAGGTAGATTTTGAATATATTAATTCTGTAGAAAGGACTATACCGGTTGATATGAATAACTAAAATAGGTATAGATTTCCAAAAAAACCCTAAGTGTCTGAAATCTTACTTTACACGAAAGTGTGAACTGACTATTAAAATTAAGTTATTTATGTGGGTATATTGTGCGATGGTTACCAATACATATATGTTACAATTACATTCTACTTATGAGGATATTGTAAAATGAAACCCAATGGTAGATGGTCTGAACGTGATGTAGAAATAGAAAGAGTAGTTAATAGTTGTAAACATTGTGTAGTGTCGAAACTATGAATGCCTCTACTTAGGATGTTAATCTTCCTATCGTTGCAATACCATAAAATTGTAACAAATAATCTCTAGTTAATAATGTTGCCGCTAGGGAAAAGGAGGGTCAATTTTCTATTGTGTCTTATGGTGTATTAGTATTAAAATCTCATTTTTATAAAATTGTGAGGTCTAATTAGATTAAGATTATCATATTTGGTACTTTATAGCCGTGCTAGTCGATTGTGTGTAAAACTTGTGGCCTATAACTTATCTATAGATATAAAATATTAAGTGTTTTGTTCCTGAGTGCAAATCCGAATATAAATCATTCAAACACATAAGGAGAAGTATTTATTCTGCTCCCAAGGTATTTTTGGTGTTAAGTGATAATATTGAGTTTCTAAATATATGTCTTTGTAGGATGTGGAAACATCAGAAAAGTGGAAAAAAGCTATTCCTCGAAGTGACAAGGTTCTTTCTTATTTGTGTATATATTAATGTATAATGAAATTTATTTTTATGTGCATTGGATGGTAAGAATTGTAATTTAAGTATCTACCTGAGCATATATGTTTCTAATACGATTCTTGTTATAATAATACATTTTTATTTCTAATTAAAAGTGTGTATAAAAAAAATTAGATATACTGTTGTTTTTTTTTTGTTTAATATAATACTTTTTGCTTCAATAAAATCACTATTTTATCCCCAAAAGGATGGTTAGATTTTTGTGTGCTCAATGATACATGTACTTCATCCTTCTGGACGATCAAAGATTCTAAAAGTCTTAAAATTTCTAATTTTTATAGTATAAGACTTAATTACATAAATTAACAATAACTTTAAATTGATCTCCTGAAAACTAGTGTTACCAGAGATAAAACATTCTTTCTCCATATGAACGACATCCCCTATTGTTTTATAGCCACTTGTATTTGTATGATAAAATGCTTTAAAAGTGCTTTGAAATAAATATTATTTATGTATGGTTACATTGCCCAGCATATTATTTTGATTCTTTAATAATTTGAAATTCTTATAGGAATACGGGAGTATTAAATTGGTAATTGTTAAGAATTTGTGTATATTTCAACTTCCAATGACTGGAATTTTGAATAAAATCCGAATTTATAATTATTTATGAGAAAAATAACGGATGCTCCATAAGACTGCATGTAAAAAATCGCCCTCCATTTCCCTAGCGGCATGTCGCGAACTATGAATACAGCACTAAAATATGCACAGGTTTCCGGCCTATGTACAGAGGTCCATAGTCGACACCAGAACCAAAGAAATGTAAGGCAATGATGCTAGGTGAACAAACAATTTATGAGAAAGTTCACACTGATTTCCTAGGTCCTATATTAGGCAAAATGATCTTTATCATTGTACATAGTTTATCGAAATTGTCAGAAGCCATTACTATGGATAACACAAGTTCTTTGTAGAACATTGAGAAGCTACGTGAGTGCTTCGTTCGTTATGGATTGCCAGTGGTGGAAACGAATAATGGTGATCAATTCTCTTCAAAAGAATTTTCAACATTTTTATATATAAATGGAATAAAGTTTTCAGCGTTCCCATCAAGGCATACTGCAACGAATGGCTCATCAGAGAAAGTGTTAGGAATTTAAAATTTTCATTAAAAAGTCTAAATGAGCAGCAATGGTCATTTTACTTTACAAACCTTGATAAGCAGGTATTTATTTCATAACTGTAGCTCGGTATACATGACTACTGGGGTTACACCATTTAGTTTAATATCTAAGTATAAAATATGAATTCATTTTAAGTTATCGAAGTTACAACCTGAGAACAGTCAGAAGAGAAAAGACAAGCTATTTTGTGAAGGAAATGCATTTGATTTAGAGACTGTAATGCTAGTACGTTACTAAGGGAAACGTTCAAGTAGTAGAAAAAATTTATTAATTTCAGTTAGTTACATGAGTGTTTATCATGAAAGCAGCTTATCAAACTTAGAAACTTTGATGGTTTACATTTAGGAATGTAGCCATTCCAATATGATATTAAATTAGAATAAAGAATTAAAATAGGGAAGCACCCAGTTTATTTGCACCCCTTCATATTAAATTCAGAAAAATTACTGTCGCACTAAAAATATTTGTCGAAATTAAAACGAGTTCAAGAACCATTAACTATGGGACATACACCACAATTACCATATATTCATAAAATACAGTCATAAAATTAACATGTTGCAGACAACGAATATCACCGCTTTTGGTTTTAAATGTAAACATGTGGTGATAAAATGACAGTTCGCACGAACAGAACAACACGGGCCTCGAAACTAGGATAGTTTAGATAGACTATCTGTGAGAACAAAAAATAGCATGCAATGACCCTGGTACGAAAAACCTATAAAAACGTACAGATAGTAAAGACAAATGAAATCATTATTGGAGAGCAGATAGCAAATTCTAGAACTCGATCGCAGTGTGAAAAAGCATTGGTAAAGTAGGTATTCGAAGTTAACGTGATGGCATCCAAACCCCACAACTTTTAGTAAAGAAACAGGTTTCTGGACACAAAGAACAGGGATGTGAATACTAGTATCGTTGAAAAGTGACAAGTGCTGGGAGTTTTTATCAATTACAGCAGGTTGGACTTTCATCTGGGACATGCCCTGTGTGGAGTATCAAAATATCAGTGGAATTGCCTAGAATAAAAACAAAAACTGTGAGTCAACTGAATTTCTTTACCAAAATTGTAGTCATCACATGCTGTTTGTTGTGTTAATTAACTGGAATTGATTAGTAATATATGTAAATATGTGGAGTTTAGTAGAAAGGAGGACTATTCATGTTGGTGCACGCTTATGTAAATTTAAAGTGTATTGTATCAAATTCTGACACATAAAGGCTCATTATTATAGAAGGAAAGTAGCAAAAATTTACATTGGTTAAGTTGTATAATTGTTAATCTTTAAGTCTTTCTTAGCTAAACATGTATTTGGCCAAATTAGGGATATGCCATAGTTCTGTATTTTGTAGTAATTTGCCGTTTTGAAAATCATGTTTTAAATATAGGATAGAGATACACGAAGAGGAGTTTTTCCCCTGTATTTTAAATTAGTAGGAGGTGAAAAATGTGCAAATTGGAGGTTCCATCAACCTCTAATAGCAGAAAGAACCTCTCAAAACCCTACTCTGAACACCCACATTCCAAGTAGGCTTTAATTGTGTCTTCAGTTGGGTTAGTGCTCAAAAGTTTTACATAGACAAAGAGAGTTTAAAGACCTTTTAAGATAAGCATAAAAGTATTTGGTATAATTCTTAATCTTGTTTGGGAATTAAACCACTCATAGTTTTTAAAATCATCTTTATTTACGTTCCGATCCATGACCTAGGATCGTTGTCAAAATAATAAAAACTTCAAGTTTGGCGTTTATGACATAAATTGAAGGTGTCTTTGATTTAGGAATGTTTGAAATATTTGGTTTGAGTACACTAAACAAAATTTTTTAAAATTTAAAAGAATGATTGCCTTCAATTTGTGTTCTGACCTGGGACCGACTTTTTAGGTACATAACGTGAAATCAGCTGATTAATTTTTATTGGTAAATTTTATATAAATTCAATAACTTTGGAATTGGAAAACATTTTTTAACATGTTTCTATTTATGGTTATTACAGAGTGTGCGATTGTATTATTGAAGGCTTAAGCAGTCTTTTTATATTTATATATATTTAAAAAATGACTGCTTAAGCCTTTCAATAATACAATCGCACACTTCTGTAATAACCATCCTCTCAAATAGAATAAATAGAAACATGTTAAGAAATGTTTTCCAATTCCCAAGTTATTGAATTTATATAAAAATTACCAATAAAAATTAATCAGCTGATTTCACGTTACTATACTACCTAAAAGTTGGTCCCAGGTCAGAACACAAATTGAAGGCAATCATTCTTTTAAACTTTAAAAATTTTTGCTCAGTGTACTCAAACCAAATATTTCGAACATCAATAAATCAAAGTCACCTTCAATTTATGTCATAAATGTCAAACTTGAAGTTTTTATTATTTTTACAACGATCCTAGGTCATGAATCGAAATGTAAATAAAGATGATTTTAAAAACTATGAGTGGTTTAATTCCCAAAGAAGATTAAAAAGAATGCTAAACAAACCACAACAAACATACAGGGAGTATTTATTTGGTATAAGTGCTAGCATTTGTATACCCCTAAAAGTAGTATATCTGCTTTCATAGAATTCACTCCGTATCACTAAAAGCTAGCTGGTGCATTAATTTACCAGTATGGAACTACATCCCCTGTACAGTAAAATTAATTCAGAAATGTAATGCTAATTCAACACAGCAATTCAAATAAAAAAGGATGGGCACAATGTGTGAATGATGAAGTGCTACGTGATAGCTTGTATTTTTTCAGGTGGAAAAACGAAGATCTAATTTGGAAAATGCATTTAGATCAAATAGTCTTAGAGAAGAGTGATAGTTGGAAAAACCAAGAGCATTCTAATAGTACTGTAAAAGATCACGTGACAGTCTGTTACAAGTGAGCAAAACAAATTTTACCTGAACCTATTTCTCCAACAGCCTGTAGCTACAAATAAACAATATAGCGGAAATATAAAGAGAAATGTCAATACTGCAACTATGAAAATGGAACCCATTGATGTGGACTCTGGAAAATAAAAGACCGTAACATTAAATGTAACTAGTAGACTTATAATCAAGCCGGTAGTGAGTCTAGACTTATGAGGCAGGAATTGCAGTGTATTTAGATACTGTGGGTTGTTACTTGCACGTATTTGACGATTTGTATTTATAATAAAATTCATTTAGAATCTTCTCACAATTGGACTTTAGTTTAGTTATCGGTTCGCCTCAATGCACAACAGTTATAATAATCTAGGTTTTCTGTTTAAAACAATGCTAACTTGACCATGTAATACATTGCAACTATTATCTGGGACAATCCCACAGAGAAATTAGAAAATAAACATCGTTCGGATAAAGATCAAGGTAAGAGAAAGCACTAAATACACCTTATATGACAATTTATAGATGCCTAGTATATGCAGATGAAACAGAATATCAATCAAAATAGTCGTAATTTAATATAAAGCAAGTTTGAACAACAAATTTTCATTAAAGCTATAATAAATACATTTTTATACAAATTACCTTTTTCGTTCGCATTTTCTGATCTACCCTGTAACCTAGTAACTTTTCACATGCTTCATTTTTAACTTCCATTACACCAACATCTGTAACTGTAGACATTTCAATCAGAGGAACATCAGGATCTGCCTCAATATCTTTCAGCAATGATCTTCGCTCTGGAGATAACTCATCCAATTTTACAATATCCGTTTTATTAGCAACTATTATTAAAGGCTTGTTAGTGAATAAAGGTTTAATGGATTCATACAATTTTATCTAAAAATAAAACATAAGATACTAAACGAACTAACAAGTGGCTTACTTGTTCATCTAACATATGACCACATTGTTCTGATAGATCTAAGATATATAATACACATGCTCGTAAATGCGCTAACGCAGTTACTGCTTGCATCTCAATAACATTACGTTCTTCTAGAGGATGATCAAGAATTCCTGGTGTGTCGATAACTTGCCAACGTAAATATTTATAATCAGTATGTCCCACATACAACGATTTGGTTGTAAATGCATATGGTTGCACTTCTACATCAGCACGAGTTATTTTATTTATAAAGGATGATTTACCAACATTAGGGAAACCTAGAAAACAAATATACACAAACTGACAAATATACATCAATTTAAACTTACCACAAATAATAATAGTACGAGTATAAGGGTCTATAGATGGAAGACGAGCCAAGTGTTGTCTGACCTGTTCAAGGTATGTTAAATTAGCACCTTGTCGTTTCATAATAGTGGCCATACGACCAAGAGCTGCTCTTTTCAATTGCTTACATCGATAAAGCGAATCACCATATTTTAATAGTCTAACATAATCTTTCGCAACGCTAAAATCAAAGACATCTGTTAAAATACAATTAAAGATAATATTGCAATATATATATATATATATATATATATATATATATATATATATATATATATATAATATAATATATATATATATATATATATATATAATTATTAATACAGAAGAATAATCCACATTTGGAATGCAAATGAATGCTTGATATATATTAATAGTTATTAAGATGAAATGAAAACCCAACTTTGTATTTAAAGTTGAATTACCATTTCAAATCGAACTAGTAATTGAAAACCACTAAAAGAACGGCTACAGCAGGATTTGAACCTGCAACCTCTGATTCTCCGGTTAGAGCACTGATCCGGAGAATATATATATATATATATATATATATATATATATATATATATATATATATATATATTTATATATATCAATTCTAGAAAAATTCACAATTATAAACAAATTTCAATTAATTTCGACTAATCTTTCCTGTACTACGTCATCTAAGGAAAATTTTTTTCTATTAATGGAAGAGGATTTTCATAATATTATAAGAATATAAATGACATTAACCCTTTAAAAACGGCAGTTGTTAATAGATGAGGCAACTAAACCCTTGTGAGGTGCGACTGTCTTCAATAAGCAAATTGATATATTAAGTCGGATACAGGTGTCTATATTATAAGATATGAATCATAGATATCATGTAGCTATAGAGTAAACATATACACATAAAATTTATGATTGTTTAAAACGTTTATATGTTTCTTGCTATGAAATTAATTATTATGTTGTGTTGAAATAAATCTCAGATATCATTTAACGATACAGTAAGTTTATACACATGTAATTTATGACTGTTGAGAAAACTTTTGACTGTACAGGTAAAATGTGCAAAAACTATTTTTACCACAATACATGGAAAATGGACACACACATGCATGCATGCCCCATGCATGTACGTACCCACCCACACACATGTGCGCGCATGCACACACACACACATACAGAAACGCCCAATTTTCATTTGAACTGTCTTTAATGGCCAGACGATGAGGTTGTAGGTGGCAGCATGATGCATTATTAATCAAAACAAATGAATCATAAAACTAATAGTGTTGAATACAAAGTTACATTGCTGATATTATTTCTAACCTGTAAAACCATCATAATGAATTTGACAACTTTTAACTATGAACAACATAGGATAAAAAATTAATCCTTCATTGTATCAAGAATGCATGTAACCAAAAAATTATATTACTTAAAGGAAATAACGTAACCCTATTGGTGGGATTTATTAATATGGAAACTATTAAAATGAAATATGATTATAAACATTTCAAAGGAATGTCACGTGTTAATAGTGCTATACCATCTGCAAATCCAAACATCAATTGTTTGCCCCTGCACCATAATTTCAAATGGTTATCTGAATTTGACAGTATTCATTGCCTCTTAGATATACAAGTTAAAAATTAATGGGGATAGTGCACACCCCCGAATCGCTCATATTTACTTCTCTACGTTCCTGCTCCAATTCTATCACCACTGTTGGCTCTTAGTATAAGCTATGTATTTCAAACATTTTTTCCCAATATACATTGTAGAATGCTTTTTCCATCTGATTTTGTTTAAGTATTTTCGCACCATTTTTTCACCCGTACAATTCTAGTTAATATTTTTGACGTGTGCAGTCAAACTTATTGTTCAAAAATGTTCACATCTATGTGTACCTCTCTTTAAGGTATAGAAATTGTGGTGTTATGTCTGAAATTATTGGACTTGTCACATATTGTCCCGCCTGTCTCATACATATAGCTCAGTTGGAAGAGACATTCTCTTACTGCTTGCTGTCCAGCAGCAGCTTTTACAGTTTCTGCTTGTACCTTATCTATATCCAGGGCCTAATTATTTCAGTCTCTTTAATGTTAGTTCAAAGTCATCCTTTTCAATGTCTGATTCCTGTTCTAGTGCTTCTAGTTCCTGTCCTGCATATAAATTTCTTTTGCCATATGTCCACTTTCTATAACGATGTCTCCTCTTTCGTCTCATATTTTTACTATAGGGTTTTATAACCCTGTAATTCATTCTAATTAGTTTGTATGCTTCGTATGTATTTCCCATTTGTAACTTAGTTTGTACCTCTTTGCACTTTTCCTCAATCCATTGGTGTTTAGATTTCCTGCATTTGCGAATAATTTTCCATTTTATGACTATGTATCTGTTTCCTTTCTTCATCTGGTGTTTTGTATTTGCACCTTTCTTTTATTAAATTCAGAAATTCTTTGTCACTAATGATTTCTTAGTTTCTTTTTGTTTATAACCCAGAATATCTCTGGCCGCAATGTTTAAACAAGATTTAATATTATTCCATTCTGTTTCTACTTGCATAGCATCAGAAAATTTTCCAGTCTTAACAATTCATTTAACTTTTTCTCAAATCTTTTGTAGGTATCTTTACCTATTAGTTTCTCAAAGTCAATATATCTTCTTGCCTTCCTTTTTTTCAAATTTTTAAATTTAGACGCAGCTTTCATAATTACTATATTGTGGTGGGTGTTCATATCTGCTTCCAGGTAGATTCTAGTCTTTTACTTGATTCCTATAAACTGTTGTCTAACAGGAGTGTAAATTATTTGATATGTCCCTGTCTCCTGACATCTTCCACGTGTACCGTCTTCTAGCATGATGTTGAAATGTGTTTGTCATAAATTGGATTTGTCTCAAAATTCTACCAACCTATTTCCCCCAGTCGTTTCTCGTGCCCAAATGAAATAAACTTACTACCGCACCTCTATCCTCACCTACCACTGCATTTAAATCTCACGTAATTATTAAATTTTCATGTCCTTTTATGAATCTTAGTATGTTTTCGATATCTTTGTAGATCGCTTTCTATCTCTTTCTCACTGTAGCTACATGTGGATATGCAAACTTGTATTATTACTGTTTTTCCGGTTTATATTCTAATCTAACCATAATGCCTATGGTCTTAGTATAGCAGTAATAAAAAATTGTATAAATATCCTGATAGTTCCCCTCACTAAATAAATAAACTCATGCATTAATAATAATACTTTTCTGGACTGCCTTAAAATAGCTAAAGTTATTCCAGTACTAAAAAAGGGGGACCCAAATAGTCCATCGAATTACCGTCCCATATCCTTATTGCCGATATTTGGAAAAGTTATTGAAAAAATTCTTAGTGAACAAATGAAAATATATTTTGAAGCAAATAATTTATTTTCGTATGAACAGTTTTGATTTAGAACAAATAAATTCCTCTACTTTACCTATTCTGTCTCTAATCTAGGAAATCACTAATGGCTTCGAGTAGGGAGAATTCTGTCTGGAATCCTTTCTTGACTTAAGGCCTTCGATTGCGTAGAGCATGACTTATTGTTGCATAAATTACGACTCTATAAGTTCAATCAGGGAAGTTGTAATAAAATCATTTTTAAGTAATAGACAGCAATTTGTGACACATACGGGTAACAACTCGCGATTAAGTAAAATAAAGTACGGGGTACCACAAGGATCTATACTAGGCCCGATACTGTTTTTAATATATGTGAATGACTTGTCCAAGAGTTTAGCTATAAGTAAACCAATCCTGTTCGCAGATGACACAACTTTGATATACTCATCGTCATCATTAATAGATCTAATTAATCTCAGAGCCATTACATATTTTTCAGTCATCTCATGATTTTTGTCTAATAAGCTAAGTATAAACCATGAAAAATGTCAAGACATGATATTTACCTTAAAAAAGAACAAAAATGATTCCTACATAAATCCAGAATCCATCAAGTTTCTGGGGGTGCATTTTGCTCCCAACTTGAAGTGGGACAAACATGTCAATGAAATTGCCAGTAAGTTAAATAGAGCAATATATTGCATTTGCAACTTAAAAACAATGTCTCTAACAATATTATTATAATAGCATATTATGCACTATTCCAAAGTGACATTGCATATGCAATTTTAGCATGGGGTCACTCGCCACATGTAAAAAGGTTATTCTCACTTCAACATAGGGTAAATAGAATTATATCTAATCTCAACTACAAAGACGATTGTAAACCAAATTTTAAACAATTGGGAATTTTAACTCTGCCATCTATATACATATTAGAATGCCTACTATATGTTCATAAATACAGGATTCTAAAACAAATCACATTGGTAACACATGCTCAATTACATTCACGCAATAACAAAGCACTCTGCATTCCTTTTAGAAGACTTGAGACCTCAAGGTACTCTGTTAACTACCATGTCATAAAACTTTATAGTTGCCTACCACCTACTGCCAAATTACTAACACAAAGAAATTTCAAAACCAAAATAAAACATTTCTTAATCAAACACTCATTCTACTCACTTGAAGAATATATTAAATGTAATTTCAGTGATGCTTTAACTTAGAGCGATATTTATTAATTTAAATGGGTCTGTACGCTGAAACTTTAGATCTTTTGTTACATGCCGAAAATCGGCTATGTATCATTTTTGATTTTAGTTTTAAATATGTGACTGAAGTCGCGCTAATATTTTAAAAAAGGACTTGTGCATTTCCGTAACTTGCGACAGTTGCGTCGGCACCAGAGAATGTGCAGACGTGGAGTGGGGAAGGAAGTGCGCGTTTTTCCGACACAACGAATTAGCCAACCAGACGTTTAATAGTGAGGTTTATCTGTGTCTTTTTTGTCTTCTCTTTTAGGTAATGTAGGTTTCTCTTTATCTCTGCCTCTATCGTCTATCATTACCTTCACCTTATTCCTTCGTCCTGCCTACAACAAAAGAAGAGGGAAGACAGAAAATCTGGCTTTAACGAGGGCGAAGGTCGACCCACTCCCAACTAACGCCGAGATCCACGAAGAAAAGCATGGCTCTTGCCGCAATGTCGTGAAGAGCTCCACATTTTACGTGAGTACATTTTATCTTTTCCTATAAGGTTCATCTTATATCCTAATAAATATTTTTTGTATGTGATACAATTTAAGACGCAATAATGACATAATACCGTGTGCAATATTATGTACGTGTTTATTATGTTGCCAACTGTCGTAGTGGCTTTTATCAATTACGCCGGGACTTTAACGGTTATACCTTAGACTATAAAAGTTGCATGCATTATAACACTTTATAGGAATAGTATAAGTAGAAAAGTATACAAGTCTATGTGTACGTTAAATGTCCACTAATATGTAAATGACGCATGCAAAAATGTTAGCATTTCTAGCACTAAATTTAAACAATAAACAATAAATACGCTGTTGTTCTTTTGTAAGTAGCTTTCTATACAATGTCCCTTTTTGCATAACTGAATGTTCTTCCTTAGATCCTGTATAAATTACCCTAAATGCCCTGCATAAAAAATCCTCCGTCTTTGACCACCGAACTTTGCTAATCCCTTCATGTCTAATGCTAACCCTGTCAGTTCAATTTTCAAATACTTTAGCTTACCTACTTGCTTCATGCACAGCATTTGCAGGAAGCTTTGCTGATCTACTTTAAATTGAAAAAATGAAGCTGAAGCATGTCGGTTCTTTGAAGAGACCAACGATAAACATCACCATCAAAAACTACCTGAGAATATCACCATCAAAAACTACCTGTGAATATAACCATAAAAAACTACATGTGGGATATTGGTTTAAATGCTTCAGAAGTGATGATTTCGATACTGACAACGAGAAACCCTTCGGAGGACAAAAACAAATGAGGACTTCGATCTGCAAGCATTATTGAATGTTCAGGATATTTTGGATATTTTGGACATACTACAACTTATCTCGCTTCACGATAGGCGTACATTAAATGACCTACTTTTTCTACATAAAACTATTAATGGTTCTGTTAACTGCCCTGAAATACTCGAATTAATTAAATTAACAGTTCCTTCTAAATCAACACGTAACTTCGACCTTTTCTATTGTGAATGCCATCGAACTAATTATGGTAGTCATTTCTATCTAAATCGAACTGCAATTATTGCAAAACAAGTTTAAACAATTAAATTGGTTTAATAGCAGTCATCAATCCTTTAGAATGTCTGTATTAGCTAATATTAAAAATAAGTTATAGATTAAGCTTGTATGTATACACATTTTCTGTTTATTGTAAATGGGGTTTCCCATAAATGTATGAAAGTACAAATAAGATGATATGCAAACACAAGATCTATTTGCGAAGGTATTAAACATGACTCGCCAAAGTATTTCTAAATATTTACATGCCATGGGAAAAATTTGGAAGGAAGGTAAATGGGTGTCATGAGTTGACTGAGAGACATGGAACATCAAAGTCACTTCCAAAATTTTGTGCTTGTGGCATGAAAGAGTTTCCTGCATCAAATTGTTACTGGCGACGGAGAAGTGGATATATTTCGAGAATCCCAAACGCAAAAAAATCGTGACATTCATTTGGCAAAACGTTACTGATAACTGATCAATTCAAACCATGCAAATTTAAATGTAAATAATTCACGGCTTCCACTAGTGTTTTGTGCATGTGGGTCAATATAGCTGTTTTACTTTTGCTGAGTGGCTAAGCGTTTTTTTATCATGTCAGTTTCATTTTTATTAATATTAATTTGTTTGATTATTATGTATTGAAATGTTAATTTATCGAATAATAAATTTTGTTAAAAAATCTCTGTCACTGAATTTAACTGCTCATCCAGGATACCATCAAAATGCCGAAATGGGATCTGCTACCGCACCTGCCATATTGTTCAGACCTGGCTGCTTCAGAATATCACTTGTTCCGGTCAATGTAGCATGGCTTGGTTGGGCTACACTTGGCCAATTTAGAAGAAATGCAAAATTAGTTGGATGAATGATTTATGTTCAGACGCGTCGCGTCGTGTATTGTCGTGATATTCATGTATTGTCACAGAAATGGCAGAAATGTGTAGCTAGCAAGGGACAATACTTTGAATAAACCATTTTTTGTATTTTCCATTTTTCATGGTTCAAAAAACCAGGAAACTTAGTTGCGCACCTTGTACATATGATTATATTTCCTTTACACAATCAGTAGTTGAAGTAATAGGTAGTTGTTTTTCTGGTATTTTACTCCTTGTATTTCAATAAATAACAAAATTTTGATAATATTCTTGCAGTTTCCTAATTGTCTTTGTGATAAAATAATTATAAATATCGTGAAATTATATTTATATATATTATTTATAATTGATCCAGGACAAAGAATCATTACCTCGCCCCTATAATTACATCTCTAAATAGATAAATATATATAAATCATATCAGACATAGTTCCTATCAAAATATATCTGCAACATTAGAGATGTCATGCAAGCTGTACCATTATACTACTTTATTTTTGCATTCCAACAAATGCTTTTGGGAATATATATCCGTAGTTAAAGGATTAAACATAGCAATTAAAGTATCAAAATGTAATTAACAGTCAGTATCATTTTAATCAACATGTAATTATAAAATCATCACAACAATGAACAAGTAACTGCTGGTTTATCAATCAGTATACTTATTAGAATCCTATTCGGAATGACACAGCAAATGGTTTTTTATTTGACAAGCAAGACCTACCTACTTTTTATACAAAATTTTTGGAATTATTCATTCTCGACACGAATTAAAGGAAAAACCAGTTTGATATAACATCACCGTAAGAAGAAAAAAAATAAATTTTTGAAAGAAAAAATTCAACATGGCTTCCAGACATAAAAGTTATCTTTCATGATTAAAAAACAATTGTTTTTAAGACCTGCGATGATCAGAATAATGAATTATGCACCCATATCAAATTTACATTTTAGTTTTTGGCTTATACTTTGCAACCTATTGAAAATTTTTCAACTCTGAAAAACATTCCCGGTACCCTTTGTCTAAATTAACCCATTTCGTATCACTTATAGTTTGCAAGATACCAGTAGTGGAGATTCAAAACACCCCATTCTGTACAATGGTAAGGTTACGAAAAAAATAGCTATATGCCGTAATATGGGTTGGGTTGGTTTTAACAAGTCTTGAAGTTTGTGGACATTCATATGTGTCCATTTTAGCACGGATATATTCTCTTAAAAAAAGTTTAGTTGCGAATCGTATTGCATGCAACCCAACAGATGTTTGTGTCAAGGACAAGCAGTTACGTGAGCAGAAGTTGAACCTGGAGAAGGCATGTGATATTGTCAAATCAGTAAAATTGACCTATGATAGACACAAAGAGATTAGGAAATACTAGTTTCAGTTCATAGTGTGCAACAATCTACTCTGGAAGAAGCAGGAAACAGGTAGAACGAAATAATAATCATGGGCATCAACCACAACAGCTAGGACTATAGAGGCAAGCTACGCGAATGTCATCAGAAAAGGCAAATATGACGTTCAGGTTTCAAATTAATACCAAAATATTTAATAATTGTAGGAATTGTGGTTTCGCGCATGCACTGAATGATGTCTAGCATACAATGAATCTTGCAATTGCTGTAATAGAATAAATCACTTTGCCAAAATGTGTACAAGTAAAAAATCGAATAATTATGTGTAGACACAAGAAATTGCAGACAGCTCAGGTAACAATGACTATTTTTTAGCTGCTGTTCAAATACAATAAATGCATAGGAGGATTGGGTTGAAGTTGTTAGGTAAATTGTATTAACGTTAACCTTTTTAAAACTCTGAAAGTAAGAAAATTTTACACTAAAGTATGACGGGATATAATTATGATACTATACCAGTGAATGGTCGATGTTTCTTGAAATATGCTACAGAGTACGAGTCGGAGGATAAACAGATTAATCTAGAGTTTCAAGTAATAAATTCTAAACAAGCACCTTCAGTATTGGGCTTGCATGCGGTTCAGGCATTAAATTTAGTAAAACGCGTTAAGACTATAATGAAAAATTACCAAATACAATGTGTTTGAGGGGACAGTGAAACAAAAAATCCAAATTATAAATTACATCTAAAGGAAGACCATATTCCTTTGTGCAGGTCTATACGGAAAATACCAATTCACTTGCAGAAAGATGTTAGATTGCAACTGGATAGGCTAATAAAGTTAGGTATCATGAAAGTCATTGATGAACCAAATGAGTTTGTAAATGTGTTTGTAATAGCCAGAAAGACAAAGGGCAAAATTTGTGTACTTTTAGAACAGCAAAATTTAAACAAAATGCTAATGAGACAACACGTCAATTTGCCAAATTTTCAAGAAATATCCTATAAATTAGCGGGGGCAAAATACTTTAGTACGTTGGATGCTAAGCACGTTTCTTTTTCAAATTAGACGATAAAATATGTGCTAAATTGACAATGTTTCAAACTGAGTGGGGTCATTTTTATTACAAAAGACTACAATTTGACCTTTTGCAAAGTCCGGAGATATTTATAAAGTTTTCTCTAAAGTATTTAAGGGATTGCAGAGAGTATAGATTGAATGCGATGATTTAATTAATTTTGATAAGATAGAGGAGGAACATGTTTAGCGATTAGACTGCGCTTTAGAAAAAATTCAGAAAATGTGAGTCAAGTTTAATAAGAATAAATGTCAGATAAGTGTATAGAGTGTCACATGTATGGGACATATATTTGATAAGGATGGGAATGCAATAGATTTAGAGCAAATTAAAACCATAAAAAATTACAAACATCGACATGCGTAGAGGATGTACAGCATGTGCTGGGTATGGTTACTTATATTGCTAAATTCATTCCAAATTTATTGGAACTGAGTAACAATCTGAGGTTACGGTGCAAGAAGAATGTTCAATGGACTTCAACTCAAATTTACGACGATAACTTCAATAGGTTACAAGAAATTTTGTTAAATGCTTCAGTCTCGCAATATTTTGATTCAAATCAAATGGTCACATTTTCAGTAGACGGTAGTCAAAACGGGTTAGGACCGGTTATTCTACAAAATGGCAGACTGGTAGCATATGCATCTAAGTTGTTAACAGATTATCAAAAACAAAATGTACACATCAAGAAGGAAATACTGGCGATCCTTTTTTGGATGAGAGTGGTTTACACAGTGTTATGATAGGCAAGTGCTTGTAGAAAAAGACCATAAGTCGATTGAGTTTATTTTCAAGAAGCCGTTATATGAATACCAAATGTGGCTGCAAAAAATGCGAATAAAATTACAGTATTTTGACTTATTGGTCGGGTACAAAATAGGACAAGAGCTATTCATTGCTGATGCCTTATCGAGAACAAGTTAAAACTCTAATTTCTATACGAGCGAGAACCCTGTAAAAGAAATTGAAATCCAGGAAGCGTTAATTAAAATAGATGCATCAGATGAGAAATTAAAATTTATAAAATAGGAAACAACAATAGGAAACATTAAAATGGGGTGTCCAGATAAGCTCTCAAAGACGCATGAGCATGCAAGAGGATATTATAAATTTAAAGAGTATTTGATTGAAGGACAAGGACGAATTCTAAAAGTAATCAGATTGTAATTCAGTGTTCTTTGAGGAAAAAAATGTTAAAGCATTTGTATTATCGTCATTTTGGAAAAAAGAAGACCAAAGAGAGGGCCAGAAGTTATATATTTTAGTTGGTTAAAGAAATTGAGTAAACGATTAAATGATGTTACATGTGTTTGAAACTTATGAGAAAGAATTCAAAGGAAACTTTATTGAATTGAAATCTTCCATCGAGACAGTGAGAAATAATTTCAATTAATATATTTCAACTCGATCGAAAGGACTATTTATTGATGGAGAATTCGAAATATCAGGAAGTTGCATTATTAGAGGAAATGATGGCAGAGTGAATAATAATACACATGAAATCTGTGGTTGATAGACATGTTATTCCAGCTTTAGTTTATTCCAATAACAAAACTCAAATCGCTAATATTAAACACAGACAATTTTCAAATGAGTGGCATTTTAACATAAAGACGCCCAGTCCTAATTATGTACAATCCAATGAAATTGTTGAGCGAAATGTTCAAACAGTCAAGGTACTATTTAAAAAAGCTTTGGAAGCTAGAGGGACAAATATTTGGCCTTACTATAATTTCATAATACTCCCGTGGGTTATGGTGAACGGTCGCCTGCCCAACTACTGTTTTCAAGACAGTTAAAAGGTATTCGGCCAATTACAATGCCTATGCTTCAACCAAAGGTAGTTATATATTTTAATAGTACCTTAAAGAGTATGCAATTAAACAAAAAAAAATATTATGATGGGCATGCTAAACCATTAAAATACTTTTAGGAACGTGTACTTTTGTTAGTGTTTAATAAAGGTAACATAAAATTTGGCAAAGTTATAGATTATGCAAATAGATCTTATAAAATAGAATTAGGAACCGGTAACATTGTTGAGCGAAATAGGATTCAGCTTTCTAAGGACTATTCTAAGCAACGATATTTTGAAAACAACTACAAAACTTCTACAGAGGATGAGACGCATCTAGGTTGCAATTCTGCTTAAGACACCTGTGTAAAGGCTTCAAAATCGGGTAATAACAAATGTATTAGTAACACGGTAGATTACGCAACGTGCAGTGTACAGCGGAAGGTGTTCCCAAGATCAGGTAATGAAGTGAAGCGACCATAATTATTTGACGACTACCATTGTGCAGACATTTATCAAAACATGTATAGTAGTGATTGTCTTAAAATGTTATGAAGCTTAGATATAATTAGATCGTAGCTACACTCTTTAGTTGTAAGTAGTCATGGTTAAGGTTTGTAGAGAGAAATAAGATAATGAATGTCAAGTAAGGTGTTGAAATATTTTTAATTTAATAAACGTCTTCTAAGTACACTAATCATAACACAAACCTAGGCGAGGTTTGTGACTCTGTGAAGGTTAATCATGTTTATATTATACTAGGTAACGTTTACAGTGACATCATATTTGAATTTTTTTTTACAATTTAAAAAAAACATTTTTTTAGTAAAGGTTACAAGTGTATTTAGCTCTGTCTGTCACCTCCAGAGGAAGATTACTCATAAGCTATAGCTGTTTTGGTAGCAAAAGGCAGTTTAATTCTTATATATTGTTTTTGGCTGCCAAACAATTTGATTATGCAAAAACTGCATGTAGATATAACCATTCGCATACCTCACGCACTGTTTATAGCTACGAGAATGCGACGTGTAAGCTACATCAGTCGAGCGTATAATTTGACTGTCATTGGAATTTCCTCATACCACTTAACGTGTAGAAGATTGTTTGAACTCATGGGCTACCAAATGGATTTTAAACAATAATTATAACATCAAATAGGACCACCCCACTACTATGTATGTAGATGTTATATAGCATAAACTACAACATAAACAAAAATCTGCTAACTACCCCTCAAAGTAAAGTGATTATAAATTTTTATAATTGATATTTACGAACAAAAAAATTAATTACCGATAACAAAACTTTATATCTTACTTATCAATTAGATGTCTTGCTGTATTCAATTGTCCAAGAGCCAATTTGTAGTGATCCTTGTCATACAGAACATTCATTAAATCAGCATAGAATGGATGAACATCATCTAACTTGGGGAACTCTGTTAAAATTTGTGTGAGTCTATCGTGAAAACTTTGTTGAGAATATTTAACTTTTCGCATATAGAAAGCTCTTATTCGTGTTATCTTGTAATGCTTGTGAATTACTGTAGGAGTTTTGCGTTGAGTTTTTGATAAAATTATATCAATAAAATCCTGAAAAATACTTTAAAAGAAAAACATTTTTATTTAGGTCAAATATTACCTTCGCGGTGGGGACCACAGCAATTTTCTTAAAATTATACAAAGACATTATTGTAAATTAATATTATTGCAAGAGAACGTGCAATATTTAAACCTCACGTAAAAGTGAGGTTATATTAAAAAGAATTGACTTATGGCGTATGGCACGTGGTTCGAAAAAGTTTCTCCCATAGAGAACAAAGGTTTCTCCCAAATAATTAGAATCAAAACGATTATTTTTAGGTGTCAAACTACCATTTTCACTCGTTAATTATTTTATGTTTTTGTTGTTTTCAGTTATAAACTGTAGTACTGTAAGGAAAGATGTTCATTACATCGATATAAAAGTAGCAGTAAAAGAAATGAACAAGGGTTTTGGTTTGTAGACAAGAATTAGAAGTAGATTTTCAAGGGAAGAAGCAAACGCGTCACTCTTCATTACTGTTGAACTTTATATGCCCAGGATTCTAGGTACATATGTCTCTCAAGTTTTTTCTTTCAAACAGTGCCCCCTGGGAACATGGATTAGTTTTGATTATGAGTGAAAATAATCTCAATTTTCAACGAACTTCGTTCGTTTATGAAATCGATTTGTCGTCCGTCTGTCCGTCCGTCCGAGGCCTTTCTAATGGTCGGACATCAATGTGTGATACATCAATCGATTCAGCTCGGTGTCCAGAGCTTAAGTTTTGATGTCAGTTAAAATCGGGCCACGGGGGCGCCGTGCCCCCGCGATATTCCGTCGGGAAAAAAAAAATTTCAAATAGGTCCAAAATTAATGTGCGATACATATTTGGACTCCCCTAACATAGCTGAGTCGAAATATGGTACCCCCACAAAATCTGACCACGGATACCCGACCCCCCCCTGGGAATTAATTTTTATCAAAAATTTCAAATAGGTCCAAAATTAATGTGCGATACATAAATTGTTTTAAAGTAAGTCTACATTTGGAAGTTCGTTGCGACAATGCCTTGCATTTTCAACTTGTTGTATATGAATTATTTCGTCCTATTGCGCTACTGATATGCTAGGTTACTTTAGTGCAAAATCGTTTAATGGTATGAATGCTCCTATTTACAAAAATTATGCCTTTAAGGTTTTTATAGGTCAAACTAATTATCATTATTTTCAGGAATGATTAAATGACTTGAATAAAAACTAAGAACTTGTGAAATTTTACCGAACTCGTACAAAATCTATATGAAATTTTTATTCATCGGTAAATTATGGTTGCTTCCCAACAGGAATATATAGATCTGACAAAAAATAGAAGTAGCTGAAAATACGAAAATTGAACGCTCATCAATAATAGCAAATCAAAACACGCATGGGCTTGAAGGTACATCGTGCATCAGAAGTTAATTTTCGAGTGCCGTGTTAAATTAATAAACAAACGACGTTTAAAATCAAGTTGGGAATCAACAGTAATCTACTTTACGCATGTAATACACATTTAATTAATGCATAATTGTGATGTTCGCATCGTAAACATTAGTTTTCACTATTGTATTTTTGTTTACATTAATATTAAGTTGTGGTTGTTCTGCAGTATGAGAAGAAAGTTCGGTTTGCTTCAAAGGTTGATACAGATGCTCATGCTAATCTAAAACACTTCGTTTCATGTTCAAAGTAAGTGTGTGTTGCACTAATAAGACTTTCTTAAGGAGTATTTTCTTGGTGCTATGTAGTTATGTCTAAAGTATTAAAAATCTTAGAATAAGTATTTTTCGATTACATATAACTAATACTAGAGTACTATTAGTATCTTGTAGGACACACTACTGCAACACATAAATTAATAAATACAAGATCAAAAGAAATATACTTACAACAGCAAATAATAACTAACTTTTAAGTATATATATACAACAGTATAAATAATTATTTATAGAATTGACACGGATACGTGTTAATAAGCACAAACAATGAACAAAAATATTGTTACGTTAAATCCTTGCAATCGATCTATTTCTGCATCCTTCATATAAATTTTAATTTCCAACTACCTTGTATTACTTCTTATTAATAAGCACCACTTACAGATGACGACTTTACACTTTATGCTATTTCAAATTATACGAACCGTCATTTAACAAGTTCAACTAAAATGCATGCTTATTTAAAACGTTCTATAAAATTTCCCTAAGTTTTCAGTACGACGATAAATACGTGGAATTAATTCTATAGTTTGTTTTGCCTTGTAAAGGTTAAGAAGCTTTGCTTTATAAATTCCCTGAAATATTTGCTTATCGTTAAACTACTTTTAATAGGTTCTGTAAAATTCTTTGAAATTCGTTCCAAACAACCTGCATCGTAAAATATAAAAACTTCTAATAGTACTGAGAAATTCTATTTTGTTACCATGCAAGTGTTGAACTCGCTCAAGTTCACGAGTAATAAACCGTCCCTTCAATTAATTCATTCTAGATATTGTAGTTCGATATAATAAAAATCGGTGTTGTTTCTATAACAGTTATGCAATCTGTTATACATTTTACTCCATGCTGCTATAAGGAGGATTGCAAACTTACTTAACCATTTAAACAGATATCGTTTATCATGCGGACAATTTCGTAAAAGTTAATGTAGTATATCAAAACCCCTTGCATTAGTTAATTGGTAGGTGTTTGCAAGCCGTATTCTCGGAATATTTTGCATCTACTGTTTAGAAAATATACTTTTACAGGTGCGGTTTGCAGAATACTTTACATGTTATCGCTGGGAATTGTTTTTAAAACAAAAACACATTCTTATCTATTCTTATAAATACAAACTGAACTTTGAAAGAAAGATGATTTCTATACAACGTCCTTTTACGGAAAGAAAACGCTGTAAGTCGCGGTGCTAAGATGCTTTGTTTTTCTTAGAGTTACAGTATAGTTAAATTGTTTCATCTAGTATCCAGCCCGTTAGCGAGTGCACTGCGCACTTCCAAATCCTTTACGACGGTACCAAAGGCAGACGGCTTATTTTAAGGTACATTTATGCTGTTTAATTTTTTTCTTGATGCTGCTGTGAAAGATAGACATTTCTTTAGCTGGTTGTTAACCACGTAAGAGTCTTACTTTTTCTTACTCGTAGTTGCACAATAGATTACAGACTGGGCGTTACCAATTTACTCCGATAGTGCACAAGTGATTATGTAATTATTCCTCGAAGTCACAATTAGTATAAACGGAAGACAACGTTAGAGCACTTTTTACTGTTTTTTTAAATTAATGCTAACGTCAACAGCTTGGTTACTAAATTATAGGTCATAGTAAATTAACACTTGGTTTATCTCAGTTATGGTTATGTTATTCCTTTTAGGAAGTGCACTTCACAGGGGAGGTAAAATTACTGTATATATAATGTCTACGTTGCTTTTTGTATATATTTAAGATTAGAAATGTTATGTAAGTATGTAATGTTATTTAGATTTTAAGATTTTACATCTATATTGGCTTGCAAGTATATTACCATGTGGTGTTATATGCAAATTGACGATTTTGTTTGCATCACGTTATAACAGGACGATTACTGAGGTTTTCAAATTTTCTTTCCGTGTGACCCACCCCACTCTACGACATTTTGACCTAGCACGGCCTTTAATTCTTTTAGATTTCTATTTTACCCTTCTGTTTTGCTGCGGTATTCGGTGTGGGCAATTGTCTTACTTTACTACTATCTTTCTTGTCTGCACAACAATTTACATGAAAGTACATTGAGTCAGTTAATGCAAAAACACAGTGTGCATATTTACAGGATTAACACGAGTGGGTGTTAACGGACACAAACAAGAACAAATGATCAAATATCCCTATATAAAAAAACACAAACATCTATGTGTATAATAAATGTGTTAGGGTATTCCGTGCAGACAAAAAATAAAAATATATTAAAGTAAGTAAAGAACATCGCCCGTACCGAATACCGCAACAAAACAGAAGGGTAGAATACTAAAGTATTGAAATTATTTTAATTTCAATACTTTAGACAATCTTGGGACATATATACCAAGTCATACTTTTGGAACTCGTAAGAGATATCTTCCAACTAACATTAAATTGTTTAACGGAGATAATTTAAGGTTATGGTTCAGCTTTAAAGATTTATTTTACCCTTTAATACCCAACACCGACATTTCTAAAATGGCAAAATTTCAGCATATTCTCCTCGGTGTCAAAGTAAATGTATTAAATGCATTTAAGGGTATTCATTTGTGCTCCGATGATTATGATTTAGCTTATAAAACTCTCACTGATAAGTATTCCAATAAACGGCTTTTATCCCATCTTCATTGGACTTAATAAAAATCAACCATACGCGAATTCTGCAGATTCTTGTCCGACAACAAGATCGGGATTATTTGCGGTTTTTATGGTGGAAGGATAAAAGCACTGGTGAATTAAGAAATTTTCGACATTGTCGTGTTGCGTTTGGTGTAACGTCTAGTCTGTTTTTGTTAAATGGAACGCTTCAGCATCATCTTGGTTTGGAGAAATACTCTGAAGAATACGGTGCGGGATTTTTGAATAAGCTGAAAAAGTCATTCTACGTTGATGATTGTATCTCAAGTAAGAGTACGCTTGATGAAATCAATTTGTTTATACAATATTCTCAAAATATATTGGCAGACGCTGGGTTGAAGTTACACAAATGAGCTTATACTGCGATGGACGTGGAGAAGAAGCGGTCAGTGCTTGGATGAAACGACAAACGTTAGGGATGACGTTCTGTCAGTAGTTCTGCCAGATTTGATGGAAGGAGATTTAACGAAAAGAGTTTTGATATCAATTATTAGTAAAATATTTAATTCGTTGGGTTTGTGTTACCAAAGTTACTACTACAGGAAGCATAGAAACGGAAAATTCCATGGGATGATAAATTGTCGGATGATTGAAGAGTAAAGTTTAGTAGTTGGAGAAAAACCTATAGCTGTTTGCGAGATTTTAAGATTTCTCGATTGATGTTGTGTGACAACATGATGCAAACTAATGCAACTATTCATGTGTTTTGTGATGCATATGCATCTTGCATTTTACTAAGAACTAAGAATTATTTTGGTAATGTTTTTGTCCGATTAATTGCGACTAAATCTAGAATTACGCCTATGAAAAAATGCATCATTCCTAGGGGCGAACTACTAGGTGCTTGTGTGGCAGTAAGGTTGTGTGATATTGTTGAGCACGCTTTAGCTGGGATGGGAGTATTTAAAGTTAACTGATATTATTAACTGATATTATAGACTCCGAAGAAGCGTATTCTGAAGTTAAGACCAAAACACTAATTGATTTTAATATGTTGGTTGTGGAGGAGATGGGAATACGCGATAGGTTTGCTAAGTTTTCTAGTTTACAACAATTATACGAGTATGCGCGTGGAAGCGGCGGTTTTATAATTGTAGAAAGTTAGCAGTAAATTGTCCATTTATAACTGCTGAAGAAATAATTGCATCGGAAAAAGTGTTTATTACCTGATACAAAGGGAGTAGGACGATATTAGTAAACGCAAATGTAGGCAGACGATGAAAATGTATTCCGACGCTGATGGGTTGATCAGAGTCAAGACTAGAATTACAACTGGTCAGGAATATCAAAGTTTTCAGTGTCCTGTGATATTACCCAAGCATCAAATTGTTTTGAAGTTAATTCAGCATATTCACTAAAATTCACAACATATAGGAGTTTCTGCTAGGTTGTGCAAGATACGTGAAGAGATATGGATTCCACAGGACGTAAGATTGTAAACCACGTTTTGAAAAAATGCGTGATTTGGCAACGCTTTCGACCTCAAGCTATTGAAACAGAAGACCGGGTTTACCTGAAGAACGCGTAAAATGTGTTTCGGCTTTTCAAGTGATTGGAATGGATTTAGCTCATCTGTTGTATTTGAAGGGTGGAAAGAAAGCATATGTTGTTTTATTCACGTGCGCCGTTTATAGAGCGGTACATTTAAGTTGACAACTTCATTGTCAACCGAAGCCTTCATGCAATCATTAGGATGGTTTATTGCACGAAGAGGCAGAGTGTCTATTTTGTACAGCGATAATGGTACCAATTTTAAGGTCACCTTAAATTTATTGAAACTATTGGATCATAATGAGATTGAGGAAAGGTTGTAGCTTTCAGAAAATAGAATGGAAATTTATTCCACCCGCATCTCCATGGTGGGGAGGATGGTGGGAGCGACTAATTCGGGTAGTTAAGGAGTTGTTGCGCAAGCCTTTAGGACGAGCAAGTTTAAATTATCAGGAAATGTGTACTATATTGTGCGATTGTGAAGCGACTGTCAATTCAAGACCCTTGACGAATCAATATGAACAAGCAAACGAGTCAAGGGCCATAATACCGATGATGTTCATTCAAGACATTAGGAGTGGGGAAACGGATAATCTAGATAAGATTGAAATATCGCTGGTAAAGAAAGTAAGGTATTTACAAATTCTTAGAGAAAAATTGAGGAAAAGGTTTAAAACAGAATATTTAGACGAGATGGTCATGTACAGAAACAAAAAATTAGTTAACGATAATGTAAAAGTAGGGGATATTGTATTGATTGTGTTTATTTAACATGCTAGGGGTCTTATAGTTTTATATATCGACTTACCTCAGCGTTATTCTATTGTTCTAAGTGTCGTTCTTACTTTTCAACGAAGTGGACTGTAAGGCGATTTATTGGACCTTTACCACGTCAAATCTTTCTTGAGGGGTTTTATCGAGAAACTGCATACATCTATAAATAGGATGCACAGCTTGACACAAGACTACAATTTCTACCATCATTGGTGGTACCAACTAAAGAAGTTTTAGCCGAAGTGCTAACGAACTTTCCCCTTTCCTTTTGTTTCACGGAGTCTCGAGATTTTAAGCATGTTCCTAAAGCAATGTTATTTATTTCCAATACTTTACATTGTTTTTCAATGTACGACCTTAAATCTTTGAACGAGGGAATCTCGTCACTATTTTCTAATTTGAAACGCTTTAAAACTTTTGTATCTATTTTTTTCGATAACAGATTAAACAACATGAAATATAATAGATCTATTTCCATCTGATTTAACGCTAATATATTTTTATCAAAACAACTAATTAATTGCCGGAGTTCCGAGTGCGAGTCTAAGGGACTTACCTTATGGCATTTTTCGAGAGCATTAAAATATGTCGAAAGTAATAGCCTCTTGGACTGAAAACGATTAGTAATGATTTTATAGGCTTCATCGTATGCACAATCGTTTAATGGCAAATGTTTTATTAACGCACGCGACGAATCATCTAGTGCATCGACGAGAGAGCAAAATTTTTCTTTAGGAGACAAACTGATATTATCATGAATCAATCGCTTATAAATAGCATGATAACTTTTAAAATCCGAAATACAACCTGAAAACCGCGGGGCTGATAGGTGTTTCAAGCGGATGCCACTATTTATCGTCAAAGGATTATTCATATTTTCCACCAGCGGCTTATTTTCTCCAAGATCTTATTCACATTGTTCAGCGATAATACAAATATCTAATAGATAATTATCGATATTCACCTTAAGAGCCGAAAATTCGTCCAAGAAAATATTTTTGCAAAAAAGCTTGAAATGAGTTTTAATTTGCTCGACACTTTTTTATCGATGCTCTAATTATGTCAATCGATACATTTTCTGGTTTATTAATCTTACTGTATATATGATCCAACCGTTTCACTATAAACTTAGCTTCAAGAATAGCTTTATCAATTGATATAACCATATCTGATTAATGAACGAGAATAAAATTAATGTAAAAACAAAGCGTACCTCAATACGCTACGTCCGCTAATTAATCCACAAAATTAAATTATTAATCGACAAATGCAACTAATTACAATTCTTGCTCGACAAAAAGTTTAATGTTTCAAAATAAATACCAATAACTCCTTTGTTATACTAAGTTGGATAAAACCCGAATGGTGCATCAAATTTGTCGACCCACAACAAGGTAAGAATTTAAAATATACCCTCATAAATTTCCGCAAAGTTTACATAGAGTAAATCGACCGACCTTGCGACAAAGAAAAAGGGATGTATTCTAAATCTACCGTTATATCCAAATGTTTCTATACTACTAAATATGCGAACAAGATGTTAGCCTCTTTGGAACACGCCCAAATATATCAAAACTACGACAATTATTAAATTAAAGTATAAATAAGGAACGACAGGAAGAGGAACTAATTAATTAATCAAATAATCCGGCGTACGAAGGCCATGTTTAATTTAACGCTCGAGGAGTCTTATAATTTTATGAATCAACTTACCTCCGCGTTATTCTATTGTTCTATAAGTGTCGCTCCTACTTTTCAGCGAAGTGGACTGTAAGGCGATTTATTGAACGTGTTGCGTATGCACTATCACTTGTGCTTTTTAGGGGTTTATCGATAAATTCAGATTCGGCGACACTATCGACTTAACTCACTTTACCGAACCAACACAACCGTTTGTCTTCGATGTCCATGAGCGAGTATCTATCACTACCCCTTTAGTCCAAATTAATTTCCATCGAGACAAAGGAGGTTTATGACAGGATATAGCGGCACAAGGGATAGTAGCTTTACTATTTGATTTACAACTACGAATTTACAATGACTTAAAATTAACCACGAAAACGTGCGACAAAGAGACCAAACAGATTATAACAGAACAAGCTAAACGGATTAATTGGCCGTTGGAAAAAATAGTTAACGTATATCCAGAGAAAGACGGCATAATAAGAGTAGTTCGAGTAAAAACAGCATTTGGAGAGTTAATTAGGCCTGTACAAAAGATTTATCCATTTGAGATAACTTCCACTGAAGGGGTTGGCATGGTAGGAAAGTATGAACAGCCCAGACAGGTTCTATCCGCAACTTTAAAGAAGAGCGAAGACAAAGGTAAGGATATTACTCAAATACCGAAAGCAGTAACCGCGCCTGTGACAACTTCGTATGGAAGAAAAGTAAAACCCCCTAAAAGATTTGATATTTAAAGGGGTGTTAGTGCAATTAATTGGGTTACTCTTTGCCTGTCTTGTGTTTGGCACGGAGTTAATGCGAACGAAATAATCGCGATACTCATGTTAGTTGGTAGTTGTTTGGTTATTATGGTTTAAGTGTTACTTTATATTTACGGATTTTCATAGTTGAAACATGTTGAGTTTCAAGGTGGGAGAATGTTGGGGCTAGCTGCTTGCAATACCATTTATTAATTATTATGTAGTAGTCTAGAAATAAAAGTTTGTCATGCATGTTAAAAATTACGTTTAATATTGATTTTGAATTGTCACTTTTACCTTCTGCGTGTCCTAATTTTATATCATTATACCGAATATACTTATTTAACTAAGAAGAGTTGTTTATCGTTAGCAGTGACTAACAGGTTAGCAAGTGATCTCACAGCATCTATGAAATGTAGATGTTCAGCCTTTTACTATTTAGAACCGTAATACAATTCCACTTAGACCTAAACGCAATAGCATAGCAACATGATATATTATATAGTTCTAAAGATCAAAAGAAAAATTTATGTTTTAGAAAATACAAGGAAAGCGGCGCTTCCACTGCTTCCATAGACTACACGCCATTGATCTACATTATACATGTAAGTATTGTAGCGAGCTACCGCTAACGCGTTTCATCAATTTAAAATAAATAATAACAACAGTATTTATTACTCACTATACACAAGTCTAACTAACATTATGTGCCCTATTTAATAGATGTTTTTCAGCCCAATTAACAATGAAGCACTATCACACTAATGCTATTTACAAGCACTGATATCTTCTTAAACTAAATCCGTAACCACACTAAACACTACTATAATTTATTTATTATACTTTTGCCTATTTATGTACAAGCTGACGGTGCAATATACACGTTCACATAACATAAATTTATATTTACTATAGGACTTTCAAAACGTAATGACCAACTAACTATACACGAGATGATTTGTATACGACATTTTGATATAGACTAACTCTGTATTTCATCAGCGGTCTTATATATACCTTGAATTAAATAGATCATTCATACTCTGGTATATGCTGGAACATTCTCGATTCCTGGAGAATGCACTTCGGTTATGCAGCTTGTGTGTTTGACGGGTTACCTAGGAGTAGTTTGTAACAGTATGAATATTGGATTTCGTTGTTTACAATCTTATCGCAAATCGTATTTTGCGTTATATGTTCTGTGCTGCACCGAACTAGTATTGAGACAAAATATCAAAGCGTCCTGTTTCTCAATCCTACATAAAACATGTATCTACAGTTTGGATATTAATTTTAAAAACTAAACAGAATTGCTTTTCAAAATTAATTTTTAGAAGGTGTAAACCTATTGGATGAGTATTATGCATGTAGAACCTAAGCAATCTGAGACGACGCTAGATAGCTCAACAACAGCTACGCCGTTGGTTAAGATTGTGTGAATAGAGGATATGATAGAGAATACAGATACTCCATAGAAGGTGATCATAGTGAAAAGAAGAAGTTTAATAAATTATACGCAAAAAAGAAAGCACCATATTGACTAAAAAATTTTATCAATAGGTTCATTGTGGAACATACTATCAATAAGCTAACACAGAAAAATAATTCTGGTATGCTTGAATTGTATTCTTAATGGAATACCCAATTATTATTGATATTCAGATTATTTTTTAAACGGTACTAGTTTTAGATACACAAAATTATGCGTGCAAACATTAATGTATATCACCATAAAATGTCAATACAATTGATGTTACTATAAACTTTCAGCTACTGTTACAAATTAGGATACCGATTTAAAATATATATTTTGACCTTTACAGACCAATAACCGATATCTGTCACTAAGCAATTTACATTCGCTTCACTTACTGCACATGAAGCACGATTCAACCTTACCCAGTTTATTGATGACAATAAAGTTATAAAACTGTCAGCACTATTTAGGATTTATCATCTCAAATAATTTTAAACAGTAACCTACGCATTTAAAGCTTTCAAATATTTTAAGACTGGGGGAAATTATTATCATATTCTTCTGGTACAATCTTAGATATGTCAACTTCTTTTTTTTAAATTGTGAAAGTGGTGTTGGTTTTAAAAAAAAGAAGATAATGACATAAAAATGAAAATTTTGAATATTTTGGAATTTGTTTATAACCGATTTAAATAAAATATTGCTGTAATTTCAATACCAACATTTTTAGAATGTTTTCTAGTTATAAAATGAAACAAAGAAATTAATTGTTTTGTTGAATTTTTCTATTTGTAATTGTGCCCAAAGTTTTCTCCATTAGCGTAGTGTGGATTTCAATAAGTCGATATGCGGGAACATTCTCATCGGTTCACCAAGTTTTACAAAGGTGTCACTAGGCTATTTTCAGTAGAGTGGCTGTATCACAATCAGACGTGACTGCAACATGCATATTCTACATCCGTTAATGTAAATGGGAGAACGATGATTGTCGGCAAGTGCACCAAAACAGAACAGTAAACCTAACATACCATCAGGGGTGAGGGGCAACGCAGCGGAAACGCATATGCGTAAGCTCCAGGTGATCCAGAACAAGGCACTAAGGAGAGTCTTCAGAGCTACCTGGTTCGTTCGAAACGCTCAGCTTCATAGAGAGGCAATCCTGCAGACCGTCAAGGAATTGCTCCGGTCGAACGCAGAGAGGTTTTACGGATCTCTAGAAGATCACGAAAACCAGCTCATACGAGACCTGGTCGTCTATGAAGATGTCCTATGGCAACGACATAGACACCCCAGGGCGATGCTCCGGCAATGATCTTTGCTGCAGTTCCATCAGACGTCCGAAAGGAATAAACTGCGAATAACTTTTTCCAATTCGCGATGGCAGTGAAGGACCTAGCGGCTCCGTGGCGTAGTTGGTATGTGTGTAACTACTACGTCCAAAGTCCTGAGTTCGAATCCCGACACGGTCCGCTTGAAAAATGTTAGGCGAGCATTTTTCACAAAAATACGCCCTCGTTCGGATGAGAGGTAAAATGGAGGTCCCGTATGTGAGTGTTGTCACGTATGTTAAAGATCTCTACCTTGCTTGGAACAGCAAGGGTTCGGCAAAATTCAAAATTTTCAGTGAAATAGGGCATATAATTAGAAAACAATAGAAGGGGAACCGAGCTGTATATAGGCTGCGTGGAAATTTCAGGAACTGTGTAAGCTAGCTCAGAATATAAATAAGTGGAGGTACGTGTTCAACCAGTTTTGAGACGGAAAACCTAATGACGAAAAAATAAGCGCAGATAAATCTGATGATTAATATAAACAACTACAGGTGTTGGTTGTGAAATATCTGCAACTGATGTTGACGTGCGAAAAGATATCTTGGAAAAAATGTTAAATCGGCAATAGTTTAAGTGCCGGGGGAACTTGGCAGTCACAGGCTGCTTACCCCTTTTCACAACCACTGAATGTCGGAGAAATAGAGTATATAATTATAAAACAATAGAAGGGAACCGAACTGCACCTAACAAGAAAGAACAGCGCCTATGATCAAAGACAACAAACATAGAAACGAGAAGAAAATTGTTGAAAGCATATGTGTGGAGCATAGCACAGTATGCCTATGAAATATGGGCAGTAGGAAAAGCAGACAGAAAAGCGGTAGCAGCCTTTTGAAATGTTGTGCCACAGATGTATGAAGACAATAGCATGTACAGACAAAGTTAATAACAAATAGGTTATATAAATAGTAGAGAATAAAGATATCGGTGGAAAAAGATAGGAAAAATAGACGGGCAGAATACGTTCTAAGGCATTTTTGGGGAATAGTATGGGATATATTACAAGCAGAGATAGGAGAAAAAGGTAGATGTAGACCTAGATCAGAGCACCGCACTTCCGGTTTCTGAAATATTCGACTTCCAAGGTCAGATCCGAAAATCGGGTATAACATTTTTGTTGTAGTAAGCACTAGCAATAATATGTAGCAGACTTTTTAGTGATTCGTTGGAGTTTTATTGCGCTTCAAACCGCAAAGCAACCGCACTTTCGGTTTCGGAAATATTCGACTTCATGGTTCAGATTCGAAAATGGGCTACAACTTTTTTGGTGTAGAAGCACTAATCACAATATATAGCATACTCTTTAGTGCAGAGTAGTGCTTTTTTATGATTCAAACCGCAAAGCAGCCGCACTTCCGGCTTTGGAAATATTCGACTACAAATGCCAGATCTGAAAATGGGCTACAACTTTTTTGTTGTATAACCAATAACGACGATATCTAGCATAATCTTTAGTGTTTCTCGAGTGTTTTATTGTGCTTTAAACCGATGCACTTCCGGTTTCTGAAATATTCGACTTTAAAAGTCAGATCTGTAAATGGGCTACAACTTTTGTGTTGTATAAGCACAAACGACAATACGTAGCAGCAATATGTGCGACTGCTTTGTGGTTTGAAGCATAATAAAACAATAACGAAGTACTATAGATTACGCTATATATTGTAGTTAGTGCTTCTAAAACAAAATTGTTGTAGCCTATTTTAGGATCTGAAATTTGAAGTCGAATATTTCCGAATTCGGAAGTGCGGCTGCTTTGCGGTTTGAAGTACAATAAAACACTAAAGAAGGACTAAAGAGTGTGCTTCATATTGTCGTTGTCGTTTCTACAATAAAAAAATTTAGCCTATTTTCGGATCTGTCTTTTGAAGTGGAATATTTTCGAAACCGGAAGTGCGGCTACTCTTCGGTTTGAAGCACAATAAAACACTAACAAAGCACTAAAGGCTATGTTACATATCGTTGTTAGTGCTTCTATAATAAAAATGTTGTAGCCCAGTTTCGGATCTGAATTTTGAAGTCGAATATTTCCAAAACTGGAAGTGCAGCTGCTTTGCGGTTTGAAGCGCAATAAAACACTAACGAATCTCTAAACAGTCCGCTACATATTATCGTTAGTGCTTATTACAATAAAAAAAATGTAGCCTATTTTCGGATCTAACTTTTGAAGTGAATATTTCCGAAACCGGAAGTGCGGCTGCTTTGCGGTTTGAAGCACAATAAAATACTAAAGAAGCAGTAAAGAGTATGCTGCATATTGTCGTTAGTGCTTCTACAATAAAAAAAAATTTAGCCTATTTTCGGATCTGACTTTTGAAGTGGAATATTTTCCAAACCGGAAGTGCGGCTATTTTGCGGTTTGATGCATAATAAAACACTAACAAAGCACTAAAGATTATGCTACATATCGTCGTTAGTGCTTCTACAATAAAACAGTGGTAGCCCATTTTCGGATTTGAATGTTGAAGTCGAATATTTCCGAAACCGAAAGCGCGGATGCTTTGCGGTTTGAAGCACAATAAAACACTAAAGAATATGCTACATATTGTCGTTAGTGTTTCTACAATAAAAATATGTAGCCTATTTTCGGATCTAACTTTTGAAGTGAATATTTCCGAAACCGGAAGTGCGGTGCTTTGGGGTTACGACACAATAAAGCACTGCATATTATACTACATATGATTGTTAATGTTTATGTAACAAGATGTTTTAGCCAACTTCTGAATCTGAACTTTGGAGTTGTATATTTCTGTCCATTCTACTCAACGCCAGTTTAATTATACTTATTTCCAAAGTTTAATTTCGAATATACCATTATTTCTATCGTCACAGCTTATTAAGTTGCAAGTAAGAATTTGTTTCAGAAAGTGATATGTGTATTTTAAATTTCCGATACTATAATACAATAAAATTTATCCTATAATTACGACTAGTGTGTAAACTTACTTATTTTGCAATTTCTTAATATAATTGTACAAATATTTTTCACGAATAGCAAACAATTTTTTTTTTAAAACCTTTATTCACTTGATTAAAACAAATTATTAATAATTTGAAATTTATTGCCTTATATCATTTAGGAAGTGTTGCTTTAACATCGAGATTTTTTATTAACTCGCAGCTGAATAGAGCGTCTAGCAATATACCATCACCATATTCTCTTCCAATTTTAACTCAATAAATAGCATTCCTCTGAACTTTAGGGGGCATTGTTTTCGTATTAAATTAATCAAATTAATTTTTATTCTCATAATTTTTCCATTTCTCTGGTATCTATATCTGCATGCCACTGAAATATAGAGCACTCGAGAGTACAAAGCACTGTTTTTCGTCTGTAAAAAAATCTTTGAAGTTGAAACAAACTGCAGTCAGCTGTAGGTGGTGCAGCTGATTTGTTAGTAGTCGTACGTCACTGAGATATGAAGTACTAAAGAGCATTAATGAAACCCAATGCTACGACAGTATCAAATTTTTGAAACTGAAACAAACCCCGACCAGCCGTAAAAATGTATGTGATCGTAACTTTTCTATTTGCAGCCGTACACCAGTGAAATATATATATATATATATATATATATATATATATATATATTTTGCTATGTATTAACAGTAACTATCGTGCCCCGACGTTGTGCCGTCCAATAAAAACTTGATATGATAACGCCGTACTCGGTGTCAATGGCGTATTCTACTTATAACTCCACCTCTCTGTTTAAATTATCAAATTTCACTCCCACTATTTTATTATTCTGCCACGGCTAGCTTTTATTTGAATTATAAAATGAAGTTAATTAATTCCATATAATGAAAACAAATATTATGTACAGGTTCTGAAAATTATTAAAATACACTTTTCAATCAATCAATATTATAAATCATATTTATCTCAAAATCATATGCTTTGCAATCAATCTAAAGTCACCAAAAACTATTCTTTTTTTTATCAAAGAAGCCTGAATCGTTCAAAACTACTTTATTATATTACGTACTTTCAACGTATGCAAAGTTCGTTGCTGACTCTGTTACACAAGTTTATATTAATTATGCAAATTCAATATTCAAATAGAAAAAAAAAAGTCTTAAAACTAATAAAGTCTAACCTGCTTTGCGTGCTTCTTTGTTGATTCTCAAAAAATTATCGACGCTTTAAAATATTATACCATCAATTAGAATTTTCCATGCATTATTATACCATCCATTTGGATCATTAACATCGTATTCGAAATTTTTCTCCACCAATTCGGAATTATTATATACCCATTTGAAATATTATCCGAATTATTCTCGTCAAACTTAGATTTATTGTCATCCGCCTCAGAATTATTATCGTCAAACTTAGATTTATTGTCATCAAACTTAGAATTATTGTCGTCCCCCTTTGGAGCCCTATTATTATTATATTTTAGTTTAAATAAATTACCCCCAAATTCTACTTACGTTAATCGGCAATAGAAAATTTCATGTTCGTAGCACTATCTGTGACTATACAATTTCACTATTAAAATATTATTACGCGCTACTCTTAGATTTAGAGTAACGCAGCTTGGCCTTGTTGAGTTGAAACTGAGCTCCGTTATCATTGCTCGCTGTTAATATATGGGTAGATCCTCCTTTCTATGTGGGCTTGGCTTACTAATCTTAACCAATGAGGTCTTTGTATTTCCTACACTTAAAGTGGTTTTCTGATGTAACGTTTTTGGCTTTTTGAGTAATAGTTGTTTGCTACAGATGCTTTGTTATCAGACCATACGGTGTTTTGAGTAAATAATCGCTTTTCCATATTATACAAAAATACCTGATGCAATTTGAATTTTGATTTTCATGTTTATTTACGCATCTTTGATTACCTTTACTTATCAAAATGTTAATTGTTTCTACGCACTTACCGAAAGCTTCTTTAAGTTTTATCTTTTATCTCCGTATTATCATAACTGATTAGAATTCTTTTAAATGCGTGTTTAATTACATGAACTATGCTTACTTCTAAATACGCGTGCTTCTACTGAAAAATATCATTGTTTGCATTACTTAAAATTACCAAAGCTCTATATAATATTTGTTATTTACTTAATGCATGAATTAATTACCTATTTCTATGCTAAGTATGCGTCCTATTGTTATAAGATGTGTTCATTTGCGTCGCTTAAAACTACTTATGCTCTATATACAGAGTATTAAATGCTTACTATTTACAAACTATTCCAATTACTCAATTTTTTATTAAATAAATGCAGTTTTCTGCTTCCTATTGTGATTTCTGATTCCTGCACGACCTTTGCTATAAAATACACCCTTAAACAACCCCTTATCACAGCAATATATATATATATATATATATATAAATATTTTAGGTAGTTAATTACACTAACTTTCGGCTGCAAAATTTTTTTGAAATTGAAACAAACCGCGGTTAGAATTAAAAATACAAATGGCTTTAACTTATTTATTAGAAGTCATACGCCATTGAAATATGAAGCATTAAAGAGCACTAGCGCAGCTCGGTTGCAAAAAGTTTTAAAATTGAAACAAACCGCGGTTAGAATTGAAAATATAAGTTGCCATAAATTTTTTATTAGAAATCCCACGCCGTTGAGATTTGAAGCACTAAGAATCACAGCTTTCGTCTAAAATTAATTTTTGGAATTTAAAACAAACCCCGGCCAGTTGCGAAGTTAGTCGCAAAAATGTAAGTGAAATATGAATATGAATATGAATGAATATGAATATGAATATGAAGCACTAAAGAGCACTCACGAAGCACTAACTTTTGGCTGCAAAAGTTTTTTGAAATTGAAACAAACCGTGGCTAGAATTAAAAACAAGTGGTCATAACTTTTTTACTAGTAGTCGTACGTCGCTGAGAAATGAAGCGCTAAAAAGCACTAAGGAAGCACTAACTTTCGGCTGCAAGTTTTGAAATTAAAGCAAACTGCGGCTAGAATAAAAATAAAGGTGGCCATAACTTTTTTATTAGAAGTCCCACGCCGTTGAAATATGAAACACTAAAAAGCACTACCGAAGCACTAGCTTTCGGCTACAACGAATTTTTGAATCTGAAACTAACCCCGACCAGTTACGAAGTTAGCGGCAAAAATGTAAGTAGACAAAATTTTTTTATTAGTAGTCGTACGTCGCTGAAATATGAAGCACTAAAGAGCACTAATGGAGCACTAACTTTCGATTGCAAAAGTTTTTGAAATTGAAACAAACCGCTGCTAGAATTAAAAATATAAGTGACCACAACTTTTTATTAGTAGTCGTACGTCGCTCAGATATGAAGCACTAAAGAGCACTAACGAAGAACTAACTTTCGGGCTTTAAAAGTTTTTAATTAAACAAAACCCCGGCTAAGCGGGATGTTTTGCCGATAAATTATAAATTGCCATTTTCGCAGAGACGATTTTCGGCGACCTTGTTTTATAAAGCACTAAAGAGCACTAACTTTCGGCACCTATAAGAACATTAGTTCTTACAAAATTGCGGCTAACTTCACGAACCTGTACACAAGCTGATGAAATTAGGTTAATGTATTTCTATTTCTATTACACTTGTTATGTGATATGTCTGTTGCTTTCGCACTCATTATAGCTCTATAAGTTGAAGGTAGGCTTCCACCTTATGGAAACTAACAGAGTTGTGACGTCACAACTGTGCCAAAGTATACAAAAACATCCTACTAACCCAATTTGATTTATTTATAAGTTCGTTGCAGGATATCTTTCAGCGGCGGGTATTTAACCAATATGGACAGAATAATACAAATAAATTTAATAAGAGGGCTTTTAGAGTTTTACATTTTCAATATGGTAATTTTAAATACTAGATAATGCTTTAAAAATTTAGACCATCTTTCGATTTAAATCAGAAAACAAAACTTTTTAAAAAATTAATTAAATTGTATAGTTCAATATAAACTACAAAATTTTGTAAACAGGGCTTTTACTAACTGAAAATCTAGCAAAAAAGCTTCAGTTGTGATTAATCCTGAAATCTGTGAACAAAGTCGCCATTAAAGTTAACAGGTAGTTACTACACAAATATATTTTTTTGTCGCAAGGACACAATTGAAACAGGAATAAAAGCAACTTAGTGAAATATTTTGACAGTGCCAGCTTGTAAATCTATCAATACAATACCCCATTGACCTTATTTACTTTTAGTATTTGCTTTCAGGGATTTGTTATACTTTCAACGATGAAAACAAAAATGCATCGAATAAGGTCAAGGCTAACAGTAATATCACTGACTGTTGAAAAGAAAAGAAAATTGAGTGAGCAATATAACTATAAACGTCTTTCAATGGTAGCTTATGGGGTATTATAGTTTTATTGATATCCACGAGTAAAGAAATTGGAACAAGGTTTATTACAAGCAGCGTCAGTATTTTATGGAGTTATGATGATGTTTAAGAAGCCAATTGTTAAAAAATCCAATGAATTGTACCAAAGGTATTTAGACAACAATTTTGATACGAGTAAAATTTACTGTTTATAATATAGGTGAAATTGCTGAAGTTTTCTTCACAGAAAAGAACGAGAATAAAAGTGTACAATTTTTATTTGTCGAAAGGGCTTTAGAAAAGTACCTTTATAACCAGGGCCCTCGCAAAAGGTTTTGGTGCCCTAGGCGAAACTATCGTGAGTGCCTCCAACAAAGTTTATCTTTCTTTTATGGCATTGAGCTTAGCAAATGTTGAAACCAACTCATTTAGATCGGTGTTTTGTGCTAACTCCTATTTGATTGAAATGGTTGCCAGTGCTAGCAACCTTTCATGCGTCATACATGACCTGAGGTAAGTTTTAATGAACTCAAGCTTCGAGAAACTGCTCTCTCCTGAGGCTACTGATACTGGTAGCGTCAGTAGACTCCGTAGATCGATAAATTAGACACTTTCTTTCAAGCCAGACTGTAAATAACTTGTAGCTCACCACACAATTCCATAGCATCAATATACTTACATTTGTTTTGAGTTAACGCTTCTTCAAAATTCATATGCTGTTCGAGGACAAACTGGGTGAGTTTTTCGTATAATGTTTTGATACGGTACAAAAATCTAAATTTTGTCATCTCTTTCTTCTGATTAAATCGCTCATTAACTGAGCTGATTGCAGTATCCAAGATTACAAAATAAGAGCTAATCCTAAACTTTTATTTTGCATGCGGTATCAGTTCATCTTTCGCTCCGAATGAAAACTTTTGTCCTTTTTTCAAACGCCTTGGCGTTGACTCTGATTCTATCAAAGCCGGAATATGAAGTTTTTTTGCAATATCTCTGGCATCTACCAACATCTTCCCAAAACCTTCATCACTTTTAGAATTTTCAAGGAATTCCTGTGTTTTGTAAAGGTGCTTTGAAGCAGCAGCTAAATAAAATTCTTATGTCTGTTAATTACTGCAAACTTCTTATTATTCGACGATACTAAATTATTTTTATTAATAGGTATACCTTTCTGCATTAACTCCTCTGAATGATCTTTTACAAAATCTTTACTTACTAATGTTGTTTCAGCTTCTGTGTCTAAAAGTAATTTAATCTCTTTTCCTTCTACTTGTAATTTTATTATAGGTAGTAAATCATTTTTCTCATTAACTTTTAAATCATTTTCCGAATCAAGTTTTATAAATTCACGCGCTTGTTCATATTTATTAATTTCAATATTTTCGTCGTTTGATTTGGTTGTTCTTAAAAATTCTGCCTACTGGACGTTCCAGATTAATTCACTATCTCTGCGTATGTCGACCAATTATCCTATGCCATCTCTTTGTAAATTTGTCACATTTTTCCTTCTTTTGGTTACGGTTCTATTCTCAATGGTACGGGATTCATTGTTCTCCCTCTCCCCGTCTCTCCTGATGGCCTTTCTGTGACTCCAATTACTTATCTGGAAATTCCCACTTTCGAATGCCTTACCTTGAAACCTCTCTTGTCCATTATTTCTCTGAAACCTAAAAGCATACATGGGCTGGATCCTTGGCCTGGTGTCTATTCTCCTTGGTTGACCTATTTCATCATATCGTTGCAGATATTCCAAAAACACATATCTATCTACAATGTTTTATAAGGCGATGCATTGTCTTACGTTTGTTTCAAAGTGTCCTGCTAAATGTTTTATAATTTGCTTGTCTTCTAAAGGAGGATCAAGTTGTTTGTCAACACTAAATTTGTTTATGGCATACAACTCTGTTGTCATGCCTGAATCATTACTATACTTGCCCTACAGTAAATTATATCGGACCTTAAATTGCCGGTTTTCTCTCCAGAAATGTTTTAAAAATTTAATCTCGAAATCTTTAAAAGAACTCAACTCACTTTCAATCCGTCCAACTCAAATTTCAGCACTACTTTTCAACATGGACCTCGTGATATTTAGCATGGTTTGTTCGTCCCAATTCCCCTGTATTAAAGTTCTTATGTTATTTAAAAATCTCCTAGGGTTTTTGAATGTTTACACCAAACTTGACAACTTTCCTCGATTTCGTTTACCTTTTAATCTAAAATTTTAATTTTTCCATTATTTCCTTTCTCACGCGCATCCTGATTCGCCTTTATTTGAACAATTTCTTTTTTAACGTCGTCCATACCCTTTAAGATCTGTACTACTTTTCCTGTAATTTCAAATTTCATTTCCTCGATGGTCTTATTAGATTCTTATAAGCCCGCAGTTAGTTTCTCACTCATCTCTTTAAATTTCTTTTCATTCTTTTCACTATCTAATCCTAAACTTTCCCTCAATTTTGCGATATTCTCTCCAAATTCTGCAACTTCTGAGAATTATTATCACCCATTTCTTATATATTCTCTTTCATTTCCTTAATGCCTTTTTCATTCCTCCCACTCATCTCTTTTTGTTCCTGAATATTTTGATTTAGACTTAATAGGAGAGCCATCATTTTTGACTACTGGGTCTCTCCTATACTTGTTCTTTCTTAGTTTCTGAATTCTTTTTTTTCGCATCTTACACATAAACACTTTTCTGAGAACCAATTTTCATTCCCTCGCTCTCAAACTCTAACAAACTGCTTTCATCTTATCAGTCATACTTTTGTTTTAAATAAACTTTATTAATTATTAGTCTGTTACCTAAAAAATTAAAACAGACCCAACTCGTTCCCTGACTAACCCGTTGTTGAAAGTTAAAATGCAAATTTATTGTTGTTAAGGTGTTCGAAATCACCCTGGTTTGAGTGTGTGTGTGTGTGTGTGTGTGTGTGTGTGTGTGTGTGTGTGTGTGTGTGTGTGTGTGTGTGTGTGTGTGTGTGTGTGGCTAGTACTGAATTGTTTGTATGTGTTTGTCTGATGTAGTGGGACTGCTTCCCCCACCAGCTCCCAACCGTCGGCAGCCGAAAATCAGAAACTGAGAAGTTCTCATTTCTACACGTGTTCTTGCCATCGGCAACCGGAAATCAGGGAGGTCACGTACAGTCCCGGTGTGTGCATGTTAGTGTATTTGTAATTGCGCTGGTGATTTTTGTGTGCGAGTGCGAAACTATGTAGCGGTGTCATAAGACTGCTTCCTCCTCCAGTTACCTACTGTCGGCAGCGAAAATCAAAAACCGACAATACCGCATTCCTGCACGTGTCCTGGCCATCGGCAGCCGGAAACCAGGGGAACCACGTATAGTCCCAGGTGTGGTGGTGTCGTCTGTGATATTGCTAGGGTGTTTTCCCAAAAGATTACATTAAGATTAGTTACAATGTGGATTAGTCAGGTATCGAGTTATTAATACATCTGTGTTTGCTTTCTTGTTATTTGTTATTTAGCTTAGGTACTAAAGTTAAGTGTTAGTTTCAAAAAGTCCTAATCTATTAACTTACAACTAAATTAAATACTAAACTATTTCTACGTAGAAGTTAATCAATGCGGGTGAGACTTGTTGTTTATGCACATGCACGTAGTGTTACTGCACATATTCACTTAAATTAAGTTGAATTGTTTTTTATTATATGATTTAGCTCATAGTGCCTGAGCGGTCAAACCCCTGGGAAGTCATCAGTGGGAGGGTCTCTGGTAGTTCCAGAAGCGTCTTTGTGTTGCTATTGTGGTCTCTTTCGTTGTAATATTTGTTAGGTTACGTGGTTGCTCGAGCGATTTGTGTGTGTGTGTGTGTGTGTGTGTGTGTGTGTGTGGTGCGTGCGTGCGTGCGTGTGTGTGCGTTTTGTATGTATTAGTTTTGTTTTGTTTTGGTGTTTGTTGTTTATTTGTTTTATTATTTGTTTGTTAGTTAGTTAGTTAGTTAGGGACTTTATCTTTCATGTCTTTCGTGTAGTGTTTTTGTCATGTATTGTGTGAGTTGATTTAGATGCGGCAGGAGGTCATCGTTTCACAGTATGTCTGTCATAGTTTATCCGTTGTTAAGTGCGTCCTGTATTAGTTTCCTAGTGGCATTATTTTCAGTGCTACGACCAGTGCCTTTTGCGACGTGGTGTGGTAGGCCTCTGTCAACCGCAGCATGAGTCTCCTTTGCGTCGAGTTCACGCGTTGTGGGGTTTCACTAGATTCATCCTGAGTTATTACGTATGCCATCACGCTGTTTATGTAAAGTTTGACACAGTTGAGCGGGATTTTGTACTCGCGTTGGGCCAGACTGGCTGTGCCTTGCATTAAACTTTTTGTCTTTGTGCGCGTCTTTTGTAAGTGATCTTCAAAGTTTTGTTTCTCGTTCAGGATAACCCCAAGGTACTTAGCTTGGGGCGATCTTTTTACCCTCTCGTGTCGTAAGATGATTTTGGGGTTTTTCGAGAGATTCTCCTTCATCATCATGTGTGTGGTCTTGGACGCAAAGATGAGCATTTTCTTGCTTCTACACTAGTTGTTTGTTCGCTCTACTGTGGGTGTAGCTTTTTGCCCGATTGCGACTTATGTATTCCCCTCCACCATGACGAGTATGTCGTCCGCGTGGGCAACGACAGTTAAAACCACTCTCATGACCTGAAGGTCGTCCAACAGCCCATCCAGCAAAATGTCCCAGAATAGAGTTCCGCAGACGGATCTCTGCGGGCAACCTTTAGTAAGAATTTTAGATATCGACTGTGGTCTTTGTAGTGCAACGTATCTGTCCTGGCAGTAATTTCGAAACGCATGATACAGTTATTTGGGGCAGTTGATTCATTCCAACCTGTGAAACAGGGCCGGCCATCAAAGGAAATTATCCTCATATCAAAGAAAATTTGTATGAGATTAAGAACTTATTCTAATTTAGCTACAATTATTTAGATATTCTTATCAGTTACAAACAAAGAATCAAAATTTATACTTGCGGTAATAGCGCTTATCAAAACCTGATTTTATTATCCTCAACGGTATTAAATACTTCCTGGTTCCACCCTAAATCTCCATTGGAAGTTAGAACATCTTTATTTTTAATCAATTAAACTCAGCGTATTCTCTTGCATCGGAATTATCTATGTCGAAGATTCTTCAATTCGCGTAGTGCTTTACAAAATAATTGTGTTACATGTTTATGCAAAGTTCTACATAACCTATTGCATGTCATAAAATGAATTACAAATTGCTCGAACTTACACGTTTGAAGAATGAATTTTTACTCAAAGTTGCATGTTCGATGTCTTGAAATGAATGACCTCCGTTGTAATTCAGTTCCGGTTTATATACAATAATTAAATTAATACGTCATATTCCAGATCCTTCCCGATTAATTTTGTAGGATTAGTAAAACTAGGTGATATAATATTGATGAGAATGTCGCGTTTTTATGTGCTAGTTGGTATGCAGCTATGCTTAATGTTTATCCTAAAGTTTCGTCTATCCTTTTCTAGTACACGAAATTAATGTTCACGGTCTCATTGTCTGAAATACGCTAGGCAATTAAACGGCGTTCTTATATTATCTTTTATGGCATTTTAATAACCGCGCAAGTTCCTTGAATCGGAGCGTTTATTAATTGATTGAAAATAACCAACTTATTTAACGACGTGTAAATCAATAAAGTAGATTCTGGAATTAATATTTTATTCAAAACTCATAGAGTGTTATCTTTAACAAGAATAAATATTTCATTTTTGGTTTTAAATACATGCGGAACTCAACTACATAATTAATTAAAGCTTGTAATCGCATTCTTGTGCTTTGCAAATGAGATTTTCTTTTACGCAATTGAAACGTGTTCTAACGCATATTTATACACGAAAAATTTATCTAGTATTTTTAAAAGTATAAGCGACTCATTTTCAGTCTACACGGATTTTTAATTCGTTCTTATGCTAGCAATAACGCAAATGAAATGCATGGCTTTATATTTATATCTTAAAATGAAGTTTAATTTTATTAAGAATATAATAATTATGTAATAGGGTATCTCTCAAGAGTAATTATATGTATACACGGCTTAAAGTAGAGTTTTTTAAATTTATAATCTTTTCACACTTTGCAATAAATGCAATACACGGGATTTAATAATTAATAAGAGCTTTCAAGTTTAATGGCAATGAAATACGCTTACATTTATACAGGGTAGCAAAATTAAATATTGGGAAATTTTAATTTTCCCGTTTTCTTCCTTTTGGGTGGTAATTTTTTATAGAATTAGGCGTTCAATTACCTCTCGTGACCTCTTTATCACATCAATAATATATATGAGACTGTTTACAGATTGATACAGGGCACAACTTAATTAGCGGAAGATCTAGTTTGTCATTTTTAATGCGCACACGAGCCACACATTACTCCGCCACGACCTGGCAAAAAAACAACCACTTGTCCAAGTTTCCATTGCAGTGAGTGAAGATTAGAAACAGTAATCAATACTAAAGTATGAATAACGACACTAGTAAAGAATTTCGTCGATTTCTTGCGTTGTTGAAGAGAATGGAAATATTTCGTAGATCAACGATACCAAAAATTTTAGTATATTCTTTGCAATAATTGCTACCGAGACAACCGATTAAATTTGATATTGGTCAATCTGGATCAGGAGTGAACGTCAACGGCACCAGAATAAAAAAATGCCCAGGAGTAAGTGCCGATAAATCATGTGGAATGCAGGTAACATTCTACAAACGACGAGAACTTAAAACGGCATTAATTTCAATAAGTACCGTTAAAAATTTCTCATATGCCAATACTTGATTTTCTATAACTCTATACAAATGAGTCTTGATGAATCGAACACTGCGTTCCCAGACACTACCAAAATGGAGTGATGCTGGAGGATTAAAGTACCACTTGATAATCGACGAACTAGAAGCTTCTGGAGCATACAAAAAGAGTAATTTGGTGCTGCGACGAAATTTTACCCCGATCACTATATAAAACGGAACAACGACCGCATCGTGCAACAAAGCGTAGAAGACAAGCGAGAAAAACTTCGAATGAGAGATCGAAAACAAGTTCAATATGTAAGGTTTTCGTAGCCATACACATAAAGATACCGATATAGATTGTGACATATTTTACCCTCTACCACGCTCTGGAGTTATAGAAATAGGACCAGCAAAATATATTCTAGCACGACTAAAGGTTTTAGTCACGAAATTTAAAGAGTAGGTAAATCACCCATTAACGGAGACACTTTTAAACACCAAACGAAAGAACCCGATTGATAACACGTTTTAAAGCGAACACCCAAATTTGTTGAGAGATCTAATAACTAAGAGTTTGCGGACCTGTATGTAGATATTTACAATGTGTATATTCAACAATAAACACAAGTCTATGATCACGTGGTACGAGGGACACTATTTAAGTATTGAGAACTGGCAACACTGGTATTGCCAGGTGAAATCTGAAATTGCCATTGTAAAGTTTGACATTTTTGAGGTTATAGGTACTTAAAACGTTTTAACGTACGAGCCTATTTGTGTTTTTTGCAGTGTTTAAAATTTCAGCTCAGCCAAAATATGGAATTAACTCGCGAAATTTTCGAGGTATGATTTATTATGACTTTCGACGTGGTCAAACTCAAGAACAATGCATCAATCAACTGAATTCAACTTTTGACGATAAAGCGCCATCCACAGACACTATATATCGCTGGTACACTGAATTCAAACTTGGACCTCACGGACGAAGTTAAAGAAGGTCGTCCAAACTCCGTTGTTGTGTCGAAAAATATCGATGCTGTGCGAAAACTAACTGAAGAAGATCGTCATGTGACATATTTAGAAATCGAGAGATGTTTAAGCATTAGTATGACCAGCATACATAAGATTTTGCACGAACATTTGTGGGTTTGGAAGCTGTGTGCGCGTTTGTCGACTGGTGCCGTAAAATAATTTCAAAATACAACTATGATGCATCCAAAAAGGTATACAATATCATCGCAGGTGACGAGTCGTGGATTTATGCGTATGAGCCAGAAAGAAAAGGCGAATCGGCAGTTTGGGCGTTTTAATGTGAAGCAAAACTAACAAAAGTTGTTCGTTCTCGAAGCGTTAAGAAGCAAATGGTGGCGTTTTTTTTTACAAAAACCGGACCTGTGGCAACTGTGGCTTTTGAAAATCGAAAGACCGTTAATTCAGCGTGGTATACGACCATTTGTTTGCCTGAAGTTTTCGGTATATTGAAAAAAACCAAAACGACGAATCATTTTGCGTCATGGCAATGCAAGCTCACACACATAACATGCAACAAACGAATATTTAGACACACAAAAGATTGAATAGATGGGTCATCCACCTTACAGCCCCGACTTGGCATCCAATGACTTCTTCTTGTTTCCACTAATTAAAGGTAAACTGCGTGGACAACGATTTTCATCGCCCGAAGAAGCGGTTTAGACCTTCAAAACGCATGTTTTAAAGCTACCATCTTCTGACTGGACAAAGTGCTTTGAAGGGTGGTTCAATCCCATGCAAAAGTGTATAGATCTTAAAGTCGATTATTTTGAAAAGCAATAAAAGTATTTTTCATCAAATTCAGTACCACACTGTGCTGCACTTACCAAGAAAAAGCAACTGGCATGTTCAAAGACAACAAACATAGAAACAAGGAAAAGATTGCTGAAAACATATGTGTGAAGCACAGCACTGTACGGCAATGAAACGTAGACAATAGGAGAACTGGACAGGGAAAAAATAGAAACCTTTGAAATGTGGTGCTACAGACGTATGATGAAGGCATGGACAAAATTAAAACGAAAAGGTACCAGAAACGGTAGGGAAAGAAAGAAATATGCGAAAAACAGTAAAAGATAGGAGAGATATCATGATATGATACATACTAAAGCGTGAGGGAATAGCGGGCCATGTATTGAAAGCAGAAATAGAAAAAGAGAGGTATAGGTAGACCTAGAATGGACTTGTTACACACAGATAGTGAAGACGTAGGCTGAGGGAGCTTGAGGGAAATGTGTGGTTTGCTTATAATAGATTACAATTAAGGCACGTGCCCAACCACTTCTATGACTGAAAACCTAATGATGATAATTATAAAAGTGTTATTATTTTAACAACATCAATAAATATACTGCCATCAATCATAATATCTTAACTACTAAGATTTTATGTTCTGTTGGCACTCTATGGAATCTCAGGTTTATAGCTATTTATTTGTGGAGTAGCATTGACCACCTTCCGAAGCCGGGAAAAGGAATTTGTATTTTACATTAAGTAGTTGCTGACTTACTGTTACTACAGAAAAAATTTCACGTCGACACTCCATTTTCTTTGTGTAGAGTAAACGAGAAAACACATATTGGGGTTTACTTTGACTAACCTATATAACTACTTCAACCCTTGATGCCTTGCCGTTATGTTCACAGAAATGCTACAGTGGTATCATGCATAAATCTACACCGTTCTATTATTATCCTTACTTCTCTTCTTACCATTTTTTAAAACCTGCATACAAACTAAAATCTTTAATAATTTCCATGCATTCAAAAACAATTCTATATATAGTTTTCCTTATAGTTCTTATTGATCCGTTCCGCAAATCATTCAGTATATGCGAAAACTATTAACGTCCCTTAAACCCCTAAACGTTTCTCCAGCATTCTCATTTAAATAGCATAATAGGGATGAGTCCGAAATATCTTGTAAATGATACTCCAGTGTCATAACCGTTTACCCCGATTATCTCGTAAGATACTCGTAGTATAATAGAGCACTGAAACATTATCAACCCCATAATAAAACTAGCCCTCCTTAATAAAATAGATAGTATCAAACATTTTTATTGTTTTGGGAGCATGTTATTTTCTTTTATACGTATTCTACAAATTTTCCTACATGTGTTGAAGAAATAAATTTAAATAATGGAACAATTTAGCAGAAGCCAAGGAACAGCTTTGTTATTTTGTATGGTTGATATTATTTTATTAATTTTCTAAATTTAGGTCTTTTGTAAATCTATAGCAGACAAGCACTTTTAGATCCTTAGAGATTTCATTGGATAAATATTCTTTTAGAATTATTTACGGCACAAGGAATTAAATATTTGTTAAATTAAATCCTGTTATATCTTGAATATTATCTGCCATCATCATTAGATCTTCAGTCCTGAAATTGGTTAGACGCGCACCATCATTGTTTCCTATTCTGAACTAACCTACAGATTTTTCTGAAATTTGCACAGTCTGCATCTATCACTATCTGATCTAGGTCTACATCTACTTCTTTTTTTTTATCTCTGCTTGTAATATATCCCATACTATTCCCCAAAAATGCCTTAGAACGTATTCTGCCCTTCTATTTTTCTTATCTTTTTCTCCAGATATTCTTGTTCCCCTCCTATTTCTATAACCTATTTGTTATTATCTTTGTCTGTCCATGCTATCGTCCTCATACATCTGAAGCATAGCATTTCAAAAGGCTGATACCGTTTTTCTGTCTGCGTTTCAGACTGCCCGTATTTCATAAGCATACTGCGCTGTGCTCCACACATATGCTTTTACAATTTTCCTCTTGTTCTATGTTTGTTGTCTTTCCTCATATGCGCTGTTCTTTCTTGTTAGATGCAGTTCGGTCAACTTTTATTGTTTTACAATTATATAGCCTATTTCTCCGACCTTCAGTGGTTGTGAAGGGAGGTAAGCAGTCTGTGGCTGCCAAGTTCTCCCAACACTTAACCATTTACCGATTTAATATATTTTCCAATATTTTCGCACAGTCATCATTAGTTGCAAATATTTCGCGACCAACAACTAGTTGTTTATACTAATCATCAGATTTATCTGCGCTTATTTTTTCGTCATTAGGTTTTCCGTCTAAAAACTGGTTGGACACGTACCTGCACTTATTTATATTCTGAGCTAACCTACATAGTTCCCTGAAATTCTCACACAGCATGTGTAAAGAGCTCGTTCCCCTTCTATTCTATTTCACCGAGATTCAGTGAAGGGGGTTAAGCATCCTGTGGCTACCAAGATCCCCCAACACTTAGACATTTGCCGAAGCAATGGTTTTCCAGTAAATCCTTTCACACACTCAACATTATTCGAGAATATTGCTCAACCAATTCTTGTAGTTACTTATAATAATCATCATGTTTAAGCACAGTTATTTTTTCGTCATTAGTTTATCCATCTTGGGATTGGTTGGATGCGTACCTCCATTGATTTCTATTCTGGTCTAACCTACACATCTCCCTGAAACTCCTACAGCCTACATCTTTTACTATCTGTGTGCAGTAGTCTAACCTAGGTCTGCCTCTTCTTCTCCTTTTTCCTATCTCTGCTTCTAATATATTCCGCACTATTCCCTCATGCCGTAGTATGTGGCCTATCATCCAATCTCTCCTTTTTTTTTACCGTTTTCCACATATTTCTTTCTTCCCCTACCATTTTAGTACCTCTTCGTTCTTAACTTTGTCTGTCCATGATATCTTCATCATACGTCTGTAGCACCACTTTTTCTGGTCCGCTTCTCCTACTGTCCAGGCTTCACAGCCATACAGTGCTGTGCTCTACACATATGTTTTAAGCAATCTTTTCCTTGTTTCTATGTTTGTGGTCTTTGAGCACAGTAGTTGCTTTTTCTTGTTAAATGTAGCACGACCTTGTGCTAATCTTTGTTTTATATCTTTTGTGCTTTTCCCATCTTGCGCTATTTGGCTTCCTAGGTAGCAGAAATCCTTAACCTCTTGTAAGTTCGTGTTACATACTTGTATTCTTGTTTTTGATTTATTTTCTCCACCTTTGCATACTAGAACTTTAGTTTTAGTTTTGTTAATTTTCATACCGTATTTTTCTGTTAGAACCGTTTCCATTTCATTAAGAGTAGCTTCTAACTCTTCCTTGCTAGACGCTAATACCGCTATATCATCTGCAAATCGAAGCATATCAATTTTTTGTCCCTGCATAGTAATTCCAAATGTCTTCCTGCATTTGACAGTATTCATTGCCTCTTCTATGTACAAGTTAAAAATCAATGGGGATAAGGCACATCCCTGTCTCACCCCTTTCCTAATGTTTACTTCTCTACGTTCCTGCTTTAATTCTATTACTGCTGGTTGCTCTTTGTATAAGCTATGTACTATTCGTCTATCCGTATAACTCATTCCAATCTTTTTGAGTATTTCAAACATTTTCTTCCATTTTACATTGTCGAATGCTTTTTCCAGATCTACAAACCCTATATACACGCTTTTCTCTTTTTCTATTGTTTTCTCCATTATCACTCTCAGAGCTAAAATAGCCTCCCGTGTTTCCCTGTTTCGCCTAAACCCAAATTGGTCTTCTCCTAGTAATTCTTCCGCCCGTTTTTCCATTCGTCTTTGCACAATTCTAGTTAATATTTTTGACACGTGTACTGTCAAACTTATTGTTCGAAAATTTTCACATCTATCCGCGCCTTTCTTTTTTGGTATAGTTACTATGATGCTACGTTTGAAATCTTTGGGTATCTCGCCTGTCTCATACATATAGCTTACAAGTTGGGAGAGACGTTCTGTTACTGCTTGTCCAGCGGCTTTTAGAGTTTTTGCTTGCACCTTATCTGTACTCGGCGCCTTACCATTTTTCAGACTCTTGAATGCTAATTCAAACTCCTCCCTAAGTATAGAATATCCCAAGTCATCATTTTCAATGTCCGATTCCTGTTTTAATGCAGTTAGTTCCTCTCCTGCATATAAATTCTCTATATATTTTTGCCATCTACCCACTTTCTCTACGTTTTCTATGATGACGTTTCCTTGTGCGTCCGTTATATTTTTGCTATACGGTTTTATATCCCTAAAATTCATTCTAATTAATTTGTATGCTTCGTCTGTCTTTCCTATTTCTATCTTCGTTTGTACCTTTTTGCACTTTTCTTGTTCTTTAGCTTTCCTGCATTTTCGAATAATTTCCCATTTTATGGCTTTGTATCTTTGTTTTCCGGTTTCGTCTAATTTATTTTTGTATTTTCGTCTTTCTTCTATTAAATTCAGGATATCCTTTGTTATCCATGGTTTCTTCTTTTTTTTTTGTGTATACCCCAGAATATCTCTGGCCGTCATGTATTATAACCCCGTCGCGCGGGTACGCGAGCCACTACAGTGAGTTGGTAGCAATGTTACATAATTGTAAAAATGACGCCCAAATTAAAGATTACGTCACACAATATGCGAATTATTGCAACTCAATAAAAAATTATATTAATTTTAAAAAAACCCCCAAAGGGGTACTTACGTAAACATGTAGGGCAACTCCAGCGCTACTCCATGATCGCTACAGCGGGGCTCCGTGATCCTTCTCGGGCGTGGGTGTTCGCTGGGCCCGGTTGAATCCAAATTCAATTATCTTCTTTCTATATGTAGAGAAGGCAAAAGGAATCTACATAACACAAAAAAGACACGACAACTACATTTGTTCGAGTCTCGATCACCAGTCCATTCGGGTATGCCGGAAATCACCCATCTTCCTTCTTGGCACACCGCATCGGCGCAATCTGGCGCAAACGCACTGTCCCAAGTGACGGAAATACGCGCACGTCCTTTCAAATTTATTGGCGCGAAATCCTTACAAATAAAAACTTAATTAAGAATGTTTAATGCCGATTTCGGTACGTAACACATGTCTAGGCTGGATTTAATGTTATTCCATTCTGTTTCTACTTCCTTAGTATCAGACATTGTCCCGATATCTTTGAGCAACTCATTTGACTTTTTTTCGAATCTTTCTTGAATATCTTTATCTTTTAGTTTCTCTAAGTCCAAGTGTCTTTTTACGTTTTTTTTTCACATTCGTAAATTTAAGTGCGGCCTTCATAATTACGATGTTGTGGTCAGTATCTATATCTGCTTCTGGTGTTGCTTCTACAGTTTTTTACTTGATTTCTAAACCGTTGTCTAACAAGAATGTAATCTATTTGATATCTTCCTATATCTCCTGGCATCTTCCACGTATATCGTCTTCTAGCATGATGTTGAAATAATGTGTTTGTGATGATTAAATTGTTCTTGTTGCAAAATTCTACCAGCCTATTTCCCCTGTCGTTTCTCGTGCCTAAACCAAATAAACCTACTACCGCTCCTTCCCTACCCTCACCTACCACGGCATTAAAATTCCCCGTAATTATTAAATTTTCATGTCCTTTTACGTATTTTAATATGTCTTCGATATCTTTGTAGTTGGCTTCTACCTCTTCGTCACTGTAGCTAGAGGTGGGCATGTATACTTGTATTATTATTGTGTTTACCGGTTTAGATTCTAATCTAACCATGAGTACTCTTTCGTTCTTTTGTAAGTAATTTTCTACACAGTATCCTATCTTTTTCTATCTTAACTACACTTACTATTCATTTATTTACAAAAATTTACACAAGGATGTTTAACGTTGTTACGGTCGTAATTTTCATAACGACATTTGCATTTAGCAGTGTACTTCAAAGTATATTCTTTCCAAATTAGATTGTATGAATTCGAATAGTGATAGCACGCCGTGTTATCAGGTACCGGTTCCCGGACTAGCTTTGATGGTCTCAACACAATACTCTTGATGACACTCTTGATTCGAATCGAGCAATTTTAATTACGCCGTTGGAACGTTGTATTTCCTCCTTTATTGAAAGGGTTTTGGCGGATTAATTGAAGGAAATTATTCGTTGTGATTTGAAATAATTTTCTTATTTCCTTATTGGGATTTCGGCGATTCGTAAGTATCGAAGAATCTTTCAAATAGATAACTTTATGCTATTGTAGATCTAAAGTGAATCCTCGACCGTTGTATTTGGTGACCACTTGTACATTTTTCGTTTGTTGTTTTGTACTGGACCCGGAATTGACCGGTAAGAAGTCGTGAATATATTAATGGAAGTTATAGGTTATAAATTTTAGGGTTCCAAGTTCCAAGTGCCAAGTTCCAAGTTCTAAGTCTTCAAATCCCAGTTTGCAGTTTTCAGTCTCGATCTGCAGTTTTCAGTTTAGCCCCAATAATAGCTCCAGTCGTTATTTTGCCGTCGCAACCCTTAGTTGGCTTATGCTAGGATCAGCTTACAACGACTAGTGCAGCTGTGGGTGAGTCGTTCCACATTTAATTTTCTACTGCAACCGTCTGGTTGATATTGCTTGTTGAAGATTTTTTTTTTTCTTTTCTTTTTCATTTAATAACACTTTACTGAAGACTGTTTTGTTTACACATTTATTATAGGGTGGGTTCAGATTTACTAATTTGTAATTTACATTATTCACAATTTTAACACGTGTGTGAAGTTTAGCCAATGCACCGATCATTATAGGTATAATTATAGTCTATACCAATGCCCTCAGCGTTCAAGGGTCAATCTACGAGGATCCTGGTATACCACCCTTAACATTATTTAATAGTCATTCTGTTCTGCCATCTTGGCGCAGATTTGTTTCAATAGGTTGGCTGAATTGCGTTAAATATAATAGTAAAAGTAGCACTAAGAGTTATACAATCAGGTTATTTGCTGTTTGTTTATTAGAAATTACACCATAACAAGTGGGTGGGTAATTGGAGCCTTTTTATATGTTTATTGTTGTTATAAATATATTATATGTTTGTAGTAAAGTGTCAATACTGTATGTAAAAGATAGTTTTGTATTACTCGAGTGTGAGGTGTGAGGAGAATTTTTGCTGATTTGGGTGTTACAGGTAAGCGTGAGGATTTCCTATTTCAGTCCCGTCGGAGTACAGCTGTTATAGATTTAGGTGGCGCTCATTTGGCTGGTTGTTTATGGTCTACCCCCCCGGCCTCAGTACTGGGTTGGTTCAGGGCATATGGACGCTGTTGACTCCGACTACCCGGAAAGGTATTATTTGCCCTTCCCTCTTTTATGATTAGTATTGAACTATATCGAGTACGTCCCTGTGTTGTGTTGTTTTGTAGCGTCACAACGTCTCACATTTATTCTTTTCTGATGTTATTCATTTCTGTACTGTATCTGTTTACTTCTATTTTTATTCTATTTTACTTCAGTTCGACATTGCGCTTAGTACCCAGTATGTACAGTTTAAGATGCAGCACGTGGGATTTTGAAACTAGTAGAACATACTACTTGGTTAAATGGGACGAAAGTGGCATAATAATAAGGGTGTCTCAGATCGGTTTTCAAATTTCAAAATTTTTTCATGTTACTAGAACTAGGGTAAAATTAAGGCTTTTGGGACCTCGTTTACTCCAGCTTCGCTCATTTACTCCTGCATCTTAAATCTGTATCTTTTGAGATAATCTCATCTTCATTTTCTCACACATCATTGAGATAATCCTGTCCTAAAGTTTTATTCTTATCTTATAGATTATTGGGCCCTCATTTACTCCAGCTTCCTTCATTTACCTCTGTATCTTAAATCTGCATCCTTTGAGATAAACCTGCCCTATAGTTTTCTTCTCATTTTATAGATTTAACTTACGAGTTCGTCTTACTTTTAAATATAAATTACAGTATATATAGTAGTTTGTACCTCCTTTGGGAAATGTACTTCGTAAGAATAAGAACGTAATATTAATAACGTAACTCTAACTTAAATGAATAAAGTGTCAACTAATTTGGTAAGCAAGTTATTGACGTTAACATTCATGTACAAAGAAAATGCAACAGTCAAAAGTGCTCTAACGCAAGCTTTGGTTTACACCAATCGTGATTTGCAGTATAAGTACATAATCACTCGTGCATTGTGAATGTAAACTTCTAATGTGCAATCTGTAATTTATTGGATAATCATGAGTACGAAACGACAGAACTAGCAAAAGAAGTGTCTATCTTCCAGCATCAAAAGTAAAGAAAAGAGAAAAACTGTACCTTAGATCAAGCCGTCTGCCTCTGGTACCATCTTAGGATTAGGAAATGCGGTTTGCATTTGTCGATAGACTGGATGCTGGATGAATCATTTTAACTATACTAAACACTAAACACAATGAAGCATTTTAACACCGCGACTTACAACGCTTTTTTTTGCTAAAAGGACGCTGTATAGAATAGCCTCTTTCAAAAGTTCAGATTGTATTTATACAGATTGACCAACGTGCTTCAAAACAATTTCCAGGTATAGCAGGTCGCCTAACTTATAGAAACGACAGTGATTTGTTATATTATCGACCGGAAATACTGAGAATGAAATTAATTGGGGAAAAGTTAATCGCTTATAAACTTGAACGAACTCACACATGCAAGAAAACAAAATAGAATTTCTTAGTATAGACCATTAAAAGCTTTTGTATTTGTACCATGCAGCTGTTTCAAACGTGGTTCGAAAAATAAACTATTGGAGGTAATAAGCAGATGCGTGACGTATTTCAAAGAAGAAACTATTAAAAGAGCAGATGTGACTTATTTCAACGAATTTAAAAAGCAACATTGTTTAACGATGAACAAATATTTCAGGTAATTAAAACGCGTGCCTTTAACCTTTGCAAAGCAGCAGACTATAAAATGAACGTTGAAGCAAGTATTTCAGAGAATGTGGAAACTGTAATAAGATATATTCCGCGTATTATCATTGTACGAAATTTAAGAAAATTTTATAGGAGGTTTTAAATATTCATTTTAATTGAAATAGCATAAAAAGCGGGCCGTCGCTAAAATTAGAATTTGTAGGAAGCATTTATTAATACAAAGTAAGCAAAGTAATTTTTATGTAGGATGCAGAAATCAATAAATTTCGGAAATTTAACGCAAAAATTTCCCCCTTACCAAAATTAAAAGATCGGGGTAGGAAGCAGAAGCAACGAAGCAGGCAGTACAGTACTAGCACAAAACAGAAGAAAAAGAAAAATCCAAAGAAAAGCAAATACAGAAAAAGTTAATATATATATATATATATATATATATATATATATTGTTATAAAACCAAAGGGTTAAATTTGGAGTAAGCAATGAAATTTCAACCACCCTGTATAGAGAAACGAACAGATTATTTGCGCGCGAAATTTATTTAATTTATTTAATTTAAACGGACAAGTATTGACGTATTTTTATAATTAATGACTGAAAGGCTAAAGGTACATAAAGAAAACCAGTTTTAAAAACAAATAGAAACGCATAATTAATTTAATTTATTTTACTTCAACATGTAAAACATTGGAAAACACACCAGGGTAAAGAAAATCAATAATCCCAAGGCAAAAGGGTTCTTGGTAACAAACAGACGTCAGTTGTATCGGATACGGTGAAATATAAACTCCAAGAATTGTTGTTTTAAACGGTCTATAATTAAGAACACCTGCATTTTTAAAAGGTTAACTTTTTCGAAATTATCAGCATAATAAAGCAGGGCTTCATAGAAAATAGTTTTCAACCGTCAGTGCTTCGAATAAACAAGCTAACAAAGTTCCTAAAGAGCAGGGAAGATGCACGATCGGTAATATGCTACTATTGGGGTTATTTAAAATATTGAAAAAGGGCGTATGTAAAACTTACTAAATTTCATTATAAATATAAATTGGATTGTTAAGGGTACACGGGTCTATTAGTTTTGTATTAATTTTATGCAAGGTAAAAGGCATACATTTTATAAACTGGGTTATTATAAGCTCACCATACTCCAGTGTGCAATAAATTTAGGGTATTATTTGGGGCCCATCTACTCATATTGTATTAAATGTGTTTACAAATAATAATTTATAACAAAGACTTTTAAACATATCACTTATTGAGTTGTAATTAGTTTACCAAACTGTTTATACCTGTGAATAATTTGGTTGTATATAGCGGTAAATAAAGATTGTATGATTGTTGTATTATTTGGTGATTTTATTGAATGGTGTGCAAGTGGGTAGGAAGAATGATCGTAAATTTAGGTATCCGAGAAGAGACACGGCTGAGCTAGCTAGGGAAGCTGCTGAAGATTTTTTTAAGCAGAAAATCAACAGGGTAAGAAATTTTTTGTTTGAAATTTTATTCTTTTTGAAAATCAATTAATGACACTGACTCGATTCTAAAACTTTACTCCACGGATTCACAGCACTCTTATGACGGCCCAACGTTGGGGCTTGAATGATTTTAGGGAGATCCAGAGACTGTCCCCACGATCCACAGCAATATATATATATATATATATATATATATATATATATATATATGCGGCTCGAAATGCCAATGTACAGTAATAGAATGAAACAAAAGAAAATTCGCATAAGAACACTACAAGAAAACCTCAAAGATCGGCAAAAGAACTTTTATCCGGCTCAAAGGAACGGAAAACTGGACCAAGTCAAGAAGCGTAAAAGAAATAGAAGAAAGAAAAATATAAGGTAGCAAAAAGTCGTCAGAGGACGGATATCTCTAGTAAGGAAACAATAAAGTTTTCAACCTCAAGAAAAAAATTAGTTTTGCGCGAAAAACCAAAAAATAAGAAAAGAAACTCGGAGGAAAACTAATAGTACTATCCAAAACGATACAATGAATGGCTAGCTTCAAAGTCTGCAAGGGAGCCACGAGAATTCTGGATAGCAAAATTGAGGTGCTTCAAGCTGTGGTAATAAAGAATTGTATTAAACGAACAACCTGAAGAAAAGAATAGTTAACTAGACCGAAAATCGACTAGGTCGTGATGAAGAAAAGAAGAAATGTCAAGAAAGCACCTACCACAGGAAGTGGATCGAAAAAACTTAATTAAGGTAGTATGAGAACTAGCAGTAAGACAACCAGCAAAAGGCGAGGAAAAGGAAGAAAGATTAAAAGAAACTGAGAAGTAAAACTAAAAATAGAAACTATAAGCAATCGGCACCAAAACTGAAATAAAACAAAACTAAAGAAAAAAGAACAAAAAAATGTGTGTTGGGTGGGCGTATGAGTATAGGACCACTTTAGTCGCCTCTTACGATAGGCAGGACGTACCGTAGGACCATTCTAATTTGGACCCACGCGGAGTTGGGGTGAGTATGCGGAGCAAACGAAACGATAAGAAAAGACCAGGATCAATAAAGTAAAAAAACAATAAGAAAAGTGCAGAATCCAGAAGTAAGGTTCCAAATGAAAGCAAAAATCGATGTACGAATCTTGGGGCGCAAGGGCCAGGGATGGGGTGAGCATAAATAAAAAAAATAAAATCAATAGGAACAAGAAAATTATTTAGAAAACAAAAAAACGAAAAGTCCAAAAATCAAAGCTTAAAAAAGGGCGGAGTCAGCATAGAAATTGGGGACACAGGACTAGTAATGGAGCTTAAGACGTCTGCGTCGCCGGAAGAAAAATGAAACGAGTTGAAGAACATTAGGATTACGCGACTTACACCTTCAGGTTCTGAATCAACATAGAATATTTTCTGCCTTTTATTTCCTTTGTTAACCGGTTTCGTTGGTTGAGTTACCGGAACAGGAATGGTATTGATTGGGCAGTCTGTCCCAAAACAGAATTAACAGTGAGTGTAGTAGTTGTAGCACGCGGTTGAAGAAGTGGTGGCGATTATGGAAGTAGCAGTGGTTGTTGTGGTTTAGGCTACTCAGTACTCGTTATGGAAGAAACCCGTTTGTTTTTAGTATTTGTTGTAAGAGAGTCAACGCTAGAAAAAGGAACAGCATTGGGTGTAAGAGTATATTAACCTTAGAAAAAGGAACAGAATAAGATAAACAATTCTGTTACGTTAGATAAAGGAAAATCATAGAACTTCATCAGCATTAGGTAAAGGAACTTCGTTAACTTTAGATAAAGAAGCAAAATTATGCAGAACTTCGTCGACTTTAGGTAGAAGAGAAAAATCAGGTACAATTTCGTCAGCCCTAGATAAAGGAACAGAATCAGGTAGAATTTCATCAACATTAGATAAAAGAACAGAAGCAAGTAACGTTTCACCAACATCAGATAAAGGAGTGCAACAGGCGAAACTTCGACAACAACAGCAACAGGCATTATAGATAAGGGTTCACTAACTTCAACATGACCTTCTCTGTCAGTATTATAATCGTCACTTAGCTACATCTGCTATTGCAGACACGATAAGAATTTCTTTGGTAGAATCATTTAAAAAAGCAGAAACAACCTCGTGAGTTGCTACCTATGTCACTAATTTGAAGTATGGGCTCCAATCGTTTAGGAGGCACAGCCTGAGGTGAAATTGAGTAAGTATTACCCGTTTGATCATTATTCGAAAAGCTAAAGACAGAAGAAATGTAGTTCTTATTAGAGGGTGTTCGGTATGTGGGGGTGTGGTAGCCGTAAAAACTAGGTTTAATTTTGTTTTGACTATGGAAATATCACAGTGTATTGTCGATTTACACATTGACATAGAAGAAACGGATGTCATACTACAAGAAGAACTAATCGGAATAAGCACTAACGAAAAGCTTAAGGTACATTTCAGAAAGGGGATATCGGCAATTTGGCGGCAGGAAAATATATCTATTACTATAACTTTGCATTATGAACTATCACGAGAAAGTTTTTGCTAGCTTTTCCATCTTCAACCCACTGAAAAGAAGTTTCAACGCGGTTACCAATCCTTTTACAAAAAAGGAAACAAACTAGAACTCATCTATCGAGGAGCTTAAGTTTAAATTTAACTAAATTTAAGCCAAATATTGAAAATTTGCTGTTAAAGCATCGTGCCCAACCTTCGTTTAAAGAATTAATCTTTTTGTTAAGTATTTTACGTTATAATTTTACTAAATTTGCATTTTCTGTCGTTTTAATTAAAACTTAACACCTCTTCTTAAAATGAGGGGTTTACCCTGCTACGTACATTTACGTAGCCTAAAATCCAAAGAAGAAAAAAAGAAATTGGCCGGGATCATTCGATGAGTGGGCGGGGTATAATACATACAAAAATTAAAAAAAAGGCTGAAATAAAAAAACTACACACTCATAAAAATAATCATACAACCTCTAATTACCAAAAAAATATATATTACACCAGAACAGTGGTGCCAAAAATGAACGTACCATAAAAGAATCAATACTTAAAATGGCGAGCTGCCGGTTTTAGGTCCCCCACATTAATTACAAAAAAAAAGAATAAGAAATTACGACTCTAAAAACAACAGTTCTAAATCAATATCTTAAATACAACAATTAAGCAAATAAAAATCTTTATCAGTACACTGCCTAAATTTACAAAATTTTACAACCCCAAAAAAATACAAAAAAAGAGAAATCCCCCTGTAAGACATTAAGTAGTTTGGGTGTTAAATTGAAAATTAATATCAAAAATTTGTAAGCACACAAAAAAATGGAAACCCTCCCCTTGTAGACATTACCACCGTAAGTATACCACTACGAACGTATGAGGGTCACAGTACATACAATATTAATGATAAGTACCATCTCACCTAACGATGCTCCTGTTCACAACTACCAAGTGTGGGCTTCGAATCGAACCCGATAAACATGTGGGTGTGCCCTTTCCTAGAAGCAGTGCCAACAAAGAAACAAAAAAAGAAATCGGGCTAAAGACTCACCCAGGTCCAAGTTGTAGACTGCCTTCCGCCTCCAAGGACGGAGTGGACCAGCTGTGTGCGGAATCATGCCATGAGCGTGTTCTCTTGTGCCAACAGGAGCGATGGTTCGAACTGATCGTTAGGCCCACCGAGGAAGCTAGAATAATTACAAGTAAATTAATTTAGTGCCGTCGAAACGTACATGTTTGTAAAACCACAATTATTTACCACGCAGTACTGCGTGCACGAAATTCCATAAAAACAGGAACGAAGAATCTAACAATCACGACGAGTGCCTTTTGAAAGTGAATATTAATTCGTTTAACTAATAACTACAGCTCAAAGTAATATTGGTGTTATCAAACGAGATTAGAAAACTTTAAAACACGGTTTTATCGGATAGTTCAATATTTCATTTCAACAAGTCTTTAGATGGAAATCCCATAGGAATCAATTATACGCGATCGTAATGTATAACAGTTAACGGATACCTAAAACAAGGTATTGACTATTTAATTTTAGCATAAACTTTACGTTTCGAAATAAATAAGTTTAAAATAAAAATTAGTAGGATGCGTACTTATTGTAAACAGGATGTTGTCGAGGTATGAAAGAGTAGAAACGGAATCGGTGTAAATGAAATAACCAAATACCGCCGAAAATGAACGTAACAACCAAAACCGAAAAAATTGGCCGAAGCTGGGTAGTTTTCTACTCCGTTCGGTACTTTCCCGCTTGAATTATTTCTTTAGGTTTCTATTGCTGTGCCCAAATCATATCATAATTCTCAATTTTATCAGGACTTCTTTGGGGCTAGTTCTCAAATTTTTGAATTTTTCTTCTTTTCTTGTTTCCGAAGTCGGCGAGTACACCATTTCTTATCTACTTAACAACTCCCATAAAATGAACTTACAAAAAGAAATAATTTTGTGCGTCTTCTAAACTTTAACTCAATAGGCAAAATTGGTGTGAATGAATGATTAATTCAAAGATGTAATTATCTTCATATTTGGACTTTATTCTATAACTCTTAAACTGAAGACGTAGAGGAATAGATTTGGACTTATTAGGGAGCAATACAAGAAAATAATTAAGCAATAAGCCCATGAACTAAAGGCAGAATAAAGTGTCTATAAGGAAAGGATAAGAGTTATTTACTACGCAATAAGAGCTAGCGTTGGCAGTGCGTTGTAATAGTAAATCCCGGAAGTAAATTAACTGATCGCTTCAATTTATTGGGGTGTAAATAACAAGCAATAAGTCTATCAACGTGGTTTGTATTACTTTCAGGGATACAGTAGGATAAAATAGTGTCCATTAAACATTAATGATGGCTTTTAAATTAAATTAGAAATTCAGTAATAAATATAGGGTTTATTAAATGTGCGATTTATGTATTTTGAAAGACTTCAATAAGCATAAAATAGCAACGTAATAACATTATATTTGTAGCTAAAATGTTGGAAAATTGTAAAATCAATCCTATTTTCACATTGTTTAAGGATAGTTAGATCCAAATCGAGTGCAAACTGAGGAAATCTTTTTTTTTTCTAAACTTGCTACTCAGTCTTCTGATATTACGAAAAAGAGTAACTGATAAGATAAATGCCAAGCTCATTAATAAATACTTCAAAAATTGGTTTATTTTTGAAATATCAAAACTGAAAACTTACAATGTCAGATTATATATTTCAAACAAAAACGAAAAACTTCAACCCTCAAAACCTTTTCCAGGCTGCTGCAAAATACATATAATAGGTAATGCTTATCTAATTTAACACACCTCCTTGTTTTCAGGAGCTCAACCTTTACATTAAATATATTTAAAGAAAAATAACTTAACATTTTAATAAATACCCATCAGGCTTCTCAATTTTTAAAATTTTATAAAACTTAACGCTTTGGTTAAAATATCACCTAAGTCATCCCCTGTAGAAAATTTTAAAACCTTGAATACATCTTTCTTAACATACTCATATACTCATGGTGATAACTCGCATCTCTTCACCAGGTCGAAAGCAAAAAAAGCTACAGTGGTACCTCGATATACGAGTGCTTTAATATACGAGTGTTTTGAGCAATGAGCCACCGAGCGAGTGATATTTTGCTTTGAGATGAGAGCATAGATTTGAGATACGAGGAATCGCACACTACACCGCTGCACACGACCCCTACATGCGGGCGCATGTTGGTGTCGTGTGTAGAGTCTAACAGTTTCTCCCACCTCAGACTGGACCTCAGTCTGTGTGCTTGTTTCCCTCATTTTCGAAGCATTTTTGATAAGTTTGGTTCGCGTTTTTTGCTTTTTGTACATTTACAAAACATTATCACATTTATTTTTATAACCATGGGTCCGAAGAAGAAGATGATGTCTATTGAATTAAAGCGTGAAATCACAGAAAACATGAGCAAGGTATGCGAATAATTGACTATGCGAGGAAGTACGGGCGTAGCATATCAATGATATGTACTGTGCTTAAACACAAGGAGTTGATAAAGGGTATAACGCCAGCTAATGGCGTTACAATAATTTCTAAGCTCCGGACCTCTATCCATGAAAAGATGGAGAAACTACTGATGGTGTGGGTGACAGAGAAGCAGCTTCAAGGAGGAACCTTAACACAAAGCATCATATGTGAGAAGACACGAGCGATTTACGGTGATTTGCTGAAGCAGATCCACACACTTCCACAAACGAGGCATCGGAATACTCGTTTAAAGCCAGTCGGGGCTGGTTTGACAACTTTAGGAAAAGGACCGGCATCTACTCCGTCGTCAAGCATGGTGAGGCAGCAAGTTTGAATGTGAAGGCAGCTGAAGTTTACATCAAAACGTTTTCCGAACTGATAGAAGCCAAAGGATACATTTCCCAGCAAGTCTTCATCTGTGACGAGACGGCTTTTCTGGAAAAGGATGCGGTCACAAACCCATGAAGGATAGATTAATTCTAGCACTTTGCGCCAATGCGAGTGGCAACTGCAAAATCAAGCCTCTTCTAGTATACCATTCGGAAAATCCCAGAGCCTTTAGGTCATATAAAATTTTAAAAGAAAAACTGCAAGTTATGTGGAGGGCAAATCCGAAGGCGTAGGTCACCAGGAAATTATTTGTAGAGTGGATAAACCTGGTGTTTGGCCCTCTGTTAAAAAATATCTACAGAAAAATAACCTACCCATGCAAGCCCTTTTCGTCCCCGGAAATACCCCTGCTCACCCACCAAATCTCGAAGAGTTCAAGTTTATAAAGGTTCTTTACCTACTACCCAACACCACTCCTATCCTGTAGCCCATGAATCAGCAGGTGATTTCTAACTTTAAGAAGTTGTACACCAAGCACATTTTTCGGCGCTGTTTTGAGGTGACGAAAAACACAAACCTTACCCTTAGAGAGTTCTGGAAAGTCCACTTTAACATTGTGATATGCTTAAAAATTATTGATAAGTCCTGGCTGGGTATTACAACGAGGACCTTAACCTCTGCATGGAAGAACCTGAAAGGGCTTTTGAAGGATTGGAACCCAAAATGTCAGTGGTAGAGGAAATTGTTTCTTTGGGAAAATCCATGGGTCGGGAGGTGGATGAGAGATGTGAACGAACTCGTCTAGGAGCAGTCTCAGGAGCTGACAACCGAGGAGTTACACGATATACATTCGCAGCAGCATACGGTGGTTTAACGAATAATTAGTTTTGAAGAGGAGCCAGAGAGGGAGGAGGTTATCTCTACAAGAGATATAAAGGAGAACTTGGGAATGTGGGAAAAAGTTGTAGAGTTCGTGGATAAAAGTCACCCCAAAAAAGTTGCAACTGGTCGTGCATCGGAGTTGTTCAACGAAACTTGCCTAACTTATTTCCGCAATATCCTGAAAGGGAGGAAGAAACAAACCTCCTTGGACATTTTTTTTAAACGATCTACAGGCGAAAATGAGCAAATCGTGACGAAAAAAGCGAAGACCAGTGACGAAAATTAAGCGCTTCCGTAAGCATTTCACTTTTTCTTTTATTATGTTTTTATAGAATATGTATTTGTTATATATAAATAAATGTTTTTTCATGTAAATATATTTTTCTTATTTAAAAATACAACAAAAACCACTGAGGTAGTTTTTTGAGAGCTGAAATGGATTAATGGCATTTCAATTAATTTCAATAGAGAAAATTGCTTTGGGATACAGCAATTTGACATAGGAGCAAGGTTACGAAACGAATTAAACTCGTATGTCGAGGTACCACTGTACTTTGGAACGAATTCGTCTGCAGCAAAATCAAATCACATAGATTTTAACAGTGAGTGAATTAATATTGGTAGAAGTAGCTGAACAAACATTTGTGATTATGATTAAAGCATTAATTGGAGCATTAATTGAAATAATGTCTAGAGTCGATTTTTAAGATCGGCGAAATCAAACTAACCGAACAACACTGATTTTGTAGCACTCAGTTTTTCAAATTACATCACTGATTTGCAGAAATACAGGAATAATCCGCTCAAATTAAATCTACTCTTATATATAATATGTGAAACAAGAAAAATATTGCTTAAAATATATGTGTGGAGCACAACACTGTATGGCTGTGAAACCTGGATAGTAGGGGAAGCGAACAGGAAAAAAATAGAAGCCTTTGAAATGTGGTGCTACGGACATATGATGAAGATATCAGGGAAAGACAAAGTTAAGAACAAAGGGGTATTAGAAATGGTAGGGAAAGAAAGAAGTATGTGAAAAACAGTAAAAATAGAAGAGATGGGATGATAGGCCACATATTAAGGCATGAAAGAATAGTGCGGAACATATTAGAAGCAGAGATAGGAAAAAAGAGAGGTAGCGGTAGACTTAGGTTGGACTATTGCAAACAGATAGTCAAATATGTAGACCTTGGACGTAGTAGTCACACGCATACTAACTACACCACGGAGCCGCCTCCCCTTCAAATACCACTGAATATCGGAGAAATAAGGTATAAATTTGTAAACAATAGAAAAGGGACCGTACTGCGTCTAACAAGTAAGAGCAGTGGCTATGCTCAAAGACAACAAACATAGAAACAAGGAGAAAACTGTTGAAAGCGTACGTCTGGATCACAGCACAGTACGTCTATGAAAAAGAGCAGTAGTAAAAGCAGACAGAGAAACGGTAGAAGCCTTTCGGAATGTTGTGCTTTAGATGTATGAAGATGTTAGCATGGATAGACGCAGTTAATAACAAAGAGGTTATAGATATAGTAGGGAAATAAAGATGTCTGTGGAAAACAAAGAAAAATATAAGAGAAATAGAAGAGCAGGATATGTTCTAAAGCATTTTTGGGGAATAGTGCGGGATATATTACAAGCAGAAAAAAAAAGGTAAAGGTAGACCTATATCAGACTATTGACGCAGATAGTGAAAGATGCAGACTGTGTAAATTTCAGGAAATGTGTAGGTTAGCTTAGAATAGTAATCAATGAGGGTACGCTTATAATCAGTTCCAGGACTGAAGACCTATGATGATATAATATGTAATTTTGATTATAAATCACCATTTGTTTCAGAAAATTTCATTCTAACCAAGTACGAGGTGCGTACAGCTCACGAATCAGAAACATATCTATTCATAACAAACATATTAGTCGTCAAGTACTCTGATTAATGTAAAATAGGCATCATTTGCGATACGTAAATTCCTTTCATATTAAGTACTATTCGCACCGAATGTTTCTCTTTGTAAATAGCAGGCTGGTTCCGATATCGCTGTTATCATGTAAGTGTAGGTTTTTTAATATAATAACAAATAAAAACGAGACCATTTCCTTGTCACACTTTTATATTAAAAATTGATACAATCTCATAATAAAGTTGACAATTATATAACTTCAAACATTAATGCAGTTTTCAGTTTTAATTTAGTGAAACAAATAAATCATTCTTATAAAGATTTTTTTGATACTGCATGGATGGTCTATAAAGTATACTCCTATACCGAGCGTTCCTTATAAAAGTTTATTGGGCCGAATTTTAATTGCACCCTTATTGACCATAGTGGCACCTTTTTCTAATATATATATATATATATATATATATATATATATATATATATATATATATATATATTACTCATATTTAGACCAGGGTAGAAAATTAATTAATTATAGCAAATAATTTTAATCACCGTGTATAGGGAATTTTATTAAAAAATACGCTTTATTAAAAAACCGTGGAGAATAAAAATTCATTCGTTTCATTAAAAATAAGAGATTTAAATTATGTACAAGACGCTTTATATAAAAGGAAGCGGAATTGAAATGCTCAACGTGTATTTAAGTCAATTGTTCCAAGAAACAAATAAAAATTACGTGCAAAATTTACATTAATTGATTTAATTTCTGGGTAACAAGTAGTAAACAAAGTGTACACATAATAATTAATATTTAATTTGTATTCGCTAAAAATGAAAGGGTAGAAGTCAATTTTAGTTGGAGTTAATTGAACCATTATTAATAATAAGCATAAAAGCCTGTGAAAATCCAAAATTAAAATACCATGAAATAAAGCTCTGAGAATTAATAGTACGATTGAACACCTGCGTAGTTTTAAAAGTCACGTACGGCGAAAATTTGCAGATAACAAATGGTTTCAGAGAATGTTGGAGAAACCGTCGCTTATATTAACGGGAAGACTAGATACGGGGTTATTTAACCCAGATAACAGTCCATGTGGACTGAAAATAATCGATTATAAAGAATATCAATTTGCACCAATAAGAACAGGTTAGATAGAGACAGATAATATGCGCAAGACCGAGACACATATAGTAAAAGGCGTGAGTGGAGCAACGTCAGTGGGTTGCAATTGGTTGAAAATAAAAGGCAAAATTGAGAGGTAAAAATAACATTTCTGTATAAAATTTAATTAGTTATTTCCAGACGTTGCGAGCCGTGTCGAAATTTCTGAGATTTAACTGGTGCGAGTGCAGATTTCGTAAAAATCGCATGCCGGGCTGCGGAATGGGAACCTAGCATGCGAAATTCTGAAGAATTGTCCGTTTTGGGGACTAGACCGACAGACAGGCTAACCTCTATATATACCCAGGTTAATATGAACAAGCTCTCTTAGATCTGCGACTTGATTCAATGCGTTAAACAGTGCTTTTTAGTTGTCCGAGTTTGATAGAATAATTTAAAGTTTGCTCGTATATTTTGGTGATTAAAACCGTTTGTTCTTTACGTGCTACAATGAATGTACTTTAGTGCACTTAGAAAAGAAGATACAAGGTAATAAAGTTTAGTATCACTGTACCAATTAGTCAAATTTGCAACGACAAATGAATACACAAAAGTAGGCAGTTTTGGCGTATATTGGTGAAAAAAGTATGAATTTCATTGTTATTTTTCGGGGGTATTAATAATTAAATGATTCGTAAACGTGTCTGAATCCACAAGACAAGCTTCAGATATACACAAATGAGTTCCGGAAAAGCCCTGAAACAACTTTAGATGAATGGTGATGGAGAAAATTTTAAAAGCGTTGAGAATCAGAAGCCGTAAATATAACCCAGTTGGAATGGTGTGATTAACAAAAGGGACGATGTACATTGAAGCTACGAGTGCAGTAACCTTCAGGTAAATTATACTATTTTGTTTGAACTTTGATGTTTTCGTGTGTGTTGAATAACTTTATAATTGATTTACTTAAAATGGACAGTAGTGAAATTGTACTAACAATAAAATTTTAATTTTAAGGGGAAATTTGCTTGTTTAAGTAGAAAGGGTATTTAGTATTGATGTTCTGGATTATGATGAAAATTTGGGTATGTCTTTGAGCTCAATTAGACGAACCTGGTTAATTAACGTAAAGGGTGGTAGATGCTCCTTTGTACTCAGACTCAGGTCTGCATATATTGTTATAGTAATTAGTAGGCATCCTACAAAGACTTTAATTCTGGATGCACATTAAAATGATAACAGATTTAAACTTGAAATTTTCTGATACTGAAATTTATGCTGAATTTTAATTTTGAAATTTTAATGTATTGTGAATATTGATGTAAATAGAGTTAACGTTGGTGTTTGTGGTAGGAATGTGTTTGTTTTTTTATGAATGAGGATGAAGGTTTATCTAGGGAGCAGCCGAGGCGATGAACAGAAGAAAGTCAACGGACCAGTTAAGTTAATAGCTTTTTGTAGGTTTCACAGCATTCTTGACGCCCAATCTGTGGGGCTTGATTCGAAAACCGTAGTTCCCGGATTTTGGTGGATTCAAAGCATTCTTGACGCCCAATTCGTGAGGCTCGAATCTAATACAGGGAAACACAGCAATATATATATATATATATATATATATATATATATATATATATATTGCTATGGCCACGGTTGGCGTTATGCGTCGCTAAAAGGGTGCTGTGATATAGGTACAGCAAATTGTAATATTTGAAATTGCTGACTTACCTTCTTTTCTAACTTTTCTTTGCCTGGCTAGGTCGACGGAAATAATGGAATTCACAAAATGAAATGAAATACAGCAATATCAGAAAGCATGTATACAGTCTAAAATACTTTCTCTCATACAAAAGAATATAGAACATTTACAGCATAGTTTCTTTCAAACATAATATTATTCCTAACAAGTACCTATTTACTTAATTATCAAAATGTTCTTCGCCTTATCTAGGTTAAAATTTACCGAACTCAAATCTTTTCTCTTGTGGATAGTTTATCAGACTGTGATTCCCACGCTTGTGAGTTTGCTTTGGCCAAAAAAACCTTAAAAATAGTATATTAAAAAAAATCAGAGTGTTTCAAACCCTGACCACAAACTTTCCTGGTAAATGCCTTTACAAAAAAAATATTATAGGATCAAGACTTATTCTACCTTAAACTAAATGACAAAAATACTCAAATGTCAGTTATAAACAAAAAATTCTAAAAGAAATACTTCTAAAATCCCTAAAGCGCTTATCCAATTCGTAACAGTATTAAATATTTTCTGCTTCTATTTTTGAAATGACGTCAAAATCGCTTACAAGATTTTCCATATTTAAAATCTTCATTTAAAACATTCCTTCCAATTATTTAATTACATTTTAAATTAGCTTTTTATCTCGAAGAATTTTCCATCTCCATTGTATATTACAAATTCAAGTAACTGCATTTAACAACTTTTATATTTATGCAGGGATATGTTGAGGCGTATTTCTTAAATGGGCGCCAGTGAAGCTAATTTTTCTTACATATAACTGGTCTCACGTTATGAGCAAGTGTAACGAAGTCTTCCGACATAATTAGGGGTCTATTCCTTGGGTAGAGCTATGAGAAATGGGGGGGTAAGTCGAAATCTGATTGTAGGTAAAACTTAATCTAAAACAAATAGGCGCCACCAAGTCCTGACTTATTTATGATAATTGCGTGGTATATTTCTAGGGGCGGACGTGGAAACCCAAAGAAAAAAAATCGCCTTCGATGACAAAAACCTGTCTTAACAAAATAAGACGCTGTTCCTGGAAGAAATTGTAATAATTAGATTAATAGAAAGGTGGAACACTATTTGTGTCCCGCAAACATACCTAAAGAAATATTAAAAAGATATTTTCTATATAAAATTCGCATCAAAATTCTACTCTTAAGGATATTAGTTTCCTGTTGTTAGGTTTGACCATATTTGATCAAAATAAAAAACTTTAATCTTGAACCAATAATTTACTCAAAAGAATCTCTTTTAAAACAAAATGCAATGCAACAAAATTTCATAAATAATTAAATGACTTCGTGAATTTTAAATTAAGGTTTATCAAAATTATTGATAATCAAACATTTTACAGCTTAGTGTAAACTTGTTACACTAAAAAGGTCCGACCCGTGCAGACCTGTTCAGGAGGGTTACATTTTAAAAATGTTGCTACTCAAGTTTTTCCTTTTCTAAATTACTTGTATTAGTTTTAATTTCTACTAAAAAAGCAGATCACAAAAATATTCTTGTTTACTCAACTTGGGCAAACGCTGTTCGAAGCATTTGTTTTCTAGAACACATCTGTCAGCAGTATACTGCAGACAAACAAGTGACGTCAGTAACACCTGTTGCTGTTACTAACGGTACATAATGAACCACGTGTGTGGTTTCTAAAACCATCAAAATAGTGAATTATAATTTTAACACTGGAAAATTCCAGCTCAACAAATAATTGAAATTTTTATAATATTCGTACTTTTACACAATCAAACAAATTAAAGTGTTTCTAATGTATAAACCATCAAAAAAGATTCTTAAAACTAACTACGAACCAAAACTGCTTTTTGTAGCCTTGATGAGGTACTTGTTATATCAAGCGGAATTTACTGTATGTTGTGTGGACCCAGCTCATCCTCAACAGCTTCTAGCACATGGAATTGCTCCAGGTGTCGAATTAAATGCAGTCACAATACATCCGTCAGCTGCTGCAAATTGTTGAATCACGCTGCCTTACCAAATAACATCTTTACGTTGTATAATAAAATGGTCTTCTATAAATTAGTCAAACTTTCCATCTTGTAAGTTGCTTTTTACAGGTTGTAATACAAAGTGGTTTTAACATCAGTGATTGGATTTCCTATTATCAAAGTTGCATTTTTAGTGTTGTTTTTGCGCTAAATAAAATATCTCAATTAAACAATTTAATAACGTTCATAGAATATCAACCGCTATTCAAAGATGTGTCTCGACTGCTCAAAATTTATACGCAAATTGGCGGCCTGCGTTTTTTCGTACATCTTGACTCTACTATCTCGCATGGCCGACTCGTTATCAATCTCGCTCGGACGAACGGAGTGTCCCAGGAGGGGGCTGTCAACCAAAACGCGCTTGCAAATTGCTATCGAAGACACAGATATTTGACTATACATAGAATGCTACATAAAGATGCCGCTTTAGCGTAATACTAAAGTTGTTAAATGTATTTTACTTATTATTTTAATAAAAGTGTTTTATAATTCTTGCACTTTTATGAACGGATTTAATAACCAAAAAAAATAAACTTGTTACAACGTTTTAAGAATTACGTCGTTATTCATAGTTACATTTTGAATATTCAATACTGTATGCATATTACATAATGCATACTTTAAAACAACATGTTCGCGACTTAATCAACTCGAATTAATGAATGAATCTCTTTCATAAAGTTCCCCGTTTATATACAATTTATTTTGACTACGTCACTCTTTCCAGATTGTACGAAACCCGTATGGAACTTAGTACACTGTAATGATGCAAGATTGCTGGGAATTCCGCGTATTATTACCTCATTAGTGTGATTTATTTCTTAGTGACGTGCGCTGCCTGTCCTACTCTAAGATCTAAGGCTATTGTGGCATTGCATACTATCCAACAGTAATGCGAACGATAATAAAATTAATTCTTATCGATTTTATAAATATTTAATGTTCCTGCTGCTTCTTAGAATAAACTTTTGTTTATTAGTTAGGTATTTACGTAGTTCTAATTACAGATAACGCATCCTTCTCAATCTCGAATATTCAAGAAAATTCTTTATTTAAAACTGAATTTATGATGTACAAAAGTCAATTTGGATAATTAATTTAAACTTTAATTGCTTTATCATGCAAACGATTTGCATTCTTAATGATTGTAAAAAAAAATATTTGCTTTCACAGTAAGTAAAGCATGTTGTAATACACATTTATTAAGATTAAAGCGTTAGTTTTTAACAAGATTGATGTAGTTCTTACGCTAAATAAAAATCCTATATGCAATGTAAATGTATTTTTATGATAATTAATAACTGAAAATAAATGGCTTTGTATTTACGCTTTAAAAATTATTGATATTTATAAGGTATAAAGTTCGCATATAATGTGTTTTAAGGTATCTTTAAAATAATTGTTTTCACATATACGGTTTACACGGCTGTATTAGTGATAGCAAGTTGGGAGTTTTAAATACACGGAAAGCGTGTTTTGCTCTGCACTTTATGGCTATGTATTTACAATACGCTTTTATTATACAGAGTAATTATTCACACGCACGGAATTGCGTTTTCGTTCTGCATATATTAATTGCTATGTATTTACATTTCGCATATATTTACAGCGCGTAACAATTAATTTTAGAAAATTTCTATTTTTTTCGGTTTCTTTTGTATTTTGGTGGGCTTTATTTGTAAAATTTGGGTTTCAATGACCTTTCGTTACCCCTTTATCATGCCATTTTCCCCCAAATCAAAATATAAAATTTGAAATCTGCGTTATTTTTCCGCATGTATGAGTAATTTTACTATTTTTATTTCTAACAACTTGCTATCTACAACTATTTCTATAAGCTTTATAATACAATTGCATAATATTGTTCATACTGTGGCTTTTTTCCTCTTATCAATCCATCTATTTATATCTTATAATTAACTAAACTTTCCTACAGTCTATTTTAATATCATCTGCCATCTAACATTTCTATCCTTTATTTCTAATTTTCTCATATTTACGCACGGCCTCATCAAGTTTCATCTCAAACAGAATTCTTTTCACTATCATACATAACTCATCATATAATAGCACATTCCTCTCTGAACTATAACAATCTTAGAAAAATATAGAGTATAAAATTTTCATGAGGTTGTTCCTGCAACTACATAGGCTACGTATGTCAAAAAAATTTTTGGTTTAGAATTCCCTATCTAGCCTACTTACGTTACTTTCAAATTGTACATCTTTTAATTACTCTTTATTATATGCATAAACTTTAATCTTTGATGGTTCAATATTAATAAACTTATAGCTTATTTTTACAATCAATAGCAATTCTCGACTCTCTATCTTCCAATTTATAAGATTCCTCCTTAACAACGATTCTATTCCATTCTTAACTTTTTCTGGACATATAACAACAATTGATCCCTTATCTACATTATCTTCAAATTCTCTCGCAAAATTATTTACACATATAGTGTTAACTCCCTCGACGTCTTTCATTTCATCAATTCCTTTCTTTTTCTACAATTTCAATTTTTTCTTACATCTGCATATTTAAATGAATGTTTCGACAGAGCAAACGCTACACCTTCATATTTGTACATATGCCATTTCACAAAACGATTCGATTCTCTAATCGCAATTATCCTAAACGAATTATTAAGTTCTACTTTCCACATTATTTCATCATTATTTAATATTTTACTACCTTTATTCATTTTATTTTTAAGAGCTGCATTCACAGAAAGTTCCTAAATCTCCTTTACAACACCTGCAATCATACCATTTCTTCCCAGGTATTCAGCAGCATATTAGACATGACGGATGCTACAGCTGCAACAATCTTCTCCCTCAAATGAGCAATGTCCCGGATCTTCTCGGAATAAACAATGTTTTTACATGTCCCGAAAAAAAATAAATCTAGTGGAGTCAGATCTGGGCTCCTTGATGGCCATGCAATCGGCCCACGTGTACCAATTCACCTGTCAGGGAAACGCAAGTTCAACGCATCACGGACATGGTTGCTATAGTGAGGTGGCGCGCCGTCTTGTTGGAAGACAAGCGGTTCCTTTTCTAGTTCGATGTCATCTATCTGTGGGAAAACGTATAGTTCAAGGATTTCACAATAAATATCCCCATTAATTGTCTTCTCTGCGAAGATGAAAGGTCCTAGGATACGATCAAGCATCAAACCACACCAAACATTGACTTTGGGAGAGTCTCGATGATGATCTATGAATTCATGCGGTGACTCAGACCCCAAATCCTGTTAAAGGTTACGCACTGCGGTCGAATATTAGCAAAACAATCTTGACAATATACTGAACTCAAGTTCAAAAACCGAAAGTTTATTACTGGTTTCATTTTTTAATTATGATTTTTTTAATTCAAGTTCTTTTATAAGCTCCCTGTATTGTTGTCGTTTGATTTGCCTGCTTCTAAAAATCTTGTCTGCTTGACGTTTTATACTGATTAATTATCTCTGCGTATGTCCTTTTATTATCGTTGCTACTATTCATGCCAGCTTTTTGTACGTTTGTCCTATTTTTTCTTCCTTGGGTAACGGTTCTATTCTCAATGGCACGGGATTCATTATTCTCCCTTCTCCCGTCTCTACTAATGGCATTTCCTCTATTCCAATTATTTTTTTGGATACTTCCCCTTTCAAATTATCTGCCTTGGTATTTCTCCTGTCCATTATTTCTCCGAAATCTAAATGTATTCATGGGCTGTCTTCTTCGCCTGGTCTCCATTCACCTTGGTTGACCCATATCATCATAACGTTGAAGATATTCTAAAAACACATCTCTATCAATAATATTTTGTAAGACTATGCATTGGCTTACTTCTGTTTCGAAGTTTATTTTTCAACATAAATTAAATACCCTTTTTTTCCCTGGTTCAGTCATTACCTGCTCGAATAAATTCCATTTCTATTCTTAAATTCTCCAACAATACCCTATATAGTGTACCGGTTCAGAATAAGCCCGCTTTAATATAATTTTAACTCAAATCCATTTTGCTTGTAAAACGAAAATTTATTCGATAAATTAAATAATCAATACCTTGTTTTAGATATCCGTTAATTTGTTAAACATTCCGATAACGTATAATTGCTTTCTCTCGTGTTTCCCATCTAAAGTACTAAATTGTTCGTATCACATAATTGTTTGCTTTGAAATAGTAATGCTTAATTTATTTCTTTTGCTTGTTTGTACAGAATTCTTTATTTATTTTTATTGTTAATAGATAATCGTGGGCGACGTGCTTTTTTTTTTGTTTTTTTGATATGTATGTGAACCCCCAACTCTCCGCGTTTGGTAGTTAGCTTGATATTTACGTTTATTCCGGCTACGTCTAGATACGTAGGAAAGCAGTGTTTCTAAAAGCAAACATTGACTGTGATAGTTTTCAAGTAGATATGTAACCTTTAAAGTTACGAAGAACATTTGTTAAAAAGCTTTATTAAGATTTCAAGGATTGATTGTTAATTGAAGAGAGGGTGAGCATTTTAAACCGTTGAAATTCTACGGATTGTGTATAACAACAAACTGGCAGTTATATTTTTAATAAGGTTTCCAAGTATAAGCTGCAGGTAAAGCAAGACAAACAAACATTTAGTTCAAGAAAGGGTGGCAGGTGATATCCACGTAAGAGGGACTTATTGTTTGTGGAATGAGTAATATTATATTGTCAATTAGAATATAGGGACCGAAACAGAACAAGGAAAGTTACCTAGGCAATAAGTAAGAATAGGATACAGACGTATCGTATCAAATATTCGTTTAACATGGGGGAAAACTAAAATAAAGATAGTAGATATTAATGCATATAGATAGAAGGGAGTTGATGTTTGAATGTTATTTAGAGTGGGTATTTCATCAAGGACAGATAAAACTAACAGAGGAACAAAGAAAGAATATCAGACAAAGTAGGTATGGGACGGAAACAAGTATAGCTTTGAATATTGGTTGAAACAAATTTTTTACTTCTCTTTACTAATGCGCGCCTCACGTTGTTTGGGCGTCAGTGAAACAATTTTTTTTTGCACTAGTTGGATATAAGTGAAGCTTTAACTATTCGCGGCTAAGTCTGGGAATTACCCCAAGGGTGAGCAATGAGAAAGGGTGTGGGGGTGGTCTAAACTCTACAATAAACTAACAAAAGGAAAATGGGTTGAGCGCCACTGTATCTGTATGAACGGTTACACTAAAGATTCATTACTCCTATGAAAAGATACAGAAACTCACGGGATGTGAACACAATAAAAAAACTTACAACTTACTGAACTAATGTATCTGGAAACCTCTGGAACATACTTACGACCTCTCCGATCTCGATGATCCTGAAAAAAAAACACAACAAATTCTCTATTAGAAAGACACAGTTTGTGCTTTCCTATAAAAAAACATGCCAATAATTACAGGTGAATAATATTGAGATTACCACACCAAAGATATTTAAATCAAAAATGAATACCTAGAACAAACCAGTTGTAGCATATCTGTGCTTTTTAAATTACTTCAGCATTCGTATAATTTCATTGTTCAACAAACTTATTTACTTTAAAAATTTAGTAAATTTAATTATGCATGGAATAAAAAAACTTGAGTCTAAAAATGAAGTTTAATATAGTTTCTCTTTCTTGATTTTTTCTTTAAATATGTTTACAAAATGAACTAATAAAATTGGCTTTTCTATACATCTGCCTTTGACATAACAGGACCTTAAGTTAATAACATTTTAAAACAAACTTTGACACCAAGTGTTCAGATCTGACTATTGGTTCACATCTGTTTCTCATAAATTATTTCTTAAAAACAATTTGAATCACATGTAGTTAACTTGGACAAACAATTTTTCATTCAATTCAGGTATTATGAGCTTATTAAAATTTAACATCTGCAAATAAATTTTCTAAAAAGCAAGAAATGGACTTTGAAATCTCATATTGTTAGCAAGTGAATTTCTGCAAATTTTACAAAATTATTACTGTAGCATTTCGTGACTATTTTCTCCCACGCTGTTCTATATATACAAAATTTAACTTGACCAAACGATCCTTGAAAACTATTTATGTGAGCATTCACGAATTTTCACAAACAAAACAAAAAAGAAGGTTTGATACCTGTAAATGTTGATGTCTTCCTCTCTAGTTATCAAACGGCGACGTACGTCCTCCGAAATCTGCTCATCAAATTGTCGTAACAAAACATTAAACAACAGCTGTAGTTGCCCATATCATTATGTTATTGCAACATCTAAATATACTTTTCCGACATTCTACTCCGTCATACGCTAAAGGAATAAAAATATTTTATAAGTTATTTGGTTAAAGCGATCTTACCGTTAACAAATTCCAACACAAAAATTCAAGAGGCGGCGCGTTCCAGTGCCTTGCCGGTGTCACAGGAGCCTGGAGCTTGACTCTGTGTCCCAAGGCGACTCGCCCCCCTATTATTACTATCCCACGCCGATCCGGAGGCCCCACTTATGCAAGGCATGAACATTCATGCTTTTTTAAAAACAATGCCAACTCGACTACATTTACAAAAGCAATGGCCGACCTCGTTCTGTTCTAGCACGGCACCTTATGTGCGCAACGCATTTCCTCGTGACCAGTACACGCACGCGCTGTTCTAATCCTAATGAATGAAAGGGAACAATCCGCCTGTAAAGTAGGCAACACAAACGACTAGACCCCATATAAATACGTTCCTTGATTGTATAACATAAATAAATATCTCCGTGCAAAGCATTTAATTTATTTAAGCGAACATGATTTCCTGTTTTCATATAGAATTGTTTTTCTTGGATATTATAGCATCAAATACAAAAATTAAATACCACAGAATAAAATTATGCTGAAGCGATTCTTGCAAACATGGTGCTATAGAATATATATTCGTTACATGGTTAGAGAGAGTAATGTTTGATTACTTCTGCATTAGACAACAAGCGTATCAAGGAAGCGTTATTTGGTTAAATAGGGATAAGAGTGAGAAAGAAATACAATGTGTTAATATAGACATATTTTGAGTGGAGTTATTTTGTTGGATTAGCATGCAAGTGGTTAACCAAACAAAGAAGGATCAATTTGGCAGATGTAGTAAGAGAAAGAGAGACATAATACAAAGTTCGTTAAGTTTCGGGTTCAGACTAGGCAGTGGAATAAGAACAGATTGGAGGTTAGACCAGGCAAGTAATAGTAGATTGAGGGAGTATGTTAAAGAGAGATGGCTATAATGTGTATATTATGGAAAGCGTGTTTTTTAACATTAACTTGGGTATAGTAGGGGCTAAATTTCAAGAAGTGAGTGTCGATTGCGAGAGATACAAAGAAAATAACTACGTGAGAGGGTTTGTGCCGGGGCAAAATTCTAGGATTTGGATGGTAGTTGATGTTTTGTGTAGAAATTTCGGAGAAATGAGTGAATGTTAGCTTGTGGGTTTTTAAGAATTGGATAACCGATGGAAGTTTACGGAGAAGCCTTGTTTGTTTTTGAGAATTTAGCTTTAGAGGGACACAAAAGCCTATATAAACACAATGAGTTGGTGGTAGAGCTTTCTTATCTTCGCTTCTCTTTACGCGCTATTTACTACGTTAGTATACAAGTAATAACAATCTTCAAGTATAGTTTGAAATATATATCCGACACCAGTGGTGTTGAGTTTCGATCAACTGTCAGCAAAGGTATTATAGAAAGTTTTAAAGAATGAAAATGAGTAGCAGACATACATAAGTAAGTACCGACGGCGTGATATTTGGTTAGGTGCATAGTAGGCACATTAAACGGAGTAGGGGTCCATGGTAGAATGATTTGATTGTTTACCTACCTTACATGTGATTTTCCAATGCTCCCCCGAAGGTACTACATTGGCCAGGAGGCGAGTTTTTTCCTGTAAAATTTTGAATTTTGCCGAACCCCTGGCTGTTCCAAGCAAGGTAGGGATCTATAACGTGCGTGACAACACTCACACACGGGACCTCCATTTTACCTCTCATCCGAACGAGGGTGTATTTTTGTGAAAAATGCTCGCCTAACATTTTTCAAGCGGACTGTGTCGAAATTCGAACCCGTGACCTTGAGCGTAGTAGTCACACACATACCACTACTCCACGGAGCCGCCTGATTGTTTACCTACCGTAAATGCGATCCGTAGCCGAATTAGAGGAATTTGGAAATCTCTGGTAATTGAAAGGACAGAGTAGCAGCCAGCAGTCACCCTTGGTGCAGTTCTAATTGGGGGACATTCCTGAAGGTGCAGCTAATGATAAAGGCCGCAGACGTGGATGGTATGGGAGCAGATCCATGAGCAGTAGAAATCCAGGTAACGGATGTTCATTAAAATTTGCTTTTTGTGTTTAACTGGTGTGCCATGACTTTCGTACTTTATGAGTATGTGCTGTGGATCTAAAAGTAAAAGAATAGGAAACAGCTGATTGAACTTTTATGATATTATATTTCTATATATTGCTTACGAAGGAATTTAGGTTATTAAAATAATTGTTGTACTATTTTATTATGTGCAAGGTAAAAGGGACTTTTCTAATTTGTTGTGCTGAAGTTAGCACGAGTAATTAAAGGTTTTACTGTGAGCTTGTATTAAGCCAGGGGTAACGTATGGTTGGTGGTAAAGCCCTGTTACTTTTAATAATTATTAATCTGGGTAATATGTGATAAAATGTATTATTTGAAACGAGGATAACATGTAATATAATTAATCTGTGAACTAGATGTTAATGATAATTTTTGGTGTATAATTTTTCTTTGAATAAATCAAGGAGAGTTACCGTTGCAGCGTTTTGCTTTTTGTGGCGTTGTTATTTTTCAGGCAGGAGCAAAGCAGCCGTGGAAAACTACACTGTCGGAGTTTAGTACAAAGGCAACTTTAGAATATTATAAAGCCCAAAGGTGTGGGGCTCAAATGGGCTTTAGGATCCAGAGTTCGCAGCATTTATAGCGACCAACAGTGGAGCTCAAGTTAATTGGAGTTTATTTCAAAGGTAACGTTGCAGTAATTTATGTCGAACTCAAGTGTGGGGGTATAGTACCAGGTAAACTTCGCAATATTATAGCGCCCAATTTTAGGGGCTATATATATATATATATATATATATATATATATATATATATATATATATATATATATATATATGACGTATATACATTTTGATATATAGGTAAATTGGGTCCAATCGACTTATATTTACGTCTACAATATGTGGTAGCTTACACCCTGTATATACAATGCTAGTCATTAGATGAAATTATAATTTAAATTTTTATATAGAACCTATATGATCTTTTCAAATCGGTCTAGTAATTGAAAAAGAGGAAATATAAGGTCTCGGACAAGATTCGAACCTGTAACCTTCGACTTTGTATGTTGACACGCTAATTAACCGAGCCACCGAGACAGATGCGTTCAGTTGGAAAGATAGACAAATCTAAAGATAGACAAATTGAAATCGTGTACACTACCATACAATGACTTAACTTTCAATTAGCTTTTGGCATTTTTGTCAATCATATCTGACAGTGTCAAGTTTTTGACTTATGTCCAATATAGACAGGAAGTGATACTTAAATTTATGCACAAGGCAAAATTATTTGTACGTAGTGCGTGCGGATTATTGTTAATCAAATATTAAATTGCCATACTTGGCGATTCTAACAAATATATTTTTGTGCGATAACTATTAATTATAGATATTTCGAATAATGAGTAGAACAAGTATTCTAGGTTATAACCTAAGTGTGCGTATCACTCATGTTTTCACTGTGTCATTCCTTACACCACTTCTATTAACATTTCATTAGTTAATGAAGTTCTCAATTGAGAGCAAGTAAGACTAGGATTTTCTATCTAAAGTTATGCTAAGGGTTTAGCAAGTATTTTTATTTTTTGATAATCAAATAGTATAAAGGACCAACCCTATTAGAGTTTAGATTTAAAAGTTTAAGTGTAACATTTAATACCCAAGTTTTATTGTTTAACAAATCGCTCGTATCTTATACTAAGAAGTACTTTGTATTTGCTTTTATCCAATTGAACTTATTTAAATTTTAATTGTACTATTTTTCGACTTGCAGATTTTGTAATGATCATTTCTACAAGCACAGATGCCGAGCGAGTTTAGCAATTCCTGTACATTTAAAATTGTTTGTTAAACAGTCAATCGAGCAGAAGTAATTGATTCAGTGATAAATTGGAAGTGGGATAAAAATTTAAAAGTATTCTAATTACCGTCAGTTTTATGACATAGTACAGTTGCCATTACTCCACGAAGGACAAGGGCTCTGTTGCGACCGCCTATTCTAAGAACATGTCTGCATCTTCAAAAGTTACAAGAACAGCATCTAATGCACCATCTCCATAGAACGATGTGTGACAAATTTGATAATAGATTCCGGTAACAAAGAACCTCGCCACAAAAATCTAGATTTTAAAGAAATTCCAACGAATAGAAGAAATAACTGTTAAGTTCCATTGTATAATTGAAATTTTTCATTCTGTACAAATGGCTGGTTGTTTTGCTCTAAACCTGTCAACATTTGGTCACAGTGACAAAATGTTTTCTAAATAAACATCTTCATTTTAAGAAATATAAAAGCAACTCGAGAACGGATTTGGAAATGTTAATTTATAGCGTTTCGGATCGCGGGATGTAAACTCCAAGGTCTTTTAAGTGTTTGCTGCTTACTTATGACATACAAATGAATGTTAGTAATCAGTGGCGTAATTACGATTTTTGCCCTCCCCCCTTCACCGCAAAATTTTTAATGTGGGCTTCCTTTGCGATTTATTATTGACCTATATTTTTACGTATTTTTTAATTATGGTACTTATAGAAAAGAAAATAACATATAATTAAATACATTGAATGTTAATTAAGTGCTTTATATTACAACCAAATGAGAAATTCAAAACTTATAAATTAATTGTTATCAATCTGTTGGCGTTATACGCATTATACGCCGCAAAAAATTATTTACTCCTCAAAATTTGTTACGGCAAAAAATATGAAATAGCAGATACTCAAAATCAAATTTAAAAATTCATTTTTTTTTATTTATTGCACCATTTATATTCATATTTTTTGGCAGTGTCATGTTCTATTGCTAAGAGAGATCAATCTTCTAATTTGAATTATGAAGTGCGGTTCCAAAGATAATTTTCAATAATTTTCAATTTCTCCGCAATTGCAATGCCGATGGGTGGAGTTAGGTGAAACATTAAAGCTATAATTGCGTTTGGAAAATTGCTAGCACCTGTAAGACTTGAAAAGTACTAAATATTCTAAATCATCATCATCATTAGATCTTCAGTGCTGAAATTGGTTAGACGCGCACCCTCGTTGTTTCCTATTTTGCCGCCAGCGCTGACCTAACCTATCAATTTTTCCTTCTATCTAACCTAAGTCCACACAAGTCCAACTAATTTAACCCAACTCCAGACAACACTAGCTAACCTAACTCCTGACAAGTCCAACTAACCTAACCTAACCTAACTTTAGACAACACCGACTAACCTAACTCCAAACAACGTAAACTAACCTAAACCCACCCCTTCACCCTACTTTGTCCTTCTCACTCCTCTCGCATCCGTATGACATACATCTGACATACATCCAAACTATATCCTACATACATCCGACATATGTCCAGTATACATCCTACATATATCCGACATATGTCAGCCATGTCCGCTAAATGTCCGATCTAGGTGAAATTTTCATCCGACCTAGGACAGAGGCAATTTCACCCTATAAGGCAATTTCACTCTATAAGGCAATTTCACCCTATGAGACAATTTCACCCTATAAGGCAATTTCAACCAAAACTAACGTCCTACATATATCCGACATATATCCAGACATATGTCGATACGCACCCCTGCCCAGTCCGACTTAGGTCAGATTAAATCCGACCTAGGTCGGATAACAAAACTGTTCCTAAACAAGAGAATGTAAGCGATGTAGCGGTGTCCAACATATTCGGGTATCTTCGGCAATATACGCCCTCACTCTGTAGGATACATAAAGGGCAATTTTTCGTATTCAATTTAGTATTCGGCAGTAGCTAGAACGGTAAACATGAGCGTCTGCAAGGTGATTAACGTTCCTCAACTTCTTAGAAATAAAGTGAAACCAACAAATCAGCGATTTGGATTGTGTAGTAGAAGCAAGTCTAGGCGCCGCTCTCCGAGAAGACGCTGACCTTTGACGATGAGTTTATCTGCATGAAGACACCGATTTTTCTCGTTTATGAAAGTGAAGTAACGAATTGTGTAACTGATGATATTTTCTACACGACCAATCTAACTTACAATTTTTCACCGAATGTGAAGTATTTAAACATTTAATACAAAGATTTTTAACTTTTGCCACCTCAAATCTTTCTTGAGGGGTTTTATCGAGAAACTGCTTACATTTATAAATAGGATGCACAGCTTGACATAAACTACAATTTTTACCATCATTGGTGGAACCAACTAAAGAAGTTTTAGCCGATGTGCTAACAAACTTTCCTTTTTTGCTTAGTTTCACGGAATCTCGAGATTTTAAGCATGTTCCTGAAGCAATGTTATTTATTTCCAATACTTTACATTGTTTTCAATGTACAACCTTAAATTTTTGACTCTTCACTATTCTCTAATTCGAAACGCTTTAAAACGTTTGTATTTAATTTTTGAGATAACAAATTAAACAACATGAAATCTAATTAATCTATTTCCATCTGCTTTAACGCGATTATATTTTCATCAAAACAACTAATTAATTGCCGGAGTTCCGTGTGTGAGTCTGCGAAACTTACCTTAGAGCATTTTTCGAGAGCATTAAAATATGTCGAATGTAATAACTTCTAGGACTGAAAACGATTAGTAATGCTTTTATAGGCTTCACCGTATGCACAATCGATTAATGGTAAATGTTTTATTAACGCGTACGCGATGAATCATGTAGTGTATCTATGAGATAGCAAAATTTTTCCACAGAGGACAAACCGACATTAACATGAATCAATCGCTTATAAATTGCATGATAGCTCTTTAAATTCAAAATACGAGAACCGGGAACCGCGGGACTGAAAGGTGTTTCAAGCGAACACCACTATTAGCCACAAAGAATTATTCATATTTTCCACCTGCAGCTTATTTTCTACGCGATCTAATTCACCTTGTTCAGCGATAATAGGAATATCTAATAGATAATCATCGATTTTCACTCTAAGAACCGAAAATTGTTCACTCTCATCAAAAAAATATACTTGCAGCAAGACTTGAACTGAGTTTCAATTTGCTCGACACTTTTAATCGATGCTCTAATTAAACCAATCGATACATTTTCCGGTTGATTAATTTTACTGTATATATGATCCAACCTTTTAACTACAAATCTAGCTTCAAGAATAGCTTTATCAATTGATATAACAATATCTGATTAATAATTAATGAATGACAATAAAAATTAATGTAAAAACAATGCGTAACTCAAATACGCCACGACAACTAATTAATCTACGAAATTAAATTATTATTGGACAAATGCAACTAATTACAGTGCTCGTCCGACAAACGTTGAATGAACCCGAGTGGTTCCTCACTTGACGACGAAAAATAAGATAAAGACTTATAAATACAATAACCCTCATAAATTTAGTTTACATAAAGCAAACCGACCTACCATTAATCTTTGCGACAAAGGACAAGGAATATATTGTAAAATCTACCGTTACGACCAAATGTTTCTACCATTAAATGTGGAAGCACGATGTTAGTCTCTTTGTAACACGCTCAAAAATAATCAAAACTACGACAATTATTAAATTAAAGTATAAATGAGAAGTGAAAGGAATAGGAACTAATTAATTATTTAAATAATCCGGTTACGATGGCCATGTTTAATGCGCGGGTATCTTATAATTTTATATATGGACTTACCTTCGCGATGTTCTATTGTTTTAAGGTGTAGTTCCTACTCTTCATCTAAGTGGACTGTATGCGAATTAGACTACGTGTTACGTTTGCACTTTCACTGTGTTTTTTAGGAGTTTATTGACAAATTCACATTCGACGGCACTATTGACTAACTCACTTTACTAAACCGAACCAAACGACCATTCCGCTTCGATGTTTATGAGAGAGTGTTTCTGTCACTACCCTTTTTTCAACTTAATTTACACGTGCACAAAGGAGGTTTTACAACAGGATAAAACGGGACAAGGGATGACAACTCTACTATTTGATTAACAACTACAAATTTAAAAATAACCTAAAATTAACCATGCAAACGTGCTACAAGGAGACCGAACACACTTCCTCGCCTGCTTCCAGTGGGCTTCCCTACACTACTTCCGAGTTTTGGAATAGAGCCAGGTACCATGTTTTATACGTGATCTTTTCCCATGTTTTCATTGTTATATCTTTGGGGAGTTTCATTACTACTTCATCGTGCACTTCTTTCGAACTGGTCTGAGTACGCTGGTCTTGAGTTTTAGTTTCCACAGAATTCCCTCTTTGTTTGAGTTTCTTATAACTGTGCTCAAGTTCTAATACTCTTTTTTCTAATTGCTTTTGCTTCTCCTCCAAGTTATTATATTGCTTGACAGCCATTTTTATGAGGCTCTAGGCTTCCCCTATTCCACTCTTTATAGTTGTCTATGCACACTTTTATTTTGCTCTTTGAAATGAAACATCTCATCCACCTTATATGCTAGCCTATTTATAGTATGTGTCTAATGCGTGAGGGGTCTTATGAATTTATATATCGACTTACCTCCGTGTTGTTTTATTGTTCTAAGGTATAGTTCCTACTCTTCAACTAAGTGGACTGTATGCGAATTTCCAGATTGATCCGTACACGAAGCATCGAAAACCACACGCAATTTGGTGGTAGTGTCATCACACTTATGTACAGCATGATGAGGAATGTAATACATTCTCTCATGACACGACGAATTTTCAGGCGATTCTACTTAAGCCATGTAACCGCCTTTCAAATAATCCTCCATTAATTTTTTATAATCCAAATACAATTCAGGATTTTTTGGCAAACGACGTTCTAATGACAAAAATCTTTTAATACAAATCGATCTCGTACCCACGAATGAGGGTTCAGAAATTTTAAAGAGCAAGAACACTACAAAACGACCGTCCTTGTTACGTCTATAATTTTCTACAAATTCCTTTTCACAAGGTTCTTCTTCAGGAGAAATGTGTTTCTTGAAGGGAATATTTTCTAATTCCCAAAATCGACAAATGTCGCTGTCTAAGGGCTCAACGAAAGCACACAACGACGTAATAGAATTATTCGAGGAAACGACTTTTCCCGTTAAAACCCCACCAAAGGTTGTTTTAATAGCAACTGGCTCGTTAGCGACACCCCAACGAGATTCGTTCAACAAAACTTGAGCAAAGATTTCCGCTCCGAGTAGCATGTCAATCTTACCAGGAATATTAAAATTAGGATCAGCTAAGGGCAAACCTCGAGTATGCGACCATTTCGTGACCCCTATAGACGACAAAGGTAATTGATTACAAATGTTAGGTAAAGCATAACAATCAATTTTATATGCTGGAGATCTGTCTCCCGAGGGGCTGACTACACACGATAGTGCACCAGATATCAACGACGAATTCAAGCCAAGTCCTTGAACAGTGACATTGGCTCTCCGTTTCTTTAAACCCAATTTCTGACGGCACCTTTCAGTCATGAAATTTTTCATGGATTCGTTATCTAAAATTACACGAACAGGTTGCAATTTTCCTGCACAGACACCATTGCTGTAGCTAACAGCGTGGTTGTATGTTCTAATGACGTCGAAATTAACGAGCTAGTTGCAGGTTATTCATGCACAACCGCCGACGAGAAATTGTCTTTACTAGGTCTACTAGTAGAAGCAAGTCTAGGCTCTGCTCTCCGAGGAGACACTGACCTTTGATGATGAGTTTGTCTACGTGGAGACATCGATTTTTCTCGTTTATCAAAGTGAAGTAACGAATTGTGCGACTGTTGACATTTTCTACACGATCAATCCAACTTACAATTTTTCATCAAATGTGAAGTATTTAAACATTTGATACAAAGGTTTTTAGTCTTGAGCACCTCAAATCTTTCTTGAGGGGTTTTATCGAAAAACTGCTTACATCTATAGATAGGATGCACAGCTTGACATAAAGTACAATTTTTACCATCATTGGTGGTACCAACTAAAGAAGTTTTAGCCAAAGTGCTAACAAACTTTTTTTTTCCTTTTGTTTCACGGAATCTCGAGATTTTAAGCATGTTCCTGAAGCAATGTTATTTATTTCCAATACTTTACATTGTTTTTCATGTACGACCTTAAATTCTTAAACGAAGGAATCTCGTCACTATTTCCTAATTCGAAACGCTTTAAAATGTTTGTATCAAATTTTTCTGAAAACAGGTTAAACTACATGAAATCTAATAGATCTATTTCCATCTGCTTTAACGCGAATATATTTTCAACAAAACAACTAATTAATTGCCGGAGTTCCGTGTGCGAGTCTGAGGAACTTACCTTAGGGCATTAAAATATGTTGAAAGTAATAACCTCTTGGACTGAAAACGATTAGTAGTGATTTTATAGGCTTCATTGTATGCACAATTGTTTAATGGTAAATGTTTTATTAACGCACGCGACGACTCATCTAGTGTATCAACGAGATAGCAAAAATTTTCAACGGGTGCCAAACTGACATTATGATGAATCAATCGCTTATAAATTGCATGATAACTTTCAAAGTCCGAAATACGTCCGGAAAAGCGCGGAATTGAAAGATGTTTCAAGCAAATTCCACTATTTATCGACAAAGGATTATTCAAATTTTCCACCAGCGGCTTATTTTCTACGCGATCTAATTCACCTTGTTCAGCGATAATAGGAATATCTAATAGATAATCATCGATTTTTACCCTAAGAACCGAGAATTCATCCAATTGTTCAATCTCTTCATCAAAGGAAATATCTTTGCAAAAAAACTTGAAATGAGTTTCAATTTGCTCGACACTTTTAATCGATGCTTTAATTAAAGCAACCGATACATTTTCCGGTTGATTAATCTTACTGTATATATGATCCAACCTTTTAACTACAAATCTAGCTTCAAGAATAGCTTTATCAATTGATATAACCCTATTTGAATAATGATTAATGAACGACAATAAAATTAACATAAAAATAATGCGTAACTCAAATACGCTACGACAACTAATTAATCTATGAAATTAAATTATTATTGGACAAATGCAACTAATTACAGTGCTCGCCCGACAAAACGTTTAACGTTTCAAATAAATACCAATAACCCCTCTGTTATACTAATTTGGATGAACCCAAGTGGTTCCTCAAACTTCACGACGAAAAATAAGGTAAGGATTTAAAAATACAATAACCCTAATAAATTTAGTTTACATAAGGCAAACCGACCGACCACTAATCTTTGCGACAAAGGACAAGGAATATATTGTAAAATCTACCGTTACGACCAAATGTTTCTACCATTAAATATGCAAGCACGATGTTTAGTCTCTTTGTAACACGCTCAAACATAATCAAAAACTACGACAATTATTAAATTAAAGTATAAATGAAGAGCGAAAGAAATAGGAACTAATTAATTATTTAAATAATCCGGTTACGATTGCCATGTTTAATGCCCGGGGTCTTATAATTTTATATATGGACTTACCTCCGTGTTGTTTTATTGTTCTAAGGTGTAGTTCCTACTCTTCAACTAAGTGGACTGTATGCGAATTATAGTACGTGTTACGTTTGCACTTTCACTGTGTTTTTTAGGGGTTTATCGACAAATTCACATTCGGCGGCACTATTGACTAACTCACTTTACCGCACCGAACCAACGACGGTTCCGCTTCGACGTTCATAAGAGAGTGTGTCTGTCACTACCCCTTTTTCAACTTAATTTTCACATGCACAAAGGAGATATTATGGCAGAATATAACGGAACAAGGGACGACAGCTTTACTATTTGATTTACAACTAAAAATTTTAAATAACTTAAGATTAACCACGAAAACGTGCGACAAAGAGACCGAACAGTATGACTCGAGGTTTTCTCGTGAAAATGAGACACTGAATCGACCTAACCTAGGACTATCTACGGCTGGAGTTGAATTAAAAAAATATTTATCGAACCAAACAGAATAGTTTTTGCACTCACCAAATAGCCCCATAGTTGAAAGCTATTTCATTATCAAGCGAAAAATGTTTGTAATATTCATACGCCTTATCTTGATTCTTAACTGACCTCTTATAAACGGAATAATTGGTTTCTGAACCAGTGTAGTCGATGAAACTCCAAGAAATAAAAATTCAATTTTTTAATCTAAATATTTATGTCCCTTCTACAGAACAAAATAATTGCTTGAAAAACGTTAAATGGATAACAATTTGGTGTTGGATATCTTTTCTTTGTACATTTTTACTTATGTACCTACATATTAAAAAGACATCAAAAATTTAGTAATATTAAGAAATAAAAGGAAAAGCGGGAAACTTTCAGACTTGTTTATAGGTGGGTAAGGAAGGGGAGTAGCTTTTATACCCCAGCAACGTTTATATGCATGTAATCTAGTCCGTAAAATAAATAGCTGTAATAAATTGCGAGATGCGCTGTATCTGGAAACGCGAAACCCTATTCTAGATTACTTGCTATGTGAGGTTTCTCTAAATATCTGCTTTTATTTTTTCAAGAAGAGAAAATAAACTAAGAGTTTCCTTTTATTTATTTGAAAAAAACGTAATAGCTCAACAGATTGGTAAGTTCATTAAGTAAGCCGTAAATTACAATATCAATATACAGCAAGGGCAAGATTGTACGAACGAACTACACAACGAAATTGGTCCTTGTTTTGTGTTAGTTTTTCCCCAAGTAATTTCTCGCAACCAATGAGAATACACAACGATCTGAGGTACGTCCAATGAAAGAGAAAGATAGAAAGACTGATAAAAATACTCTCGCTCTATTATCAGCCATGATAGCGGGAATGCCTTGCTCAGACAGATTCATTTTATAAATTCATTGGAAATGTTTCCGAGTGCTTTATTAATATTCATTGCCCTAAGTTTGGTTTTAATTTGAGTTAGAAGTTGAAGTTTCTATACACGAAAGTTATAATTTAGTAATACTGTTACTGTTTAATAATTAGGGAGGATTACGAGTATATACGGTAATGTTATAGCATGCTAATTGTAATAAGAAAGGAAAGAAAGATATTTTAACGAACGTCAATTTATCGTTCTCATTCCGTTTAGTACAATTATTTACAGAAAATCCTTCATGTACTCAGACGTCGCTACTGAGATTACTGATGATAATTACTACTGTATTTACTACGTTAGGATCTGTCTTAACACAACGATTACGCTATATTTATAACTATTCCTGCTGCGTACGTTGATGCACTAATTTATTACAATACAATAATGTATACAGACAAGTGTATTTATTTTAACAACCGATTCATAATAGTCTAGTCGTCGGATCGTGCGGTTTATTTATCTAACTAACACACCATCTAGAAATTAGTAAAATCTCTTAGAAATTACTTGAATCACTTGCTTTGTTCGTTTTAAATAGGTTCTTTGAATACACCCTTGTAGCTGTCAATCGATTCATTGTTTGTTTAATAGCTTTATCTCTTTCAATTGTAGATTGTTTGGTATAGTTGTTACAAGATACTTTATTGCCGATAAAGTAATCATGGACAAAGCAACATAAGATTGAAACCCGAAGATATAAATTTTAAATCCAATATTTGAAGTAAGCGATAAGGTATACAATTTTGAGAATAATGGCAGGTTTTTCATTATTGTTATATATGAATCACAAAATAGCCCATTGTCATATTAATACTGGTTTTGCCAAGTCTCACAAGTAATATTGATGTCAACCTTTATACTGCAGATTTATAGTAATTTAATATCAATGAAAACTAGCTACATCTAAGTATTCTAATATTAACATCATAGTCTTTAGTGATCCGTAATATTTCCTAAGTCGATTTGCATTGGTTGATAATTATTGCAAATATTATAGTGTACATTTCGATATTCAAAGATATTTTTGAACAGCACAGTAACCATTTCCAGGTTTTCAAACGCACTCTCTGACGTCAGAATTTACCGTTGTAGGGGCGATCCATCTTGTTTACAAGCTTTAATTTTGCTTTAGATTTTCAAAGTGGAAGGTCAAAAAGCTTCAATTGGCGGTTTCATTAAAGGTAATGTTTTTAATTATATTCTATTTTGAAGTTATCTGATTGTATCGAAGCTTTAGTACTTATTTAATGTTATTTGTTTTTGTTTAAAGATAATAATTGAAATGATAAAATTGTCATGCATATTTTTGTTTGTAATTTTAATCCACTTGTGTGTTTAATTTTTAAAAGCACGTTATCTAGCTAATGCAATCATAATGAATATAATTTCTAACTTTTGCTTACTAGATTTAATATATTTTGTTAACATGCATTTATGTTATTTTAGAGCCGGAATCTGGGGCTGTATTTGGTAGGATTTGGTGTGTATTTGCTACCAACATATTTTATAATTTGTTTGTAATGTTTTAATAACTTGTGATGATTATGTAATTATTTATTTCAGCTTTTAGTTGTGCGTTTATAACTGCATAATTCATGTCTCAATTTTAAAACATAACCGTAAGTTAGTTTGATGTGATCTGATTTATTATAACCTACAATTATGTCAGTAACTAATATTGAGATTTATTTATTCTGGTTGTGATGTGATTATAGCAAACCTCTGTTATGACCCTGTTAATTAATGCGTTTACATTACGACTATGTAGAGAATGATAGATTCAATTTGTACCTTTTGTTTGGCAACATCATAGTATACGTTCATGTTTGTTTATAAATACTTGTTTTGTCAATAAACTTGTAGTTATGTTTATGCAAATGATAGAATGTGGGTTAGTTATTGTGAACCATTTTACAAAGCAAGCTGGAAACTGTTAATGGTTTGTACGATGAACGTGTATTGATACCTTTGTTGAATTTACTAATATTTTATGTCCGTTCGGGGTTGAACATTGGTAGTCAAGGTCCTTATCTTCCGGTATTTGGCCTGTTCAACTTTAGCCGGGTAGTAATGGCACAGCCGTCCTCGGTACCTTCTAGTAACGATTAGCTAGACTACACTAACCTTTCTTCAGTTTCATATGTAGAATGTCTGAGTAACAGTTTACATCCCGTAATATTAAAAGTGCACAGGTTGCTTGTTCGCCGCCCCATCCTTGGAGAGGTGTATTTATGCCGTTAGAAGCGCAGGGTTGTTAAAGTTTTATCTACCGATACTCTTTGCTCAGCGTTAACCCAGGAAGTCCGACACTGTTTGCTCTTGTAATTCATGTTTAATTTATGGTAACCTAATTTTGAGGTTATCGTTTAATAATTAAAATAGGGTCGTTAACTACTGTAGTTTTATTTCAAACATTCCCGCCTTAATGCCATCTCAGTGTGTATACTTGGGTTATGTTTCGGTCACACAACGTAGGTGTCACTAGCCACAGCCACTAGACGACTAAATCACAGAGAGGGCGTTTATCCGTCCGCAGGTATGTTAGAGATTTGTTGCAGCGATAAGGTAGGTTATATTACAAGCCGAAATCAATTGCGCAGCAGTAATTGTTATAGTAATGTGTAGGTTTATATTACTCAAGTCGGGATCAAATATACTTGAGTATAACTCAGCGATGTTTGGAATATGAACAGTAACATAAATGTTTTATTGAACACGAAACCACTTGGTTTGTGCGAAAAAGTAGGCAAAGTTCAACGATAGGTTAATGGAATAATTAAAAAATCGCAGTCATTTCAAAATACTAGTGACTAAATATAAAAACTTGTTCAAATAAAAAATAAACAAAATAAACAAGAAAAAAATTGATGAGGAATTCCTGTGGATATAAATGAATTCAGGGTAAAAGAATGATGACAAACGGCTTGAGAAAAAGGAAACTTCCGAGATACGACAGTCAGCCGTGTGATTAAACTCCGCTGGTCCATGACATAGTCGTGATTCTAAAAAAAAACAAAAGGAATAACGCCAACGCATCTAGTTATATAACTGAGCATAAGAAATTATCCCGAGAGAAGACGCGGAGACCCCCGAAACACAACAAAGTCGACAAGATAAACAATATACAAAGTAATTTACCGTACTTTACTTAGTTTAGACTTATGGAACCCCTCAATGAAACTACTCTATGGAACCGTATCTGAAAATATAAATTTACAGCATAGCACCGCATAAATAGAAGATACTTTTTGTGCCTCAGCACAGAAAGTTTGACTTTTTCACAGAAGATCAGAATTCTGATAATAACCAACATAAACAATCTTTGTTTACTCTTAATTTGAACCTATGATCTCAATTAAATTTACTTTAGTAGTGTTTAATTTAACGCGCGGGGCGTCTTATAATTTTACATATCGACTTACTTCCGCGTTATTCTATTGTTCTAAGTGTCGTTCCTACTTTTCAACGAATTTATTAGACGTGTTACATTTGCACTATCACTGTGTTTTTTAGGGGTTTATCGATACATTCACATTTGGCGATATTATTGACTTAACTCACTTTACCGAACCAACACAACCGTTTCTTTTCGATGTCCATGAGCAAGTGTCTGTCACTACACCTTTTTTCAACTCAATTTCACAGGCACAGAGGAGGTTTTATGACAGGATATAACGGGACAAAGGATGGCAGCTTTGCTATTTGATTTACAACTACGAATTTACAAAGACTTAAAATTAACCACGAAAACGTGCGACAAAGAGACTAAACAAGTAGTTTCAAAATGTTTCTTAATTCATCTTAAATTAAACACACAAGTCAAAATAACAATTTTCTATTATCTTAACTATTTCAAAATTAAATTCTATGTACATACATGGAAATCAAAAAGTATAATCACTAAAAACTAAGCGAGTGGGAAAATTGAAAACATTAACGTGCCCTTTCTTTAAATATATAATATTTCAATTCGTTTCTCCAAAACAACATTTGTTACTAGACAACAACCGTGGAAAAACAATTCGTTTGCCTCGATCACGATAGCCACGCCTAAAATAAATATGGGAAAATATATATGAGCAGCTCCGAATCGACCATAAATTTAGCCCTTATGATTGATATCCAAGGACCAGTACTGCTACTACAAATACAGTATGAATTCAGGATTAACACGAGTGCGTGTTAAATAAGCACAAACAAGAATGACTCCATTCCCTGTTTGTTCTTGTTTGTGCATATTTAACACGCACCGCTATTAAACTTATAATTGCACAAGGAACGTTAATAAATACTAAAGTGTTATAGTTAATAAGATGAAAAAATTTTGCATAAAGGTATAAGTTATTATGTCCATCTTATTGACTATAATACCTTAGTATTTAGCAATTTGTATACCTAATATGTATACTTTATAGTTAGCTTCAGCCGTGATTTTGAGCGTCGCATTATAGGGCAAAAGATTGGAAAAGGTGGCAAAATCTTTATTTTATGAAAGTTACTCCTGGGCTATAATATCTCTTAGAAAGTATTGTACACTAAAGACTCGTACTGGACAAGTTACTGCTTGACTTAATTTTCTTACTTGCGCATCAGTTAGAAAAAAAATGTCACGTAGAAACATGTGTCAGCAGTTCTCAGTGTTAGGATAGTGAATGGTATTTAAAAGCGTATTTAACTAAGGAAACATTATTAAGTAGGTATTTATTTTATTTTGACATGGATTTATCTAATAAGGGTATGTATTAATATTATTAATAAGGTTTATGATATTATGTTGCTTGTAATATTACTTTTAAATTAATTGAAAATAGTGATATCAATATAGCGCATTTTTTAAGTCTTGCGTTTTTAAAAGTTTCGATTGTATTATTTGCAAATTCGATCAAGCAATTACTGTTTATTCAAATGAAAATATGGTATATATACAAATACTCTCCATATATACTTGTTGTGTATTTAAATTGCCTGTGTCAGATTGTGATACACGTATTATCTTATCTACTTATGGTTTTTAGTAAAAAACATTATTTTCTTTTACAGCTTCTGGTTCAGGTGTCAAAATTCTGAAAAGAAAATATCTTTATAATCTGATGCAACAATGTCCTGAAACACATATCGCCAAGAAGATGGATTATATGTTAAATCATGTCTATCCCTTCTAACTGTCCCCGAGATCAATATAAAAAATTAAAACAAAAAACAAATCAAAAAATGCGAAAATTTTAATCTTGGTTTAGAACTAAATGGGAAATAGTCAGAAAAAAAAATTTTGTCTTAAAAAATTTGAACTGTGGCTTTTTTGAAATATGCATTAGCACTAAGTAGGTGGAATGCAGGGCGTCTGGACCACATCCGCCTCCGACTCCAAATCCCTCCACACATCTCTACATCTCTCCATCTGCACCTCCACATCCTACCACCCGCCTCCACATCACTACACACACCACCACCTACCTCCATCCGCCTCCACATCCCTCCATTTACCTCAACACACCACCATATCCCACCACCCACCTCCACAACCCGCCACTTCCACATTCCTTCACCCCAACTCTACATCTCCCACCAAAACCTCCCCCCCCAACTTCCTCCTCATCTCCATATCCCTTTACTTTCACATGCCTTCACCTCCACATGCCTCCACCTCCACATTCCTCCACCGATCACCACAGTACTCTACCCATCTCTACATCTCTCCACTCACCTCCACATTCTTACAGTCACCTCCACTTCCACATCCCTCCCCATCATTCTAACCATCTTCACATCCCTCTACCCACCTCTACATCCCTACACTTACCTCCACCACTACATCCAATTACCTCCACATTTCTCCAGCTCCACATCCCTCCAACTCCACACCCCTTTACCTCCACATCTCTCCACTACCACATTCCTCTACTTTCACATCCCTACACCTCCACATTTTTCCACCTCTACATTCCTCCACATGCCTCTTTCTCCACCACCCTGTACCACCAACTCCACTTAAAGAAAAAAAATTTATTTGAAACGGGATTCGAATCCGTGTTGTCCGCATGCAAAGCAGGTACCTTAACTATTACACTATCGACTTTTTTGAAACTATTACTAGCAACATTTCGTATTATTGTTTAAAGCCCAGATTTCATTTTAATTTAAAGATTAACTTAATAGTGGATTTAACTATGCAAGGCTATTAGGATGATTAAGAAACGCCATACAGATTCCATTTTTAGAGATTAATTTAAGAGTTGTAAGGAGGTGGTGGTGCAAGTGGAGGTGGAGGTGGAGGTGAAGGTAGAAGTGGAGGTGGAGGTGGATGGATGTAAAAGTGAGTGGTAAGATGTGGAAGTGCGTGGAGGAATGTAGAGGGTTGTGAAAGTGGAGGTGAGTGGAGGAGAGTGGAGGAATGTTGAGGTGAGTGAAGGGATGTGATGGTGTGTGGAGAGATATGTAGGTAGATGTGGAGGTGGAGGTATGTGAATGTAGAGGGATATGGAGGTGGAGTGATATGGAGGTGGAGGCAAAGAGGTTGTGTATGTGGGGTGTAGTTGGTGGGATGTGTGGTATAGGGATGTGGAGTTGGGGTATGTGGAGGTGGATGGTGGAAAGTGTTGGTGGTGTGATGTGGAGGTGTGTGGAGAGATGTGGGAACGGGTACAGGTAGGTGGTAGTGTCTGGAAAAATGCGGAAGTGGGTGGTGGGGTGTGGAGGTGGAGGAATGTGGAAATGTGTGTTGGGATGTGGAGGCGGAGGGCGGAGACGGAGATGGTCCAGACGCTCTGCTTTTCACCTACTTAGTGCTAATGCATATTTCAAGAATGTGCTATTAAGCCACAGTTCAAATTTTTAAAGAAAAATCTATTTCCGACTAACTAATTCCTATTTAGTTCTAAACTGAGATTAAAAATTTCGCATTTTTTGTTTTCTATTCTTTACATTGATCTCGGGGACAGTTAGAATGGGTATAGACATAATTTTGCATATAATCATCTTCGTAGCAATATTTGTCTCAGGTTATAAAGATATTTTCTTGTAAGAATTTTGACATCTGAACCAAAAGCTGTAAAAGAAAATGTTTTTTACTAAAAACCATGAGTAGATAATACAAGCAATTTAAATAGCTATTACAACCAATTTTGCAAGAATTCGCAACCAGTATATATATGAAGAGTATTTGTATATATGATGTTCTTTCATTCGAATAAACAATAATTGCTTGATCGAATTTGCAAAAAATTCAAACGAAACATTTAAAAACGGAAGACCTAAAAAATGCGTTATTTTAATATCACTATTGAAATGAATATTAATAGATTCTTGCTTTATTTTTTATTATGAACTTTATCCTCGTGACTATCAGCTAAAAAAATTACACCTTTAAATTTCCTAAACCCTAACCTGATATCACAAGGTCGAGAATTTCTTCTTATTAATGTAAGCCCAAGGTAATGTTGGATGGAGAATGGCTTGAGATAAAGAAAAACTCTTAAGACATAAACGGCTAGTCGAGTGTTAGCTCTGGGTAGATCATGAGCTTGGGTCATGGGTTGATAAAAAACCAAAAATATATTTAATGAGCGCCACCGTATTTTTCAATACAATAACCAACAAAATTTAACTGTGCTTGTATAAGGGGAAAGCGGAAACCTTATCTTAACACCACTAACATAGCCATAAAACCTGAATTTCACTCTTTAGGACACACTTACCAAGGCCTCAAACACCAGATGTCATACAGATGTCTCGGCTTTACCTGTGAACAAACAAAAGTACAACATAGACACCATTTGTGTCCTCAAAAATATTTGCCAAAAATAAAATAATAGAATTTAGGCTTCTAAAATATATACTGAGGGAATTTGTTTTCCATTACACACAATTTCTAATCAGGGATGACTTGCAATTTTTTTGAATTCTAAATAATAAAAAGTCATTCAAAAACAAAATAGATTCTATTTGGATAAATTTCTGAATATATATAACTACAATATTTTAGTTTGTATATTTATAAAATTTTCTCATAATAATTTTCTAGAACAAAAATAGACTAGTGAAGTTTTGCATTCAAAATTAGGAAAATCTCTGAATGGATCTTTTCTATAAAATTTAATTATATTGACGTGGAATTTCTAAGTTACTCATAATACATAAATTTCTTTCAATCAATGAAGTACTTCCTTGATCTTTACAATAAAATTTAATTATCAAAGTGCTATATTGTAGAATGTAATTATTCTAATTTATTTTTATTTAACAATAAGTACGCAAATTTCACATGTCGATGAAAAATGCTAGTTCATGACCTCAAAATCTTTAAACATATTTTAAATTAAATTAAGACAGCATATGACGTCTAGATAGGACAACTGAATCTATGTTTTTTTATATCTGACATAAGATGTCATTCACAACTTTATTAAATATACTATTTGCGTACATGTGCAAACATTCTGACAAGCAATCGACATATTATTTAATTCGCTGATTCCTCAAAAACTATTTTCTTTTTACGTTACTCAAATATTTAATGTTAGATTATTTATAGTAATTTACTGTATGTTCATAGTTATTAAATCCTAAAGAACACTCACGTGTTACGAAACTGCTCTGAACGAAAAATACTGGACCTTGACCTCAGCTGTCGAAAATTTCCATAAACATCAAAGTTCTTCGGAATACAACGATTATATAACAAAACCAACCATAATATCCTTATTTGATGTTATTTATTGGTGAAGTTGAAATATACGGAACACATGTGAAATCACCTTCTACGTTACTGCATTTTATATTAAATAGGACGTAACCATATATTCTTGCTTCAAAATATTGCCTTAAGAAATTGTCTTAAGTTATTATCGGAGATATTGCACTAAGATGAAAAATATTAGTATAATCTATTTAATTAATATGTACCAACTGTATTAATGATGTCAAAAGGGGCTTCCATCTTCTTAGGCCTGCAGGGATCAACTGAACTGCTCGGAGCGAAGCTTATCGAAAATTATGCTCACGCAACCGCTGTTAGGCTCGACCTCCAGACACCAAGAATTTATCAATTATTTACTTTTTTCTAACTTTGTTAGAAGCCACGTGCTTACACACGGCCATCTTGACTTCACTTATTCTGCAGAGCAGCTTGCCCGTTCGAACGCTGATAATGAAGTGAACAAATTGACAACTCGACAGAGCTTAGTAACGAACTTTAGAGCATAAACGTAAAACAATCTATGTGTTATTATCCATTTTATATATTAATTTCTATTGGACGGTAATTCACAAATTAAATATTTTAAATTATAGCTGTTTTATTTTTATTTTAAAGAACGAAGTGTAACTAGAAAAAAATACGTTACACAATTTTGAATCAATTTAAAATTAGTAGTACAAGCAACATAATACCATAAATATTATTAACTATATTAATACATACCCTTATTAGATAAATCTATGTTAAAATAAAATACCTTCTTAATAAGGTTTCCTTTGTTAAATATGATTTCGAATACAGTTCACTATCCTAACACTGAGAACTGACACATATTTTTCTACGTGACGTTTAATTTCCAACTGATGTATCATGCGCAACTAAGAAAATTAAGTCAAGCAGTAACTTGTCGAGTACGAGTCATTACTGTACAATATTTTCTTAGAGATATTATAGCCCAGGAGTAACTTTCATAAAATAAAGGTTTGGCCAACTATCAAATATAGATATGACGTAATTAATTTCACAAGACAGATTGCTAAATACTTAGGTAATATAGTTAATAAGATGGAAATAATAACTTATACCTTTATGCAAAATTCTTTCATCTTATTAACTGTAATACGTTAGCATGTAGCAACTTGCCTTGTGCAATTGCAAGACTAACAGGTTAGTTTTAAATAAGCACAAACAAGAACAAACAGGAAATAGAGTCTAATTCTTGTTTGTGCTTATTTAACACGCACTGGTGTTAATCCCGTATTCATATTGTATTTGTCATTAACTGACATATTGTGTTTTTATAGATATTTGTGCTTATACATATATACAAAAATATATGAACGTTTGTTCTTGTTGGTGTTAATCCTGTAAATATTAACATTCAGTTTTTGCATTATCTGACTTAATGTACTTTATGTATTTGTTATTGTTTGTGCTTATTAATACGCACCCGTGTTAATCCTGTAAATAAATTTTTTATTGTGTTGCTTATATTTTTAGATGTTAGTTATTAAGTCTTAGTGTTGTAAATATAGTTCTTTTGTGCTTATATATAATAATAATTTATGTATTACAGTAGTGTATCGTGCAAGATAATTTAGTTTGGTTTCTTAGAAAGTAATATTTTTGTTTCATATTAGGTTATGTTGAACGCCAAAAATTATCCAAATACTTTAGTATTTGATACTTATGCACATCATTAGCGCAATCAAAAAATTTTCAAATTCAACAAACTATTTCAAAGCAAATAAATCACATTTAGTAGATCTACCTCATGTTTACAAATCACTATCAGTTAGTTTAATCTTTAAATTTTAGCAGAAATTCACTTTTATAATTGTAAGAGCTAGTTCAAGCATTACTTTTACAGTGTTGCAACTATTTGTAATATTACAAAAAGCTCTTACCAACGCTGTTTTGAACAACAGGTCTTACAAATTTAACACCTTTTTATGTTTTACGACTAGCAAAATGTTTTCGGTTCTTCTTTTAAACTTAGCAATCACATCCTCCGAAGTAGTCTCCTGTCGGATATCCGAATGGGGGACCGTTTTAACTCCGAAACCTTTTATCCCAGACGATGCCATCATTTTAAAAGCATTTTTGGTACGTTGTGTATTTGGAAGGTAATGATCCATATGTAAATTTTGTGTAGAGATAAAATACTATTATGTTCAATTTCACTAATTGCATTGATACATGTGCATAATTCTAATCAAAGCTCAAAGTTTGTTCTTTAACTTGAAAAATAATATAGTTCACCTTATCGCAAATTGTGATTGTTGCCAGGTTCATTGTTCAAAATTATAAATTACGGCTCGCGTTATTGTTATTGTAAACAATAAATAATTTAGCGATAATTTTATTCAACTCTGGTTATCAGCTTTAATATGGAACCCGATCAGCAAAGTATTGCTGAATATAAGAGATTACACAATCGTAAAGAAAGGTTATTTAGGCGATTACAGGACTGTTTTGATTTGATCAAAGATTTACCTGCTAAATTAGATCATTTTAAAAGTCGTGTTGGCTATTTAATGCCAGTTAGAGATGAATTTCTACAAACTTTAGACGCATTGTCGGATTTATCGAATGTACATGCAAACTTTACAACAGATACAGTATCATTAGAATCCAGTTTTGACGGTTTATACTTCGAGATTTTAAGCGTTGCTGGTCGATACACCACAACCACGAACGTTAGTTCTAACGGTAATACAACATCGAACAGCGATTCGAATGTTCGCCTACCTGAATTAAAATTGTATAAGTTCGAAGGTAATCCCGAAAAATTTGACGCATTTAGATCTTTGTACGACACCTTGATTCACAAAAACAATACGTTGAGTGACATCGAAAAGTTTTCATACTTGCTATCCTACCTGGAGAATTCCGCTTTAAAGTTAGCACAAAGCGTGCGGTTTTCACCAGAAAATTATTCGGTAGTGTACGACCTGCTGGTCCAACGCTACACAAATAAACGCTTAATTGCTCATAATTATCTATCTAAAATCTTTACACTGTCTCAACTAAAGACAGATTCTTTTCAAGCTCTTAATGATTTGTGCGAAACACTGCAAGCTAATGTTACAGCATTAACCGATATGAAACTTCCTGATTTAGCCGATTATATATTTTACATTTTCTCTTGGATTGTTAGATTCCAAAACAAAACAAGAATTTGAAAAAGAGCATTACTTAGAACACGAATATTCTACGTTTAAAAATTTTATAAGGTTTTTACGTAATAAATGCTCCATTTCAGCGTTAGTTGGTAGTACCTCTGCTTCAAAGAGCATACCAACGTCATGTGCCGCAAAAAAATCTGGCGATCGCTACAATATTGCTAGTAACAAACGCATTTCTATGACTTCGCAAGAACTCGCGTCTAAAAGTCCTACTGTACACACAGTGGGTTCCGTTTCTTGTCCGGCATGCAATCAAGCGCATAAATTTAATAGATGCCCGAAACTATTAGCATTGTCACCAAAAGATAGACATGAATTAGTCAAGAATAACCGTGGATGTTTTGCTTGTTTAAATCCGCATCCGCTTTCTTCTTGTCAATCCAAATTTCGATGTCTACATTGCGGTAGTAAAAAGCACAATTCTTTACTACATTTCGATAATCCTAGCCCTGTACAGAGGCCCTATAATACTACGCCTTTATGTACAGACGCCGATGTACAGATTGTTGCCAATACCAATGTAATAAAAAAAGTTTCTATGCCAGTGAATTTTGTACATTCTTGCGCTGTCGAAAACGGACCAGTTGCGCTCTTAGCCACAGCACAAGTACAAGTCCTCTCGACTGATGGTAGTTGGCAGCGCTGTCGCCTAATCTTAGATACAGGATCGCATTCGAATTTTATCACTATCGATTTAGCTGATAAGTTAGGCCTCAAACGAAGAAAGTGCCTATTTGAAATACGTGGTGTAGGACAGTCGCATTTAACAAAAGTTCAGGGTCTAGTCGACTGTAAAATTGGCTCCTTATACGACAGCAATTTTTATTTAAATTGTGAAGCTGTAGTTGTACCAAAGATTACCACGAATCTCCCTACAGTTACGTTACCCATACAGTTAAAACAACAATTTTCTTCTCTTAGGTTAGCTGATCCCGATTTCCACGTATCCGCACCAGTTGATATTTTATTAGGGGTCTCAGCTGTTTTAGATATCACGCCAAGTGAGCCTTCATACTTGAAAGGCAAACCCGCGGCATTTCTTACTTCTTTTGGATGGGTAATCATGGGTGAAGTACCTAAAATGATACTTTCACCTACGAACGTCGCTTTATTTACTAATATGGTAGAAACGCAATCTCTAAATGAAACTTTACGTTTATTTTGGGAATCCGAAGAAATATTTTCTACACCTTTGCCCTCCCCGGAGGAGAATGCTTGTGAAGAGCATTTCAAATCTAGTACTACGCGTACGGCCACAGGTCAATATATGGTCAGATTACCGTTTAAAGACAATGTTTCCCAAGCTCTAGGTTCGACTAGAGAACATGCAATCAATAGGTTCTTAAAGCTTGAAGCGCGTTTCAAACGCGATGAAAATTTTCATAAATTGTATGCGGAATACATTAGTGATTATTTATCACAGAAGCACCTTGAACCTGCTGTTGACGTATCCCCGTATGTGATGACTCATCACGGGGTCTTAAAGAATCCCGCATCACATACCCAGATTCGTGTAGTTTTCAACCCGACTGATAAACACTGTAATAATAAATGCCTTAATGATATTCTAATGCCGGGTCCGAAACTACAAACGGATATAGGTCTTGTTATCACAAGATTCAGAATACCACAAGTGGCCCTTACGTGTGACATTCGTCAAATGTTCAGATCAATTTTAGTACACCCTGATGATCGGAAATTCTTGCACATATTTTGGAGGTTTACTCCAAATGAACCTTTAACAGAGCTAGAACACTCACGCGTTATTTTCGGTGCATGTTGCAGTCCTTACCTTGCCCTTCGTGTTCTAGAACAATTATTGATTGACGAAGGTTCTAAATTTCCACGAGCTTCGTACGCTCTCAGTTCTTCTATATATGTAGACGACATTTTGACAGGAGCAGATTCCATTGAAGATGCTCTACTTCTTAAAACTGAACTCATTGATTTGTTAAAACTGGGTGGGTTTGAACTGGGCAAATGGGCCAGTTCACGTGCCAATGTAATTGGTAATTTTTCAGATACGATACAATTACCTAATTCCAGTCCTGATTTTATTAATAAAGTTTTAGGGCTTTGTTGGGATCTAAGATTAGATGTACTTAAATGCAAAGTTCGAAATGCCTCTGATACACCATCGAAAAGAGGCATTCTTTCTCGTATTGCGCGAACCTTTGACATTAATGGATACATCAGTCCATTTACTTTTATACTTAAAGCTCTTATTCAACAATTGTGGTTACTAAAAGTAGGATGGGAGGACGAACTCCCTGCCGTAGTGTTACAGAAGTGGAATCAAATTCAAGCCGAATTACCACTTCTCGAAAACGTGTCTATTCCGCGCTTTGTATGGAAAGTAGGTGAAGTAAAAGGTCTCATGGTAGGTTTTGCTGATGCTAGCGAGCTTGGCATGGCTGCAGTTATTTATTTACGATTAGAGGTTGATGGCCAAATTTTCATAAATTTAATAATTTCAAAACTCGCGTGGCTCCACTAAAACGTGGACGATACCACGTCTCGAATTAGGGCGGCATGTCTTTTATCAAAACTTATGAAGTCTACTTCCCCAGCATTTGATTCGTTACACCTTCAAGAACCTATTTGTTTTAGTGATTCAGTAAACACCCTGTCGTGGATTCGCACCCCTCCGCATCGATTAAAAATATTCTTTGCCAACAGGGTTGTTCAAATCCACGAAAATCAACCCACAGCTCGTTGGAGGCATTTACTTAGTGCAGATAATCCCGCTGACCCGGCAAGTCGCGGGTTAATGCCATCGGAACTGCTTTGTTGTAATTTGTGGTGGAAAGGGCCCGACTTCATATATCGGAACATTTCTGAATGGCCAGGTAGTACATGTGAATACTCGCCTGCACAAGGGTTAGACGTTTCTACCCCTATAACACCTCAAGCCTTGTTGTCCGCAATTGATGTTCAACCATTTACGGACATTTTGCTACGACATTCAAGTTTTGTTAAAGTACAAAGAATTTTTGCCTATATACTTAGATTCAAATTCAATTGCCTTGCGCGCATTCATGATGCTCCAAACGATCAGCTGCGTACTGGCAACTTAACGTCATTTGAATATAATGACGCTTTGTTATTTATTATAAGAATTTCTCAGTACGAGCACAATCGAAACGAAATTTTGTTATTAGAAAAGGGTCAACCTTGCACAAAAAATTATCGTCATTTGTCCCCTTTTCTCTGCCCTGTGGGTTTAATCATGGTGGGGGGAAGTTTGCGCCAGTCGAAGCTCCCAATTGCTACTAAATATCCCTACCTAATTCCGCGGGACTGCAGATTAGCTATCTTGATATGCGATAATTATCACATATACTCGGGCCATCGTGGAAATCGCCTGGTACATTCTCTTGTAAATAGGAGATTTTGGATTCCTTCAATTCGACACTTAATTCGACATCGTATTTTTCGTTGCCTTACATGTTACCGATATAAGGCGGAACCTATCCAACCACCTATGGCGGATCTTCCAGCTTACCGACTCGAACCAGGAAAATGTTTCACACACACGGGGATTGACTTTGGCGGACCCTTTATGGTAAAAGTACATAATCTGCGCACAGCTAGGTATGAGAAGGCATATATTGCTTTGTTTATATGCATGGTCTCGCGTGCCATTCATATCGAACTCGTCACCTCGTTAACTTCCCAAGCATGTCTGGCCGCACTAGACAGATTTATTTTTAGACGCGGACTTCTAGCGAAATTTTATTCCGATCAAGGACGGAACTTCCGCGGAGCTGCTAGAGAAATTTCTAAAATTTCAAAATTTTTTGACTCGTCTAAGCCCGAGATTGCACATTATTTAGCTATTCGGGGCATTGAATGGTTCTTTAATCCTCCCTACGCACCCCATTTCGGTGGATTGTGGGAGGCAGGAATCAAAAGTGTTAAATTCCATTTAAAGAGAATAATTGGTAACAACCAATTTACTGCAGAAGAATTTAACACAATCGTTATTAGAATTGAGGGTATTTTAAACTCTCGCCCGTTTTGCTTCTTACCAGCTTTACCCGATGATGGAATTGATGCATTGACGCCGGCACATTTCCTGACAGGCGGTCCTATTCTGGCACGACCCGAAGTAGATTTGACAAACATTCCTACTAACAGACTCACTCGTTGGCGGCTTTGTCAACAGTTAATCCAGGGGTTCTGGAAGCGTTGGTCAAATGAATACCTCCACACCCTTCAGCATAGGCCCAAATGGACTACCCCGGCCAAACAGTTGGAAGAAGGCGATCTGGCGTTGTACTTGACCCCAGGTACACTCCTTGCGTGTTGGCCTTTAGCAAGGGTAGCAAAGCTGATACCTGTAAGTGACGGGATAGTACGTGTTGTTCGGTTGAAGACACCCTCAGGTGAAACGGTACGGCCAATAAATAAGGTGGTACCGCTTCCACCTCCTTAAAATTAATATGACGTGATCAACAAACACATTAATTGATCATTCTTTAGAGTTTCTGTTATTTTCTCGTTTTATCTCTACACAACTACACCAATAGAGCTTATTTGCATTTTTTTTTAAATTTCTCCCTTTTTTTCCTTTTTTTCCTTTTTTTCACCCCTTTTAGCTATCAAAATTTAATTATTTTGGGTGGGGGGTATGTTCAAAATTGGGTTAGAACTCCACTCTTAATTTCAATGTTATTTATTTTAAACAGTCAAGGTTTTGTTTGCGATAAACCAGGCGGTGTTATCTAGCACTGGTTTTGTACACTCGTTTCGAAGCATTCGGCCCGTGCGGTCATGTATTAAAACAATATACATTTTTTGGTGAATGTGTGTGCTACTGCGCTTCTACATAATCCGTCAGCGGAGATTTGTTCTGATTTGAATGCTGTTAACCACTTCCGTAGAAGCCAACAGTATGAACATTAAGGCAAGTGCATGATCATTGTTTGATTTACCGCTAAGAGTATTTTATCGCAACACTACCCTCAAGTCACAGTCCACTTGCTCTAAGGAAATAATCTGGGGTTTCACGCTTAGTGTAAATGTTTCCATTGTTTCTCCAACATATTATTATTTTTTAATTTATTATTTATTCGGTTTACAATCTCTACATTAATACCTATTTTAATGTAAATACATATAAATATACAAGTATTGAGATGTTCGCGTGACTTTTGCTTGCTAGGAAATGATCTTTGACTGGAATGAGTTTTACACCTCTCACGTTTATAAGGCAGCTGGTATTATTATAAAAATTTAAATGTACTTGCAAGGGCACTGAATTCTAAGGGTTCAATCTTACATCTCATAAATATGTTTTTGAGTTAGGCTTTAGTGAGTAAGAGTTCGTGTCACCCTCTCGTTTTAACACTTACAATACTGTGAACTAAGCAATCTAAATACTGATAAAAAATTACCCACTGTCCTGTTTTGAAAATTTATAAACATCATGCTATTTTTAGATTAACAGGCACGTCAATAAATCTAGAGACAGTGTACAATTCCATTCGTAAAATTTTAACTTCAATCGGATTATACATTATAAATATTTGTGATCGCATAAGGATTGGTAGAGTAGAATTCAGCGACAGGATCTCCAAGGTATACAGTGTATAGCACATTGTCATCCCATCCCTGATTTCCCTTAGGACAAATAAAGTTCGATTTAAAAAGAGCTTGGTCTTGTGTCACTCGCTCTTGTACACTGTGAACAAAATATTGCTGTTATGCCTATATTATTGTACATATTAAATCAACTGAACTATATTACCCCTTTAGAGAAAGTTATTTTAGATGCTGTAGACAATTTGAAATTGCAAAGTACAAAATAACTATATACTAAGTAGTTAAATAGTTAACTTTAGGTACCGATATTAGGTAAAGGATTTTTGAGCTTAATCAAGTAATTAAAAATATTTTTGGAAATAACTATCCTATGATAAAATGTCCGATAAAAATTCAAAGTATTTAGGTAACCATAATTCATGAGCCTATCTTACGGTAATTTAGTTAACGAAAGGAGCGGTTTCGAATACATAGTGAGGTGAAGTGGGGTAAGTGCGTAAAGGAGGCAAGTGCGTACACAGCCGCTATTTATTCTATTATAAACCAAAATATGATAGCGAATTGCTATAATTCTATTTTTTTGTGATATGGAATAATAGTCTTGGATGTCGCACTATTCTGGAGGGACTTCCTGTATTTATATCTATTAGAAAATGTGCACCTCGTGTGAAAGCATAAGTCAAGTTCAGTATCATCATCAAAGTGTCTTAGTTTTTATCGATATTTACTGTTCTTTGCGATTATTTTTGGAAAGTGTGAAAAACATACATTAATCATGTTAAATAAATGAATGTTATTGTTTCTTTAAAATTTATTGAAAAAAACACTGCTCTGCTCTAACTCCGCACATGTGTATGCCTGGGTTAAGGGCGCGATCGGGTGTATGGTTGGCTGCCTAAAATCCATCAAAAGCAGGTTATTCTGTTTGGTAAATAACTTTTGTTGGATTGAAAATATGCAAAATGTAACTTCACCATTAGACTCGCAAAACTTTGTACTTTCTAACGAAGGTTTGCTTTTTTTTTCTAAAGTGGAGTAATAAGCAAGAAATAGCTGTTAAAAGTAATGTTAAAATTCACTTACTTTATTTTAGTTACTACATCTAACAGAATCAATTTGTATATAAAAAAAAGCATTCGTTGTATAGCAGAATACATATATAATCGTTCTGTTAAAAAAAATTTCAAAAATATTGATCATGATAGCCGTAGTGTGCTGAATGGATTTTATTGAATTATTACATTAATTGTACGCCATTTTAATAGAAGTTGTTCACGACTTTCGCCGAAGATGGCACTGTTAATGATGTGTAGAATAAGGTTTAAAACTAGAATATTTCAAATTGAATTATTTTGGACTTTGTTTTTGTCGCATTGAAATAAAGTAAACTAATACTATATGGTGAATTACCTTTTGATAAGTGTAATATAATAATGATTGGATTAATTGCGAATATTTATGAAGCCAAAAATGACATAACCTCAACATCCATGGTTGTTTGTAAACTTCCATGTTTCTGTTTACAAGCGATAAGTAAATTATTACAGCACTGTTACTTTGTGAAGCTTATACTATGTTGTAATAGTTTTTAAAAAAAGGGTAGTGTGCCGTATCTCAAAACGTAACTAGATATTCTACAATATTCAATATAAGCAAAAAATTGCATCATGTTAGCAAGAGTAACGTTTATTAAAATATCTTAGTGGAACCATCGCAGGGAAATAGGATACATTTTGTTACAAAGTAGGTTGCGAGTTTGGTACTCAGCAAAATGATTTACAAATTTGAACGATCTGGGGGAGGACTTATTAGTGTTCCCATTCTTTACCCCCACGTAGCAGACTTCCGTCATTTTTTGGTCATACAAAGTTCACATGTAACGTCAAATAGATGTGATAACATTTTCTCAAATTGTGCTGCCGGCAAAAAATGATTATAATAAACAATAAACTTCAAAACTCCCACTAATTATGAAATATATTTTAGACTAAATTAAAAATAAAAGTGTAAAAGTTTAGTTAGGATTCAACAATTTACGAAACTAGACCTAACTTTAGGCATTAGAAAAAAACCATAAAAGAATTCCTTTTTGGTTTATTCTGTCAAAAAATAGCTATTTTGTTACATTAAATTGACTCTGTCAAAAACGACTAAACGTTTATTTCAATAAATATTTTAAACTAATAGAATATTTGGGGTCTTCGGTTTAATATTTTTCATCAAATGCTAATATCGAAAAAGGTATTTCCAATACAAAAAAACTTTGAGTTGTTACCTGTAAAGTGTGCTTTATTAAAACAAAATTATTACAAATGTTTTATTTTTAATGAATAACTAAGAAAATAAAAATAGGTTCAATTGTTGTAACATTTACAATAATGTGTATATGGGTATTTTTGAAAATAGCCTGTTTCACATTCTGTGTAAGAAATTTTATAATATAGGAGTTGAATATTTTTATTTTCTTATCAATACTCGATTCCCATAGAACATCAGTCCAAGATAGTCTAATCAAATCCGCAAAGAATCTTTCATGATTAAATCGAGAAAAACTTCTAATAGTTACATTTATTGGTTTTGTGGTATCAAAATAAACATTTATTTCGCAAAAAACTAATCTGTGATCCGAAACAATATCAGCATCGATAGTACACCTGCACGAACAAATAATTCATCACTTGATAAATATATGGAATCAATAAAGAGTACTGCTGTTATTTGCTATGCGCGTAGGTTCGTTTATTACTAGGATGAATCCATAAGAATCAATGCAGCGTGTGATAATATTACTTAAATTGAAAAGATTCACATTGACATCACCTAAACATATTATATTATCCATCATGGGTGCTAAATAAGATAATATATTATCTAGTTCATCAACACAACTAAGCAGATTAGAGTTTGGGGATCTGTATACTGTGCCTACAGTAAAAGTTTTGCGATTTAATTTAAACATTATCCAAAATATGTTCAAGTATACGAGTCAATTGCAAACCAAACAAAATAACCTGACATTTAAGTTCCTTCCTTACGTACACACCAACACCACCCCCTGGACCCACTCTATCATTATGAAAAAAATTATACCTATTTATATCGACAGAGGTATTGGGGACGTATGAAGTAAGCCATGTTTCAGAGACACCAACCAAATCAAAATGCACATTTAAATGAGCAATTTTCATTTATAAACAACTATACTAGCCTAATAGAACTATTTAATTTACTTTAATTTAATTTAAACTAAACAAATACAAAAAATTAAAGCACTTGTAGCTAAATAAAAATGGAGCAAAAAAGAAAAAAATGCAAAAGAGGCTATCTCCAACGTAACAATTTATCGTATTCTAACAATCAGCAACTTAAATATAATGTGCTGCATGCTTAGTAAACTATAACTACTATATACCTGTTACTTATTACCAACTATGCTACAGGAATTTAAATTACTAGAGGTTACAATGCTGTATGAATGTAAATAAAAAAAATTTTCAGTAAATAAAGACAGTGTGGCATTTACATTTGCACTAACTGTATGGTATCGTTGTTGATGTTGTTCTACAAGTTGTATTAATTTTCAGCATCTGTCTCGTCCATACATCGTTTCACAGGATGTAGTATCCAAGTGAATTCATTATATTCCTTATTGTCTTTCAACGTTTGATCATATTTGGTTTGCTCCTTGTAAAGGGGCCAATATACCTTCTTTTTCATAGGCGTGATTCAATTTCGAAGTACAATAGACACCGCACCTGATCGCTACTCCACAAGTACCAATTTTCCCAATCTAGAAATATATCATGAAAAAATTATGTTCAGATAGAAAATTGTGAATGAAGTTTCTCTGTATTTAGCACTAATAAGTAACCCAGCGACTTTCTCATCAACAAAAGTCACCAACCGCAATGAATAATTAAAGTCATATGTCCTTTTAACATCCATCTATCTATCGCTAACAGGATTTGACAGGATTTCCATTTGCATCGACATCAAGGTTTTGTCTCAACTCTAACTCTACTTTTCCATTTTCTTGCAAATCTTTCATAAGATTGTCCTTCCATACCTAAACAAACTGTCAAGTAAGATATTAAACAATTAGATTTTCTTACAGCGCCTAATTCAGCTTCAATTTTTTTAAATTGGTAGAGTGTCATTGGAGGTATATCCATAACTGAAAATAGTTCCTGAGAATGGCCATGTGAACTGGCAGTTGCCAGAGTACCCCAAACAAATCCATAATTAATTTTTGATTTTTGCGAAATATCTTCAGTGTAATGCTTGTATATCTTATCACACATTGTACATGCAAACATAAGGCAGCTTACTAGACCTAATCCTCTGTTACATTCCTCTTTCAGATATAGTTTTCCACCAGTACAAATTTGGGATTGTCGGTATTGCAGATTTATGTACCAACTTAATACATATTGCAAATTCACTATGCGTTTTCCTCTAACAGTTGGTTCTTTATAAGAGTGATTTATCTCGAAATATAATTCACGAGCCTCTATTCTGAAAAACAAAGTAAAATATTAGATTTTTTAGGAACCCACAATTTAGCATATATACAGGACAACACATTATAGTTAATTTTGACCTACTAAATGTATCACCCTGTAGATAAATTTCCTACCTATACATAGTTTCCGACATGGATATGAAATACAAATAACAATGTATTACCTATTATAGTCTGCTTCTGGTATAAATGACCAATTATCTAAAAGTGAATGTGACCTTTCCTCGGTTGATTTTTCACAGTTCTCTAAATATGAAATACAATGATATAATAATTTAGATTATTTATACAAATTATCATACTTTGTCTCAGTCTGCGACTTCATTGTTTCTGGCTCGGAAGTTTCTTCAGATAAAGTACTTGGATTACTAACTACCTCAGGTAATCTTTGCAAACCTGATGGGCCAGGCTTGTCTAAATTATCTGATGTGGATTTCAAACTGAAAAAGTTTGGGTTTTATTATGACATCTAATTAATATGTGTATTTGTGAAATTATAATGTAACAGGGGCATAACCAGTGTAGTTAGAAGGCTTGAACCATTGTTTGCAGGTGAGGCAAAATTACTCATTTTTAGTGTCAGTACTTAATAATTATATAAAAATCATATGACACCTCCGAGAGCTTACTTCGTTCAAAATATCACAAAAATTCTTCGCATTGTTGTCAAAAAAAACTAAAGCTTATGAAATCCTATAGAATTTTACAAAAAAATTAATAATATTTTGTAAAACACAGTTATCAAAATTCAACGAGGTAAAAACGTAAACGTTATTGTTATGTATGTACCCTACAAATTTGACGAGTATTTCTAATACAGTACAGATGTGCTATTCTGACGTACATTTAAAACTATTCATTGAGAAAATACTAAGTAATTTTTTTCTACGTCATAATTTCAGGGTAATCACACTAACTTAGTTCTATGAAGAATGCAAAAACACTTATATTTTTAGTTTGCATTATCATATTTATAAATTCCAAATAGTCATAATTGGAGAGTCGGGTAATTTGTGGTTTTCTATTCTCAAGGCATCTGAATAATGTATAATTCTTGTGGATGGATATGCGACATTTAAATAGGTATACTTTCATTGTTTTTGGATTTTATATTTCAAAATAAACAGCCACATAAAGATATCCTAGCTACACTACTGAATGTATTATAACTTACAGCGGTAATTGTTGCATTTCAGCCATCTTAAGCGGGCTGCTTTAGACTTGGACGATCGTTTTCTGGTACCACCTGGATTTTGGTTATACACCTTCTTATATTTACCCATCTGAAAAATGTAAATACGTAAATAAAAGAAACGTTACACCAGGCGACAACAGGAAGTAAGTATACTGTAACTTTTTCCGTATTTCAGATAAATATTTGAAATTTGAAAGGCTTGTACAAGACAAAGCGGGAGTACAAATTTTTTGAAATAATTGTGAATTTCAAATTATTTAAGGTCTGACTAAAAGTGAAAAGTACTGTATAAACTACACACCCTATAGTTTTGTACATTTTTAGAATCAGTTAATCATTTTTAGTTCTAGGACATTATTTCAAATTTTTTAGAAATAGGTTTTTTCTTATTTAAGTTTTGAAAAGAAAAGTAAGCGACTGTAATTCTCCTAAATTGGTGTATAATTGTGAGAAAAATTTGAAATCTAACGACTTTTCATGTTATTAGTAATAGTTATATTTTCGCCAGAAATTTCAAAACATTGTTTTTTCTTAAAAGTAAGATTTTGCAAAATCTATTAGGCTGGATCTCAATAAATTTTAAAAGGATTTTTTAAAGTTTTGGTACCCTAAATAATCACAACATGATAGGACATTTTTAGGGGACTGCTTAAATTATAAATAGGGTTTATGTCGTTTTCAAACTGATTTATATAAGACAAAAAAAGCTAGTGTACCCAGTTTCTGTCATTTTCACCATTCGGTGTCATAAATTAAATAATGAATATTTTTGATAAAATAATGTATGCAAAACAAATAATTTATTTATTCAAGAAGACAGTAGTTGCTCGACTAAATCAAATCTACAAAAATTAATGTCATTTTCAAAATCGAATGAAATATATAATTAATTTTGTCCATTACTTCTCTGTCTATCCACAAAGTATAAGAATTTTAGAATATTCTTACCCTCAAGCGCAAATACACCCACACTAAATAAAGCATTAAATGTTTGTTTATAATAATAACGAAATGTCACTCTATGAACAATAAACTACACATTCAAAAATAAAAATTAGCGAATACCATATGCACATAAATGAAATAATACAATACAATACAAATTTGTTTCGGCAAACGACCTTTGGCTATTATTAGAATGCACTATGTACCTAACGCTTTGCTTGCTGTTCAACAAATTCGAATTCGCTGAAGATCATTTACGACGAATAGTTAAAGGAATGGAGGAAAATAAACCATCATCGTTCCGTATCCTAGCAACCGTTATTTGCCTAACTTGGAAACGAACCACTGAACTACTAAAGCTAAAATAAAATAGTTCCCTCTATCATGCGAAAGCTATACCACAAAAGCGGCTATTTTAAAATTAGTTTGTGTTATGAAAATAGAGGGATGCTATCGCGCCTTTAAATTTAGAATATCCACTGGGGTAAGAGCGCAATAGTGAGTTCTTGCCCCTACTACTCTTTTATTTCTATTATTTCTGGGTTTTGTTCTACACTGTTCCATAGAGGAAATTTTTGTAACGTTTTTTTTAGAGCAGACATGGTGTGAAACTACATAAGAAAAAGTAATCGGAGTAACTATTCTAAAGAATTATTGCAAGAAGCGCTAGAAATAGTCAAGTCCGGGCGCATGGGTGCTGACAAAGCAAGCATCATCATCATTAGGTATTCAGTCCTAGAACTGGTTAGACGCGTACCATCATTGTTCCCTATTCTGAACTAACCTACAGATTTCCCTGAAATATGCACAGTTTGCATCTATAACTGTCTGATCTAGGTCTACATCTACCTCTTTTTTCCTATCTCTGCTTGTAATATATCACATAATATTCACCAAAAATGCCTTAGAACGTATTCCGCCCTACTATTTCTCTTTTTCCCCAGATATCCTTGTTCCCATACTATTTCTGTAACTTATTTGTTATTATCTTTGTGTGTCCATGCTATCGTCCTCATACATCTGGAGCATTTCAAAAGACTGCTACCGTTTTTGTGTCTGCATTTCAGCCAACATTTTTTAACATGTTACTATTTATACAATTAGAGGATGGTTATTAAAGAAGTGTGCGATTGCATTATTGAAAGGCTTAAGTAGTCGTTTTTTTTATATTTATTTTGAGGGGGAAAATTCATTATGATTTAAGTTACCTCTTTGGTAGATTTTAACATGGTTCTGAGGCGACTCTATGGCGGGTTTACACTTGTCAGATACCAATGTTGTTCTATGAAGATTGTATATGGATCTGAGGCGACCCTATGGCGGGTTTACACTTGTCAGATACCAATGTTGTTCTATGAAGATTTTATATGGATCTGAGGCGACCCTATGGCGGGTTTACACTTGTCAGATACCAATGTTGTTCTATGAAGATTGTATATGGATCTGAGGCGACCCTATGGCGGGTTTACACTTGTCAGATACCAATGTTGTTCTATGAAGATTGTATATGGATCTGAGGCGACCCTATGGCGGGTTTACACTTGTCAGATTTGTTCAACGGAGATTGTATATGGTTTTGAGGTAACCTTATCGTGGATTTATACTTGTCAGATACCAATGCTGTTTTACAAGGATTGTTAATATGCTTATTTTTATGTAATTAGTTATTTTATGTATAAATAGAAATCATGTATGTAGGGTGTATTTCATGTTACTATTGCAAGGAAAACCCAGGAAAAACTTGCAATGCTACCTAGATATTGTGGGCATTTGATTTTCATTTGTTATTTCTTTTAGTAATGGAATCCATTGTCTACTGAAAGTCACGGATTCGTTTGCAACGCAGTTATTTTTATGTAGGGTTATATAGGCAGCTTCTTTGATTTTGCGTTTTTGGTGGTTTCTTCTTTTCTTCTTTTCTTCTTTTCAGGAGTATGTGTATTCAGCTCGTTCCTTTCTATTGTTTTCTAATTTTATACCCTATTTTACCGAGATTCAGTGAAGGAGGTTAAGCAACCTGTGGCTACCAAGATCCCCCAACACTTAGACATTTGCCGAAATAATGGTTTTCAAGTAAATCCTTTCACACACTTAACATTATTCGAGAATATTGCCCAACCAATTCTTGTAGTTACTTATAATAATCATCATGTTTACGCACAGTTATCTTTTCGTCATTAGTTTATCCATCTTGGGATTGGTTGGATGCGTACCTCCATTGATTTCTATTCTGGGCTAGCCTACACATGTCCCTGAAACCTCTACAGCCTACATCTTTTACTATCTGTGTGCAGTAGTCTAATCTAGGTCTGCCTCTTCTTCTCTTTTTTCCTATCTCTGCTTCTAAAATATTCCGCACTATTCCCTCATGCCGTAGTATGTGGCCTATCATCCTATCTCTCCTATTTTTACCGTTTTCCACATATTTCTTTCTTCCCCTACCATTTTAGTACCTCTTCGTTCTTAACTTTGTCTGTCCATGATATCTTCATCATACGCCTGTAACACCACATTTCAAAGGCTTCTACCTTTTCTTGTCCGCTTCTCCTACTGTCCAGGCTTCACAGCCGTACAATGCTGTGCTCCACACATATGTTTTAAGCAATCTTTCCTTGTTTCTATGTTTGTGGTCTTTGAGCACAATAGTTGCTTTTCTTGTTAAATGTAGCACGACCTTGTGCTAATCTTTGTTTTATATCTTTGTGCTTTTCCCATCTTGCGTTATTTGGCTTCCTAGGTAGCAGAAATCCTTAACCTCTTGTAAGTTCGTGTTAAATACTTGTATTCTTGTTTTGATTTATTTTCCCACCTTTGCAAACTAGAACTTTAGTTTTAGTTTTGTTAATTTTCATACCGTATCTCTCTGTTAGAACCGTTTCCATTTCATTAAGAGCCGCTTCTAACTCTTCCTTGCTAGATGCTAATACCGCTATATCATCTGCAAATCTAAGCATATCAATTTTTGTCCCTGCATAGTAATTCCAAATGTCTTTCTGCATTTGACAGTATTCATTGCCTCTTCTATGTACAAGTTAAAAATCAATGGGGATAGGGCACATCCCTGTCTCACCCCTTTCCTAATGTTTACTTCTCTACGTTCCTGCTCTAATTCTATTACTGCTGTTTGCTCTTTGTATAAGCTATGTACTATTCGTCTATCCCTATAACTCATTCCAATCCTTTTGAGTATTTCAAACATTTTTTCCAATTTACATTGTCGAATGCTTTTTCCAGATCTACAAACCCTATATACATGCTTTCCCTTTTTCTATTGTTTTCTCCATTATCACTCTCAGAGCTAAAATAGCCTCCCGTGTTCCCCTGTTTCGCCTAAACCCAAATTGGTCTTCTCCTAGTATTTCTTCAGCTCGTTTTCCATTCGTCTTTGCACAATTCTAGTTAATATTTTTGACACGTGTGCTGTCAAACTTATTGTTCGAAAATTTTCACATCTATCCGCGCCTTTCTTTTTTGGTATAGTTACTATGATGCTACGTTTGAAATCTTTGGGTATCTCGCCTGTCTCATACATATAGCTTACAAGTTGGAAGAGACGTTCTGTTACTACTTGTCCAGCGGCTTTTAGAGTTTCTGCTTGCACCTTATCTGTACCCGGCGCCTTACAATTTTTCAGACTCTTTAATGCTAATTCAAACTCGTCTCGAAGTATAGGATATCCCAAGTCATCATTTTCAATGTCTGATTCCTGTTCTAATGCAGTTAGTTCCTCTCCTGCATATAAATTCCTTATATATTCTTGCCATCTACTCACTTTCTCTACGTTTTCTATAATGACGTTTCCTTGTGCGTCCCTTATATTTTTGCTATACGGTTTTATATCCCTAAAATTCATTCTAATTAATTTGTATGCTTCGTCTGTCTTTCCTATTTCCATCTTAGTTTGTACTTCTTTGCACTTTTCATCAATCCATTGTTCTTTAGCTTTCCTGCATTTTCGAATAATTTCCCATTTTATGGCTTTGTATCTCTGTTTTCCTGTTTCGTCTGATTTATTTTTGTATTTTCGTCTTTCTTCTATTAAATTCACGATATCCTTTGTTATCCATGGTTTCTTATTTTCTTTTTGTGTATACCCCAAAATATCTCTGGCCGCCATGTCTAGGCTGGATTTAATGTTATTCCATTCTGTTTCTATTTCCTTAGTTTCAGATATTTTCGCGATATCATTCAGCAATTCATTTGACTTTTTTCGAATCTTACTTGAATATCTTTGTCTTTTAGTTTCTCTAAGTCCAAGTGCCTTTTTCCGTTCCTCTTTTCAGATTTTTAAATTTAAGTGCGGCCTTCATAATTACGATGTTGTGGTCAGTATCTATATCTGCTTCTGGGTAGCTTCTACAGTCTTTACTTGATTCCTAAACCGTTGTCTAACAAGAATGTAATCTATTTGATATCGTCCTATATCTCCTGGCATCTTCCACGTATATCGTCTTCTAGCATGATGTTGAAATAATGTGTTTGTGATGATTAAATTGTTCTTGTCGCAAAATTCTACCAGCCTATTTCCCTTTCGTTTCTCGTGCCTAAACCAAATAAACCTACTACCGCTCCTTCCCTACCCTCACCTACCACAGCATTAAAATCCTCCGTAATTATTAAATTTTCATGTCCTTTTACGTATCTTAATATGTCTTCGATATCTTTGTAGATGGCTTCTACCTCTTCGTCACTGTAGCTAGAGGTGGGCATGTATACTTGTATTATTACTGTGTTTACCGGTTTAGATTCTAATCTAACCATGAGTACTCTTTCGTTCTTTTGTAAGTAATTTTCCACACAGTGTCCTATCTTTTCCGCATAACTATCCCCACACCCAAATTTCCGTCCTCTGCTCCTGTATGAATTACCCTGAAGTCTCCACTCCAAAATCCCCGCCTCTGGACACCGAACTTCGCTGATCCCTACTATGTCTAGTGATAACCTATTCATTTCGATGTTTAGGTTCTCTAGTTTACCTACTTGCTTCATACTTCTAACATTCCACGCTCCGACTCGCAGAATGTTCCCGACTCTTATTTTAACTTTCCGATCGCATCCTCCGAAGTAGTCCCTCCCGGAGATCCGAATGGGGACTATTTTAACTCGGAATCTTTTACCCCAGAGAATGCCATCATTTTATTATAATTTAGGTACGCTGTGTACTTGGGAGATAATGTGGTGGTTTCCCGTTGCCTTCCACATCGCGGTAGTGTGTCTTAGACTGCCATACCGACCCCTATGGTCTCTGCCAATCTAAGTACCGAAAGAGCCGCTGCCCTCTTTCGGGGACCTGTCTTAGTCTGGTTCCTCACTAACGACCCTACTACTTTGGTTGGACCTGTAGTTTGGCTCTTTAGCTCATTAGAACACGCAAGCCATTTCACCTGTTCTAGTAATTTAGAACTTCGGCAAGGTGCAGGTCCATTCGAAATGCAAGCAAGCTTTTCAAAATTTCCCTAAACACAATAATGAACCATTTAAAGGGAATACGTATTGCAAAATCAGAAACGTATGGCCGGAGCACTGCTCTTTCAAAGACAAATGAGAAACGTCTTGCTGATGGACTCTTGACCATGGATAGGTGCGGATTTCGGTTATCTAGGAAGGAAGCACTGGAGTTGGTTGGTCAGTTTGTTACGACAAACAATCTAAAAACTTTATTTAAAAATAGAGTTCCTTCTGAAGATTGGTTTCTTGGTTTCAAAAAGAGAAATAATTTATCTTTAAAGAAATCACAAAGCATTTAAATCGCTCGTAAGAAAAGCTGCAATCCCTTTAATATTAACGAATATTTCTTATTATTAGAAAAAACTATTCGGGATTTGAGATTGAAAAATTGCCCATTAACAATTTAGAACCTTGTAGAATCTAGTTTTTGTACAGCTCCTTCGAGAATGAAAATAGTAAGCCGTAAAAGCTTGCCATTCTGCGAACGGTTAGTGCTCCTGGACGAGAAAATATTACAGTTTTACTAGCAGCTTCCCCATCTGGCGATAAGGTATCACCATTAATTATTTTCAAAGGGAAAATATATGGGATCAGTGATGTGCGCCAGAAAATACTGGTTACCCTGAAACAACTTATGCAGAAACTACTAGTGGATGGATGGAGACCACTGTATTCGAAAATTATTTTGAAAGGGGTTTTCTGAAAGCAATTAGACCTGACCGCCCGGTTCTATTAATATATGACAGTCATTCCAGTGATATAAATATCAATATGATAGAAACGGCATCCAAAGAAAATGTGACAATTTGAAACTGCTTCCCCATACTAGTCACGTCTTGCAGCCATTAAAAATCTTTAAAAACTACGTGGGATCACAAATCAGTAACCTAAAAAAGGAAGAATCTTGAAGTCAAACTTCCAAAAAAAGAATTTTCAAAATTGATTGAAGAAATTTAGTTAGACTTAAATAAAGATATAATTATGAATGGTTTCCAAAAAGCAGGCATTTACCCATTTTCCAGAAATGTCATTCCGGATTCAATATTCAGCAGTATTTCTCTGAAGTAATGGAAGGAGCTACACAAAGAAAACGATCAGAACCAGGAATCAAATTTTTCAAGCCTAATTGAAGAAGCTACTGCGCATCCTCTAATATTTTTAGATCTTCTCCACAGCAAATAGTGGACTTCGTTGCCAATCCTGATGAGGAAAATTATGCCTTAATTAAAGAAAGACCTGCTGCAATATTACCAGAAAGTTCAAATATTAATTCTCATTTGGCTGGGCATTGTGCTAGTTCTCATCCTTCACCGAGTGCATCAAAGACAGTCATACTTTCGAGGATCTTCTTTTAGAGACAGAAAAAAAAATTACTTTAAATGTCCCAAAAAAGAAAAGAAGGTTTGCGAAAGAGGCGGAAGTGATCACAGCCACAGACATCAAAACTGCTAAAGAAGCTCAAATTAAGAAAATTGTAAATGTGTCAACCTCAAAAAAGATTTTTCCCAAAGAAGACAAATTATGCTCAATTTGCGAGTGGGACTTTCAGTACTACATTAATAAAGAAGAATGGATTGAATACATTAGTTGTAAAAAATGGGCGTGTGGTATTTGCAACAAGAGATCTAAAAAAAGGCAATACGAATGTGAACGATGTTGGATGACGATTAGATAGGACAAATAACATAGAACGTTTAAAAAATATCTTTTGTATATTTACTGTTTACCTTGAATTTTGTTTTAAATATATTAGCCAATTTATATGATCGTTTTATTTGACTAATCTTGTTGAAAAATCCTTCTATATCTTTAAAAGTGTGTAACTTTGCAACAAATTAACATATTTTAATGCGATAAAAAGCATTTTGTAGTTGACTTGCCGAATTATTCTACTTTTGCCTTATAACATGAATTTTAAATGGCCATGTACACACTTGCCCCGTTTTCAGGGTAAGTGCGGAAGTATTATGCGTCTTTTATAATTTTCCTTAAATATGAAAATATTGAAGTGAAATCGGTGTTTTGAAGAATTTTAATTAAAGAATAAATACGCAGGTATTTGTTGATAAATATAAGTGTTAAGGAATTATATAACAAATTAAAGATATATACGTTATAAGTCAAACTTACAATAAACTAGTCCGCTGTTACCGCACTTTACCTTATCCTTATATGAATATACAATCGGTTATTTATATATATATTTATATATATATATATATATATATATATACAGGGTGAGTTTTTAGTGTGGCAACGGTCGATAACTCCGTTATTATAAAAGCTACGTAAACCAAATTTGGAGGCATATTAGGCATGCCTAAAGTGCAAATTTTAAAAATATTTGGAAGCATACAGGGTGTTTCATAATTCCAGGACATATTAAACTTATATTTTTTAAATAGAACACCCTATATATTATTACATTTTGAAAAGCCCATAAAGGAGCTTTAATTTGATATCAAATTGTATCTGTCTATTCCTTTTAGTTTTGAGATATTCAACTGTTTTTAGAAAAAATGACCCTGATTAGATACATTGCCACTACACTAATAAACAACTTATGTTAATTTTCAAGATGCAGAAAATTTTACCATATACCATAGTATATTTGTAAATATTATTTTTTTGAAATTTCTTCACAGTATACAGGGTGTCAGGTTTCGCAAAATGAAATTTTTAAAAAATTTTTTAAATGGCACCCTACCAATTTTATTGCTACAATGGATAGTTCATTGAGTGTCCTTTCATTTTTGTTAAGCATTCCCTATACCTAAATCCATTACTTTCTGAGATATTTTTGATTTTCTTCAAATTCTATGAATGTTTTTAATTTACATAACTAAAAATAACTTACTATTGGAGAATATTATAAAACAATTAATACATATTGATTAACAATCAACTACACTTATCCAATAACAATTTTCACTAAAGATATAACAACCTACAATAATACGCTATCAACAGAATTCTGCCAGATCAACAATATTCATTTTATAGAAAATGTTCAAACAGGAAATCAGGCAGGCTTTGAAAAAAATAACAATTACAATCAAAATGTCATTTAGGTTTATTAATTGTAGTGTGTTGTCATTTAACACATTATCAGTTCTGTTTTAAATGTAACCTTGAAGGAGTTTTCAAAATGAATTTTACCGTGGAAGAACAAATAAATATGATTTGGGTATTGGAGCAAGTTTAAGAAATTTCCTACTTGCATCAAGAATATACCAAGAGAAATATCCTGTTAAATGACAACATACTACAATTAATAAACCTAAATGACACTTTACATGTAATAGTTATTTTTTTCAAAGCCTGCCTGATTTCCTGCTTGAACATTTTCTATAAAATGCATATTGTTGATCAGGCAGAATTTTGTTGATAGCGTATTATTGTAGGTTGTTATATCTTTAGTGAAAATTGTTATTGGATAACTGTAGTTGATTGTTAATCAAAATGCATTAATTGTTTTATAATATTCTCCAATAATAAGTTATTTTTAGATATGTAAATTAAGAACATTCATAAAATTTTAAGAAAATCAAAAATATCTCAGAAAGTAATGGATTTAGGTATAGGGAATGCTTAACAATACTGAAAGGACACTTAATGAACTATCCATTGTAGCAATAAAATTGGTAGGGTGCCATTTAAAAAAAATTTTTAAAATTGCATTTTGCGAAACCTGACACACCCTGTATACTGGGAAGAAATTTCAAAAATGTGATATTTACAAATATACTATGGTATATGGTAAAATTTTCTGCATCTTGAAAATTAACATAAGTTGTGTATTAGTGCAGTGGCAATGTATCTAATCGGGGTCATTTTTTCTAAAAACAGTTGAATATCTCAAAAACTAAAAGGAATAGACAAATATAATTTGATATCAAATTAAAGCTATTTTTATAGGCTTTTCAAAAATGTAATAATATATAGGGTGTTCCATTAAAAAAAATATAAGTTTAATATGCCCTGGAATTATGAAACACCCTGTATGCTTACAAATATTTTTAAAATGTGCACTTTAGGCATGCCCGATATGCCTCCAAATTTGGTTTACGTAGCTTTTATAATAACCGAGTTATCGACCGTTGCCACACTAAAAACTCACCCTGTATATATATATATATATATATATATATATATATTACTATGTAATTTGTAGGTTAGAATTGGTTATATAGGTCATAGGACAGTTTAGGGTAGGCTAGCGTGTATAAATACCATCTATTAAAAACTTAAATGTATAAATACCGCTTATTAAAAAGTTAAATAGGTGTCTTAGAAATCGAATGTAACGATTTATTAATTTAAAGTAGGAATTTTAAAGTTAATTATATTTCAGTTTCAGCTTTTCACTTATTTGCAAGGACATTTCATAATATTTAGGGAGCAGAAACAATAAATGTTAAGCATCTATCATAAAGGTCAAATTATTAGCGTATAATAGGTGAAAAGCTTTTTCATTTTACTTTAGCGTAAGATCAATAATTTTACGGGCATAATTTTAACGAAGTAGAAACATTTAGTTAAGATCGTTTAGCATATGTAAATAGTATAGGAGAGAATTGAGCATAAGATAGCATTTAAAAACACAAACAGGGCAGAAAGAGATTGGAAAGTGTCTTCGATAAACAAAACTCGACGGTTACGATAGGCATGTTTTAGGTAACGATTATTTACAAAGATGGGGCGCGTGGTCAACAACCTCATAAGAAAATCAATATTTTCTACGAATGCAAATAGACGTTAAGACAAGCCGGGATCGATATGAAAACAAGGACAGATGGATTATAGCATATAAAGGAGGGAGATGCAAATGTTAGATATCGGTTTGACTTGGTAACTAACGAAGGAACAAGGATAGCTTCGTGGCTATAAGCAAGAGTGAGGTGGAACTTGTTTTGTATAAGATATCGATTTTATATGAGGAGAGAAATTAAGGAATGTTATTGGACGTTACAGGTAGAAGGGAGACTCGTGACAGTCTGAGTTTAAGAGAGGGTACATATGTGAGTGGTATTCGTAAACGAAGCATAAGAGAGGAAATGTTCGTATATGAGATTAAGAGAGATGGGGCTAGGTTCGTCTTATATTGGGAGGCGTGGATCTAACGAGAATCTATTTTAGTTGAGGCTAATTTCGGTGAAGCAGACCAACCGTTAGACGGTTATAAGTGATTTTCGCGGTAATTTGTGGGATACGAGCGTTAAAATTCCAGGAGTGTAAAGACCGTTGATGTTTATCTACAAAATTATTGAGAATTATGGAAGGATAACTTGGGGTTGTTAGAATTTGATATCGGTTATGATTTTGGGTTTCGAGAAGTGTAGCAACTACTAGGAGGTTACTGAGAAAATTGAACACAGGGGGGTGTTTTTGGTCTATATAACCAGTTGTAAGGGAGTTAGGGTCTCTCTTAGTTTCTTTGCTTGTCATCGACGTTTAATTCAAGTAGTATGTGCTTTTTAAAAAGTTGTTATTACACACAAGCTGATGTGCGGAAGTTGTTATCGTTTGAAAATATTGAAGTATATGTAGAAATGAAAAGTGAAGCTTTTCCAAGTCATGTAAGTACAGACTACTGTTACTTTGGTTGTTGGGGCTTACGTGGTGTCCTAAGATGAATGTGCGATTGTGAATGCATCACGTAATGATTTGCTGATGGTATATGGAATAGAAGAGGAGTTTAAGCAGTTTGGATGCACTATCAATGGTTTGTTGGAGAGATTTGGATAGCTGCGTGCAGACAGGAATTGTGTGACTCAACTCGGGAGCGGTTTCATAACCTAGAATTAGTATTGAAAACATTATCATCGAGGGCTGGATTGCGGATGCAGGCGATGTGATGGTTACCAGGTAACTCATATTTGACATAAGTCAAAAACTTGACAATGTCAGATATGATTGACAAAAATGCTAAACGTAATTGAAAGTTAGGTTTATGTATAGTTCGTATACGATTTAGATTTGTAAATTTTCCAATTACAGTCATTGGTCTCGGTGGCGTAATTGGTAAACGCACAGTTCCGGCAGAACTGAGATGCAGGTTCAAATCCTGTCCAAGACCTTATATTTTCCTTCTTTTAATTACTAGCTCGAATTGAAATGATCATTTGGGTTTTGCATAAAAGTCTAAGTTATTATCTCATCTTATTAATTGTAATTATATATATATATATATATATATATATATATATATATATATTAATATATATCTCGTATGTCTGTTACGTTTCCTTAATATTTATCAGTATTTATATTTGGGCCTTTTCTTTGTTACATTATATTTAATAAATGGATAAAAGTAAATTTTGTTGTGAACCAATAATATGCCACGGCTTATTGAAACTTATCTCAGGTTTTAATGAATTTAAATAATTATAAACAAACAGTGTGGGTACAAAACTGTATGCCTAAATATTAACCACTGCCAGATACAGCCTCCTCTAGTTAATTTTTAATATACTTGCTCTAAAACTGGGTGTGATCTTTACTACCATTTGTATTCAGAAAATAAACAAAGTTAGAATGCTTAACTTTTGATAAGATTTTTAGATTTCAATGAATACTACAGCTTTTTAAGTGTTACAAATATAAGAACTAAGTTGTTTTATACCTGTAATTCCATTGAAGTCCGCCTGCGTTTACAATAATGGACCTTGGACTGCATACAGACCACCAAAACTTGGAAGTGCACGATTACCTGTTAAATTTAAGTTTTAATATTTTGTATTTAAAATTTCACGCTTTAATTTTAGGCTTTAGAAATACTAAAAGGATATTATAATAAAAAATGATACTCAGAATCGGCTATCTAATTAGGACTCGTTCAAACTATCACTGCGGAAACACTGCTCAGAATAATGGAATCTTCTGGACTATTTTTAGCTCTCGGTACCTCAATTCACATCAGCTTGGAAGCCAAACACATTTCACTGGAAGAACAAATAATCTTCTGGACTACTAATGGTTGTATAAACCTTTTAAATTTACTACACGTTGCACAAAACCTCTTTTAACTTCAGAATTACTCTTTCAACTAGCTTCAGCTCTTAATACTTGAATAAAAACACGAGAGCAGGTAAAACACATCTATTCTGTATATTACAAATTTTATAAGCTCATTTATTTATATCCTTATCACCTAGGAGATCTCTTAAAACAATTTTCATTTGCCTACTACCTCTATAAAGTTATTACAATTACACTCCTTGATCAATTATTTACAAACATCTCTAATCACTCTTTCAAAACCTTTCATTTGGATCACTTGGTCCTATTTTCCATTTGTTACATCTTGTTTTTAATTTTCCATTTACTTATAATTATTTTCTAACATCACATACTAATGAATTGTGTTTCAGATATTATGGTACCTAATATATATAGTAAACATACATATAGTGAACATACATTAAACAAACATTAATTTTACATCCTATAACTACTTATTTCTACTAAAACATGCTAAATGACTTATTTTTTTTAGATATTGTGGTATGTCTTACTTTTACAAACAGTAGTGTCCATTCAAATAGTGAAGATAAACATTTTATACAATCCACAGAAGCTTCCTCAAATGGAATTACGTTTGATTTTTATAAATTAAATTAAATAAACACCTATTTGAAATCTCAAAAAGCTCTATCACACTGAAATAGCATTCGATATTAGTTCAGTAATTAATTTTGTACGATCTTGTTTATCATTAGTTTTAAATTGGATATTTCATAAATATGAGTAGTAAATAAGTGCGTCTAACCTTGGATATTATATAGAACATTACATAACATAACAATATATATATATATATATATATATATATATATATATATATATATTAGCAGTGAAGGATTTAGAATCGAAAAAGATAACGCCATTAAATCAACAGTGCATTGATGGACATCTGCAAGGGTACGTTTAAAGAATTAATATGAAGCATACAGGAGCGAACAATCTAAAAAAATCTTCAAAATTTCTGTTAATATGTAAAAGATTTGCAAATTACTATAAAGACCGCACGACCAGGCAGAGTTGTCAGTTCCAGTAAAAATAGGAATTTGCTAATATTATGATATAAATTATTGGATATAGTGCTAAAATTAATTAATTTAATGTGTATATAAATGAGTGCTTGTGTAGATAAACTTACATAGTCAAACTCAGTAGAAATTATAGATCAATCACCGAATTAAGGAGATTTTAGTGTTAATAATTAGCAGCAATTACAATCAGTGATATTTGTAGCCGCATTTCAACAAACTAATCTGTTTCGATATTCATGATTCATAATTGGGTTTATATTAAAACCAATAAAGAATAGTAAGAGAAGTTTGTTACAGTATGTATACATAATTGGCTATTTATACATGTTACATTTATAAGTTATATTTAGGCATATATATTTGTTTTGGTAATAACTACATCGTTATAAATAACTAGGTTTATTTATTTAAACTTACGGACAATCCTGTTCAAAAAAATGATTAATACTATATAAGGATGTTAATGCTTAAATTAGCGTTAAGTTATAAATTTAGATTTGCCCTGAAGAGACGGGGACACCCGAACCATTTTAAGTGTACATCAGCTAACTACAGTGGTGTGGAAGTGTGTTCCTATGAAGGTAACAATAGAAAAATATAAAAATCATAAAATTGCTGAAATACAAACAAACTACGTTACAATATTCTCTTACCCTGAAAGGCTATTTCTATTTTTGTAGTTGAGGGGCGTCAAACCGTCTTGTTACAGCACCTCTTTCGATATTTTCTCAACACGGAGAACGGTTATTCCAAATAGGTCTCCTTTGCTTTTGGTTTTTCAAATTTAATCACATTGTACATTGCTTCTTTCTACAATTCTGTAAAAATACTTCGCAAATTTTGGTCAATTAAATAAATCTGAAAAATAAAATGCCTCTCCCAACGAGTCCATAACTGAGGTGACTGGATATCCTTTTACAAAAAATACCATTTTTATATAGTTCATAAATAAATGCAAATAAAATTTTACCTAAGCTTAAACTCTATTAACAATAACCTCCAGAGTTATATATACACGTACATTAACTTTAAATGAATCTAATGTTACATTCAACTGGCAAGGTGTTATTAACAAAAATCAAAAAAAAATTAATTCATAACTAATCGCACCATGTCATTGTTCTAGTTTCCAAGATTTATCTATACGACATTTTCAATTCCAATTTATGAAAATTCTCGTTATAGCAATACATCGGACAACATAGCGCAATAGCAACTTTTCGTTAACCTTTCCAATGTCTATTAAACATACTAACTTGTCACTTTTTAACCAATAACAATTTCACTAATACAGCTTGCATTTAAAATCAATATACACTAATTCTCGCTAATTTAAGCCAACATAATAATTACTCTCATGATTTGTTAATATTCAACTACAGAATTACGAATCATTTTCAACTTAGTTTTAAAATTGACATGTACATAGTTAAAAAGTATAAATATAAAAGTTAACCATCAGTATTTCTAATTTTCATCATCTAACATAGCTCTCTTAACACAACAAACTCAAAATTCAAATTATTGGAGGTGTTGAAAATGTTGAATGCGAAAATTGAAATCAATTTTAATAAGATTTGAGGGTAAAATAAATAGTTTATTGATAAACTGAGGTTAAAGAAAATATTGATTCCTTACTGAAGGAATATTCTGAATTAGAGGACGCAGGGTCTAGAATTGCTAGAGGATATGAATATTGGTTGTAAATGAACACTCCAGGGCTTACCTAATATCAGCAGCATAAATAATACGATAAGGGAAAGATATTATCGTAAGATCAAAAACGCCATTGACCCGCCACTTACGTAAATTTTTAACGTATTTTAACATTTCTGATATAAATACAATTTTGACCTATCATTTAAAAATACTCATAATTTATAACGCGCTGCGTTACGCTAGCTATAAATTAGACGGAAAAAGATAAATTTAATGAATTTGAATGCACAAATTAAATATGGACTCACCCTGTATAAGACTTTTAAGAAATAATTAACTTTAATTAAGCATACTTTAATTCCCTTGCTTTTAGAATATACAATTTTAGTTACGGCAGTTAGTATAACTAAGGCAGTAAAAATGGATTTTTTTAAAATGATTTATACAATTTAATACAATATTAAGATAACGCATTAGTAATTAAATAAATTATTAAATAAAAATCGCTGAAATAAAAAATTGCATAAATCAAATAATGTAATAAATATGTAATAAATACAGGGCATCATGCAATGAACAAAAAAACAGAGTATACGATAATGAAATATATTATTACGAGAGAAATGCAGATTTATATCAAAGCATGGCTAGATGTTCAAGACAAATTGCAAAATTACGTGACTGTTAGGTAATTAACAGGACAATAATATTAGCATAGATTAAAATGGTTATATTGTATTACGCAATTAAGAAGATTTCTATAGTGCGAGAAATAATCAGACCCTATTATAACCCCTCTGCGCCGGTACGCGAGCCACTACGTCAGTTGGTAGCAATGTTAGATAATGTAAAAATTGATGCGCAAATTATAGATGACGTCACACAATATGCAAATTATTGCAACACAATTAAAAGTTATACAAATTTTAAAGAAAACTCCAACGAGGTACTCACGTGAACATGTAGGGCTTCTTGCAGAATTACTCCATAATGTCGGCAGCGGCTTCGCTGATCTTTCGGGCGTCGACTACTTCGCTGATCTTTCGGGCGTGGGAATTCTTGAGCCCGGTTCAACCCAAATTCGATTTGTCTTCTTCTTATGTAGAGGTTCGATGAAGGAATTGGTTTAAGGAACGATAATCAAAAATAAGGCAAGGAGCCTACATAACAAAAAAAACACGATACGATACGGCACAAAGATAACTCCTCTTGATGGCGTCTAGATCACCAGTCCAGACACGTATATCGAAAATCACCATTCCCTTCTTGGCATCCCGCGTCGGCGCAATCTGGCGCAAACGCACTGTCTGAAGTGACGGAAATACGCACACGTCCTTTTAAATTTATGGCGCGAAATTTTTACAAATTAAAACTTAATTGAGAATGTCTAGTGTCGATTTCGGCACGTAACAACCCAACGAAAAAAAGAAAGAATAACTATTTGCGAGCAGTTAATTAAAAAACGTCAGAATGTAGTAATATGGACGAGTAGTAAGGGGTATGCGGGAAGTTGAAGGTTTAAAAGAAACGCAGCTTTAATTTAATACGTAATATGACTAGATTTACCGTAGAGAAGAAAACGCCGCAACAACATAATTCTTTGAACTTACACTTTTACGGATAGGGTACTTTCAATTTACATGTTTGTAGAATTATGGTCGTTACGACCGGTTAAAGGGGTTAGAACCAGGAGAGTTCATGGCCGATAATGTGGAATTTTGTGTTATGTTGAGTAAAAAGCGATATGTGTTAGCTGAAAAGATAGAAATTTACATGCTGGAGGTATCTGAACCCTAAAGGTTTTAACGATTGGAATTCAAACAGTGAATAATATTATGAGCTTATATGTTACTTTTTAATGAGGTATATGTGAATTTTAAATTTTAAACTGGTTGGTATTCATAGAGTAGGAAATGAAGCGAACGCAAAAGTTTACTTATTTTGTTGAGCAATGAATTTTAGTGACCGAATTAGTGTTGGTTTAATTTAAGCATGGTATCGTGCAAGAAAGTTGCAATATTTTGCAACATTTTAAAATAATATGAAATATGTATGTTTGGAATTTTAAATGTAAATTTTGTTGGTATAATTTAGTGTAGTTGAAGCATCAAACATTAGTGTTTTAAACGAACACTAAAATGGCATAAGGAAAATTTTCTATTTATCTATTTTCTGTTTGCTATTAAGTGCATTTCTAGAACTTGGGATTTATAATGACATAAAATTTAATATGAGAAACAAAAAAATTGGAGAGATAGCTTTATTGAGGGATATAATTTAATCTTTTCTTGATTTCTTTTAGAAATACCTGGCTGGAGTGAGGTTAAGAAATTAGTTTTTTAGAAATGTATATTTGTGTTTTTACTGAAATTATTTAACCTTACTAGAGGTTAAGTATAAGTTGATTTTCATTTGCATTTATTTTTAAACTAGATAGTAATTAGGTCATTGTGAAAGGATGTTCTATCACACTAGTGATGGAATTGTATTTGGAAGAAGCATTTGCTTTTACAATTTTATGTAATTATGACAAAATCAATGAGTGGTTTTACGGTATTTTACAGGAAAGTAACGTATAAGGTAATAGAATAAATCGAAGCAAGGGAGACCTATGCGGAATAACAGTCTTTGATGTAGAAATAATAATGGTGGGATTGCTGTGACAGACGGTTTGGTGTCCCTCAATTATGACAGTAGAAACAATCTTTCAAAGTAAGAGATTAATATAACGTAGATTGTTAGTATTTCAGTCAATTTATCTATTATTTTATTATTTTTTATTTCTAATTATATCATTATATGTGTAATATTTTTTTAGGAACCTACTCCCTCGCCACTGTAGTTAGTCGAAGCACCCTTATATTGTTACGGGGTCTCCGCTCTTTCAGGGCAAATCAAAATTAATAACGTAGCGCTCATTTACTCGCAACAAAGTATTATTCGGTATCTTTTGTGAGTTGTGCTTAATACGAGACCAGTCGCATATGAATTGGACCAAAGAAAATATTCAGCACACTGCTATTTTGTTGAAGTAGCTGTTCAGTACTAACTATCACCTACCTATTGTACACATCAGTGCATGTTTAGTTGCCTGTATGTATTGAGGTGCATTCCGGCCTACTTAATTACAGTCCACTTAAATCATTGTAACTTACTTAGCTTTCTAGCAACCGTTGTATTTTTAAAAACAATGTAATGTCAATTATGTCAAAATAAATAAGAACCTTCATAAAATTAGAAGAATTAATATTAAACTATACACCAATCAAGCGATGATATCCCGCACGTAGTAAGGATCCTCGCGCAGTGGGAAGCAGTTCCCTAACAGTAGCATTTATTTGAATTTCATAATTTCACAGAAACAATTATGCTTATTTGATAATATATATTTTTAACAATTAATCAACAATATCTAATGCTTATATCAGCAATAGCAATTATAAAATATAGACAAAAAGGAAAAAGTGTCTGGCGCTTAATAATTGGACCAAATTTTTTTGAACAATTTGTCGGAGTTACCACTGTGTACAATCACCCTTTCGTTTTAAAACTGCATTGTATCAACTAATGTTTTGCAGTACCTAGGTTGAAATTTATTCCAAATTTCCTAAATTCTATTTTTTAATTCTGAAATAGTACAAACTGGTGTGGTTCGAAGTGCTTTTTTTATCTGACGCCCAAGGGCTTTAATAGGGGAGAGATCAGGACTGCTTGAAGGCCATTGTAAAACAGGCACATTCATTTCTTACAACCACGATGTAACTGATTTTGCCGTATGGCAGGCTGCACCATCTTGTTGAAATATAAATTCCCCTTCTGGCAGTTGAATTTTATTAATGGACGGCACAATTCTTCTTGTATTTTCAGCATTGATAGTGCCATCAATAAAATGCAGACGTCCAACTCCTTGTGATGACGTCCATCCCCACCAGAGATGCCGGAAACTTAACCTTTTTTTTGAGACAATCTCTGTGATATTTTTCCCCTGGCATTCGAATAACTTCGTGAATCGCCAACGCATATCTCAAACTTCGTCACTCCAGATAACCGAGTTCCACTGACGACTATTCCAGTTTTGGTGCTCCTTTGCCCATAAATATTGGTTTCGTTTTTGTTTTTGTGTAAGGAGTGATTTTTCCTTAGCCTATAGTAAAATAATACAAGTTTTTAAGTTTTTACGATTGTAGAAACTTACCTTGTAGAACCCATACCCCATTTTTTTCATTCTCCTCAAACAAGTATCTTTTGATATATGTGTGCCAATCGCATTTGCCCGTTTTACAGCTAATTCTCGCGAGGAAACTCGACGGTCTTCGTTAATAAGCGCCCGGAGAATTTGCTCATCTCTTTTCGTAATCTTTGCAGTACGCCCAGTTTTAATTATTGTTTGAATACTTCCAGTCTTTTTAAATTGAGAGATTATGTTCTTACTGTTCCTTAAGGGCTACTTAAATTTTTTTGTAATTTTATGCTCTGAAAGTCCATATTTATGAGCGAACCATTTTGAAAAGTTAATAACCACGTAATAACTTATAAAAATGCAAAGGAAGAGAAAATAAATCAAAAACAAGAATACAAATAGGTAACGAGAACTTACAAGAAGTTAAGGATTTCGGCTATCTAGGAAGCCAAATAACGCAAGATGGAAGAAGCGCAAAAGATATAAAACAAAGATTAGCGCAAGGTCGTGCTACATTTAACAAGAAAAAGCATCTACTGCGTTCAAAGAAAACAAACAGAAACAAGTAAAAGATTGCTTAAAACATATGTGTGGAGCACAGCACTGTACGGTTGTGAAGCCTGGACAGTAGGAGAAACGGACAAGAAAAAGGTAGAAGCCTTTGAAATGTGGTGCTACAGACTTATGATAAAGACATCATGGACAGACAAAGTTAAGAACGAAGATGTACTAAAAATGGTAGGGAAAGAAAGAAATATGTGCAAAACGGTAAAAAATAGGAGAGATAGGATGATAGGCCACATATTACGGCATGAGGGAATAATGCGGAATATATTAGAAGCAGAGATAGAAAAAAAGAGAATTAGAGGTAGACTAGGTTAGACTACTGCACACAGATAGTAAAAGATGTAGGCTGTAGGAATTTCAGGGAAATGCGTAGGCTAGCTCAGACTAGAAATCAATGGAGGTACGCATCCAACCAGTTCCAAGATGGATAAACTAACGAGGAAAAAAGTAACTGTACTCAAACATGATGATTATTATAAGCAATTACAAGTATTGGTTGGGCAATATTCTCGAATAATGTTAATTGTGTGTAAGGATTTACTGGAAAACTATTAATTCGGCAAATCTCTAAGTGCTGGGAGATCTTGGCAGTCACAGGTTGCTTAACCCCCTTCACTGAATCTCAGTAAAATAGGGCATACAATTATAAAACAATAGAAGGGGAACCGAATTGTATATAGGCTGTATGAAAATTTCAGGGAACTGTGTAGGCTAGTTCAGAATATAAATGAGTGCAGGTACGTGTCCAACCAGTTTTGAGAAAGAAAACCTAATTGTGATGTATATTAAATCTAATCCACAATAAAATAAATCGTGGTAGATTTTTATTTTACCTATCGAGAATTCTTATGTAACTGTAACAAGCCCAGGGTAAGGTTCGGATGGAAATTGGCTTTTAGTAAAAGAAAACTCTTAAGACTTTTAGCTAACTGAGTTTTTGACCCACGGTCGCATGAGATGGGGTCAGTGGTTTTATTAAAGTTGGAAAAAACAAGATAAAGGACGCCACCTAAATTTTTTATAAAGCAACTGACTAAATCAATTTGCTTAAAGGGAAAATTTGGAAACCTAGATTATCGCTAACCACTTTAAATAAAAAGTTTGATTGTCACAAATATGTTACCTACATCTGGTCGTCTTTTTCACTGAACTAACGATGACTAGGGCGACTTTGAAACATAAATACTACCAACATAGATACCCTATATATCTTACGAACCAGTATAAATATGAAATCTTTGATTTAGTTTCAATTAGTTTTCACTGTATCGTGGTACACATTTGGGTAAGTTTAACCTTTTAAATACCTAACAAACTTTGGAGAAGTTTAATGATTACTGAGTAATAAACTGAAGTCAAAAATAACTCTATATTCTCTTTTAAGATAAGTAATGAACATTTTAAATTATAAGAGTACTTAATAAAAAAATAAAATTCTTATAAATGTAGTTTTTTGAATTGGATATTTAACTTTTAACACATTATTTTTCATAATTAATAGTCTGGGGTAGCGCTACTAAGACTTTACAGTTCTTTAAAAAATTTACTTAACTTTTGGCAAATATTATCAATTAATTAATTACTCTAAGTTCAAACTTCATTATACAAGACTTAGGCCCTATTAAATCAGCATGTTGATATTTTAAATTGTGGTAAACAAGATAACTATTAAGCATGTAGCAAACAAATCATGATTATTTGTCTGCATATGTTACTATCGTCTATATACAACCGGTGAGGTACAATTTTCAAGGTTGAACACTCCATTAATTACAAAAAATTGTTGTACTCATTGTAACTTTACATTTTAACAGAATAAGCTTTTAGCAAATTAATTAACAAAATTATTCGCACGAACCATAATGAATTGTATACAACAACCTGAGGTAGTTACAAGCTTCAAAAAAGAATTCATTACATACATAGATTACGTAATGAACTTTGCTACGGCAGCCTTATCTTAGAAACTTAAACATTCTTACCCATAGCGGTAATGACCTATAACCTTCAAATGACATGTCGTTCATCAACTAAACACGCCAGGTGTAGCTGCATAGCGAAATCCACCATTTATCCAACAAAATTGCTCACGCATTTATATTTTAAACAAGTTCCATAAAATTTGCTTGAACCAAACCAAATTGAATATGTTCAAGATAACCTAAGGTTGTATGGAAGTTACATCAGAATTACCTCGAAGCTACATCGAAGTTACATCAAAGTTGCACTGTAATAAATTGCATAATTAATTTTAATATGATTACACATTCAAACAAACCGTCGCCAAGAAAAGTTTGTACACTACACTTATATACAAGTTGTCACAGACAACTTTTAAAATACTGTGCCTTTATTACGGCGTCTCTGCCAGGAGAACTTAATTTCCCTCACCATCTTGAGTGTTTTTTTTTTAAACACACCAAGCGACCTTTCTGTTCAATGAGGAAACGAAAAGTGACTATCTGTCACGAATCGTCGGAACAATTTGAAAATCTTAGATATTACAAAAAAGTAGGAGCACGCGAATAGGTTTGTATACATGTTATCAGTAAGGACGACGTGATACGTAGTAGATTGTAATTGTAATTGAAATTGTAGTGTGCCTTGAAGTTTGTTGGTTATTAAATATGCAATATCGAATGAATCAAAAATATAAACGGTGTTGAGTAAAGACTAAAATAATAGATGCACAGCGGTAACGTCAATAAATAAATTTGCAGGAAAATTTATATGTTACATAATGACGAAAAAATAAGCGCAGATAAATCTGATGATTATTATAAACAACTACAGGTGTTGGTTGAGAAATACCTGCAACTAATGTTGACTGTGCGAAAAGACATATTGGTAAAATATTAAATCGGCAAATGTTCAAGTACTGGGGGAACTTGGTAACCACAGGCTGATTACCCCCCTTCACAACCACTGAATGTCGGAGAAATGGAATATAGAATTGTAAAACAATAGAAAAGGGCCGAACTGCATTAACAAGAAAGAACAGCGCCTATGATGAAAGACATTAAACATAGAAACAAGAAAAAATTGTTGAAAGCATAGGTATGAAATATGAAATATGCCTATGAAATACGGGGAGTAGGAAAAGCAGACAGAAAAACGGTAGCAGCCTTTTCGAATGCTGTGCTTCAAATGTATGAAGATGATAGCATGGATAGACAAAGTTAATAACAAATAGGTTATAGAAACAGTAGGGGAACAAGGATATCTGTGGAAAAAATAGGAGAACCAGAAGGGCACAATACGTTCTAAAGCATTTTTGGTGAATAGTATGGGATATATTACAAGCAGAGATAGGAAAAAGGAGGTAGATGTAGACCTAGATCAGATAGTGATAGATGCAGATTGTGCAAATTTCAGAAAAATGTGTAGGTTAGTTCAGAATAGGAAACAACTAGGGTACGCGTCTAACCAGTTCCAGGACTGAAGACCTAATGATGATGAACTTATAAAATTCAAATAATGCTAGAATTTGTTTCTATAAGGCACTATTGATAAAATATTTGTCTGAAGAAATATTATGAGATTTTGCTGTGTACATAAATATTTGTTAGTTGATGGTCCAATGAATATGCACCAGCTATAACTTTGTTTTTTTCTATATTTTACAATTATTGTAGTTAATGCAAGTATTAGATATTATGGATTAGTTGTTTAAAACACATTGAATAAATTAAGCTTAATTACCTCTGCTAAAAGAATGAACATCAAATACATTCTAATTTGGAGAAATAACATTGTATCGCATATTTCTTTTGGTCCAATACATATGTGACTGGGCTTGTAGTAGCTAATGTATACTTAAAGACTAAGTTTAAATGAGTATTCATTTATCAGGGAAATAAAACTTTGATACGATCTTAAATCCCATACCGTCAAAAGTCTTTTTTAATCGTTTGTTAATAAGAAGATTAACTTAAGTTTTATTATGTAAGAACATTTTCTATATCAAAAGCGCTGAATACAAACAATAAAGTTTAAGTACTTAATATTGCAAAATGCAACGTGAACTAACGGGGCATTTTACCATCTGTAAGCTCTAAAATTCCTTTTTAGTGTAGCATGCCACATTTTGAACATTCAAGGTTTATCTTTTGTACAGTTAATCCTGTCAATTCGGCGGAACGCTTTGAGTTTCAAATACTTAGGAATGATAAATAACATTGACCATATTTTCAAATATTATGCCTTTATTACAACCCCAATAAACAAATAAATAAAGCCTTGGGATAGAGACCGCATAGGACAGGCATGATTCTCTAAACTACCATGAGGGGATGCAAGTCAGCTCGCTACTAGAGTGGTAAATAAAACCGCAGGTTCTCCTTTATCCAAAAATCAAACTATGGTTCAAACTCAACTAATTGATTTGTTATGGTTTGTCATTGGTTTTATAGAACGTACTTGAACGACTTCTTCGTACTATAATTTCTTTTATGCAGGATACAATTTCGAATCAGCTTCTTGGAAGTTAAGAGAAAGTTGCATCCTGAAATCATCAGATCAATTTAGAAGCTTTTTAACTTATTGCCATTTTTTGACTATAGTGACATATGTTTTGGATACTGAAAAATTGTAATAAAGCCATATCAGTTTTAACATAAAAACCGTGTAAACGGAACTGCGTTGGATATTTTATTACTTCATTAGTATTTAAATACTTCTATAGTTATGATTCACCACGTTGGTCGTTTGAATTAATTAATACACATTGAACATATTTCTGGCATTCTAGATTAGTTCATGTACTTATTGTTGACGGATGACATGCAAATTCTAATATTTGTTACATTGTTTTTATAAAGAATTTTTAATTTTTACGAATTTCTAAAAGAGAGGGATGGGATCTAGGTAAGCTTAATGATAGTGAGGTAAAAGAGAAATATAAACAAGTATTAGATAATAAGACCAAAGATATTGCTATAGGAGGAAACGTAGAAAATAGATGGAAAAAAATAAAAAGGGTTGTGCATGATACAGCAACACAGGCTATAGGTAAGAAAAAGTAGAAGCGAGAAAACCTTGGGCAATAAAAGAGATATTAGAGTTAATAGAGAATAGAAGAAAGCTTAAACCTTTCAGAGAATTGGATAGTGAAAGTAAGCAGAAATATAATAGAGTTAGAAATAAGATAGTACATGAGTGTAGAAAAGCTAGAAATAAATGGATGGAGGAGAATTGTAAGGGAATACAAGATGATTTGAGAGTAGGTAAGACAGACAGGGCTTACAGGGCAGTTAAAATTTTTTTTGGGGAAGATAGGAAAAAATATAATGGTGTTAAAGATGGGAATAATGAGTTTCTAATAAATAAAGTTGAGGTAGCAGATAGATGGAAAAGATATTTAGAAAATTTATATAAGGGAGACGATATGGATGAGTTAGAGAACGACCAAGAAGAGGATGTAGAAACAGGGTTCTCAATATTAAGAGAGAAATTTGATAGAGCTGTTAGAGATCTTAAACTAAATAAAACGCCGGGGATTAACGATATACCGCAGAATTAATAAAATATGCAAGTCAGAAAACTCTAAACAGATTATATGAACTAGTAAAAGTAATATCTGACACAGGCAAGGTCGCCAATAGATTTCGAAAAAAAAAAAATTTTTATCCTAATCCCAAAAAAGTTAGGAGCTGATAGGTGTGAGAATTTTAGAACAGTTAGTTTAACTTCCCACGCTTCCAAAATACTAACAATAATAATTAAAAGAATTATTTAGGCGAAGACCAATATGGTTTTCGTAAAGACAGAGGGACTAGGAACCGATACTAATTATTAGGGTGATTATCGAAAAAAGGTTACAAAAAAATAAAAAGACTAATTTCGCGTTTGTAAATTTAGAAAAAGCATTTGATAGGGTTAATTGAATTGTTATGTTCAGGTTTTTGTGAAAAATAGGAATCTCTCATAGGGATAGTAAAATTATTTATAGTCCATATAAAAACCAAAGTGTAGAAATTAGATTTGATGAAATAGAAAAGGAAGCTAAGATTAGAAATGGTGTTAGACAGGGCTGTATACTATCATCCTTGATTTTTAATGTTTATATTGAGGAAGCTTTAAACTTAGCTAGAGAGAGAAAAGAGATAGGTTTTAGTCTACAGGGAGAAAATAGACATGTTACATTTTGCTGATGATATAGCTATTATAGCAGAGTCTAGCAAAGAGTTAAGAGAGTTTCTAAATATTTTAGATGAGATACTACAGAGTAACTGTAGTATGAGAATTAACTCAGGAAAGACAAAGATAATGACAAGTGAGTTACAGCCTAGTTCTAAACCAAAATTAAAAGTAAGTAATACCGAGTTAGAGAAGGTAGATGAATTTTGCTATTTAAGTAGTATAATTACAAAGGACGGGCGTAGTAGAAGGGATATAGTAGCTAGAATAGCTCAGCTAGAAAAATGTTTTTAAAAAGAAAAACTTACTAATAGCTAATAGTACTAGTTTAGATAATAGAAAAAGTTTCTTAAAGTCGTACGTATGCAGCGTTCTATTATATGGTAGTGAGAGTTGGACAATTAAAGAGATAGATAAGAAAAAGATAGGAGCTTTTGAAACTTGGCGTTATAGGAGAATGTTAAAGATTAGTTGGACAGATAGAGTAACAAATGAGTAAGTTTATAGAAGGATAGGTGAGGAACCCTGTATGTCGAAGCAATTAAAGGTCAGGAGAGATAGAATGATAGGGTATCAGTTAAGACATGAGGGACTACTTAGTAAGGTCTTAGATTATAGACTACCAAATAAAAATAAAGTAGGATGACCTAGACAAAGCTATATCAGTCAAATTTTTAGAGATTTAGGTTGTGAAGGGTATTTAAACCTTTTTAGACTAGCTCAGAATAGAAAAGAATTTAGAGTTGCATCAAACCGACCTTAAGTAAGTTCGAAAACAAAAACAAAAAAAGAATTAATAAATAAAAATCAGTTAACTAAACGTCACCATGGCATAACTCATAATAAGTTAACGGTGTGGCATGTTGGCAGCGATTCGCTGCTTAAGTCTTACTATAACATATAACTTAATAAACGTCTCCATGACATAACTCACAAGTAGTTAGCGGTCTGGCATGTTTGTAGCGATTTGTTGCTTAAGCCTTACCATAACATATAATATAATACACGTCACCATGACATAACTCACAATTAATTAGCGGTCTGGCATTTTTGCAGCAATTCGCTTCTTAAGCCTTACCATAACATATGACTTACTTGACGTCTCCATGACATAACTCACAATTAGTTAGCGGTTTGGCATTTTGGCAGCGATTCGTTGCTTAAGCCTTACCATAACATATAATTTAATAAAAGTCACCATGACATAACTCACAATTAGTTAGCGGTCTGGCATTTTGGCAGCGATTCACTGCTTAAGCCTTGCCATAACATACAACTTAATTAACGTCTCCATGACATAACTCACAATTAGTTAGCAGTCTGGCATTTGACAGCGATTCGTTGCTTAAGCTTTACCATAACATATAACTTATAAACGTCTCCATGACATAACTCACAATTAGTAGCGGTCTGGCATGTTGGCAGCGATTCGTGGCTTATGCCTTACCATAACATATAATTTAACACTTTTCCTTTTTTGGAGGGGATAACCAGGTAATGTTTCATTTCTTGTAAATGGGAATCATGTAAACATGTTGGAGTTCTTTAACAACCATCAGGTTGCTAATATCTATGTAGAGCCAGGTAGATAAGAGTATAGGAAGATCTAGGCCAAGCTATATTAGTCAAATTATTAGAAATTTAGGTTGTAAAGGGTATGTAGAACCTTTTAGATTAGCACAGAATAGAAAAGAAGTTAGAGCTGCGTCAAACCGACCTTAAGTCAGGTCGAAAACAAAATGATGATGATGAGAAATTGTAAGAAATAATTTGTTGAATACACCAATTGATGAATGTTTGACGTCGATTCTGATTGTTTTGATAATACTATACACGCCTGCAACGATTAGGTACTGTTAAACAAGGGGCTTGGTTATTATTACGATTATTGACGATTACAAATACGCTTTAACCTCATAGTACCTACGAAATCCAAAAATCTTTCAAATGAAAATTTTATTTTACTCAATAAGATTATGTAACTCGAATAGCAGATTTAAAAGATAGTTTTCGAAAAAGTTACCATTTTTCGCAGAATAATTTGTTGGGAAGGGTCAAGACTATTTTGTTATTAGTTAAACAAAGGTTGAACACTGTTAATGTAACCTTGTTTCCGGACGTAATGTAAAGTAATGTAAGTCATTAAATCGCATTTCCTTCGAGTAGTTCAAAAGCACTTGGGGCCACCTATAATGGAGCGTTGGGTCGTTCAATAAGTCAGAAAAAAGTAGAATAAACATTTTTTTTGGGTAGATTTTTTTTTTATTTTTCACCAGAATCTCCCTTCAACTCTATACGTTGTTCTAAGCGTTTTTCCAAACTTATTAAGCGTTTAAAAAATAGAATTTTGAAAGTTCCTTAAAATAGGCATTTGCTTGGGCGATGACCTCCTCGATAGACGTAAACCTTTGTCCGCCAAGCCATTTCTTCAAAAGTTGGGAAATAAGAAAAATCACTGGGGGGCCAAATCTGGCGAATACGGTGGATGTAATAATTGGAATCAACCACAAGATTGCGTTTATTCTCCACTGCCGAGATTTTTTTCGCAGCCAATTTTTCGTGCAAAATTGAAGCAACTGTGCCTTGCGATATGCCTGTGGCCTAAACTATTTCGCGCACTTTTATTCGTTGATCGTTTAAAATCTTATCGTGGATTTTGAAATCATATCGGGAGTAGACACTTCTAGAGGGCGTCTGGAACGATGTTACCTTTTGTGGATGTACAGCCACGTTGAAACTCATTCGCCCAATTGTAAACAGTTGCAAACACAGGAGCACATGTGTCATGAACTTCTTCCAACTCAGCTTTGCAAGTGTTTAATCACTGCCGAAACTCTCTTTTTTCCATTGTTATAATCAAATGAAAGTTTTTACTTCAATTCACAACAACAATGAAACTACGTGACGGATACGGCTAAAACTCTAACAGCTAACTAGTTAGGAGTGCTGCTTACTGTGAAAATTTTATTTTCGGTACTACGAGCGCCATCTCTTAGATTTTCTAATGACTTATTAAACGACCCTCGTATTTGAAGTTGAAAGAAATAGGTAGGATTGATAGTTTCTTAATAAACGTAGCATACTGTGATCAATCTAACTTTTGTAAAAGTGTAAAGTCACTTACCCTTCTGGTAAATTGCGGGTGCAGGCTATCAATTGTTTTGACTTGCTGATGTACAGGGTAGCAAATGGAAAGGGTTAGATTTTACATTAAGACACACTAATTGAATTGAATTGACTTATTCCAATACACGTAATAAGCCGCCCGTAAGAAAATGTAGAAACACTGACACGGCACGATCATATTTAACGGAAGCAGAAAAGCGATACTGTCAATCAAATGTCCACAGATATTAATTAATAGTAAATAAATACACGATCAGCACTTTTAATAGTGCCGTTAATGTTTGTTGCCCAAACAAACACGACGAAGAAAGGTACAAAACTATTATAACTCGAACTGCTAAATATGAATGTTCTCGTGTTTTATTAATCGTCAGCATTTTTGAATGAAAAAGTAGTGTATTTAGTTACGAATCAGCACCTCATTTCCTCCAGAATCCCTCATTTCCTCACACATCTGGACCAAAAAGTTTTCTTCGACTAACCATTTTTCATCTTTCGAGATAAATATATCTTAAATTTTTTATCTTTCGAGATAAATGAGCATCCACATTTCCTCCCACGAGATAAACCTATTTTTAAGATTTTTTACCGCTAACATTCTGGACCAAAAAGTTTTCTTCGACTAGCCATTTTTTTATCTTTCGAGATAAACCTACCTTGTTTGGTATCAATTAATATTAGATTTTTCTCAGCTACCCGAATCTTTAGGAATTTTTTAGATTGCATCATCCCCAAGGGAGCTACCCTCATTTTAAGATTTCTTACCTGTAGCGACTTTTGAGCGTTCTTATAAATTTTCTTAGTCATGCGATACATCTTGTTAGTCTAAAATTTTACACAGAATTTGAATCTGCAAACAGATTTGAAATCGGACAACGCCCTGCAAAGTTATACTTTAAGCCCTCAAACCTCTTTAAAAAATTTTGCTCGTATATATTTAACTCCATTTTTAAAACCTTTTTCGCTACCCAAGACATATGCTTTAACCAAACAGTTAGAGGTAGTAACACAAAATTAAGAACACAAAATTTTAATAATTTATTTATCCAACTTACAGTTTAATAAACTTATAGAATGCAATTTTTACAAAGTATAACATTATTTCCCGTGCGTAGTCGAAAGTTTAACCTGTAACAAAAAGAGATTAATGTGTTGTTTAAATAGACCTGTAATAAAAGAGATTAATGTAAAAAGGAGACATGTTTTCGGTTAATAAGACATATTATCGTTAATCCAACAATATGTTTTACCGTCCAGCGACACCACGTGGAGGTAAACACATTCAATGTAATGGGTTTTAAATATGAGAATGGGAGGTCAACTTTCACGTAATCATCGCGTGGTTAATAATTAAGAAAGCTGTATATAATTTTATTTTAAACGTGTATATCTTCTCCAAACAAATGCGGTTATTATAATAGGAAAGTACGCTAAATACAAGTCAATTAACAGCAATTAAATATTGCTTACTGACCTACCTTAATTAGGTTGCTGTGCTATTAGGAATGATGTTTAAGACTTCGTACGTATTTTCCGGATTATATGTTGTATTCTTTTTATTAAGTAATCGAATAAATCGTTCCTTCTGCTTCCAAAGAAACTCGGACACTCCATTGTCGACGCTGGCGTTATTTATGCGATAGCTAGCCATGCAGTTGTTAAACGCTGTGCTAATCATTTCTACACCATCTTCGTTAGTAGCGGTAACTGATGCATTTTATGTTTGTTGCTCCTTAAGTGTGCGGTATATGTATTCTTTTCCATTTCGAAATCGCATACTGTACACATAATTCGTGGTTGTTTCGTACAAGACCCTTTAACAGCTGGCGGAGCTGAACGTTTAAGGTTTAATGACATACCGTGCTGTTTTTCCTTGTGTCGCAGTAAGTTGTCCATTCGCGTAAAAGCGAAACCGCAAGTCCCACAGTTTAAGTACTTTGCTGCGGACGGCTTAACCCTGGGCGATGTTACACTACGACATTTGTTCTGGTGCCGTTTGAGAGCATTTTTCCAGGTATAGGAAGCACCGCAAGGTTGCACTTATAAACGTTTGCAGGTACCATTTTAGTACAAAACAAAACCCGCACTATAGCACTTTGGTTAAACTTGTAATCTAGCTAACTAAAAAGCTTACTCGAGCATACCTGATTTATGTTCCTTATAGAATGCATACCGAAGGTTTCCGAAGACGACCGAACGATGTTGAGGATTCGGCGGGGAACTAAATGATGTCATATTCCTTGCTGCTCGTCCAATACATTTAGCGCTAATGCATGCACCTGCTTCGCTTCGTCGATGGTGTGAATGCCGTTAGTAGAAACACCGGAAAACATCTTCCATGTTATACGGATCGCATGCATATTAAAAATCCAAAGGGTGGTAGCACACGCACACAAATTGTGTGCAAGTCGTGCTGTAGAAGATGCAATGCTACTATAACCAAAAACACTTTAAACCATTACTAAGAAAATACCAACTTGTTGTCTACAGGATACTTACAACAATTTAATTTTAAATAACTTCTACGTCATATTTTAGGAAATGGGGGCTTGAATATTTTCCAAATGAATCACCAAGCGAAAGTATATGCTTAACGGTATTAGAATTACCCATTAATTTCCTATTTTACGACCGTGGTTAATTATAGATTGAAATTTAATTTGTGCACGCTCGAGCTTCTCGTAAACTAACATATTTTAGAGCAACAATGCGCTGTATAATACATGCATACCCTTCGCCGCGCTACTGCTATTCTTGTAATTGCTAGAAAAGTCACTCTCCTTTTTACTGTTAGGAGCGATGCAAAGCACCATTTTTATACTTTCTATAGCACATCGCACACTTTTCGTCTGATAATTAAATTTTGCTTCTGTAGGCTTTTACACTTTCGCATAGCGGTCGGCCGCACGTATTGATTTCTAGAACCGGTAAGTACTCGATATCCTCCAAATAGAGAATTAGATGCTCGATGTCTGTCAACTTCCAATTCCCTCGTAAAAGGTAGAAAAACTCAGTCAATCATCCATTAAACTTCGACCCGCTCCTGTTCTGATAATTTACAAACATTTTTCAAACGACAATGGGCTGAGAATTTTAAACCTCCGAGGAATCTTTAAGTCGTGATCAATTACACATCCGAGCTATGCGTAAACTAACATATTTTGCAGCAACTGTATAATACATGCATACCCCTTCTCTGCGCTACTGCTATTCTTGTAGTTGCTTGGAAAAGTCAGTCGCCCTTTTTATTGTTAGGACCGATGCAAAGCACCATTCCTACTTTCTTTATAAGTGTAGCACATCGCGCACTTTTTGTCGGATAATTAAATTTTTGTTTATGTAGGCCTTTACACTTTCGCTTATTTAAACATCTAATACGATCAATTAACCACTTTAGATTATTCTAACGGAGACAACCATACATTCCGCCATATCGTTCTTTTTAATTCCAACGATCCTATGGGCTTCACGCACTAACACCTGACGTATCTTTCCTACTATTTGTTAAACAAAAACTACCGGTATCGCCATTGTGGACGTAAGCAGATGTTTGTGGATGTGTCGAGAATATGTAACCATATACATTAATTAGTCTAAGCTATTTTATTTAGTCCACGAAAACTACTATTTTCTAATCCACAATTAATAATCGCCTTTATAGGTTTAACATTTCTACCATTACCCAATGACTGGTGCTACGTACATGGAAACTTTAATTTCTTATTGGAGAATTGTTATTCTCCCGCGCACTGCTGCGTAGTTGCATGTCTACCCCTTTTGAGGTATATGCTCGTTATAGGTTGTAAGACCCTCGGTTTTACTTAACTACAATTCGTGAGACCCTTTAATCTTTTAATCGTATCTTTCTCGCCTACAATACAGTAGGACTTAACATTACTACCAACAAATTCTAATACTGGACCCCCATTAAATACGTCTTTAAATTTCCTACAACTTTTTTGTTGACAAGTGTTATATTGTATTTATTATACGCGGGTAGTCACTCTTTTAAGATAAATATATTTTGCTAGGTATCAACTAATATTAAATTTTTCTAGGGACCCCAAATCTGTAAACAGATTTTAAATAGGACCACCCATACAAAGTTATGCGTTTTAAAGACTAATTTTGCTCATCTTTATTTAACACCATCTTGAGAACCCTTTTTTCCGCTAACCAAGACATATGCTTTAACCAACCGTTTCCTAGAAATCTAAAACCGCAGTGTCCCGCGAATACCACGTGGAGATAACACGTATCCTCTGTCAACCAGGATAGAAGCCGGAAGGATTTGGAAGGTGGGAGAAGAACTTAAAATTATGGAATCTTAAAACTAATATATACAAATCTAAACAACTATCTTATATCTTTACACCCCATGCGTAGATTGTTGTACTATTAGGAATGATGTACCTTTGTCATCTTCCCTCGATAAACTAATTTTATTAATAAGCTGCGTATGCAAATCGTATTCTTTACTCCGGATACATACGCAGACAAGTACTCCACACCAAATAAAGAATTGGATGCTTGGTGACTGTTAACATCCGCTTCCCTCGTGTACGCCCAGACACATCCCAGCCCATGAGCACCCCTGCGCATGCACACCCTGCCCATGCGCGCCCATGCGCGTGCACACCCTGCCCATGCGTGCTGCCCATGCGCACCCCTCTCTGTGCGACTGCTATTTCAGGGTAACGTCACAGCCTTTTATAAATAAAGAACAATGTTATATACTATTATAAAATGTTTATTCTGACATTATACATAACAAATTTAAAAATATTTAATGCCAAGCATGGATCCATTTAAACTTAATTTTAATACAAAGTTATACACAGAAGACAGTCCTTTCTTTATGCTTGTTTGGAGTGGCTTTAATTTTATCTAATTTTATTCGCAGCTTAAAATTTAAATCGATACCCAAGTCCTCTATCTCCTTTTCTAACCAATAGTTTGATACATAGAGACCGTCTAGGTTTTCGAATTGTAAAATGTACCGAAGATTGCCTCTATATTTAAAGTCTTTGATTCCGCCGACAACCAGATCCATTCCTTCGTGTAATTCTTCCAGCTTGTGACAATCTTTTAATCGCAGCTTTCCCACTATATCCTGCATACGTATCTTGTTAGCTTGATCGACTTCTTCTTGTCGGTATTGGAGGAAATCCTTTTTCTCCCACACACCGTTGTGTAGTTGCATATTCACCACTTTTGGGAATATATGGTTGTTATAGGTTGTAAGACCCTCGGTTTTAAATGATCCGAAAGGTTCTTTACTAGGCAAATATACAATGTTTAACGGACCCCTTTGCGTGTGGTGTACGCAAAGATTACGAAACCCGCATTCCTTAGTTCGTCTTTGTTATCTGCTATTTTGATAAATACGTTTTAGAATAACCTTTTAAAAAGTATACGGATTTAGTACCATCCTTTTCTGCAAGAACGCCTACATAACTAAAAGAGTCTTTCTTACTAACCGCAAATGCATACAACTTGTAGAAACCAGATGTATCTAAGTCAGTCCATCGGCACATAAAATAATCTTTTAATTCTTCCTCATTTTCTCTAATAAGATGTTCTTTGTCTAACACATCTTTGTATTGATCGCGTATTGTCGCAGTGTTTTCCATGTAGTCCAATTTTCGCCTTTTGCATCCATTTCCTCTAATTCCAGTTGTCTTTTCCTTCCACTTACAGCGTATGGTATACATAATGGGGCAATTTCCTTTAGCGTAAACGGATAGAGTTTACTACCAATATTTACGCGTTGTCGTACAACCTCTGGACGAATGTTAGGCGTATCTATCAATCCCAAGTCCGAAATTACTATTTCTTTTGGAATTGTAGAATATGGTGTGGCAGATTGTGTAAAATATGTACTACCTGCTTTAATGTAGCACTTGTGTAAGATTTTATTTTATCTTGGACATCTTCCTCTACTATCTCCAAATAATTTACAGGTAAATAGTTAAAACTAAAAGCCGAAAGCACATACTTTATCAATTTTTCCTTTTCCTCTGGTTTTTTGGACAACTTAATTTGCAAGCCCGTCAATTTCTTTGTATTGCCATTCCCCCAATACACGTACTGTAGCAGGTTATTATACACTAAACAGCAGCTATTTTGTAGCTTGTCCGATAGCTTACTCCACATTTTGGTAAGTGGTACCGAGTACATTGGTGCCTTTAGGAAGTATAACTTACTATCTTCCAATAAGGTTAAACAGTCTTTTAAGGGTTTATACACCCGTTCCGCACTGACATAGCTTCCAATTGCACAGTTGTATATTGTCGCTTCCAATCGCGTAATACCATCTTCTTTGGCCAAAGTAGACGCAAATGTTTCCTTAAACGTACATCTGGACAACGTAAAAATCTAGTATATGATTGCCAAGTTGTTTATTAACACCAGGACTTGTTATCTGGCACACAAATTTGTTGTAAATCTTAATTCTTGCATTGGTTGTTAGCCATGTTAAACAATCAATCCCGCAGTTTTATCGTTGTCAACTATAATATTGCACTTTTTCGTATTCGCCCTTATAGCAAAAGTTATGGTTTGTAGTTAAATAATTACACATCTCCATCTTGCTAAATATGCCTGCAAAATCTTGGGTTACATCCATGTCAAAAGATAGAAATAATCTTTTCGACTTCGTCTAATATATCTGGTAGTTCCTCCAATAAAGTTTCCAACTTAACATCTGCTAGTTCCACTTTGTATGGAACACATATAGGATTTTGGAATTTTTATTAATGCATTCGATGTCTTCTTTTCCGATAATTTCTTTTACTCTCTGGCCTATCTTGTTACTGCTTTCCAGAGAAAACGGAAGCTTAGCTTTAACACCATGCCTAGCGAAAACAAATCGGTTGAACTTTCTTCGTAGATAGCTGTTAAATGCACCACAAATTTCTTTTTAGGATAAACATCCGTTTGTTTGCAGATGCTTGTTCGGTGTCAGAAAGGTCACAAATTTTAACCAACATTATATTGTCACAAAATGGTTCTGTAATTGGTGTGTGTAGTCCGCCAGTCAGCATCTTTTCGCCTTCGACATAACAAATATTACCAATATCTGTCACCAGATTATTGTTGCACATATTTTCTGCCAACAGCCATAATCCAAATCGCTCATTTGTCGGTTTCACTTTATTCCCAAGAAGTTGAGAAACGTTAATCACCTTGGAGACGCTCATGTTTACCGTTCTAGCTACCGTCAAATACTAAATTGAATACGAAAATCTGTTCCCTTATGTATCCTACAGAGTGGGGCGTATATTACCGAAAATAGTCGAATATGTCGGACACCACCATATCGCTTACATTCTCTGGTTTAGGAACTGTTTTGTTATCCGACCTAGGTCGGCAGGGTTGCGCATCGACATATGTCCGGATATATGTAGGATGTTAAGTTAGGGTGAATTTACCCCATAGTGTGAAATTACCCCATACATTACCACATGACCATATGACCACATGACCACATGACCATATGACCACATGGTTGTCTCCGTTAGAATAATCTAAAGTGGTTAATTGATCGTATTAGATGTTTAAATAAGCGAAAGTGTAAAGGCCTACATAAACAAAAATTTAATTATCCGACAAAAAGTGCGCGATGTGCTACACTTATAAAGAAAGTAGGGAATGGTGCTTTGCATCGGTCCTAACAATAAAAAGGGCGACTGACTTTTCCAAGCAACTACAAGAATAGCAGTAGCGCAGAGAAGGGGTATGCATGTATTATACAGTTGCTGCAAAATATGTTAGTTTACGCATAGCTCGGATGTGTAATTGATCACGACTTAAAGATTCCTCGGAGGTTTAAAATTCTCGGCCCATTGTCGTTTGAAAATGTTTGTAAATTATCAGAACAGGAGCGGGTCGAAGTTTAATGGATGATTGACTGAGTTTTCTACCTTTTACGAGGGAATTGGAAGTTGACAGACATCGAGCATCTAATTCTCTATTTGGAGGATATCGAGTACTTACCGGTTCTAGAAATCAATACGTGCGGCCGACCGCTATGCGAAAGTGTAAAAGCCTACAGAAGCAAAATTTAATTATCAGACGAAAAAGTGTGCGATGTGCTATAGAAAGTATAAAAAATGGTGCTTTGCATCGCTCCTAACAGTAAAAGGAGAGTGACTTTTCTAGCAATTACAAGAATAGCAGTAGCGCGGCGAAGGGGTATGCATGTATTATACAGCGCATTGTTGCTCTAAAATATGTTAGTTTACGAGAAGCTCGAGCGTGCACAAATTAAATTTCAATCTATAATTAACTATGGTCGTAAAAATGGGAAATTAATGGGTAATTCTAATACCGTTAAGCATATACTTTCGCTTGGTGATTCATTTGGAAAAATATTCAAGCCCCCCATTTCCTAAAATATGACGTAGAAGTTATTTAAAATTAAATTGTTGTAAGTATCCTGTAGACAACAAGTTGGTATTTTCTTAGTAATGGTTTAAAGTGTTTTTGGTTATAGTAGCATTGCATCTTCTACAGCACGACTTGCACACAATTTGTGTGCGTGTGCTACCACCCTTTTGGATTTTTAATATGCATGCGATCCGTATAACATGGAAGATGTTTTCCGGTGTTTCTACTAACGGCATTCACACCATCGACGAAGCGAAGCAGGTGCATGCATTAGCGCTAAATGTATTGGACGAGCAGCAAGGAATATGACATCATTTAGTTCCCGCCGAATCCTCAACATCGTTTGGTCGTCTTCGGAAACCTTCGGTATGCATTCTATAAGGAACATAAATCAGGTATGCTCGAGTAAGCTTTTAGTTAGCTAGATTACAAGTTTAACCAAAGTGCTATAGTGCGGGTTTTGTTTTGTACTAAAATGGTACCTGCAAACGTTTATAAGTGCAACCCTTGCGGTGCTTCCTATACCTGGAAAAATGCTCTCAAACGGCACCAGAACAAATGTCGTAGTGTAACATCGCCCAGGGTTAAGCCGTCCGCAGCAAAGTACTTAAACTGTGGGACTTGCGGTTTCGCTTTTACGCGAATGGACAACTTACTGCGACACAAGGAAAAACAGCACGGTATGTCATTAAGCCTTAAACGTTCAGCTCCGCCAGCTGTTAAAGGGTCTTGTACGAAACAACCACGAATTATGTGTACAGTATGCGATTTCGAAATGGAAAAGAATACATATACCGCACACTAAGGAGCAACAAACATAAAATGCATCAGTTACCGCTACTAACGAAGATGGTGTAGAAATGATTAGCACAGCGTTTAACAACTGCATGGCTAGCTATCGCATAAATAACGCCAGCGTCGACAATGGAGTGTCCGAGTTTCTTTGGAAGCAGAAGGAACGATTTATTCGATTACTTAATAAAAAAAGAATACAACATATAATCCGGAAAATACGTACAAAGTCTTAAACATCATTCCTAATAGCACAGCAACCTAATTAAGGTAGGTCAGTAAGCAATATTTAATTGCTGTTAATTGACTTGTATTTAGCGTACTTTCCTATTATAATAACCGCATTTGTTTGGAGAAGATATACACGTTTAAAATAAAATTATATACAGCTTTCTTAATTATTAACCACGCGATGATTACGTGAAAGTTGACCTCCCCATTCTCATATTTAAAACCCATTACATTGGAATGTGTTTACCTCCACGTGGTGTCGCTGGACGGTAAAACATATTGTTGGATTAACGATAATATGTCTTATTAACCGAAAACATGTCTCCTTTTTTTACATTAATCTCTTTTTATTACAGGTCTATTTAAACAACACATTAATCTCTTTTTTGTTACAGGTTAAACTTTCGACTACGCACAGGAAATAATGTTATACTTTGTAAAAATTGCATTCTATAAGTTTATTAAACTGTAAGTTGGATAAATAAATTATTAAAATTTTGTGTTCTTAATTTTGTGTTACTACCTCTAACTGTTTGGTTAAAGCATATGTCTTGGGTAGCGAAAAAGGTTTTAAAAATGGAGTTAAATATATACGAGCAAAATTTTTTAAAGAGGTTTGAGGGCTTAAAGTATAACTTTGCAGGGCGTTGTCCGATTTCAAATCTGTTTGCAGATTCAAATTCTGTGTAAAATTTTAGACTAACAAGATGTATCGCATGACTAAGAAAATTTATAAGAACGCTCAAAAGTCGCTACAGGTAAGAAATCTTAAAATGAGGGTAGCTCCCTTGGGGATGATGCAATCTAAAAAATTCCTAAAGATTCGGGTAGCTGAGAAAAATCTAATATTAATTGATACCAAACAAGGTAGGTTTATCTCGAAAGATAAAAAAATGGCTAGTCGAAGAAAACTTTTTGGTCCAGAATGTTAGCGGTAAAAAATCTTAAAAATAGGTTTATCTCGTGGGAGGAAATGTGGATGCTCATTTATCTCGAAAGATAAAAAATTTAAGATATATTTATCTCGAAAGATGAAAAATGGTTAGTCGAAGAAAACTTTTTGGTCCAGATGTGTGAGGAAATGAGGGATTCTGGAGGAAATGAGGTGCTGATTCGTAACTAAATACACTACTTGAAAATATCAATTTTCTCCAGTCTTGACCAAATCTATTTAGGGCATCATTTATAAATGCTTGTTTTTTCATTCTTACCACGTCTTTTGTTGACTATATCACCACACGCAGAGCACTGAACAGATTAAAGATTTGCTGTTAACTATATCAAAGTACTCGAGCTAAAATAGAACAAACCAAAGAATCTCGAGAAATTCCAACTAAGTTTTTGTGCTACCCAAAAATCTGTACTTTCATTGGTTAAACTAAATTTGAAGATTCTTTTACAATCAAAAACTCAAAAAACGCATTTCATTGGTTAAAGACATTATTAACGTTTTTCAACACAGGAAGAATAGGAAATGGAAGTGTATAAATAATTTTCAAATTCTGCAGAATTCATTCGTAGTGCTCACCATAGCCTAGGAATCCTCTTGCAGTGCTCACCATAGCCTAGGAATCTTCTTGCAGTGCTCCCCATAGCCTGCAAACCCTTCAACTATCAGCGTTCTCCATAGCCTGCTATACTACAACACTCAGCGCTCCCCATAGCCTGCATATTGTCCGACTGTTACGCTGTCCGACGCCGTAACCAGGGTACGTCATTTATAATTCATCAATCCATAATTAACAAACCACGTATGAACGTGAAGCTTCGTTCCATACTCACCGACAAGTCGTTATTGTGATTGCATCTGTGAAACTCTTACCCAGGGACGACATCCCGTAGAGACATCACCACCACGAAGCCTGCCGAAGAGTTCAGAAGGCGACCAAAGACCTTCTGAACCCTCTATACTTGCATATATTGTAAATTAGTAGTTTTTAAGTTTATATAATTTCAATTCATAATTCTTTTTTAATGTAACGTTGACCCACAATTAAAACACGAAGCCTTCCGAAGAGATCCGAAGACCACCGAAGATGTCTGGACCTCTTCAACCTTTACATATTTCCTAATTATCGTTATTCAAGTTTACACTGGGCATCGTAAGCAACTTCCGAAGCATTCCGAAGAAAGCCGAAGACTTATACACCCCGTTAAATTGTACATACATTCATTTAATCAGTGTTTAAGCTTATTTCTGGTTCCACCAGCAACCATAAAGCCATCCAAAGACTTCCGAACTGCTAAATCATTCAATTTCACTTTTATTTTATGTAATTTTGGAAGTTATAATTCTTTTTGATTATGTTTATTAATAAATTAATCAAGCCAAGCCTACATGCTTTCAGACGCCGCCCACTCGAACGATAACTCCTTATGTACACTAAGTATGGATACACTTGATAATCTATCCAGAAACATGCTTGATCTAAGCCACGATATTACTCGCCTTAGCGTACTAAATGACCTTTCTATTGTTACGGTGCTCGGAGGTAATGCCAAAACAATATTCAACGCAGGTTTGATGACTGCAGAAAAAGAAACTTCATTGTTAAGCAAATTTACAAGTCTATATCTTGTTGAATCCCTCTATTTTGGTAAAGTTCAACCCACGTTTGCAACTGCTCTAAACAGTTTCTTCTTTTTTATTTAACAATAATCTTTTTATATTGTTTTCTTTTAGGTTATTTGGATGTAATCCAGGGAGTAAAAAAGAAGTCGTAGCATGTTCAGAAAATAATGTGGAAATAGACTGTATAAGAGAATCTACATAAGCAATAAAAAGGCATACTCCAAAGTAATCTTCAACACTATTCATATCATACTCCCTGTATGTTTGTTGTGGTTTGTTCAGCATTTTTCTTAATCTTCTTTGGGAATTAAACCACTCATAGTTTTTAAAATCATCTTTATTTACGTTTTGATCCATGAGCTAGGATCGTTGTCTAAATAATAATTTCAAGTTTGACAACTATGACATAAATTGAAGATGACTTTGATTTATTGATATTCGATATATTTGGTTTGAGTACATTAGACGATAATTAAATTTAAAAAAATTGCTTTCGATATATGTTGCGTCCTGGGAACGACTTTTTAGGTAGCCAATACGCTTAACGTAAAATCAGCTGATTAATTTTTATTGTTAAATTTCATATAAATTCAATAACTTGAAGATTGGAAAACATTTTTTAACATGTTTCTATTTATACAATTGGGAGAATGGTTATTAAAGAAGTGGCGACTACGTTACCATAAGGTTTAAGCAGTTACTTTTTTATATTTATTTTGAGGGGAAAAACTCATTATGATTTAGACTACCTCTTTGGCAGATTTTAACATGGTTCTGAGGCGACCCTATGGCGGGTTTACACTTGTCAGATACCAATGTTGTTCTATGAATATTTTATATGGTTCTGAGGTGACCCTAAGGCAGATTTACACTTGTCAGATACCAATACTGTTCAACAAAGATTGTATATGGATCCGAGGTGACCCGCCATTGGGTCACCTCAGAATTATGTTAAAATCTACTAAAGAGGTAGCCTAAATCATAACAAGTTCTTCCCCCTCAAAATAAATATAAAAAAATGACTGCTTAGACCTTACGGTAACGTAGTCGCCACTTCTTTAATAACCATTCTCCCAATTGTATAAATAGAAACATGTTAAAAAATCTTTTCCAATCCTCAAGTTATTGAATTTATATGAAATTTAGCAATAAAAATTAATCAGCTGATTTCAGGTTAAGCGTATTGGCTACCTAAAAAGTCGTTCCAGGGCGCAACATAAATTGAAGGCAATTATTCTTTTAAACTTTAAAATTATCGTCTAATGTACTCGAACCAAATATATCGAATATCAATAAATCAAAGTCACCTTCAATTTATGTCATAAATATCAAACTTGAAATTATTATTTTGACAACGGTCCTAGGCCATGGGTCGAAACTTAAATAAACATGATTTTAATAACTATGACTGGTTTAATTCCCAATGAAGATTAGGAAAAACTACTCATATCATCATTTCATCTTCGGGTTTGTCTTGGTGCAGTGTGTGCTAATGTAATTTTTAATCCGAAACTATGGGCATATTACCTACTTTCTTTATAAACCTCTTTAAAATATTGTTCAGGATCACTACTGTGTGTCTTAAAAATAGTAGTTCATCTACGTGCTGTTTAACGGAAAATAAGTTTCTGCTTTTAGACTGCAGTGCATTATAAACAGGTTCCAATTTGTTAGAATATTAGGCCATAATATGCAGACAAACAATAAATTTCAAAGAAGAAACGCAATTAAGAAGTTGATTAGCCCTATTTCTTGGCTGAGCATTTGTTTCACGTCCGTGAGTTAACTTTTCCAGAGCGTTCATAGTATCTGCAAAATGTTCCGCAAACAACCTGATTGATTTATATTTAGCGGACGTGCGTGTTTGACAAAATAGTGGAATACCACAAACATGTCTACGTCTTAACGGACTACCTCGAAGAAAAGTAATTACTTCATTAATGGTACTTGCTGAATTTTGAATTTCCGGAATACTGCTCATATCATTTTACACTAAATTTTAGCTATGGGACGCAAGGTGAAAATATATTGCTTTTAGATACTTTTTTCTAATAAGTTTCTATACCACCTGCCCATGACCTGCCATGGGGGAGCAACCATCAAACCCTAGTCTAAATAATTTATCCATACAAAGACCACATTCATCACAAGCATTTAAAATTGCAGCAGCTATACCTTCTGCGTTCATTGATGTGAAGCCTAAAATTCTTCTTTGACCGAATTGTCATTACTAACACATCTTATTCTAAGTGATAACTGTTCTACTGCAACAATATCCGCACTTTCGTCAGCTAGAATTGAAAATACTTCACTTAAATTTACATCTTTCACAATTTTTTCCCTAATTGATGTTCTACAAATTGAAATTATTTGATTTTGTGTTGTGTATGAGATGTATTTCGAGTTTTCCTTGCAAAATTTTAGGTGCTCGTTTAGAATGTAATCCCCACATTCTATTCTGAATTGTAAAAGGTCCTCAAAATTACATTTTGTATCACCTCGTAACGACAAATGATGCATAACATAAAAATGGTGGTGGATATTATTGTTATAAGCTTTTTGCGATTCGATTCAATCAAATCGAGCTTATCTTCATTTATTTGATAAATACTATAAATCTTAATAGCATGACTTTGTGTTAAAGTTGAGAGGTACCAATCGATCGCTAATTACGTATCTCCTCCGGGGGCGGCGGCGATGGGGGTTTGGGAGTATTGGGGTCTGGTGCTGGACGTCGGCGTACGTTGCGTAGGCGAGTTTTGGTAGAGTTGGAGGGAATATTTCGAAAGAAAATCGGGTTTTTCTGAAAAGCCTCATTTTCGTGCTACGCGGAGGTATACGTGCCAAATTTTTAAAATATGCCTAATTTTTACGAACTAGGAACCCGAGCGCGCGGTGCAACAAGGTCAACCGTACATCGAATGTCCTAAGTTTGAGAGAGAAAAACGATCCGGTTGGTTACCAAAATCGACATACGATAAGTAAAAATTGTGTAATATACATCATCATCATCATTAGGTCTTCAGTCCTGGAACTGGTTAGACACGTACCATCATTGTTTCCTATTCTGAACTAACCTACAGATTTCCCTGAAATTTGCAGTCTGCATCTATCACTATCTTATCTAGGTCAACATCTACCTCTTTTTTCCTATCTCTGCTTGTAATATATCCCATACTATTACCCAAAAATCCCTTAGAACGTATTCTGCCCTTCTATTTCTCTTATCTTTTTCACCAGATATCCTTGTTTCCCTACTATTTCTATAACCTATTTGTTATTATCTTTGTCTGTCCATGCTATCGTCCTCATACATCTGAAGCACAGAATTTCAAAAGACTGCTATCGTTTTTCTGTCTGCGTTTCAGACTACCCGTATTTCATAGGCATACTGTGCTGTGTTCCACACATATGCTTTCAACAATTTTCTTCTTGTTCTATGTTTGTTGTCTTTCCTCATAGGCGCTGTTCTTTCTTGTTAGATGTCGTTCGGTCACCTTCTATTGTTTTACAATTATATACCCTATTTCTGCGACCTTCCGTGGTTGTGAAGGGAGGTAAGCAGCCTGTGGCTGCCAAGTTCCCCCAACACTTAACCATTTACTGATTTACTATATTTTCCAATATATCTTTTCGCACATTCAATATTAGTTGCTGATATTTCGCACCCAACAACTAGTTTATACTAATCATCAGATTTATCTGCGCTTATTTTTTCGTCATTAGGTTTTCCGTCTCGAAACTGGTTGGACACGTACCTGCACTTATTTATATTCTGAGCTACCCTACATAGTTCCCTGAAATTCTCACACAGCATGTGAATACAGCTCGTTCACCTTCTATTGTTTTCTAATTTTATGCCCTATTTCACCGAGATTCAGTGTAATATACGCCACACTATTTATATTCTAAATTCTGTATTCTTAACCGTTCGTTGTTAGGTTTTGCATTTTTTTGGAAAAAATTTCATTTAAAATTGCGCAATTAATTCCAGAAATGTCAAAGACCGATTACGGAGGTCGGCGTAGACGCACGACGAGTTACCATCAAAATATTAGGTAACACAAATATTTTAAACACTTTTAAACTGGGTCGAAATAAAATGTCTAATATATATTTTTAAGGTTTAAAATCGATTACACACTTAAAGACGTATTAATTTTGAATATAAAGGATCTAAATTTAAAGAAAAGTTCTAAAATTTATTCGCCGTAAATTGCCGAGCTCACCCGATTTATTACCATTATTCCTGTTATTAAAAATAATAATTTATTTAACACATATACCGCTTTCGTCATTTTCAAGTTTGTCAAGCGCTATAGCACATGGCTAAGAAATCCAACTACCATTCGGATAGTTGAAGGTTCGATGCTATCGTAGAGTTTTTTTTTAGTTGATTATTATTTTTAACAACCTGTACCGCCATCTATTCATCGGAAATGTCCTAAATAGAATTGTTCTAGAACGTTTAGTAAAAATATCGGGTGTGCGTATATTTCAGTTACGATATCGTTTGTTAAAAAATTCGCCATATTGATTAAAAGTGCAATTTAGGACGCTTCGTGTTTATACCGCTACTTAATATCACTTTTTACATTTATTGCAGGTCTGTTCTACCGAAAACATAACTATAATGCGTCAGATACACTATATACGTCAAAAATACAAGTAAACATTTCAAATTTTGCCAATACTTATATAGGAGTAACGATGGTATGTTTGGTTTAGGTCGCCCAAAATATATTACGTTTAATTTCGACATTAACATTATTCCCGAGAATAGCCACAGGGTCCAGTAAATATACTTACAACATCTGCAAATTTCAATGAAGTAGAAAATCTACAATTTATTGCTTTTATTTCAAATTTTTTGCTAACAAAACATATAAAACGTTATTAAAGGTCCACATTACATATATCTGTTACTATAACGCTAAATAAGGTTTTTCTAGAAATGTATAATTTGATATTCTACAACGATGGTAATCAGAGATTTCCAAGAGTTTAACAACAACATCTTAATACGAATGGAATTGTGTGTCTGCGAAAATTATCTTGCAGAGCTTGCATTAAATAACTACTTTATAAACAAACCTACGCAAGGGACAACGCCTGCAGATGAAATCATACGTTATGATTTTCAGGAGATTGTAGTGAAAAACCACGCGTTTCGAAGAATGTTACTTTACGTGGTACCAATAGATGGTATTCAAACCTTTTACAGCATAATACATTTCTTATTTGAACATTACCTTTTATGTTTTTTGCTTAGAACTGTATTTTTTAGGGTTGAACACACACTGCTTATGTACAACTTATGCTAAAATATGAAACGTTTAGTAATTTGTTGCGTTTTACTTCACAATATAAATATTGTTCTTTTTAGCCTTTTTAAATAACCATCATTATTCTGTTGTTATTAATTTTATATGTTACATTCCAATTTATTACAATAAACACATTTCTCGCTTTACGCCCAATTTAATAACTACACGCTATGCTAAATGATGTCTTTGGTTCATTACGTCTGAAAAATTTTCTAATATCCATTGTTACTGATCTGAAAGAAAAATAACACGTTTTACTAACAATAAAAGTTGACTTTTTGATACTTCGAAGTTCGAAAGAATAGATTTTTTTAATGAAATAGCTAATATTAGTGTTAGACTTTAAAGAAGAAAAATAAGAATCTCGCAAATCGCAATTGCAAAAATATATAATTTTTAAATATATATTTTGACGCATTATATTAGTACTTACTGCTATCCTATTCGTAACTGCAATCTTTGGCCTTCTTTAAAAACGAAAACCAGTAACTATTTATTAATACTAATAACAATCAATAACTACAAGGAAAATGACCGATCAACATCTACCAACATACTCGTCTTCTACTAGTTCAATAGTGAGGTACAGTTTACTAAGATTACACAAACTGAAAGTACAATGCATCCAAGGAACACTGAATACAAACTGAAGTCACTGAAGATATAGACGTACTATACTGTTCACGCGCGGGGGTCGTATAAATTTATACATCGACTTACCTCCGCGGTGTTTTGTTGTTCTAAGCTGCAGTTCCTATTCTTTCAACCAAGTGGACTGTATGCGAATTGAGTCTATGTTACGTTACACTTGCACTGTGTTTTTTAGGGGGTTTAACAACTAAAGTCTGCGGCACTTGACTAACTTACGGGTACCGAACGAAAAAACCGACGACTGTTCTGCTTCGATATCCATAAGAAAGTGTTTGTTCACTACTCTGTCCACCTTATTCACACATGCACAAGGAATTTTTATGGCAGGATATAAGGGAACAAGGGATGACAGTTTTACTATTAGATTTACGACTACAAATTTAAATAACTTAAAATTAACCACGCGAACGTGCGACAAAGAGACCGAACATATACTGTTAGATAAAGGATATATTGTTTTTCATTCCTAGAATAGATCACAATAAGACATTTGTAGAATATTCCAAAATTTTAGTTTTATAGTACTAGGTTAAGAAAGCATTATGGGATCCTTTATATATATTTCGTTTGAATAGAAACATCCAGAGAAAACATACAACGAATAAAATTAATAGTTTTGTTACACATGGTTACTAAATGACATACAAAGTCGATCTATTTATATTGAGACAAACATACCTGTAATGTAAGCTCAACATTTAGGTTTAGTTTATTTTTAAACAATAGTCTAACCTCCCACTGATCGCATACTGACACTTGGCACTACTTAGTGGACTATTATCTCAAATAAATAAAATGAAAAACCCTTACCACAAAAAATATTTAAAATACCAGATACGTATTTCGACCACTATGTGGTCATCATCGGTAGGAAATCTGTAATTAAATAATAATTAGCTGTTGTTCTAGAACACTTCAGAGGATATTGATATTCTCCTCACCACTTAGGCTGAAGTGAACCTTCCCAACATACAATTTACTATATTGTTGCTTTAAACACTATCGAGGATATTCTCCTCACCCGCAGGCTGGTGTTCTCAACAACAAACAAGTGAATTGTGACATTATAACTTAAATCTACTTAATTTATACTAATTCTAAATCTACTGAAGCGGAACCAATTTAATCTTGCTTTCTCATTGGTTGTTGACCAATAGGAAAAGCAAAGCAGATGGCTCGATTGGCCCTTTATCGGTGTTTAAGAGTTGTCCTTTATGTTTAACAATTTTAATTGATTCATAGGCATTTAAGGAGAAAAACGTTGGTACCGTTTTTAACAATTTAACATTTTCTAGTTTAAAGGGGTAAGGTTTTTTTCATTTTATTCAAATTGTGCCACAGTGTTCCTATAGATTATTATTATCTCAAAGACAAACGGAGAAACCCAGAAGTCCTTTTGTTACAGTGTGTATGGACCGCACCGTATCGCTATGAAAAAAAGGTTCTAGCAAGGCTGTTGTACTTAATTACAATATAAAATCGTGCGATCAACCGTTGCCAAATGTCATTTTTTGTTGTTATTATTACATAATTTGTAGTATATTCCAAGGTGAAATCGTAATCTCCATCAGTAAGGTGCATTTCGTGTTGCGATTTCTAAAAAAAAAGGAAGAACAATCTCCATGGGGGGGTTAAGCGATCCCCCATTGACCTCCTTTGTGAGCAACCTTAACCTGAAACTAAGACAGGTAGCAACATTGTCATCTGAAAAAATTATAATTAACTAGATAGCGTCGAGAAAAGCTCCGCAGGCAGATAGGGTGCAAAAATTTGTTCTGCACCCGTACGTAGTCACTTTACGCATTCCTAAAAACTCGTAAAATTTGTTTTTTAAGAAGTGCGTAAAGTTAATTATCTTAGGGTGAGTAAAGTAAGTCTGACAATCATTGACAGAGTGTTCTCAGATATTTTAATCTGACATATTTGGTTGGTTTTACCTTACTCACTAGTGCAAATTTTAAATAAAAAACTTAGAAATTGTATAGTGGAAAATTATTGTAAAATTTAGGCGGGGTAGAAAAAATCTAGCTAATTACGTCGTTATCAGGAAAGAGCGCTTTCTAAGTTTTCATTAAATAATTTATAACCTGACATGCATTTGTGTAAAACACCTGAAACCATTTATTTATGTGCTGCTACAGTTTTATCAGGTTTGGGGTTAACAGGTGTTTGCAAGTAATTGAATTGTGAAATACGGACGCTTGTTAAGGTCATTAACTTGTATAAAACTTTATTGCGAACACGTTTTCGAACTTCTTGATGTGTGATTTCATGTGAACAATGATTTCGGAAGAGCATTTTAAATTGTTTGTTACAGGAGCAATAAGCGCTAAAACTATCGAGAATAAAAGTCATGAATATGTAGCCCAGGTGAATACTGCTAATCTTCTCATAGATGGGGCTGCAAGCTGTCCTACTTATAATAATAAACAAAATACTAGTGTGAATGTAAATTCAACACATCAGGTAGCTACAGTAAATGCGTTATTGCAAGTGAATAGAATGCGGCAACTTTTAATTCAAAGTCAGGGAATGCGAAATTAACAGCAATTCAAAAGTGAAAGTGCAAATTCAGTACAAATTTTAATGTGATGCCAGTTATGTATCCCTCAATTTATATAGGTATTGTAAAAAGAATCTAATAGGAAATTATTAGAAACCATTAAAAAATTATTAAGTCAAGTACAACAATGTTATTCAAGGATAGATATAAAAAGGTTATTAACAGTTCATGAAAACGGATGCAATACAATGTATGCCAGATGATAGCCATACTGCAGGTGGCAGGTCACAGACGGTTAAGATACCGCGATTACCTACAAAGTAAGATTGTTACACTGTATTAATGAATAGAATTAAGAATAAGCAGACATGAGCTCTGCAAGTTTCCACAGAATTGTGAGGGTCAGGGACAACATAAATACCCCGGGAGCCTCAAGACCAGTCAGTCAGTCAAAGTATTTCAGCTTTAACATTGCAGTTTGCTTAGGCTACTCACTATATTAGTTCAATTAATTATTTTATTTCGACTTAGAGTTTTTAAACCAGTTTGTCAAAATTTAACTGTAATTTCTGATTAATTAATAAAATTTGTTACGAAGTTTTTGGAAGTACTTTTTAAAAACACCGCTCCCAAGGCCCGAAACGTAACTTGCCTGACATCAAAATCTATTGAACTATTTGATGGTGAACAACGGCCAAATGTTGCAAAACTATAGAGTACACAGTTAGAGAATACATCTGTGGCCAGATGCATTTGCATATCAAACAGCCGTTTGTAATTTAAAAGAAGCTGTTAAGCATTGGTTGAACGGTCGTTGTGAGAAAATTAATAATTGGAAAGATTTTAAAATTGCATTTAAGCGAACTTCCATATTTGAACGAAGCATGACTGAATGTTGGCGTCAAATGCCTTCATGTCGGATTGGATTTTGCTGAAATTAAGAAGTAAGTAATTATTGGATTAGGGTCTCGTGAGTGAAGCAACTTTTTGATGTCTGCGGTACATAGTAGCGAAGATGCATTATACCTTACATGTAATTTTCCAATGCGCCACCCTAAGGTACTACATTGGCCACGAAGCGAGTTTTTTTTACCTGGAACCGAACCCTTGCTGTTCTAAGCAAGGTAGGGATCTTTAACGTGCGTGACAACACTCACACACGGGACCTCCATTTTACCTCTCATCCGAACGACGGTGTATTTTTGTGAAAAATGCTCGCCTAACATTTTTCAAGCGGACCGTGTCGGGATTCGAACCCGGGACCTTGGGCGTAGTAGTCACACACACCACTACGCCACGAAGCCGCAGATGCATTATACCACGATATTATTGCTTGTGCAAGAGTATGCCAAGCAAGACGGGATAAAAGGAATGATAAGAGAGAGGTACAAATATTAGCAGCTGGACCTTCAAATCCGGTGGTTAGGCGGTCTCGAGTTAATGCAGAAAATACAAACCATACAACTTGATTAAGATCCAGTGCCAGTGGTAAATGTTTTAATTGTTACGACTTTGGGCATTATGTTGATAATTGTACCAAACCTAAAAGGCCACGAGGTAGTTGTTTCAATTGTGTATCACCAGAACACAAAGTCAAAGATTGTCCTCAGAAGTCTGTATCATCTACAATGCTGATCTAGGAACCACTTTTTTTAGATCCACCTTACCTTTAGCACATTTTTTCCAAAAATTGGTGTATCATTTGATTCGGTAGTAGATTCTGGTAGCACAATTTCGATGATTTTAGAATTCGTGTAATAGCTGAATTTATTAAACCATGCAATGACAAGGTTATATTTTTGACAGGTATTAATAATTCTAAGTTTCAAATTTTAGGATCTTATATTGATAAAGTTGGGATAGATGAAAATTTTTATGATATGACATTTTATGTTGTCAGTAAGAATACTATGTTATGCTCCTGTTCGTTAGGTAGAAATTTTATCAGTAATACAAATGTTACTCTGAAATTTACTATAAATGGTGTTTCATCGGAATCTCAACCGATTACCCTGAGTTTCGAAATAATGAAGTACTTTTAATGAATGATGTTAATGTATGTTGCAGTAACGATTTGGATATTAATAGTGATGTTGTAACATATTTTTTTATTCAGCTACTCTTTGCTTATTAATCTAAAATAATATCTCAATAAAATTAAAATATAATTTATAACTCCTGATTACTAAAAATAATTTATAAAATTTAGAATAGCTTATGCGTTCCTTCGCTTTATAGGTCTAAGTTCTATAATAAGAATCGTCAAGTTGTCATTTCGCGTCACTTTTCTATCAGCGTCTGAACAGGTAAGCTGCTATCAGCGGCGTGGAAAAGTCAAGATGTTAGACAGGCACATGGCCTGTAATACGGTCAGCAAGAAGATATAATTGATTTAACCTTCGTGTCGGAATGTGGTTCTTGGCAGCTATAGCGTGCAGATTTCATTTTGTGCTCCACCTGTAGCAACTCAATAGATTCCTGCTGGCCGAAGAAATAGAGGTCCCCCCATCATTAAAACAGTTGGTATAATTAATTAAATAAATTTTATTAATGTTTTCCTTATAGTGCAATATCGTCAATATAGTAAATATCGTATATGGTGCTGAAATGAAAATTTAGTTTGAGATTTGAAATACAAGAAAATTATAGAACGCACTTAATGAAGAATTGGTTTGGTTAAATAATGTTTTGTTCAGAAGATCTTTTATAGTTCGAGCGTTATATTCATTCGTAATGATGTGTTTCCTGTTTGTGCATCGCAGATTTTATGGAATATTCCACATCTGATGTCATAAGTTCAATTTCTTTTGGTCGCACTGTACTTCGACACGTGAGCGATATTTAGTCCTTAATCCCAATTATAATTATTTCAATGTTGTACGAAAGATAGAAGGTTGAAGTTTTACCTTGTTTTAGTTAACTTAAAAATTATTTAGAAAAAGAATGATTCCTTAATAAACTTGTAATCTTGCAAAATTTTAAAGATGGCTATGCAGTTTGCGTATCGTTGTTATTTCACAAACAGATAGCGTTGAGTACACTGAAAAAGTTGTAATTGACATATGATGTCAAAAATATCTAGCTATCCAATTTAAATATCACATGTTATTTTACGCTATTTCTAAAATATCTTTAGTAACTTTGAGGTCATGTAATTTGATTCTTAAACAATGTGATGAATTTTTTTATACATATTAAGTAAAACTAACTCTATGTTGAAAGATGCAATTTTATAAGACGTTAAATAATTAAATTTAATTGTGAAGTCGACGTAGTACTACAGATGGCTAAAGATTAAAATATGTAACATGAATTATTAAGAGAGCTCAAACTTTATAGTAAATTTATTCAGAAATATTCAATTTAGAGATCTTTATGTTTTTTTTTTAATACAGAACCATACTAATTTTCTGTTCTATAAACATTTTAGTTGAAAAGATTATGATAAAACAAATCAAGTGAATTTAATTGAATAGAATCCATTTTTGCATAACTCTTTTATTATTAAAAATTCAAGTAAAATTTAAAGGTCATTCATGAGCAAACATTGTGTCTAATGATAACAAATACCCTGGGTGTATACTTTTGGAACTTAAATTCTATTATATTATTTTTGGTGAATATTTTTTTAAGGACACAAACGGTGTCCAAGTTGTGCATTTATTTGTTCACAGGTTAAGCCGAGACATCTGTCGGACATCTGGTAATTGAGATTTTGGTAAGTGCTTTACAAGGGTGAAATTCAGGTTTTGTGGCTATATAAGCGGTGTAGATTTAAGGTTTCCGCATTCCCCTAATACAAGTACAGATAATTTTTGTAGGTTGTTGTATTGAAAAATACGGTGGCGCTCATTATCTACATTTTTGGTCAACAGACATCCCATGACCCAAGCTCATGATCTACCCAGAGCTAACACTCTACTAGCCGTTTATCTCTAAAGAGTTTTTCTTTTCCTCAAGCCGTTTTCCATCCAATTTTACCTTGGGCTTCCATCATTAATAAGAAATTCTCGACCTTGTGATATCAGGTAAGGATTTATGATATATGGTGGTCCAATTTGCTATCTGATATTCACGAAGGAATAATTTTTTGTTTCACAATTTACCAACGGATATTATTTTTAGAGCCCATGATGTTTTTGATGGTTAATATTATACTGCAATTAAGATGGATAGCCCTAAAATGCGCTTAGTGTTGTAAACCATGAACCATTTTATTCACATTCTAGAAGATTGTCTTACTACGAAAAGACTGGTTTAGCTGATATTTCAAACGATTTGCAGGTTAAAAGTGTTATATTCGAGTGTCAATCCCCCTATTGTTCGCCCATTGTGCTGATAAAGAAGCGAACGGCAAATTATAGAATGTTTGTCGACTATAGCACTTTTAATAAGTACCTTGTTAGGGATTAATTTTCATTACCGTTGATTGACGATCATTTAGATAATATAAGAGACAAGAAGTACTTTACCAAACTAGATCTAAAAAGTGAATTTTACCATTGTACTTTAGAAGAGGATCGCGTCAATATACATTTGAGTTAAGTTCAAGCCCATCCACATCCATGCGCTTAATTAGTGAAATTTTTAGAGATTCGATCCGTGCTGAGAAGGTTCTGATATTTTTAGATGATCTAATGATAGCTACGACAACTATTGATAAAAACTTAGACATTTTGAAGGTTTTACTTACGTTAAATGAAAATCTATCGGAGTTAAGACTGAACAAGTGTGCATTTTTAAAAGAAAAAAATTAATTTCTTGGAGTACGATATTAGTGGAAATCGAATTAATCCAAACAAAGAAAATTTGGCAATTATTGAAAATTATCCAATTTCTATTAATATTAAAGAAATACATAATTTTGTTAGGATGATGAGTTATTTTAGACGGTTTGTAAATAATTTTGCTATTATAGCCAAATCACTATACGATTTATTAAAAAAGGGTGCCAAGTACAAGTTTGGGGAACTAAAATTGCAAACTTTTGAAGCGTTGAAAACCGAGTTGATTTCCAAGCCTATCTTATCGATTTATTTTCCCAATCGTGAAACCGAGTTACACTGCGATGGAAATTGTATATGGATCAATGTTGATGCAGAAACAGGATGATGGGAAATTCTATCCCGTATTCTATTTTAGTAAACACACTACGGAACAATAGACAAAATATCACAGTTACGAGATCGAGTGTCTGGCGATAGTTTATTCTTTGAAACGATTTCATGTTTACTTGTAGGGTATTCCTTTTAAAATTATTGTGGATTGCGACAGTTTTAGACTTACCTTATTGAAACGTGATATAATTCCCAGAATTATGCGCTGGTGTTTATTATTTGAAAATTATGATTTTGTAATTGAGCGCAGACCAAATAACAGAATGAAACATTTTAATACTCTCACTAGGGTGCCGAGTATTTTTGTGTTTGAAGGGAACACTTTTCAGCAAGAGTTAGCAGTAAAGCAGAATTTAGATCCGGCAGTTGTTGCTATTCGTACAATGCTAGAAAAATCTGAACACCTTTTGTATGAAATGCGAAATGGATTGATATATCGCAAGTCTGGTAACAAAATTTTATTTTATGTCCCCCCAAAGATATGGAAGCTAATGCGTTACACACATATCACAATGTCATGAATCATGTGGGTATTAGTAAAACATTAGAAATTATTACTCGTTCCTATTTGGTTTCCTCACATAAAGAACAAAGTTGAGAAACATATTCGAAATTGCTCGAAGTGCATCGAATTTAATCCTAAGTCAGGAAGGGTTGAAGAATTTTTACACAATATATCCAAACAGAATAAAACCTTTAATTGCTTACATAGTGACCATTATGGACCATTAGAGACTACGAAGTCAAAAAACAAATACCTTTTTGCAATTGTTGACGCGTTTACGAAGTTCATAAAATTTCACCCTTATTAAAACCATTAAAACCAAGGAGGTGTTGTTACATTTACGTTCTTATTGCCGCTGTTATAGACGTCCACGACGAATTATATCAGATCGCTGCACCTGTTTCACTTCCGATGCTGTCAAAACCTTCCTTAATGAATAAGATGTTAATCATATACTTATCGCCGCTGGAACACCTAAGGCCAATGGTCAAATAGAGGGAATAAATCGTACTCTAAGTCAAAATGGTAGATGAACGAAAATTATGTTGGGATAAAATTTTGAATAAAATTAAGTTTTGCTTCAATAATACAGTAAGTCGCTCTACAGGTCAAACGCCCTCAATGCTGCTATTTGGCAGAAATCAATTAGGATATATTCAGGATTATTGTCGTGATTTTTGAGAATTTTGTGAGGAATCAGTGAACGATTTAGTAGGCTTGCGCGAAAAAGCTACTGCATCTATAGAAGCGGTGCAAGACAGAAATAAGAAATATTATGATGATAGGCATAAAGTTGCCTGTATTATGAGATAGGAGATTATGTTATGGTATCTAATGTCGATTCCACTCCCGCAACTAACAGAAACTAATCCCGAAGTACCGAGGTCTTTATGAGGTAACTAAAGTTCTTCCAAACGATAGATATATAGTAACTGACATTATAGGATTCCAACAAACTCAGATCCCCTATGATAGCATTTTGGATGCCTCAAGATTGAAATTGTATTGTAAACCTGAAGATGAAAATAATTCTGAGAATTAACATGCGTTATGTGTTTAATTACCTTTTATGTCCGTGTAGGTTATTAAGTTCTGTTATGAAACTTTGTTGAAACTGTTTATGATTTATTTTTTTTTGCTTATACTTTAAGTAAATTTAGTGTCATTATGCTTTTATGTTAAGAATGTTGATTTTTTTTATGCGTCTATGTAACTACTTTGGCAAAATCTATTAGGGTTGTAATTAAGCTACATTATGGAAGTTAGGCTTATTATGTGGTGAACTGTTGAATAATTTATGTTTGTTATATACATATGATTATGATTTTATGATTTATGGCGCAATATCCTATGGTTATAATTTGTGTTATGTTATGTGTCTCTGGCAAATGATCGGGACGATCAAGTGTCAGGATTGGCCAAGTTGTAGTGGAAAATTATTGTAAGACTAAGATCATATTTAAAATTTAGGCGGTAGTAAGAAAAAAGAGGGCGGATTATGCTGTTATCAGGAAAGTGACCTTTTAAAGTTTTCATTAAATAATTTATAACCCGACTTATGTATTTGTGTAAAACGCCTGAAACCTTTTATTTATGTGCTCCTATAATATCAAAAAAATATTGCGTTTATTAAATTTAGTGTGGTTTTCTATATTTTTTGAGGAATAAATTGCAATCAACAAATTTTTGTTTTGTTGAATAGTTTCATAAAATTCAATGCAGCTAAGGTTTAAATTACTTTTGGCAATCAACAGTGATCTCAAAGTTTCCACTTTCAATTAGGTTTTGTCGCTGGTCCAGATGTGGTTTAATAAAGAAAAAACCCGTTCCGTAAGTGCGTTAATTCCTAACATACAGAGACAATTCTTTACCAATTTCCCAATATTCTTGTGGAAAACATCATTGTCACTGAAGGTATTAAAGATTTTAGTCCACTTATTTGATATTGAAACACAATTTTCTCTCCAATGGAGAAGTTTCTCGTGTATGGTGTAGCACTGAATGAAATATATATTATCAAACAGCTCTCTTCAAATAAATAAAAAAATTTCATATGTATTCTTGTTTACAGAAATGCTGAAATAATGTTATAATATAGATTTAAGTAAGGCGAGTTGCGATTTGTTGTTTTATTTGTTCAAACATATAGGTGACCTTTTGTAACCTCTGTGAAGTTGGCACAACATTTTTTAAATTTGAAAAAAGCAATGATAGTTCTAGTAGCACTTTTCATAGTTCTAGAGTTCCTGATAGAAAATAAACAGAGTTCAGCATTTTTAATACCAAAATATAGCAAATGAAAAATTGTCGTGCTAACTTCGCGAATCTAGCACGACACTTCTTCCTGTAATCCATAAGAAACCAATAAATATCACAACTTTTAGCAAGAGTTCCCGTTAGTTCTAATCGAGTTCCATCTTTCTATGTAATTAAAATAAAAGAATTGCAACAATTAGGTTACTTGCTTAAACGACGTAGCTCTTGCCGTAGAATGAGCAACACCTGTTATATTCTGAATTTGTCTAAGAGAAGTACGAGGATTTTCGACAACTGTTTGTAAAACGCTGTTTTCATTATCTTTTTTAATTTGCCTATTTCTCTTAGACAAGCCAAAACTACCATAATTTATTAAATTATTTTGTAATCTTCGAAACATACATCTGTTTGGTTGATATTTTTCTGGCTATTTATTTAAATACAATTCAGCGGCTTTAACATCATTTCTTCCAGAAAGAATAAAACATACTAACATTTGATATTTATCACGGTTAGTAAAGCGATCCATTTCAAGCGCAAATGCTTTGTTTGCTTAAATTTCTATGTAAATTAATTAACTGTTTTTTTAAACTGCACTACTTGAAACATAAAATAAAGGACAAACTTTGACGTTTCTCAGATGTTGAGCAATTGTTTCTCTTTGTCATAATGGAAATTAAAGCCTACTACGACCAAAACATAATTATGTGATTTTTAGTGTTTTGATTGAATCAAACATAGCCATGTTTTACCTCTTTGGAAAGGGTTTTTTGTCAGCATTTCAAAAATGTAAAAATCCAATATGGCGGCTATTTAAAAATAAAAAGTTGAACATCGTCACGCAAAATCTAGATGCCCTAAACAAAATCTAAGTTGAAAATGTGAAGCGCAATGGGGAATTACCATGATGTACCAAATTTGAACATTCTATTTCAATTAGTAGACTAACTACGAGCAAATAAAGAAATCGTCAATTTTGTGTTTTTGCCTCTATCTAGTAACCTATGAAAAATTTTTGAAATTTGAAAACCGATCTGAGATACCCTCATGATTATGCAACTTTTGTCCTATTTAACCAAGATCGTATCTCCTACAGTTTCCAAGATCCCCATGTACTGCATTTTATACTGTACACACTGTATATCGAAAAATGCGCTAGAAAGAATCAGCACGACACTTTTTCGTCGAGTGTAGTGCTGGGTACAATATACGTCGTTTATGCAAATAACCTAATTGTTGCAATTTTTTATTTTAATTACATATAGAGATGGAACTCGATTAGAACTAACGGGAACTATTGCTAAAAGTTGTGATATTTATTGGTTTCTTATAGATTACAGGAGGAAGTGTCGTGCTAGATTCGCGAAGTTAGCACGACAATTTTTCATTTGCTATTTTTTTGTATTAAAAATGCGGAACTCTTTTTATTTTCTATCAGGAACTCTAGAACTATGAAAAGTGCTACTAGAACTATTATTGTTTTTTTAAAATTTAAAGAATGTCGTGCCAACTTCACAGGGGTCCTTTTGTAAGGGAATCCATTTCACAAAGAGAGTATCCAATAATGAAAATCCTTTAGGTTACTCGTCATCTATAGAGAATCTTACTAGACTAGATGAAGTTGGTGTCTAGAAACTTGACGAATTGAAATTCTTGCAAAAGTGTTGTTAGTAACGTGGTTTAAAAGTGCACATAGGTAATTTTTTTGGATCATTATTGAATTTTGTTCTATTTTCTTCCATTTATTGCTATAGAGACCCGCCTATGCATCACTGTGATTGACTGGTGCATCTTGATTTTGTTTTCCAAGATCCCCGCCCTTTTTGAGCAATTCCAAATTTAATAATTTAACACCGAAAACGGAATTTTGAAAGACATCAAAGTAGTTATTAAGCCAATTACGGAGAGGTCAAAATGAGATGTAAAGAATTTATTCGTATGAAATGTTAAAAGTGTGCGGGGCTGGACTTTGTTTGATCAAGAAGATTAATCATTTTAAGAATTTTCATTTGAATTAAACATAGAATTTAATAAATAATTAATTATTATGAACGTACACTGTTGCCATTTGGCAACAAGCCATTCCTTATGTTTTGAGTAAATTTACTTTTCCTACGCATTTTTCCTCTCTATAAAAAATGTAAACAATTAGATTTTAAATACATGTTATGATTAGAAAATCGTGCATGGGGGGGAGGGGAGGTGAAGCAACCCTTCACCTAGGTCATCGCCACTCATGGGTTAAAATAAAGTAGAAAACATCGTTTTAAAATAATCTTAAACTTTAGCTTCTGAACCAATCCAAATAAAAATTATAAAAATGTATAAAATGTAACAAAATCTTCCACATTAAATCAAGTATTGAAAATTATAAAGATATTTATAATAAGAAATTGCAGAAATCTTAGGGGGAGCGCAAAAATTAGAAACAAAATATCATTTTAACATACAGGCTTGCAATATCTTAAACCGGGATTCACTTACAATGTAAACAATAATTACCACATATTTTGCCTTTTGCTGTCTGGGTTGTATTTAAACAGTAAAATTAACAGTTCAACGTAGTTAAAGCGTACATTTTTAACATCAATAAAAATATTTCTTTAGTAGTCCAAATCTAATCATTTCAATTTTTGTAGTAATAAATAGCACTCAGTATAGCCGCACACAATATGTACGTGTTTACAAATTTTAGAAGACCAGACCCTGTCGTAAAGCGAAAAGAGAGCCCCTCTTACCCTAATATAACTTAATAATGTCTATATAATAATAAAACTTCTTTGTATCATCTATTACAGTTATTGCTACCTTATTGCTTTATTACATTTCAAAAATCTTCACTTTTAGGTAAACGCATTAGAAATATTTTTGGTCAAAGCTATATTTTGTTCAAGATGTCTTGCATCGTAAATACAAAAATTTAAGAATCGCATAAAGGTTTGAGGAATGCAGCAAACTTAGCTCGCTTACTAGAATCTATTGGTTTGTCTTCCCTTTTTAAAATTTTTTATATTAATTTTGGAAACTTAGAGCATCTTGAAATAGTTACGCATCACAAAGAATAAAGTTTCCATAGTAAATAGTTTCAGAAAGATTCGGCTAAAGTTAAAGCCAAAATATACATTTGGTGAGAATTTTGAGATTTTGACTTCAAATTCGTACTAACTATTGAAAAGCAGAATAAGAGTCTCTAATGAATCAACGCCTTATCTCTAATAGTTTCGAAGATCTTCAATTTTAATTATATATATATTATGATAATAAATTTACAACAGGGTTAAAAATGTTTAGAACTGGAGGTTAAAGAGATTGGTTTTAAAGGTATTCATTGATCAAAATCAAGGGGCATATTCATGTACCTATTTATAAGCCAATACTTGAAACAAAATATATGGTATTAAACCATATTGTATTAGAGTTAAGTTAAGTTCGCAAATGAAAATGAACCCTAAAAGGCACCAAGAGGTAATGTTGCTCAAAGGAGTACATTTGTAGATTTATTGAACTTTAAGTATGTTTATTTGACAGATAGCCAGATATAATTAAGAAATAGGCATGTGTTGATGTAATAAAAAACTGTATAGTAGGTTTAGGATCATGTAGGCTGATATGAACTGTAACAGCAACAATAAAATGTAGTAGGCAGAGATGAGAAAGAAAGGTTGCCTGGGGAAACAAGAGAATTAATTAATGAATGATTGAAAGAAAAATAAGTCCTATGTGAGGGTCAAAAAGATTATATTTTAGAAGATATATATTATTTAAAAATGTACTAGGAGTCTAATTAGTTATTCAAAGTTATAAAATTTAGACAAAAAACTGGAATTTGTGAATATTCAAACTGAGAATTAAACCTGTATGTATAGCAAAATTGTTCCAAAATCAGAAAATTGAATCAACCAAAAATTTTGTGGTTTTATTTACCCTGTGGAAAGTGCAGTTAATAAGAGCAAGTAGAGGATCAATTTTCCCAGAGTTATTTGACGGAGTAAGAATAAGCGGCTGAAGAAAAGGATATAGAGGCAGAGAGGATTTCAAGATCGGAGGGCCCTAACAAACAAGGAAAGTAGAATTTGATTTATTATTATAAGAAGTTCGGTGGTGAATGATTGTAGTTAAGGACAAAATAATATTTAAAAGGATTGGAGTGTGTATGTGCAACTGGTATTTTGAGAAAGGGATACATTCATTATAGGAAGGAAAATTAAAGAGGTTAGATTTTGGTTGTTCGTTTTATTTGCAAGTTAAGTAAGAAATTAAACTGCACAATAATTTGTAGGATTAGTAAGGCAGTGAAGCGGTCCCGACAACGCAAGTTGCAGATCGGAGATTGGACAGTACGTGCCAGCAGTCAAGCACTCTCCTGGAACGGTGGTAACGTATAAAATATAAATTCTATTTTAATTATTTTTGTGAAACTGGAGCTTGATGTTACGGGATTGAACCGACTGATAGCATAATTAATTTGAATTAAAGAGTAGAAAATCAGACTTATCTCTTCAAAAGGGGGAACCGCCTGTGAGTCGTAGTGCTGAGGATAAGGCTGCCGGAGCATTATTAAAATAGAACAAAAAGGGGGAGAGTGTAGCGTAAGAAAGATAATAAGTAAATCAGGATAGAGTAATAATATATAGCAGAAAACTGCATTTATTTAGTGAAGAATTAAGAAATGGAGATAGTTTGTAAATAGTAGGCAGTCAACACCCTGTATATAAAGTATAAATAGTTTTAAGCGACGCAGATACACACAGGAAGACGCATAGTTAGCGTAGAAACCAGGAACACATGCATTAGGTAAATAGTAAATATTTAATACCCTGTAGATAAAGTTTTAATTAATTTAGGCAATGCAGATAATAATATTTTTCAGTGCAAGCACGCGTATTTTATAAGTAAACATGATAAAGTGTAATTAAACACGCATTCAAAAGAGTTCCGGACAATTAGGTGAATACGGAGATAAGAAATAGAGCTTCAGGAAGCATATAATGCGTACAAATAGTTAACCATTTTTTGATAAAAGAGGTGATTAAAAAGTGCCTGAATAACAGGCAGATATGAAAATTAAAAGTCGAATTGCATCAGTTGTTTATGGAAAAGCAATTAGATACATCAAAACACCGCATGTTTGATAACGAAGACAGCTGCAACCAGGCCACAATTATTGGAAAGCATAGAAAATTACATCAGAAACTACTTTAAATGCAAATATTTGATTGGTTAAAGTGAGCGACGAGTTTGTAGACCATACCCACTGACGGAGTGGGAACTCAATGATATATTAGCAGGTACAGTGATAACGAAGTCAGTTTACAACTCAACAAAGGCCGAAGTGCGCCACTATGAAATAAAGTGATACGTAATAATAATTCAAAGTGAATTGTATAAGTGCGAAAATGAAAATTACGATTGCCGATTAAACGTAAGTAGATTTTGGTGAATTTATTTTAAACTAAAACATATTTTATAATAGGGCTTCTGAAGCCGGGGAAAGAAAAATACAATTCTGAGTCCGTGGAGAATAAATGCAATTTGTAAGTCAAGGGAAAATAAATGGTGATAATCCAATTCTTAGTTTGGGGAAATTGATAAGAAGTGATTCTAAGTCTGGAATGAGATGATAATAAATTCGGGTGCATAAGTATAAGTTAATGGTAGTCCAGAGGATGATGGCAATAATTTAAATGAAATGGTTCAAGCGTGTGGATAGATTGTATTTCGAATAGGCATGTAATAATCCTGAATTGAGGGAAGATAATTTTTATTCAAACGGATGCGTCGATGCGACGAAAATAGACCAGATCAGATTTTAGTTATAAGACATTTTATTTTTCTATATTTTTTATTTGAATATTGAATTTGCTTAATATAAATTAATGTGACGAAGTTCACCAAAACAAAGGATTTGAATACGTATAAAGTGCGTGATACCATAAGAAGTTTAGAACGTTCCACACTTCTTTATAAAGATAATAGGTCTTTTGGTGACTTTGGGTTTTGAGTAAAAAGTATATGATTGTTGACAAATGAGATTTACAACATTAATTAATTGAAAAGTGTATTTTAAATAATTTACAAAAACTGTACCTAATATTTGTTTCATTATATAGAATCAAATTAACTGAATTTTATAATTCCAAATAAATGCTAGTCGAGGTCATAAGATAAAGTTAATGGGAGTGATTTGATAATTTAAAACAGTTCAAGGAGGAGCTATAAGTTGAATACGAAATTGATAACGAATAAGGCGGTAACGTATCAAATTTTGTTATTGGTAGACAAGGTTGGTTCAAGATAAAATCCAGTTAAGTTTCTGGCGGGAATTTATAGTAATATTAATAAAACGGCCCAACGTCGGAGAACGAAAACTACAATTCCAGTAGTATCATAGCAATAATAATATAACAGCACAACGACGGAGCTCGATAATTCCAGTATACATAGCAATATATATATATATATATATATATATAAATATATATATATATATATAATAAAATGAAATAATAACTTAAACTTGTATGCAAAGCCCAAATGATCATTTCAAATCGAGCTAGTAATTGAAAGAAGGAAAATATAAGGTCTTGGAAAGGATTTGAACCTGCATCTCAGTCTTGCCGGGACTGTGCGTTTACCAATTACGCCACCGAGACCGATGACTATAATTGGAAAATTTACAAATCTAAATCGTGTACAGAACTATACATAAACCTAACTTTCAATTACGTTTAGCAATTTTGTCAATCATACTTACCTTGTGTAAAAAAACTACCTAAAATATATATATATATATATATATATATATATATATATATATCGTGTAAATTATAGGTTAAGGGGGGATAGATTAGTCAAGAGAATAATTTTGTAACGACCATGTATACAGGGTGCCCACAATCTATCTCCGTATATGGGTAACTTTTTTATTATGTTGGTTAAATTAGCAAAGTTGAAGAGAAATTTACGAGTAGTATGATGCTTTTTTGAAAACTCACCTAGATGCTCAACTTTTTTAGATATTTGAAAAAACTGAAATTTGCTATTTTCTTCAAACGCTAATAACTTTTAACGGTTTAACCTATAGAGAAAATAAAACTGCTTGTAAGGTAACTTTTACGTAGAATTCAATAGCGTATATGACAATTTTAATTGGAAATGGGTTTTCAAGCTACAAACATAACCTCACTTTTTTTAAATGGAAACCATAGTTCAATATAACCCAAATGGAAAGGTTTTTCTTTTCTGATTACCCTGATGTAAGGGTTGATGTACTTATTTTCAGTAGTTTCTTCATAATAAAGAAAAACGATTTATTTATTTGCGGACATCAAGGAGTCCATGGATACATATTTTAAATAAACAAAAACACCTGGCATTTGTCAGATATTATTAGTTAAAGTGTTTATTTGCTCTGGGTTGCAAATTTTGTGTAGAAGACTTTTAAATTTATTTGATTATAATAGAGAATGTATACAAACGACGAAAAAAATGACATGCTCTTTTGTTACTATGCCTGTAACAGAAATTGTGATGCTGCTGGTGATATGTATTATGAAAGATATTTGGAAAGAAGGCAGCCAGATAAACGATTGTTTTCTAAATTAGAAAACAATTTAAAAAGGTTTGGTGCTTTTACAAAACCCAGTACTGATAAAAGAAAATTCAAAACTGATGATGAAGAACGTGTGTTAGCCTACATAAATTTTAAGCCAACAGCGTCCACCCGAGAAACTGCAATTGAGTGCGCTACTTCTACAGAAAAAGCTCGCCTAATTTTAAAACAAAACCGCTACAAACCATACAAAACCCATGGGGATTGTGAGAGAAGACAACAGTTTTGTAGGTGGTTTCTTAATGAAACAAATAATAATCCTGGTTTTAGTCACACTATTATATTTACCGACGAAGCAAAATTTACTAACAAAGGCATGTTTAACAGAGTCAGGAAAATCCCCATTTAACAGAAGAAAGGCGGGAACAACATCAATTTTCGATAAATGTGTGGTGTGCCATTTTTGGTAATAAAATACTTGGGCCTTTCTTCTATAATTATAATTTAAATGGTGTACGCTATTTAAATTTTCTACAAAACGAATTGCAAGAAATGCTCGATAATTTGCCACTTCATTTACTGCAAAACTTATATTATTTTCAGCATGACGGTGCACCTGCTCACAATGCTCAAGCCGTTTCTGAATATCTTGATAATAGTTTTCCAAATTGGATTGGCAATGCAGGTCCTGTTCCATGCCCGGTAAGGTCACCAGAACTATCGCCACTGGATTTTTTTCTTTGGGGTACTGTAAAGGATGTAGTGTATGCTAAAAAATCCAATAACATTGAGCAACTCAAAGATAGTATTACAGCAGCTATTACAAGTATAAAACCACAAACGTTAAATAAGGTGCACCAAAACCTAATTAAAAGGTGCGAAATGTGTTTGCAAGCTAATGGAGGTCATTTTGAGCATATGTTAATGTAGGAGTGGACATATTCGCATTAATTAATTTTTGTTTCCTTTGATTAAGTTATTTGTAGTGTATGGATAGTTTATTTTTTAAGTATTTTATTTTTCTTAGTTTATAATAAATTTAGTTACAATAAACTTGTGTTTCCATTATTGATTTTTACACATTTTGTTTGTTTGTAATATGTATCCATGGACTCCTTGATGTCCGCAAATAAATAAATCGTTTTTTCTTTATTATGAAGAAACTACTGAAAATAAGTACATCAACCCTTACATCAAGGTAATCAGAAAAGAAAAACCTTTCCATTTGGGTTATATTGAACTATGGTTTCCATTTAAAAAAAGTGAGGTTATGTTTGTAGCTTGAAAACCCATTTCCAATTAAAATTGTCATATACGCTATTGAATTCTACGTAAAAAGCTACCTTACAAGCAGTTTTTATTTTCACTATAGGTTAAACCGTTAAAAAGTTATTAGCGTTTGAAGAAAATGGCAAATTTCAGTTTTTTTCAAATATCTAAAAAAGTTGAGCATCTAGGTGAGTTTTCAAAAAAGCATCATACTACTCGTAAATTTCTCTTCAACTTTGCTAATTTAACCAACATTGTATCTTCTATAATAAAAAAGTTACCCATATACGGAGATAGATTGTGGGCACCCTGTATAGGAAAATAGGAATAACTTAGTTACGCTCCAAATTAATTAGTTTTGACCTTAAAACAAACGGATAATAGCATACATTTGTATTAATAAATCAGAATGTTAAATTTGCATAAGTGTAGAAGCTTTGTAGTACGTGAAAACTCAAGGATGATACGAATATAATTAGCTTTAATATTTTGAAGGGTGTAAATCAAGCACATCAAATGAGAAGGAGAGCTTTTGTATATAAAATCAATAATGTAAACGCATATTTTCCATTTAGCTAACAAGGCGTTTGTGTAAAATAAATCCTAATAAATTCTACAGGTTGAACAATATGGAAAGTACAATTTCAAACGGACAATCGGTTCATAGAAAGCCTGACAGATAAATAAACAAGTTCAAGGAACCAGAATGTACGTTAGAACACAATTCTGTAGAAATTTTAGTTGTCGACGCGAGGGCTACGAAAATAACAGGTGGTTTGAAAGCAAGTTGAGACGGAATACCATTAGCATAAGGCAGACAAAGAGGACATATAATAGACGTTGGGTAAAACACTCGTTTAAAGTGCGCGACAAGTGGTACAGTCTATGTTGCTGGAGTGGAATTGTAAAAGAGACAACGAATTTGAGTTAGACGAGCGTAAGATAGTTGGAGGCTAGACCTAAGAATGAGCGAAATGTTTGTGATTGGCTGATTGCTATGGGGTGAGAGAAAATTTTCAAGAAAAGCGTGACCGTTGTATTTGTTAACCAGTGTTTCGGACTAAAGCGACGATGGAATGATAATTCTGAGTTTTAAAAAGTTTGCTGCATATAAAATTTTCAGAATCGGTTACGGTGGGAGAGCTTTTCGATTGAAATAAGGTGCAGGAAGTGTGTTTCTGCCATTATAAATACATTAGAAGACGTAGTAGGGCTCTCTTACTTCACTGAGCTCCTACTTCGCTTAGCTTTTACTTGACTTGCTTCTACGGTAACATCCAAGTTTAAAATTTTATAAATCGGTAATAGTGCAGTCCGTCTTAAGTTAATTAAAAGTGTGAATGACGTAAAAATTTGATGTAAAGAGTAAACTGGTCTTTAGAGTTGTTGAAAACAAAGATGCGATTTATTTATGCATTTAGAGTAACAGGGTTTATACTGAGCTCACGATAGACCAGAGTAAATTTCAAGTTAAGGTTTTAAGATCAGAGGTTGCAGGTTCAAGTCCTGCTGTAGCCGTTCTTTTAGTGGTTTTCAATTACTAGTTCGATTTGAAATGGTAATTCAACTTTAAATACAAAGTTGGGTTTTCATTTCATCTTAATAACTATTAATATATATTAAGCATTCATTTGCATTCCAAATGTGGATTATTCTTCTCTATTAATAATAATATAATTACATGTTTGTATTATTCCGAACGTTGCAAAAATGGGATGATCAAGTTATTAGTACGTAAATTATGTATATAACTAGATTCAATTTCCTTAAATGCAAGACGTAATTGAAAATCGTTAACAAGAGCCAAGCTTTAGTAGTATTAAGTATAACATCATCTAAACAATTAGACTAGATAGCTCAATTGGTTAGAGCACTGATCCGGAAAATCAGAGGTTGCAGGTTCAAGTCCTGCTGTAGCCGTTCTTTTAGTGGTTTTCAATTACTAGTTCGATTTGAAATGGTAATTCAACTTTAAATACAAAGTTGGGTTTTCATTTCATCTTAATAACTATATATATGGCTGGCTGGAGGTCTAGTTTGTACTGGAAGTAGCTTGTTACCAAGATCCACTTTCCAATCAGACCGTTTGAGACCTGCAGACGTGTAATTGAAAAATTGAAACTATAATTAAGTTGTACCAGAGCTCCCACACAATACTACTCTTCGAACATCGTCGCTGCATATCTTTTTTCGAAGAGTACAGACGTGTTGTGTGGGAGCTCTGGTACCACTTAAGTATAGTTTCAATTTTTCAATTATGCTAAGTAGTGCAGTATACTAACAGAAATTTTTAGTGCAATCAATTAAATAAAAATAAGTTATATAGATAATTAGCAAAACAACGAACGTAAGTAAAATTTTGGGACTTTAAATTTTAATTTCTGTGCATGTTTGTGAACTTTTGTATTTCAAGAATCACTTTGAAATCACTTTTGAACATGTAATATATTGTGCTACTTAGACTACGGGGTTACATTTCGGCATTTATTTGAGTATGTAACCAGCAATACTGTTTACAATTTTTACAGGTGATATTTGTAGCGGTCAATACAATGTCGAATTTCGACGTGATTTGTGAATGCTACAGATTTCAAACGAAGTATGACGAAGTGGTCGGTCATTTCCAATTAAGTATTAGTCGTGGTTTAAACTGTTATAGAAATTACTACGTTTGTGCTAAAATAGCCGTCCAATTTCGACGAGGGTTTATTCTAATAATAATGGTTTCAGCTCACAAGAAAGTATCTGATTGTCTTAACGCGAGTTACATATCCCCAAATCAATAAATGTATAATTAAATAAAAAGTATTAAGAAACTTAAGTTAGATGCAACATTGTAATTCAAGGATAAATAAAGAAAAGGATAATGAAAGTTCACAAGCAAGTTGTGATATCGGATGTGAATACAGTGTATTCCAGACGTAAGTGATACTGCAGGTGCAGGTCACAGACGGTTATAAAACCGCAATTATTAGAATTAAGATTGTTACTTTGTATTGTATAAATTAATAAAGAAATAAGCAGACATACGCTGTGCAGTTCCCACAGAAATGTGAGGGTCAGGGACAACATAAATACCCCGGGAGCCCCAAGATCATCAGTCAGTCTTGAGCCTCTCAGCTTTAACATTGTTGGTTGCTTAGGCTACTCGCCCTAATTTAAATTTATTTAACAGTAATTTCGATTTTTATATAGTTTTGTAAAATTCCACTATTAATTTCTGATTAAATAAAATAGTTACAAGAGTTTTTAGAAAAAGCCTTTTAAAAAGGCAGCTCCCAAGGCCCAAAACGTAACTCGCGTTCAACAATCAAAATCTACTTTATTTACCAAACGTAAAATCCGACCATTTAAATTAAGAGTATGGCTAAATGTTTCTTCATAATTTTTTTTTATATTTCGGCTTATCAACGCAAATGTTAATTTTTATTGAATGGAATAAGGAACAATTATGCGACTTCTTACATAAAGCGATTTAAAGTAAAATAATGCAATTTAGTGAAATAAACGACATGAATAACACCAATAAAACATTCATCTATTTGAATAATTTAAAGCGTAGCCTTATATATCGAGTGTTTTCAACAAAAGTTAAAGCTTCTATTCGAATTATTATGAATTAAAATTATGCCCCGATTGGCCAGACTGCGCTTATTCCTCCTTATTCCATTATATATCTTCATGAAGAGGATCTCTTGATAAATAAATAGTTATTTATTTAATTATATTAGGTGATTATTCTTAAGAAACAGAATTTGTTGGCTAGATTAATTAAATTTGATGTATACTCTGCAAAATTCAAATTAATCAATTGTAACACTTCATACGCATGCATATTTCTAAAACTACATCAACTCTGGTTTTCAAAAATTTTATTGTACTCCAGTTGTAATGCAATCTCAACGATAAAAATATACTAATTTTTTAATTTCCTTATTTTTAATAAGCTGCTGTTTCATAACGTTTCCCCATTTCCTTATAATAATATTTCTAAGAAGTAATACGAATGCATCAAATTCTTATTTTCTGACGTTATTTTATGATTTTAAATGTTGTTGCAGCTTTAGAACAAATTGTAGAAAGCGTAGAAGAATACCCGCAGGCAATAAATTCCTATGCCAAATAAGCCATCTATTGAACTATAATTAAATGGTCAGTGTCCAATGCGGTGGGTGACAATTTGCAGGAATAACAAAGGCACTAATGTTCGATGACAGATGCAACCGCAACCACCCACTGCATACACATTAAAATATCGCCATTTAGCTCAGCCACTGATTTGGGAGGTTTTGTTGTAGCTGCTCTATTAAATTCATTTCACACCATTTGAACATCACTTTGTTTAGTCAATTTATTTAGTACAATTCATTGATTTGGCTTTTGTTTGGTGACTTTTCTCGGAAAGTGCATTCAAACATTGCAGCTTGACCGCTGCATTTAGCCCAATATCAATTTACAATATAATTTAGAATGTTTTCTGAGCGGGCGCTGTAACTTTTCTTGTGTATTGTATTATTGTTCTAATCCTTTGGGTATCATATTCCTGTGCGTGTGCAGAAGAGAATGGTCAAGCTGAATTTTTAAAAATGCCGTTGGCAGCCAAAATATTGTCTTTTTATTGTTTTTTAAGAATCTTTCATTTGCGTGTAACAGTATTTTAGTTGCCAAGGGGGGTATTTGCAAAAATTCAGTATGTTCATTCTCAACCGCAAACACCCATGAATACAATACAAAAAGAATTAGAACAGAAAACAAAACACAAACAAAGTTGTCGGGAAGCCTACTTCTGCAGCTAGTCGTCAATAATGAAGACGAAGGTCAATATATAATTTAACAAAGCACATCGTCATATCGTGTTTCTTCAATTCTGTTAAAATAACAAGCACAGAATTGTGCCGCGATATTAAAAATTAACTTGATAAAAAGTATTCATGCATTTTGAAAAATCTACCTTAGAGAAACTTGAATTCATTTAAGTTTACTTAAGTTTTTTTGTTATCAAAATTTGGCAAACTTCTGTGGTAAAGTTTTCTTGTTATTGTAACTAGCGTCGATGAAATTTTGGAATGCAGTCAATATTTATATTTCGAGAATTTCAAGAATATGTAACTCGTTGCGATACACTAGCTGTAAATTAAAGCAGAAGAAAAATTTAGTAAATTTTAACGAATAAATGAAATATGGACGCACCTTATAAGATAGATTTCATGAATAATTAATCTTAATTAAATATATTTCAAATTCTGTTGCGGTAGGGGTAATTCAGATAGGAAGTGTAACATTATTTCTTTTAAATACACTATTAATAGAATAATCTAAGCCGATGCAAATAACTTTAAATGTTGCATGGCACTACGTATGCATTTTCCACAAAAAGGAATGATTTACAATAGATGGGTATGATTCGTCCCGACCACCAAAGAAATACCAATACAAATTACATACAAACTAACGTGACAACCATGTTGTACGTATGAATAAATTTAAACTAATACTTTGTATTACCGGATGCTCATCGCAATTAATAGGATCTATGTAGTAAGAAAATTGACAGAAGTTAGACACTCGACGGAAAAAAGTGAACTAATTATTAGCGACCAAATAATTAGAAAGGTTAAAATGTAGTTATATGAGCGAGTAGTAAGGAGGGGAGTTAAAAGTTGTAAAAAACACAGATGTGATTGCATTTTCCGCAGGAAGAATATGCAGTGTAGGACATAGGAGTGAGCTACGCTTGCAATGGCAGAGTAAATTTTACTCATGAAAATGTAGATTGAATGTTTTTACGACCGAGGTAAATGGCTTAAGAAACGTGTGAGTTAACCCTATTACTGGTAAATAACAGTTACAGGTAATGTACTTTTGTTCATCGCATTACCGTACAGAGGCTGTAATAATATTGCACAAATTCTCAATGCTAAATAAACACACAACTCAATGAGTAAATTAAGCTTACCTTGTGAAATCTAGATAGCTAAGGTAGATACAGCTAATTGTAGCATCCTCGTAATACGGCCACTTTTACACGGCAAATGCTATGTATTAGTCTTTTTGCACGTACTTTGGGGTTCTCTTTGGTTTGGTGATTTATTTACTTCAAATTCGAAGTGAAGTTGTTGCTGATACCTACAACACTGAAACATAAAACAGATAAGGTATTTAGGGAAACAAACGGTAGCAGTAATAACAGGTAATTTTACTGCACTAATTCCCACTACGTCTGTTCGATAAAAAATCCCAAGATAATTTGCCCAATCATCGATCATGGGGTCCATTCACACAAATTTGTGAAATGCCATCTCACATATCGCCGTTCTTATCAGTTGAAGCAGTAACACACATTCTATGAAGCGTGTAAAATATTCCATTGACACGAAAAATATAACCAACATAATAAACTATTTCTGATAGTTTCGACTATACGCGAATTCAAAACCGCATTTTAATGCGTCATGACCTATTTATTCTACTTAAATTATGATAAAAATAACTTCCAACTTAGGACTGAAAATCCCCTATACTAAATTATTAAACGTAAGATTGTAACCCCAAAAAGTATAACACTGGCGTCAAAGCTTCAAAAACAAGAAACAAAAAAGAAGAAGTCTTTTTGTGCGAGAGTTTATACACAGGGAATACTTATACTTAATGTTGTGTATAGACGCCACCTGGTCTTGAAACCGTAGTAATCTTTGCCATATCAGGAAATGAAAGTAACTAGTCACATGGTCATCATGATATATTAATTTAGCGCGCAAGGGTCTTATTTGCCGACACATCGACCGCACAAAATTAGTCGGAAAGTAAGAGACTTAAAAACTTAAAACTTTCACATAAATTCACTATAAAACTAAACACAAGATTCATATACTACAATGCATATTAATGCAGACAAATTTTCGTAAATACTTATAAGGATTCTATTTAATCATCTAAATTAAAATACTTTTAACAAAATAAAGGTGAAATAGTTTGCTGGGATAAAAACGTTAAGTTAACAATTAACCAGTACTACAGCATTAATGAAATGTAATTTCTTAATCTTTCCCTATTAAACTACAAAGCTAAAAGGCAGGTATCTTTGATCATAAATACCAAAGTTTTAAAACATCAAATAGATATTTTCTCTAGACATTTTCAAGGAGAAATACAATCAGATAATCTTTACTTTACAGCAACGGTAAGATATGGTAACATCTCAAAGATAGTAGCAGGGAGAAAGATAAATACCTAACCATTTATGGTTTAAAATTATTAACTAGATAAAGGTAAAAGCTTTAAGATATTTTTCAGGAAAAAGATAACTAACTAACATTAATGGTTGCATATATTACTTACATAAGATAAGATGTTCAAGATATTTTTAAGGAAAGGATAAGTAACAAACCATGTAGTTCGAAATATTAATTAGGTAAGATAAAATGTCTGAGATATTTTAAAAAAGAAAGATAAACACTAAACGTTAATAGTTAACTTAATAATATGATAAGATAAGATCTTAAAACAATTCAAAGAAAAAGATAACAGATAACAATTATTTTGGTTCGGAGGTTCTACACTTGGCAGACACACCGTCCCTCCTATATATAGATAATATAAAAAGACCCCGAAAGGTGTAAAGTGATCCCGTAGCATTCTGAAAAGGGATTTTTCTATTGCCCTCCAAAAGAGAAAGTTTTGCAAAGCGGTACTCGTACATAAAAGCGGCATGTAGGACCAGATAGGAATGTGGATGCAGATTCAACGTCGGTTAAGATAGGATCAACCCGCTGGCCAAATTGGTAACCAATTCACTGTCAACCGCTTAAACGTAGACCCAGCGAAAGACAGTGGTGATACAAAACTAGGGGGTGGTCCTCCACATCTACGGCCTATTGTGGTGAGGTAACAACATTTTAGCTACGCAACAACTTAGAAAGTAAAAAAATTGAAAAATAGAAAAGATAAGGGAAAGGGAGAGAGAGAGAGATGAGGTGTTTCCAGCTTCATAGCAACCATATAGAAGAGAGAAGAGGAAGGCCCCGCATTGAGCAAAAGCGATAGAAAAAACGATAGATAGCAAAGCGTTACTCAACCAGCCAAAATGGAATTAACAACCCGGGTTGGTAAGAAACCACTCTTATGTGAGAACGGTTGTCTCGAGATTAAGACAGTTCCAACGAAAGAAGAAAAATAAGGTTGAAACGAAGATAGAGAAAATGAAGAAGCAGAGTTTTAGGATAAGCATTCCACAGAAAATGTAGAGAGTAGAGAATGCACCTATTAAAACAGATCGGTCAGAGGGACCACCTGCAACGTTACTGATAATATAAGCCTTATACCAAGTCGATAATTAAAAATAACTAGGCTCCAAATAGACACAAACAAATCGTCGTCCTACCAAATACATCCACTGCCATAAGAAAGTCTGACAAAAGTAACACAGACATAAAGAAGTAATTATCCGACAGACAAATAATTGAAGAGAGAAGTAGAAGAATTTTCCAATATACCAAAAACAATAAGGAATTAACACTAAAAACGACAAAGACAACAGCCCCTCACCAACACGTTCAGAAAAAAACAGAAAAAATATCCGAACTTCCGAACGTTCCTATGATATAAAAACAGTTGATAATAAAAATTATAAAAAAATATGAATGAGATTATTGCGAAAGAAAATACATCGAATAGAAATTCTTTGTAGTCGCAACTGTGGAAATTGACTTTCTACTATAGAAGCATTGGTTGCGATTTTATGGGATCTAAACGTTCAAGGATGAGATGCATTTATATACGAAAATAAATTCAAAAGACATGAGATCAATTCAGATAATGGCAGACAAGCGAAAATATATTTAGATAAAGGCACAAATATAGCTATGAGTAACACCAATCGCGAGGAATAGACGAAAATGGTTTCAAATCTTTAATATGTCATGGTTCTTAAAACTTACCGTAAAAATTTGTAATTTTGAATTAGTGCAGGAACTACATGATATACTTCACCAAAGGTATAATTAGAAGTTGTGTTAAAAGTAAATTCTTAATTGTATTAGATAAGTAATGATCTAGTTTCATTTTGAATTTTATAATGACAAAGATAGATATCTAGGTATGCATGTCCTTCTTGTCATATTTAGCATTTTGTATCACTAATAAAACCCATCTAGCTTTTTCAGTTTCATTGGATACTTTAATTTTTCTCACCAGTGACTTTGATTGAGGTACAGAAGGTAACTCGCGTAATTCCCATTTCCTGAATGCGGCTATGTATTTGGAGAATCCCCAAAGACTCAGCTAATTTCTGTTATTTGAGCACCTGCGTTAGTAAATCGAGGTAATCGATTCTTACATATTATTTTATTGTATTAGGTATGGATTTTTTAAAAATGCATTAAGCTGGTTTTTGGTAATGAAACTAGTAAAGCCGCCAAAGTGTTATACCCGATTGATTTTATTATATAATTCGAATACCTCTGGAATAAAGAGATTATTATGCAAAATATAAAAACTGCTTAAAAATAAATATAATTTCGTTAAATATAATTAGGCTCGAAATATGGTAAACACCTAGGAAATACAAGGATTGCTAAAATCATCGAAATTGTGGATAGTACGGGGTAAATTAATACACAAAAATGGCAAAGTTCTTGTTAAGAAAGAGAAATGTATAGACTTTAATAGTTATTTACATGGGACATTCTCGAAAATTTGTCAGCTAGACATGGCTTAAAAATAAAAACACGTTGTTTTGTTTTTTGTGCCCGATGAATGCTGGGTCCATGGCAATCGCGGCATAGTTCCATCTCGATGTCTAAAGCCCGTTATGGTTAGGAGATACACGTTAAAGCATTGTACCACCTTGTACTAAAATATATTGGCAGCAATTTTTATTTTTAAAGTTTATAGGGTTTGATAAATAAACACAATATTTTATATATTGCTACGATATCGCCGCTCGCCTGGTGTATGTATCGCTCAGTTGTCTTGCTGACCGCCACATCTCTGTGCCTCTAAATAACCTAGAATAATTTTAAAATCCACACAATTAAATTTATGCCTCGGCTAGCTCAGTTAAACCCCGCACAGAGTGAACGACGATACGATAACAAAGAATATTTATACCCTTCCCTCTAACACTTTATACCTGAATAAGATAAACGAAATTTACCAACATTTGTATAATAAACTACGAAATATGTACAATTTACACCTCTACGACCTTCGTATTGTCATTTGCTATTTAAAACCTTTGAATCAAAATAAAAATAAATATTCAATTTGCTCTTTACAAAATTATAACCCCTTTTTAAGCAAAAATAATTATGTATCATATCGAATGCTTCGTTGAACGTTCAATGAACCATTCCTTTTTAACGTATTTTCTACGTGTTAACAAAAATCTTTTTGATGATCCTTTATACAAATATCTAAGTACATGTAAGTTTCAAATATTCAAAAATAAGGTTTATGCTATTAGTTGAAACATAGATGCTAACCTGGTATTTATCCGATTGATTTCCTGGTTCGAACCTGCTGCTAGATTAGTAGATTCCAAGTTGTGAACCCGTAGCCCTGCGTGCACCCCAATACCTCGAACTGCATCTACACAGCGTGTTGCCACCCAATGACTTCGTGTTGCTTTAAGCTTTAGTTGTACTCTTAACGTCTTGATTTAGAGTTTTCCCATTTATTGTATTTAGTACTTATAATATTGTAGTTTTACGTCCGTACTTAGTTAGATTTTTCATTGAATTGTTTAGTTAAATTTCTTATTGAATTGTCTAGTGCCTTAATTAATAAATTGTAAAGATTTGTTTATTGCTAAATTAAATTTAGACTTACGTTTAATGCCAACGGCGGATTTTTTATACACTCGTATGTTTGAACGCGCACTTGACTGTATTCTTCACTTGAAATTTTAATTACTGTGACTTTCACTTATGAATTTTTGTTTAACTTTACAATTAAACTTTTCGTAATACTTTTATGTAGATTAGTGCAGTTTGTGCTTCGGTTAAGGAATCAATGAATGTTATCAGTGTATGTGAATTATATAGGCTAGCCATTCCACGTGCTGTTATTGGTTGACCTTACATACCCTTAAATTATCACAGCAATATATATATATATATATATATATATATATATATATATATATATATTGCCGTGGAGTCGTCTGGAACACTCTTTTAACATCGAACCCCAGCGTCGGGCCGTCATAAAAATTAAAAAAAAAATTTTAAATTCAAAAAAAAAAATTCTTACACTACCTTTTTGTAACGCCTGCTTCTTACTGCTTACCCTGGCTAGCTCAGCAATCGGCTTCTTCTTGAATACCTACCATTTTAAGTACATACTTTTTTCACACACACACAGTCAAATGAAATTACCAAACAAATAATACAACAACCATACAACCTTTTATTTACACATATTAACAAGTTTTATTATTATAAATAAAATATTTACATCTTGGTACAGACAGTTTGTTACAACAGTGACCAGTTCACTCAATAAGTACTTTAAAGTCTTTGGTTTTAATATATTTTAACAAATTCTATATAATACGAGTAGATGGGCCCCACATGCAACCCTAGTTTGACTTTATTCTGGTCTATTTTGAGCTCATTATAACCCAGTTTCTGTAAATGCTTTTTAAACCTTGCATTTTATGGAAAACAAATTTAAAGATCCGTTTACTCCTTACAACCACAATTTATAGCATGAATAAATCTTTATATATCATCAATAAACCCTTTTTTAATAATCAAAATTAATTGTCCTGCACATGTACCTCTTTAAACAAGTTTTATGGTAATAAATACGCCACCAATAAATCGAAATACACAAACACAAAAAATATCAACACAAATGTTTATACAAAAACAGGAATTTAAGTTTTGTTACCTGGAGTCGCCTTCATTCCTCGTCACCACTGAAGATGGTTACCAGAAACCCTCGTCGTTGTGTCCATCTACTTCCATTATGCCAGGATCCACGGATCCCCCACCATCCAAATCTCGGCCACCACTACTGTTCTTCTCCCCAGATATTAGCTTTGTCTCAAACGTAACATTCCATACCAAAGATACTTCATGCATACAAGTTACGCTCTAGGCTTCGCTTACCCCAAATACTATCCCTTCATTTAATCGATTCGTTGTAGTAACGTCACCTTTTATCTAAACAAAAGCACCAACTCGTACAATATCACTTTTACAACATGCGGTACGCTACTACAGCTTTCAGAATTTCAAAACAGGATGTTATATGCAACTTTACTGACTAAACACAATAATTAATACCCATAAGAGCATTTACTATTATTACGTTGCAGATCTAAGCACGGTCTCAGATCTAAATGGAAGGAGAGCTTTACTATTTTTCTCCGTGTATTTATATCACTTTCAAAATCCCCTGTCGAACCTATTTCACGTGAAAAGCTTATTTTTCAATTTACTTCTACTAATTCCGAACGTAAAGAAATCTCACTTTTTAAGAATCCCCCTTTTGTCGTGCTGTTCCGTAGAATTTTGTTTACTACCTCAACGGACGCACTCTTCTTGAAAACTGCTGGTTATCGACCAATGATAGAATTTTCCCTCGTTACAGCGCTCCACCTATCCGCTATCTATCTCCGTTCCACGCATGTTTGTTGTCTCCTTTAGAACCCGTCTTAAGTTACAGAAAATCGATATCGTAGTCGTCCTTCACATTTACCCGTGTATTTTGTACGTGACTTGTACCCAACGCTTTCTTTACCTGCTTCTCTGTCTGTTTTACATTATCGATCGTTTATTCCACTGACTCTCCAAGGCACTTGTTATTTAAAGCAGTTGGTCAAACCGACCGTTGCAAACAATTTCATAGGAATTCTGTCTTAACGTTTTTTTAAGTTCCCTGAAGGTGACATTTAACAACAGGTGTTTCTTCAAACAACCGACCGTTTAAAATAACAATTCTTAGTTTCTTCCATTCTTAGTATTTGTATAAACGAACGTTGGCTTTTTAAAATTAAAACATTTGCGTTTAAAATTATTGATTTTCTATGCATGCAAGTTCCCTTTTTGCTTCTATGCGTTTGATTTAAAACTATTATAATTACTTATGCGTATCCTTGAGTTTTTTATGTACTCCAAAGCTTTCTTCCTTTATGCAATTTTAACATTCCAATTTAAAAATAGAAAACTACCTTAATAACAGTCCGTTTTCACTATATAAATTAACTAATTTGGTTCGTAAATAATTTGCTCCTGTTTCTATTTACACAGTTGCTAAAATTTTATTGCCTACACCTATTTAATCTCTAATTCCACAACTATATATATATATATATATATATATATATATATATATATATATATATATAGTGCTGTGAATTGTGTAGCTATAGAAAATGTGTCTCCATTCTTCTCTACCGGATGGATGGTCTGTTACAATAATCACCCAAGTGCGTTGAGCAACTTTTATGGCTGTGGTGCTTGGCCCATAGCGACATTTGATGCTTAAATCTTTCCATGGAAACCGTAAAATTCGCTTGCATTGAACCATCTGAATTGTGTCTTTGACTTCCAAGTGGCTGTAAGGGCTATAAAATATTTAACGGTTGGCGTTCGTCTTTTGCCATTATTAAAATAGCTGTAAGGGTCTAAACTTAGTAGAATCAGAATTTATTTAGGCATATACAAAAAACTATTTATCGGTAGGTGTAAACATGATGATTAGTTAATCCACAAAGCTATCTTGTACTCAAATAACATAATAATAATATGTAAACGGAATATGAATTTAAAAATTCCTTTTGAGAATATTTTCAGTTTAAACCGATTATTTTAAATTGAACGCTAATAGTCGGAAATAGCTACTTTTGTTTTTTGAGTCCCTAGTTGCCACGCCCACTCCGTCATTTAACCTGGCACGCCCTGAGGGAACGCCGGGTCTCGCCTGGTCGCATGTATGGTGTTTCGGAGCTTCTCAAATGCACCACCACATACTTAATCCTTCTCCACCTTCATCTCCATATACACAACCTTCCCTTCCACACACCATCTCCACCTCCATACACCACCTCCACCTTCACATACAACTTCCAACACACCACACCTCCACACATGACTTCCACCTCCACCACCACACACCACCTCCACCACCACACACCACCTCCACACACAACCTCCACCTACACACCCACGCTACCACCTCTACACCAACTCCACCTGCACACCATTTCCATTTGCACCTCTGATTCCGTCTTCACACACCACCTCCACACACCACCTCCACACACCACCACCACACACCACCTTCACACACCACCTGCGCCTTCAGATGCACCTTCACATACAACCTCTACCTCCACACACAACTTCCACCACCCTACACTTCTACATCAGACGTTTACCTACACCTCCGCGCATCACTTCAACACAGCACATCCATCTCTACCTCTGCACAATAACTCGGTCTCCACACAACAGCTCCACCTCCACACACAATCTCCATCTCCACGTACCACTTCCAGACATACAGTCTCTGACTCCACACACCCTGCACCTCCACACAGCACCACCACGTCCGTCTGCTCATACAACCTACATCTCTACACACCATCTCCACCTCCACACACCACTTCCACTTGTACCTCCGCCTCCGCCTCCACACACCACATCTGCCTTTACGTCCTTCTCTACACAAAATTTACAAATACCAAATTGAACGCAGCAAGAGATACTTGGAAAGTTGCATCAAACCAACCAGTTACAAATGACAAACAAAGAAAAATAGAGTGTAGTCAAATTTCTTATAACTCTTTTGTTTCCTTTCATTTTGTTTTTACCTATTTTTGTCTAACCTTGTTTGCTTCTCTACTTATATAGATATTAATGTTTTTATACACTTTTAGACGCCAGTGTCACTTCAGTTCCAAACTTTGAAACGCCTCAACTTCCACAACTTGTAGATGCTAGCTTCCCAAATATGTAGCTACATAAGAATTGGTGGAGGCTGTATGAAAAACCCAGCACTTAGTAACGAATGTGATTCGTCTGATTGCTTCAAATGAACTCCATGTGCAAGTTGTTTTAATTTTTATTTTTAACGTCATTGCTATATTTCGATAATGATATTACTTAGGATAGTGAATACAAATTACCTAATCATTGAAAAATAATAACCCCAGTTAAAATTTCCTAAAAATTAATATAGAGTTCTTTGTATAACCACGCATATACATCATGAGTTTGAATACCGATAAATCAATATTGCCTAAGACTCAGATGTCCAATAAAAACATTTATACCTAAATCAGGATGCTGTTATAAAAGTATAACCCGTAAATAATATGTTTCAGCTACCGTCGAAGTCCGTGACTAGTGGGAGCTATAAAATGTATGGGTGGAAAGTGCACTTTGCTATTCGGATAATATTAAAGCATAACATTTATGTTGGCGGCAAAATGAAAGAACATTTGGCGACCTTTTACAAAAGGTATATGGGGGTTAATAAATATAACCTACCGTGAACTGTAGAAGCAATAATTAAATTGCTATTTCAAAACAGCCTTTTCAATAAAATTCTTTCAGTTAAATGTTTGTTGTTGAGAGTATCCTGTATAAAGTTATAGCCAGAGTAATTGAGACCTTAAACGACTTTTGAGAAGAGGAAACGGCAAGGGGGTGTATAGGCTAACCAGAGATCAACCCAGGATGGCTTCATAAGACTGATAAACAAAAAAATTGATTTAAATATCACTGTACTTTGTGTGCACACTAACAAGAGTTTGGCTACACCGGAGGAGAATGCAGAAACCTACAAGAATAAATAAATCCAAAGTTATATCACAAAATCATACAAAGAACATGTTTATTACGCAAGGCTGTTGCGGAACTGTCGCGGTTTCTTTGGACAGTACCTGAATTTAAAAACAACAAATCTGAAAGCCAATTTTGTGTCCAATAACACTTATTTAAGAACTCGCCAGTCCTTAATTTAAACTCAAGTAATTAAAGTTCTTTTAGAACCTCGTAACACAGAAATAATATTTTCTGGTACTATAAATAATTTTTCTTCAATCGTCAGTAACTAAACCATATTATGTATCTTTTTCAATATTTCACTCAATAAAAATTGTATTTATAACAAGTTCTACTAAGATTAAAACTTATAAGTATTAAGGTTGAAATCACAAATTATTGAAATTAAGTATTAAATCCACAATATAATCAACTCTTAAATTTGTACATTTTACTGTATAACTAAAAATTTTGTAATAATTTACTACATGGAAATTTTATTAAATCGGTTAAAATTTATTAAATGTATCTTTATACATTATCCAATTCCTTTTGACTATTCTAACACGTACAAGAAATTATGCAAATAATATCTCGAATGTACCTATTGTAATCTAAATAACTCTTAAATGTAAAACTTTTGTACCCGTCAATCAAGTTCATATGGAAAAAATTGCGCTACATGGCCTATCAATCATCTTTTGTGTACAAACGCTTGATTTACGTTCTAATATAATTATTCTGGTCACAGGTATACCTATCGGCGCTACAATAGTAACCCTCTATACAATTATAAATATGCATATAGCTGAAAAACTTTGTTCTATGCTTAAATTTAAAAACCATAACGCTATTATACTTTTATAAAAAAAAATTTATTTATCCCTAAAAAATGCACATTTTCGTACTAAGTGAACACATGTATTAATTTTCATAAAACACAGTTTCTATTCTCTTGAATAATACTTAAAACAAAAATTAATATTTTAGACTAAAATCAAACCCTACATCAAAAACAAGTTTACAATATATTGGTAGTATAATGTCAAAAACATAGACTATAACTTTTTGTTTTATCGTTGAGAACAGGATTTAGTATTTTTTAATAACAACGTTTTTATAGTACCAAATTTGGTCTTTTGGTTTTTGTCAAACCCAAGTACCATCAAAATTTTTTCTTAGGGCACTAACTTCATATATCTCTTTTTCTATATTGATTATGATTCCCTGGAAGTGTATTTCTTCATATGCGACTATTACGTAATCCCACATGTGTATGTCTAACTATTTCACTTGCTTGAAAGTTGTACTTCATTAAGAACTAAATTGACAGATAACGCAGTTTCCTTCTTTTCATCAATTTTAGGTTCTTTTATTTCTGTGTCGGTGTCCTTACTTGCTGTTTTATTTAGTTGACCTGTTTTTAGTTTTGTTTAACATTTTATATTTTTTGTTTTTTAATTTTCTTCATTCTTTTTGCATTACTTGCTTATTTTTAATTTTTTAGTTTTACATTTTTCTTCTTGCATTTCCCTCAATCTTTTTGACGCTATTGCAATGGGAACTTCCTCAAACTTTCTTTTTCTTTTACCGAGTTCCCTTTATGACAGTCTTTTTGTATTACACCTTTATTTTCTATTCTATACGCTATATCGGTCATACTTTTTACAGTATTTTTTCGGTTATGTTCACTATTTAATATTTCTTCGTTTTTATTAGTCTCATCGTGTATTTTGTTTGTATTATTTTTATCTTTTTCAGTAATCTTTATGATTACATTTTTCTCTTCACTGATATAAGTATCTGCTGGGTTTGAACTACTCATTTGAACATGTTCTTTATTTTTATTCTGTAATCTTCGATTTTCTTTATTCTTATTATTTGTTCTAAGTGCTATTCGGTTAATTTATCACCATTCTCAAATTCATGTACATCTTCATTTCGTTCGCTGTCATCAGTTTGTGTATGTTTACTTTTGAACTGCAAATATCTTTCATCAGAATGTGTCGTCAGTATAGCTTCAGTGTTTTTATTGTCTGTGCCATTGCCAAAATAATCTTGGTATTGAAAATTATGAGATAATTATCAGTATCATTTTCATTTTGCTCTATCATCTCTGAAATATTTTCAAATTCATCATTTTGTTGCAGGAAATACTGGTTGCCAACGATGTCCGCTAAGAGAGAATTGCTATCAAATAATTCGTTATCGATATTTTCGCGATTATTATGTACCGTAAAGCATTTTTTTTTCAAACCACTAGTATGTTTTCGAAAATCAACCAAACTTCAAAAAGTGAATCTATCTCTTCCTAGAGGCCAGAATTTTTATTTTGTTTAACTTGTAAGCTTTTTGTGAGCTCATTAGTTTTTCTATCACTTTTTTCGTAACCATGTAATCCTGATTTAAAATGTTCCCTACTAGAGGTGTTTCTGCGTTTAACCGTTCTTTGCGTTTTGATATACATTATAAGTAATCAACAACATCCGGCGAAAAAGGAAACAAAACACACGCCCAAAAACTTTTTTGTATAGTTTCCTTTTTCTCGAAAATTTTATCACAAAAATTTCGTTAAATATTGCGCAAAAGTTTGATTTAGTAATATCTGTTCTTGAAGTTTGTTTGTGTTTTCTTACAACTTGTTTCCAAAATGTCTTCAGGGGATCAAATATTGCTACACCACAAGGTTGCATAATATGTGCCGCATTTGATGGAAGACAATAGAGAAGAATTTGTTTCAATTATGAAGTCGCATACCTTTATACTGAGATGCGACTTGTCTCCATCAAAAAGAAAAATTCTATTCTTGTTTTAATACCCAAGTGTATACAACATTTGACACATATTCACAAAAGTCGCTGGTACCATACAGCCAGAGTCAGATCTACTTCAAGCCCAGTCTTTACGAACAGAATTTATTATATGATTTGGTATTTTTTCATATAGAAATATTACCATAGGGGGCAACATGCCGCTTTGGGCTGGAAATGTGGATATCACTGCAATTTCTTCTTTTTTTTTCTTTACTTGCTATACTACAGAAATTCGTGTAACCTTCAGGGCCTAAAAGTGCACCAGCTTTTGGACAAGTTTGAATACTTGTTTTATCACAATTTAAAATTCTTGTGCTATTAAGTAATTCTAAGCAATTTTCATCTGTAAAAAATCTTTTAGTTCATCAAACTATGATCGAATCGTTTCTTCAGTAACTGCAGCACGAGCTTTGAAGATTGTTTCAGATTGTCGTTTACAAATATTTGGGTGTCGTTTCAAAAATAACTGCAGCCATTTTTATCCGGTCTGTTTTCTACAAACGCAATTTTTTGCTATGAGATCCTTCAAAATATTTTGTATGGCATCTTTTAAATTTTTATCATGTATAGAAAACCCTAATTAGGTCTTGTCTAAAATCCATTTCTCGATTCAAGTTTCATCGTCGCATTTTAAAACACTTTCTCGTTGTAAAGAAACTTTGTCTTTAATTTTATTATGCAAAGTTTCTTTAGGAACATTGAAATATATACTTGCTCTACATTTTCCACTTCTTATAGAATCATATGCTTGAGGTAATTCTTCATCAGTGTATTTAAATTTTTTGCCGCCCCTACATATTATTGTTCGTTAGGTGGTATTTAGTGCTCCTCGGATAATAATATGTCAATTGTACATGAAAAGAACGAATACAAATGTAAATCACCTAATATGTATAGTTACTTATGCAGTACCAAGGTATTCTCTTGTAATAAAAACAGTGACGTCTGAAAGTGCCTATAAAGACCACTGACCAAAAAATGGAGGTTGAAGCAGAATCTAGTACTTGTTATTTTGAATATCTGTCATGTGACTTTTTTCTCCAATGCTCCACCCGAAGGTACTACATTGGCCAAAAAACGAGTTTTTTTACCCGAAAAATTTGGAATTTTACCGAACCCTTGCTGTTCCAAGCACGGGACCTCCATTTTACATTTCATCCGAACGAGGGTGTATTTTTGTGAAAAATGCTTGTCTATCATTTTTCAAGCGGACCGTTTCAGGATTCGAACCCGGGACCTTGGGCGTAGTAGTCACACACATACCAACTACGCCACGGATCCGCCTTATTTTGAATACCGCAAATGTTATTTGCAAAATCTTTATATTTTGTATGTGGTCTATGAAAATCACCTCAAAAGAAAATACAAAAAAATGTGGCGTAGGAGTAATTACCAATGCAGGAAGAACCAAGGAGATTACTACAATCTTGTAAACGAACTTTGCTTAAACCATTTTAAGAAATATTTCAACTATTTTAAAGCGAATGTGGAAGTTTTTAATTTATTATTACGAGCAATAAGCCTTAAGATTACAAAAAAATGTTCATACTCGATTGCCAATCTCTCCAACAGAAAAATTATCGGTTACTTTGAAGTAAATGCATTTGCATGTAAAGTTCTGCTATCAAGACGATATTTATCAGGTACGTAGCTTCAGGCGATAGTATAGTTTTCATGTCTTATGGTTACAGGCTTGGAAAAACTACTGTAACCAATATAATCAATCAAACTTGACAAGCTATTTGAGATTTGTTGAGCTCTACGCAGCTTTGTATGCATGCCTACCGTAGATGTGTGGTTGAATATTGCCAGTAAGTTTAATACACTATGGCAACTACTGAATTGTATTGGATCCTTGGACAGAAAGCAAGTAGGGTATAATCAAGGATCCTGTGACCACATTTCCACCAGCATCCACATTTCCACACACATCTGGACCAAAAAGTTTTCTTCGACTAACCATTTTTCATCTTTCGAGATAAATATCTTAAATTTTTCATCTTTCGAGATAAATGAGCATCCTCATTTCCACACACGAGATAAACCTATTTTTAAGATTTTTTACCGCTAACATTCTGCACCAAATAGTTTTCTTCGACTAGCCATTTTTTTATCTTTCGAGATAAACCTATCTTGTTTGGTATCAATCAATATTAGAATTTTCTCAGCTACCCGAATCTCTAAGAATTTTTCAGATATCATCACCCCCAAGGGAGCTACCCTGATTTTAAGATTTCTTACCTGTAGCGACTTTTGACCGTTCTTATAAACTTTTTTTAGTCATGCGATACATCTTCTTAGTCTAGAATTTTATGTAGAATCCGAATCTGTAAACAGATTTAAAACAGGACCACCCTTACCATTTTACACACACCTCTAAATTATAACTTTCCTGCAGCTTATACCTAAAAGAAAATCTAAAACCATTCTTAAAACTTTTATTACAGACAATTTTTACTAATACAGTTTAAATTTTGTAAACCACATTTCTAAATACATATTCACAATTTTTATTTTGAACCTAGAACTTCTCATATCGGTTCATACTTATTAATATTTATTTCTAAATAGAGCACCTTTTCCAAAGACCAACCGGACCCGCATGTTTCAAATTCCTCTGATTTTGTTCTTATGGTTTCGCTTAAGACCTCGTACGTATTTTCCAGATTACTAGAAGACGTTATAACCACATTTTTGTGTTAAAGGATTTCACATCGGTAGTCTCTTCCCCATTTTGGTGTAAACGCCGTAGAGTTCGCAATAGACTTTTACTGCTGAATGTTGTATTCTCTTTTCATTAATATATTTGCACTCGTAATGTAGAAAAATCGCCTCTTTACTGCTTCCAAAGAAACTCGGCGCACTCCATCGTCGAACACTGAGCTTAATTTATGCGATAGCTAGCCATACGGTTGTTAAACCGCTGTACTAACGATTTCTACACTCATCGTCCTAGTAGCGGTAACTCGCATGCATTTTATCGTTTGTATTCCTTACATGTGTCGACGAGCACGTAGTTTTCCGATTTCGACAATCGCATACTGTACACATAATTCGTGTGTTTCGTACACAGACCCTTTAACTAGCTGGCTGAACGTTGAACGTTTACTGCTAAGACATACTGTGCTGTTTTCACTTGTGTCGCTTGAGCTATTCTGTACAAGCGATACCGCTAAGACCGAGTTTAATACTTTGACTCGGACGGCTAACCTGGGCGATGTTACACGACATTTGATCTGGCTCACGACCCTTTGAGCATTTTCCAGCGTATTGTAAGCAACCCCAAGGTTCACTTTATAAACGTTTGCAGGTACCATTTTAGTACAAAACAAAACCCGCACTATTAGCAACTTTGGTTAAACATTGTAATCGAACTAATTAAACAAGCTTACTCGAGCGTACCTGATTTATTTCCTTATAGAATGCATACCGAAGGTTTCGAAACTACCTGAACGAAGTTAGGATTAACGCGGAACTAAATATGTCATAATCTCAATCGTCTGCTCGTCACAATACATTTAGCGCCAATGCTAATGCACACTGGTCCTGCTTCGTCGACTGGTGCGAATGCCGTTAGTAGATAACACCGGAAAACGTCTTCCATGTTATACGGATCGTGCATATTAACCAAATCCAAAGGCGTGATAGCACACCGCATACAAAGTTGTCTGCAAGTCGTGCTGTAGAAGATGCAATTGCTACTTATTAACCACTAAACACTTTATAACCATTACTAAGAATAATACCAACTTGTTGTCTAACAGGATACTTACAACAATCTCTAATTTTAAATAACTACGTCATACTTTAGGAAATGATAGGCTGAATATTTTCCAAATGAATCACCAAGCGAAAGTATATGTAGCGGTATTCAAATTACCCATTAATTTCCCATTTTACGACCGTGGTTAATTATAGATTAAAATTTAATTTGTGCACGTTCGAGCTTCCGTAAACTAACATATTTTATAGCAACAATGCGCTGTATAATACATGCATACCCCTTCGCCGCGCTACTGCTATTCTTGTAATTGCTAGAAAAGTCACTCTCCTTTTTACTGTTAAGACTGGGCAAAGCACCATTTTTGTATACTTTCTATAGCACATCGCGCACTTTTCGTCTGATAATTATGCTTCTGTAGGCTTTTACAATTTCGCATAGCGGTCGGCCGCACGTATTGATTTCTAGAACCGGTAAGTACTCGATATCGTCCAAATAGAAATTAGATGCTCGATGTCTATCAATTTCCGATTCCCTCGTAAAGGTAGAAAAACTCGGTCAATCATCCATTAAACTTTGACCCGCTACCGTTTTGATAATTTCCAAACATTTTCGAACGACAATGGGCTGAGAATTTTTAAACCTCCGAGGATCTTTAAGTCGTGATCAATTACACATCCGAGCTACGCGTAAACTAACATATTTTGCAGCAACTGTATAATACATGCATACCCTTCTCTGCGCTACTGCTATTCTTGTAGTTGCTTGGAAAAGTCAGTCGCCCTTTTACTGCTAGGGCCGCTAAAAGCACCATTCCATACTTTATTTATAAGTGTAGCACATCGCACACTTTTTGTCGGTTAATTAAATTTTTGTTTATGTAGGCCTTTACACTTTCGCTTATTTAAACATCTAATACGACCGATTAACCACTTTCGATTATTCTAACGGGGAGCCACCATACATCCCACCGCACCGTTCTTTTTGAATCCAACGATCCTATGGGCTTCACGCACTAACACCTGACGTATCTTTCCTACTATTTGTTAAACAAAACCACCGGTATCACCATTGTGGACGTAAACAGATGTTTGTGGATGTGTACGAGATGTAACCAATACATTAACCAGTCTAAGCTATTTTATTTAGTTCACGAAAACTACTATTTTCTAAACCACAATTAATAATCGCCTTTATAGGTCCCATTTCGACTTACCCAATGACTGGTGCTACGTACATGGAAACTTTAATTTCTTATTGGAGAATTCTTATTCTCCCGCACTGCCGCGTAGTTGCATGCCTACCCCTTTTGAGGTATATGCTCGTTATAGGTTGTAAGACCCTCGGTTTTACTTAACTACAATTCGTGAAACCCTTTAATCTTTTAATCGACTTTCTCGCCTAATTACAGTAGGACTTAACATTACTACCAACAAATTCTAATACTGGACCCCATTAAATACGTCTTTAATTTCCTACAACTTTTTGTTGACAAGTGTTATATTGTATTTATTATACGCGGTAGTCACTCTTTTAAGATAAATATATTTTGCTAGGTATCAACTAATATTAAATTTTCTAGGGACCCCAAATCTGTAACAGATTTTAAATAGGACCACCCACAAAGTTATGCGTTTTAAAGCACATTTTGCTCATCTTTATTTAAACCATCTTAGACCCTTTTTCGCTAACCAAGACATATGCTTTAACCAACCTTTCCAGAAATCTAAAACCGCAGTGTCCCGCGAATACCACGTGGAGATAACACGTATCCTGTCAACCAGGATAGAAGCCGGAAGGATTTGGAAGGTGGGAGAAGAACTTAAAATTATGGAATCTTAAAACAATATATCAACATCTAAACAACTATCTTATATCTTTACACCCCATGCAATTGTTGACTATTAGGAATGATGTACCTTTGTCATCTTCCCTCGATAAACTAATTTTATTAATAAGCTGCGTATGCAAATCGATTCTTTACCCGGATACATACGCGCAAGTACTCACACCAAATAAGAATTGGATGCTTGGTACTGTTAACATCCGCTTCCCTCGTTACGCCCAGCACATCCCAGCCCTGAGCACCCTGCGCATGAACCTGCCCATGCGCCCCTGGCACCTCCATGCTGCCCATGCACCCCTCTCTGTGCGACTGCTATTTCAGGGAACTCACAGCCTTTTATAAATAAAGAACAATGTTATATACTATTATAAAATGTTTATTCTGACATTATACATAACAAATTTAAAAATATTTAATGCCAAGCATGGATCCATTTAAACTTAATTTTAATACAAAGTTATACACAGAAGACAGTCCTTTCTTTATGCTTGTTTGAGTGGCTTTAATTTTATCTAATTTTATTCGCAGCTTAAAATTTAAATCGATACCCAAGTCCTCTATCTCCTTTTCTAACCAATAGTTTGATACATAGAGACCGTCTAGGTTTTCGAATTGTAAAATGTACCGAAGTTTGCCTCTATATTTAAAGTCTTTGATTCCGCCACAACCAGATCCATTCCTTCGTGTAATTCTTCCAGCTTGTGACAATCTTTTAATCGCAGCTTTCCACTATATCCTGCATACGTATCTTGTTAGCTTGATCGACTTCTTCTTGTCGGTATTGAGAAATCCTTTTCTCCCACACGTTGCTATGCATTCCCACTTTTGGGAACTAATGTATTTTCTTTGTCAAACCTCGGTTTTAAATGTCAAATTTTTACAGGCAAATATACAATGTTTAACGACCCTTTTTGGGTGTTCAAATGAAAACCCCATTAAATTAGTTGTCTTTTTTCCATTTGTAAAGGTCATTTGAATAACCTTTTAAAAGTATAGGTTTAGTACCATCTGGTTCGAAGCCTCATGAATAAAGTCATTGGTCTTACTAACCCAAATGCATACAACTATGAACAGATGTATAAGTCAGTCCATCGGCACATAAAATAATCTTTAATTTCCTCATTTTCTAATAAGATGTTCTTTGTCTAACACATCTTTGTATTGACACGTATTGTCGCAGTGTTTTCCATGTACAATTTCCTTTTGCATCCATTTCCTCTATGTCAGATTGTCTCTTCCCTTACAGCGTATGGAACTAATGGGGAATTTCCTTTAGCGTAAACGATGAGTTTCTCATATTAGCCTCTGGTACAACCCTGACGAATAGTTGTATCTATCAATCCCAATCCGAAATTACTATTTCTTTTGGAATTGTAGAATATGGTGTTAATTGTGTAAAATATGTACTGCCTGCTTTAATGTAAGCACTTGTGTAAATTTTAATTATCAAATGGCTTTGCCTCTACTATCTCCAAATAATTTACAGGTAAATAGTTAAAACTAAAAGCCGAGCACATACTTTATCAATTTTCCCTTTCCTCTGGTTTTCGGACAACAATTTGCAAGCCCGTCAATTTCTTTGTATTACCATTCCCCAATACACGTACTGTAGCAGGTTATTAAACACTAAACAGCAGCTATTTCTAATCTCGATAGTCCATCCACATTATGCAGTGTTGTGGATAACATTGGCGCCTTTAAGTACCAGTATATAACTATCTTCCAATAAGGTTAAACAGTCTTTTAAGGTTACACCCGTTCCACTGACATAGCTTCAATTGCAAGTTGGATATTGTCGTTTCAATCGCAATACCATGTTCTTGGCCAAAGAAGACAAATGTTTCTTAAACGTATCTGACAACGTAAAAATCAGTATGATTGCCAAGTTTATTAACACCAGGAATGTTAAGATTTACACAAATTTGTTGTAAATCTTAATGTCTTGCATTGGTTGTTAGCCATGTTAAACAAGCAATATATACAGATTTTATCGTTGTCAGATGATTTAAGGACAACATTTGCGTTCTATTCGCCCAAATAGCAAAAGTTACGGATTTGTGAGTCAATATTACAATCTCCATCTTGCTAAATATGCCTGCAAAATCTGGGTTACATCCATGTCAAAAGAGAGAAATAATCTTTTCGACTTCGTCTAATATATCTGGTAGTTCCTCCAATAAAGTTTCCAACTTAACATCTGCTAGTTCCACTTTGTATGGAACACATATAGGATTTTGGAATTTTTATTAATGCATTCGATGTCTTCTTTTCCGATAATTTCTTTTACTCTCTGGCCTATCTTGTTACTGCTTTCCAGAGAAAACGGAAGCTTAGCTTTAACACCATGCCTAGCGGAAACAAATCGATTGAACTTTCTTCGTAGATAGCTGTTAAATGCACCACAAATTTCTTTTTAGGATAAACATCCGTTTGTTTGCAGATGCTTGTTCGGTGTCAGAAAGGTCGCAAATTTTAACCAACATTATATTGTCACAAAATGGTTCTGTAATTGGTGTGTGTAGTCCGCCAGTCAGCATCTTTTCGCCTTCGACATAACAAATATTACCAATATCTGTCACCAGATTATTGTTGCACATATTTTCTGCCAACAGCCATAATCCAAATCGCTCATTTGTCGGTTTCACTTTATTCCCAAGAAGTTGAGAAACGTTAATCACCTTGGAGACGCTCATGTTTACCGTTCTAGCTACCTAGTCAAATACTAAATTGAATACGAAAAATCTGTTCCTTTATGTATCCTACAGAGTGGGGCGTATATTGCCGAAAATAGTCGAATATGTTGTTACCCTATGCTACATTCTCTGGTTTAGGAACTGTTTCGTTATGACCTAGGTTACAGTTGTGCACAATCACATGTCCGGAATAGGTTCCTCATGTACCAAATTTAACTCTGACACATATACCACATGACCATATGACCATATGACCACATGACCACATGACCATATGACCACATGACCACATGACCATCCATGACCATATGACCATATGACCAATGACCATATGACCATACATGACCACATGACCATATGACCGCATGACCATATGACCTAATTGCTTTTTAAATGAGTTTTCTCATTAAAACCCATTAACTAATTGCTTTTAATGAGTTTTCCATTGAAAAACAAGTGTGGACCTAGGTTAGATAAAGGAAAATTTAATAGGTTGGCCAGCGCGCTGACTATGGATGTAACCAATCGTTTGTGTCATGTGATATTTGACATAAGATGGTAGTGTGTAATTCATTACGGTACAGATAGCCATAAGCTGTTTGCTTGGGGTCGTATGATAGGTCGTGTCAAGAAATGTCATTTATAGTTGACATGGAGCGATAAAACTGTGGTGATTGATATGTTTAACATGGCTAACGAACGAATGCAAGAATGTAGAGATGTATACAACAGAATTTGTGTGCTCAGAAGTAACGTAAGTCCTGGTGTTAATAAACAATGGCATATATACTAGATTTTTACGTTGTCCGGATGTACGTTTAAGGAAAATTGCGTCTATTTGGCCAAGAAGTTTACGCGATTGGAAGCGACAATTACAACTGTGCAATTGGAAGCTATGTCAGTGGGAACGGGTGTATAAACCCTAAAAGACGTGTTTACCTTATTGAAGGAATAGTTTACTTCCTAAAGGCAAATGTAGGTACCATTGCCAAAATGTGAGAATGACATATCAGTACAAAATAGCATGCTGTTTAGTGTTTAATAACCTGGCTACAGTACGTGTATTGGGGAATGGTAATACAAAGAAATTGACGGGCTTGCAAATTAAGTTGTCCGAAAACCAGAGGAAAGTGGAAAATTGATAAAGTATTGCTTGGCTTTTAGTTTTAACTATTTACCTGTAAATTATTTGGAGATAGTAGAGGAGGAAGACAGCTAAGATAAAATAAAATCTTACACAAGTGCTACATTAAAGCAGGCAGTACATATTTTACACAATCTAACACTATATTCTACAATTCCAAAAGAAATAATCATTTCGGAATTGGGATTGATAGATACGCCTAACATTCGTCCAGAGGTTGTACGACAACGCGTAAATATTGGTAGTAAACTTTATCCGTTTACGCTAAAGGAAATTGCCCCATTATGTATACCATACGCTGTAAGTGGAAGGAAAAGACAACTGGAATTAGAGGAAATGGATGCAAAAGACGAAAATTGAGTACATGGAAAACACTGCGACAATACGCGATCAATACAAAGATGTGTTAGACAAAGAACATCTTATTAGAGAAAATGAGGAAGAATTAAAAGATTATTTTATGTGTCGATGGACTGACTTAGATACATCTGGTTTCTACAAGTTGTATGCATTTGTGGTTAGTAAAAAGACTTTTAGTTATGTAGGCGTCCTTGCAGAAAAGGATGGTACTAAATCCGTATATTTTTAAAAGGTTATTCTAAAACGTATTTATCAAAATGGCAGATAACAAAGACGAACTAAGGAATGCGGGTTTGTAATCTTTGCGTACACCACACGCAAAGGGGGTCCGTTAAACATTGTATATTTGCCTAGTAAAGAACCTTGGATCATTTAAAACCGAGGGTCTTACAACCTATAACAACCATATATTCCCAAAAGTGGTGGACATGCAACTACGCAACAGTCTGTGGGAGAATAAGGATTTCTCCAATACCGACAAGAAGAAGTCGATCAAGCTAACAAGATACGTATGCAGGATATAGTGGAAAGCTGCGATTAAAAGATTGTCACAAGCTGCAAGAATTACACGAAGGAATGGATCTGGTTGTCGGCGGAATCAAAGACTTTAAATATAGAGGCAAACTTCGGTACATTTTACAATTCGAAAACCTAGACGGTCTCTATGTATCAAACTATTGGTTAGAAAAGGAGATAGAGGACTTGGGTATCGATTTAAATTTTAAGCTGCGAATAAAATTAGATAAAATTAAAGCCACCCAAACAAACATAAAGAAAGGACTGTCTTCTGTGTATAACTTTGTATTAAAATTAAGTTTAAATGACCCCATGCTTGGCATTAAATATTTTTAAATTTGTTATGTATAATGTCAGAATAAACATTTTATAATAGTATATAACATTGTTCTTTATTTATAAAAGGCTGTGACGTTACCCGAAATAGCACTCGCACAGAGAGGGATGCGCATGGGCAGCACGCATGGGCAGGGTGTGCACGCGCAGGGTGCATGGGCAGGTGTGCATGCGCAGGGTGCTCATGGGCTGGGATGTGTCTGGGCGTACACGAGGGAAGCGGATGTTAACAGTCACCAAGCATCCAAACCTTTATTTGGATGGTATCGAGTACTTGCCTGCGTATGTATCCGGAGTAAAGAATACGATTTGCATACGCAGCTTATTAATAAAATTAGTTTATCGAGGGAAGATGACAAAGGTACATCATTCCTAATAGTACAACAATCTACGCATGGGGCGTAAAGATATAAGATAGTTGTTTATATTTGTATATATTAGTTTTAAGATTCCATAATTTTTAAGTTCTTCTCCCACCTTCCAAATCCTTCCGGCTTCTATCCTGGTTGACAGAGTATACGTGTTATCTCCACGTGGTGTTCGAGGGATACATCGGTTTTAGATTTCTCGGGAGATGGTTAGTTAAGGCATATGTCTTGCGTAGCAAAAAAGGGTTCTAAAGATGGTGTTAAATAAAGATGAGCAAAAATTAATAATTTGGGTCTTTAAAACGCATAACTTTGTATGGGGTGGTCCTATTTAAAATCTGTTTACAGATTTGGGGTCCCTAGAAAAATTTAATATTAGTTGATACCTAGCAAAATATATTTATCTTAAAAGAGTGACTACCCTGCGTATAATAAATACAATATAACACTTGTCAAAAAAAAGTTGCAGGGAAAATTAAAGACGTATTTAATGGGGGTCCAGTATTAGAATTTGTTGGTAATAGGGCTAAGTCCTACTGTAATGTAGGCGAGAAAGATACGATTAAAAAGATTAAAGGGGTTTCACGAATTGTAGTTAAGTAAAACCGAGGGTCTTACAACCTATAACGAGCATATACCTCCAAAAGGGGTAGGCATGCAACTACGCGGCAGTGCGCGGAGAATAAGAATTCTCCAATAAGAAATTAAAGTTTCCATGTACGTAGCACCAGTCATTGGGTAATGGTCGAAATGTGGGACCTATAAAGGCGATTATTAATTGTGGTTTAGAAAAATAGTAGTTTTCGTGAACTAAATAAAATAGCTTAGACTGGTTAATGTATATGGTTACATACTCGTACACATCCACAAACATCTGTTTACGTCCACAATGGTGATACCGGTGGTTTTTGTTTAACAAATAGTAGGAAAGATACGTCAGGTGTTAGTGCGTGAAGCCCATAGGATCGTTGGATTCAAAAGAACGGTGCGGTGGGATGTATGGTGGCTCCCGTTAGAATAATCGAAAGTGGTTAATCGGTCGTATTAGATGTTTAAATAAGCGAAAGTGTAAAGGCCTACATAAACAAAAATTTAATTAACCGACAAAAAGTGTGCGATGTGCTACACTTATAAATAAAGTATGGAATGGTGCTTTTAGCGGCCCTAGCAGTAAAAGGGCGACTGACTTTTCCAAGCAACTACAAGAATAGCAGTAGCGCAGAGAAGGGGTATGCATGTATTATACAGTTGCTGCAAAATATGTTAGTTTACGCGTAGCTCGGATGTGTAATTGACCACGACTTAAAGATCCCTCGGAGGTTTAAAAATTCTCAGCCCATTGTCGTTCGAAAAATGTTTGGAAATTATCAAAACGGTAGCGGGTCAAAGTTTAATGGATGATTGACCGAGTTTTTCTACCTTTTACGAGGGAATCGGAAATTGATAGACATCGAGCATCTAATTTCTATTTGGACGATATCGAGTACTTACCGGTTCTAGAAATCAATACGTGCGGCCGACCGCTATGCGAAATTGTAAAAGCCTACAGAAGCATAATTATCAGACGAAAAAGTGCGCGATGTGCTATAGAAAGTATACAAAAAAATGGTGCTTTGCCCAGTCTTAACAGTAAAAAGGAGAGTGACTTTTTCTAGCAATTACAAGAATAGCAGTAGCGCGGCGAAGGGGTATGCATGTATTATACAGCGCATTGTTGCTATAAAATATGTTAGTTTACGGGAAGCTCGAACGTGCACAAATTAAATTTTAATCTATAATTAACCACGGTCGTAAAAATGGGAAATTAATGGGTAATTTGAATACCGCTACATATACTTTCGCTTGGTGATTCATTTGGAAAATATTCAAGCTATCATTTCCTAAAGTATGACGTAGAAGTTATTTAAAATTAAATTGTTGTAAGTATCCTGTAGACAACAAGTTGGTATTTTCTTAGTAATGGTTTAAAGTGTTTTTGGTTATAGTAGCATTGCATCTTCTACAGCACGACTTGCAGACAACTTGTGTGCGTGTGCTACCGCTCTTTTGGATTTTTAATATGCACACGATCCGTATAACATGGAAGACGTTTTCCGGTGTTTCTACTAACGGCATTCGCACCATCGACGAAGCGGACCAGGTGCATGCATTGGCGCTAAATGTATTGGACGAGCAGCGAGGATTATGACATCATTTAGTTCTCGCCGAATCCTCAACTTCGTTCGGATGTCTTCGGAAACCTTCGGTATGCATTCTATAAGGAACATAAATCAGGTACGCTCGAGTAAGCTTTTTAGTTAGTTCGATTACAAGTTTAACCAAAGTGCTATAGTGCGGGTTTTGTTTTGTACTAAAATGGTACCTGCAAACGTTTATAAGTGCAACCTTGCGGTGCTTCCTATACCTGGAAAATGCTCAAACGGCACCAGAACAAATGTCGTAGTGTAACATCGCCCAGGTTAAGCCGTCCGCAGCAAAGTACTTAAACTCTGGGTCTTGCGGTATCGCTTTTACGAGAATAGCTCACAGCGACACAAGGAAAAACAGCACGGTATGTCATTAAGCAGTAAACGTTCAACGCCACCAGCTGTTAAAGGGTCTTGTACGAAACAACCACGAATTATGTGTACAGTATGCGATTTCGAAATGGAAAACTACGTACGCCGCACACTTAAGGAGCAACAAACATAAAATGCATCAGTTACCGCTACTAACGAAGATGGCGTAGAAATGATTAGCACAGCGTTTAACAACTGCATGGCTAGCTATCGCATAAATAACGCCAGCGTCGACAATGGAGTGTCCGAGTTTCTTTGGAAGCAGAAGGAACGATTTATTCGATTACTTAATAAAAAGAATACAACATATAATCCGGAAAATACGTACGAAGTCTTAAACATCATTCCTAATAGCACAGCAACCTAATTGAGGTAGGTCAGTAAGCAATATTTAATTGCTGTTAATTGACTTGTATTTAGCGTACTTTCCTATTATAATAACCGCATTTGTTTGGAGAAGATATACACGTTTAAAATAAAATTATATACAGCTTTCTTAATTATTAACCACGCGATGATTACGTGAAAGTTGACCTCCCATTCTCATATTTAAAACCCATTACATTGAATGTGTTTACCTCCACGTGGTGTCGCTGGACGGTAAAACATATTGTTAGATTAACGATAATATGTCTTATTAACCGAAAACACGTCTCCTTTTTTTACATTAATCTCTTTTATTACAGGTCTATTTAAACAACACATTAATCTTTTTTGTTACAGGTTAACCTGCTTGGATTCGGCTACACACAGGAAATAATGTTATACTTTGTAAAAATTGTAATTAGTTTATTAAACTGTAAATCGAATAAAATAAATTTTCGCATGCTTAATTTATGTTAATACTGCTACGTGTTTGGTTAAAGGATTGTAGATATTAAAAGGAGGGTGATTAGAAATTGATCTTGGTACAAAATCTTAAAATTGGGGTAGCTCCTTAGGGATGATGCAATCTGAAAAATTTAAAGAGATATGGGTAGCTGGAAAAATCTAATATTAATTAATACCAAACAAGGTAGGTTTATCTCGTGGGTGGAAATGTGGAGAAAGATTTATCTCGCAGAGGGTATATGTGTAACTTTGCAGAGCGTGGTCCGATTTCAAATCTGTTTGCAGATTTGGATTCTACATAAAATTTTAGACTAACAAGATGTATCGCATGACTAAAAAAATTTTATAAGAACGCTCAAAAGTCGCTACAGGTAAGAAATCTTAAAATTAGGGTAGCTCCTGGGGATGATGATATCTAAAAATTCTTAGAAATTTGGGTAGCTGAGAAAATTCTAATGTTAATTAATACCAAACAAGATAGGTTTATCTCGAAAGATAAAAAAATGGCTAGTCGAAGAAAACTATTTGGTGCAGAATGTTAGCGGTAAAAAATCTTAAAAATAGGTTTATCTCGTGTGTGGAAATGAGGATGCTCATTTATCTCGAAAGATGAAAAATTTAAGATATTTATCTCGAAAGATGAAAAATGGTTAGTCGAAGAAAACTTTTTGGTCCAGATGTGTGTGGAAATGTGGATGCTGGTGGAAATGTGGTCACAGGATCCTTGATTATACCCTACTAAAGCACGTTCTTATTCAGGTGAAGTACAAGTATTAATCTACTAAACACCGAACTTCAAAAGTAGGTTCGGAACTCTACAAATATAAGGGTAGTTACAGCGTAGTTTTGCTAGCACTATGTGATGCTGAATATAAATTCGTGGTGGTGGATATTGGAGCAATGGACAAACCAAGCGATGGCAATATTTTACGCAATCCTGAGTTTGGTAAACTGCTATATAGAAACAACTTGGATACTCCACCTGCTCGGTCTATCGAATATGCTGCTGAAAACCTACCTTTTTATGTTGTTGCCGATGAAGCCCATTCCGAATGGACCTGCACATTGAAGAAGTTCTAGATTACTAGAACAGGTGGAATGGCTTCCGCGTTTCAGTGATCTAAAGAGTTAAACTACAGGTTCAACAAGAGGTGTAGGATCTTTAGTGAGAAACAAGACTAAAACAGATTCCCGAAAGAGGGCAGCCGCTCTTTCGGTACTTAGATTGGCACAGAGCATAGGGGTCGGCATAGCATTCTAAGACACACTATCGCGATGTGGAAGGCAACGAAAACCACCACATTACCTCCTAATTACAAAGCGTACTTAAATTTTATTTAAAATGATGCCATCCTTTGAGGTAAAAGATTCCGGAGGTAAAATAGTCCTCCATTCGCATTTCCGGGATGAAACTACTTCGGAGGATATGATCGAAAAATTTAGAAAAAGAATCGGGAACATTCTGCGAGTCGGAGCGCGGAATGCCAGGAGTATGAAGCAAGTAGGCAAGCTACAGAACTTAAAAATTTAAATGGATAGGTTATCACTAGACATAGTAGGGATCAGCGAAGTTCGGTAGCCAAAGACGGAGGATTTTCAAAGTGGAGACTTTAGGGTGGTTTATATAGTATCAGAGAAAAGAAATTCTAGTGTAGGGATGGTTATGCGAAAAAAGATAGGGCACTGTATAGAAAACTACTTACAAAAGAACGATAGAGTACTAATGGTTAGATTAGAATCTAAACCGGTATATACAGTAATAATATAAGTACACATGCCCACCTCCAGCCACAGTGAGGAAGAGGTAGAAGCGATCTACAAAGATATCGAAGACATACTAGAATATTGTAAAAGGACATAAAAATTTAATAATTACGGGGGGATTTTAATGCAGTGGTAGTGAGGGTGGGAAAGGACCGGTAGTATGTTTATTTGATTTAGGCACGAGAAACGACAGGGGAAATAGGTTGGTAGAATTTTGCGACAAGAACAATTTAATCATCACAAACACATTATTTCAACATCATGCTAGAAGATGATACACCTGGAAGATACCAGGGGATATTGTTAGAATATGTGTTTAAGATAACTACTGCCAATTATATTAATCTATAATAATGAATGATCTTTGGAATGTTTTTAGTCTGATATAATTATCAGTGTACCTAAAAACAAATGAGAGTAGAACAGTTGTTAATGTTTATATGTCTGATTAACAAGTTTTGAACTTTAAATAAAAAACCCTTTTTTACTTGTGCTGAATTGATAGTTCCTTTATATATTACAACAGATATAGGAAGATATCAAATAGAATACCTTTTTATTAGACAACGGTTTAGGAATCAAGTAAGACTGCAGAAGTTATCCAGAAGCAGATATAGACAATGACCACAACATTGTAATTATGAAAGCCGATCTCAAATTAAAAAATTTGAAAAAAAAGAATGGAAAAAGCCACTTTGACTTTGAGAAACTAAAAGATAAAGATTTCCACGAAAGATTTGAAAAAAAGTCAAATGAATTGCTAAAAGATATTCGGCAAAATTTTTGATACTAAGGAAGTAGAAACAGAATGGAATAACATTAAATCCAGCTTAGGCATGGCGGCCAGAGATATTCTGGGGTATACACAAAAAGAAAATAAGAAACCATGGATAACAAAAAAAATCCTGAATTTAATAGAAGTAAGACGAAAATACGAAAGTAGATTAGACGAAACGGAAAAACAGAGATACAAATCCATAAAATGGAAAATTATTCTCAAATGCAGGAAAGCTAAACAACAATTGATTGATGAAAAGTACAAAGAGGTACAAACTAAGATTGAAATAGGAAAAACAGACGAAGCATACAAACTAATTAGAATGAATTTTAGGGAAATAAAACCGTATAGCAAAAATATAAGGGATGCGAGCGGAAACGTCATTATAGAAATGGAAACAGTTCTAACAAAGAGATACGATATGAAAATTAACAAAACTAAAACTAAAGTTCTGGTACGCAAAGAAGGGAAAAATAAACAAAAAACAAGAATACAAATAGATGACGAGAACTTACAAGGAGTTAAGGATTTTTGCTACCTAAGAAGCCAAATAACGCAAGATGGGAAAAGCACAAAAGATATAGAACAAAGATTAGCACAAGGTCGTGCTACATTTAACAAGAAAAAGCAAGTACTGCGTTCAAAAACAAACATAGAAACAAGGAAAGGATTGCTTAAAACATATGTGTGGAGCATAGCACTGTACGACTGTGAAGCCTGGATAGTAGTGAAAGCGGACAAGAAAAAGGTAGAAGCAGTTGAAATGCGGTGCTACAGACGTGTGATGAAGATATCATGGACAGACAAAGTTAAGAACGAAGAGGTACTAAAAATGGTAGGGGAAGAAAGAAATATGTGGAAAACTGTAAAAAATAGGAAAGATAGGATAATGGGCCACATACTATGACATGAGGGAAAAGTGCGGAGTATATTAGAAGCAGAGATAGAAAAAAAGAGAAGTAGAGGTAGACCTAGGTTAGTCTACTGCACACAGATAGTGAAAGATGTAGGCTGTAAGAATTTCAGGGAAATGTGTAGGCTAGCTCAGGATAGAAATCAATGGAGGTACGCATCCAACCAGTCCCAAAATGGAAAACTAATGACAAAAAAATAAATGTACTTAAACATGTGATTATTAGAAACAACTACCGGAATTGGTCTTGCAATATTCCCAACCAATGTTAATTGTACGAAAGTATTTACTGGAAAACTCTTAATTCGACAAATGTCTAAATGTTTGGGGATAATTGGCAGCCACGGGCTTCTGAACCCTCTTCACATACCACTGAATATCGGTGAAATAGGGCATATAATTAGAAAACAATAGAAGGGAACCGAGCTGTATATAGGCTGTTTTGAGAATTTCAGGGAACTGTGTAGGCTAGCTCAGAATATAAATAAGTGGAGGTACGCGTCCAACTAGTTTCAAGACGGAAAATCTAATAACAAAAATAAGGTGTTGGTTGTGAAATATTTTCAATTAATGTTGATTGTGCGAAACGATATATTGGAAAAACTATTAATTTGACAAATGTTCAAGTGGGGGTGGAACTTGGCAGCCACAGGCTGCTTACCCCCCTTCACATACCATTGAATATCGGGGAAATAGGGTATATAATTATAAAACAATAGAAGGTAACCGAACTGCATCTAACAAGAAAGAACAGCGTATATGTGCAAAGACAAGAAGAAAATTATTCAAAACATGTGTGGAGCACAGCACAGTACGTCTTTGAAATAGGGGCAGTAGGTAAAGCAGGCAAAAAGAAATAGAACCCTTCTGGAATGTTGTGCTTCAGATGTATAAGAATGATAGCATGGACATACTAGGTTAATAACAAATAGGTAATAGAAATAGTAGAGGAATAAAGATATCTGTGGAAAGCAAAAAAATTGGAGAAATAGAAGGGCAGGAATAGTTGTTGAATAGTACGAGATATATTACAAGCAGACTTTTGCAAGCAGATAGTGATATATGCAGACTGCAAATTTCAGAGAAATGTGTAAGTTAGTTCAGAATAGGAAACAATGAGGGTACGCGTCTAACCAGTTCCAGGACTGAAGACCTAATGATGATGATGCCGATGAAGCCTTTCCACTGCACAATAATTTAATAATGCTGTACGCTGATAAACTGTTAGGTTCAGTAAAAAGGGTTTTTAATTATAGGTGATATTGGAAAAAACAGCAATCATAGTACTAAAATATTCATTTCAGGCTTAACAGAGGACGACGCGTTGTTGAAAATACATTTGAGATTTTAGCAACCCGATGGAGAATATTTTAGAGCCAGTTATTGCAAGGTTGATGACAAGCGAACATATAATTAAAGCAATAGTTTGCCTGCATAATTTTTTAATAAACAATTAGGAGAAAAATCAATACTATTGCACACCAACTTATGCCAATACAGATGATGTGAATAGAAGTGTTGTTGACAGTCAATGGAGGTTAGAAGAGTTTTCGTCTAACCTCTTAGAGTTTGGTGAACTAACTTTTTTCAATGGATGCAAATAAAGTTAGAACTGTTTATTTCGTTGTGGAAGGTACACTACCTTATCAACGGAATACGTGATGAAATTGTAAATATAATAGTAACATTCCATAATGTTTTAGTAGATTTGTAGATATGTAAACATGTTTCAACGCTAACTATACATACATAACAAGTTAATGTGCACTTCTATATATAACATGTTTTAAATTATACCAAGACTGCCAAAAACGCTAGAAATAGAAAAAGAATTAAAATGCTGCGATTTATCCCCAAATCAAAAATAAAATGGATTCTATTTTGACTACCAATATCTACAAAACTAAGCGCGGTATTGTACCTTAAAAAGAACTATAAATTCTACTTATCAAAGTGTTTTATGCAACATTTCATATACTCTAATTCTGCTCCTTCTCTGCTTTAAAATATTGGATAGCTGAAAACAAATTGAGTTTATTTGTTCCTCCGTACGTGGTGGTGAACGTACAGGTAGTCTTTTGAATGCCTCTACAATTGAATTTTCCACTTTTGATCCTAAAAGAGTATTCTACAAACGGTGTATAATATGAAATACTACTAACCTCGATTTAAAGTCGTTTCACCACTTGATGACTGTGGTGTAGACAAAACTGTTCGGAAAACTTTCAGGGCTTCTTTCTTTTTTTTTTGCTGACCCACTTGGTATATAGGATTCAATTTTACCCTTATAACGAATATAAGTATACCGAAGGTTGCGTCATTTTTTTGTAGTGTCTCTATGGGAAATTTATCTACAAAATTATTTTGATACTTACATATACAAAGCACATTTTATTCAAAATTAGCTTACCTTCAAAATACTCTAATATTTCGATCCACAAATTATCTCTTATTGTTTTGGGTCGTTTTTCAATGGCTAAACGAGAATCCCACAGGGAAGGCCTTGCTTCAACCAATGATATTAAGAGTTCTTTTATACTAGAGGAAGCACTAACATCATCCTTATTTTCATCTTCCCTCTCAACAATATAATGATGAAAATATTTTGCTGCGGTATTGATAAAGTTACATTATATACAATTGTTCACGCGCGGGGTGTCTTATAACTTTATATATCGACTTACCTCCGCGGTGTTTTGTTGTTCTAAGCTGCAGTTCCTATTCTTTCAACCAAGTGGACTGTATGCGAATTGAGTCTATGTTACGTTACACTTGCACTGTGTTTTTTAGGGGGTTTAACAACTAAAGTCTGCGGCACTTGACTAACTTACGGTACTGAACGAAGAAACCGACGACCGTTCTGCTTCAATATCCATAAGAAAGTGTTTGTTCACTACTCTTAGTCAACTTATTCACAGATGCAGAAGGAATTTTGTATGGCAGGATATAAGGGAACAATGGATGACAGTTTTACTATTAGATTTACGACTACAAATTTAAATAACTTAAAATTAACCACGCGAACGTGCGACAAAGAAACCGAACAACAATACTGTACTCATCATCTTTTTGTTTTCGACCTTACTTAAGGTCGATTTGACGCAGCTCTAACTTTTTTTCTATTCTGTGCTAATCTAAAAAATTCTACATACCCTTCACAACCTTTATTTCTAATAATTTGACTAATATAGCTTGGTCTAGGTCTTCCTATATCCTTCTATCTTTTTCCTATCCACCTGGCTCTACATAGATATTAGCAACCTTTTTTTTGTTAAAGAACTCCAACATGTTTACATGATTACCATTTATAAGGAAATGAAATATTACCTGGTTATTCCCTCCAAAAAAATGAAAAGTGTTAAATTATATGTTATGGTAAGATTTAAGCAACGAATCGCTGCCAACATGCCAGACCCCTAATTAATTGTGTGTTATGTCACGGAGACGTTTATTAAGTTACATGATATGGTAAGGCTTAAGCAGCGAATCGCTGCCAACATGCCAGGCCACTAACTAATTATGAATTATGTCATGGTGACGTTTGTTAAATTATATGTTGCTACGTACCTAGACGTAGCCGGACAAAAAATAAATACCAGGCTAACTACCAACCCCGGAGAGTGGGGGAATTTACCTACATACTAAGAAAACAAAAAAGCACGCCGGTCACGATTATCTATTAACAAATAAAATTAAATAAAGGATTCTGTACAAACAAGCAAAAGCTATAAATTAAGCGTTACTATTTCAAAGGAAACAATTATGTGATATGAACAATTTAGTACTTTAGATACGAAGTGTGCATCTCGTATTTTACACGAGATAAAATTAATCAGTAGTAAATAAACATATGAGAGCTTTTGTCAAGCATTATTAAAATTGCACCTAAAACTTTTTGTAAAATAAACTAATCAGTAGGAAAGAATTAACGTGTGAGAGCTTTTATCAAAAATTCTTAACAATAGTACATCACACCTGTAGAGCGATAATATCGATTCGCAGCAACAAACAATAGTTCTACAGTGTCACGTTTTTTATCACGTAACTACACAAAACGCTGATACGGAATATGCCATTGATATACACAAATGAAAACAAGTTGTATGCCTGTCTGGATACTTAGCTTGCATGCCGTCGGGGATGAGTCAGCACCGCATCGCCATGTTCGTTGAGATCTGTTTACCCTGTTATCATAACGGCACTAGCGATTTACATGCAACGGCAGTCGATCTGTGTCAAAGAACAGTTGGACCTACATACAAAAAAGAACCAATTTGGCCTCCAGCTAAGGGCTAAAAAGAAAATCTGATTGGAATAAGTAAGCGTGGGAAAACTCACCGAATACACGCAAGATACCTCTTACTTGTCGAACAACAAAACGTGCATCGCTGTAGAAAATATTTCAACGCACATGCTGCAGAATCAAATTAAAAATTGGTACAAATAACACGAACTCGAACTGCAAATCCTCGCGTTATCAAAAGCGCGATTAAAACTGGAAAACACGGTTTTATCGGATAGTTCAATACACTATTTAGACGAAGGTTTAGATGGAAAACACATAAGAAGCAACTATAAGTTATCGGAATATTTAACAAATTACCGGATATCTAAAACAAGGTATTGACTATTTAATTCATCGAATAAATTTTCGTTTTAAAAGCAAAATGGATTTGAGGTAATATTATGTTAAAGCAGGCAAGGGAAAAATATACATGATATTAATGGCGGGTTTAAGCATAGCAACGGAATCGAAGTAACAAAATTATCGTAAAGCGGGCTTATGAATTAACACGGGAAAAATAGAGTAATTAACTTATGCTGAAAATAAACGTAACAACCCCCCCCAGTAAAATTAACAGATCGGGGTAGAAAAACAAAAATAATGGGAGTGGGCAGGACCAAAAAAAACCCAAAGAAAAATAAAAAACCTAAACAAAAAAAATTCGCTTAAAGGAGAAAGAAGAAAGAAAAAAATAAAAGAAAACACTCCAAAAGCAAAAGAATGAATTCTCATCCGGCTCGACAAATCAGTATACCGGACTAAATCAAAAGGTTTAAAGGATATAGGAAAAGGAAAAGTAGAAGGTAGCAATTATCGAGGAAAAAGGTAGAATGGCGTTAACACTGAGAAAGTCATCGAAGGACGGATGTTTCTTCAGAAAAGAAACCGTAAGTTTATCACCCTCAAGAGAAGAAGAGGAACGAGGAACAAAATCAACAGTACCAACCAAAACAGGACTCAAAGGTGAAGCACCAAGCAAACAAAAGGGACAACGAGGTAGAACGAGAGGAAGAGCGGAACAGCGCTGGTAAAGGAAACGATGTACTACAAACTGTGGTAACCAAAACTGAAGAACTAAAGTAAAGAATAGCTAACCAGACCTAAAGTCGACTAAATCCTGGTTTCCGAAGAAAGAGAAACAAACTAGAAAGCACCTACCACAGAAGCGGATGGACGAAACATAATCGGACTAAGGACTGACAGCAAAGAGTACCAGCAATAGGAAAAAAGGAGAGGAATGTGGAACGGAAGGACCGAGAAAAAAAAGAAAAACCCAAAAAAGAATAACACCAAGCATCAAGTGCAAAACAAAAAAAAAACTAAGAATCGTACAAAAGAATATAAAATAAAATCCCAGTGTAGTTATATATGAGTAAATGTGTGCGTGTGTGTGCGTGTGTGATATATATATATATATATATATGTGTGTGTGTGTGTGTGTGGGTGGGTGGGTGTGTAAGAAATGTGTGTGTATGTGTTGTGCGTGTATAAAGTGTGCGTGTGTGTATGTGTTGTGTTGGACCGCTGTAGTCGCCTCTTACGACAGGCAGGTCGTACTATGATGCTATTCTATTCCATGACCCACACAAGTTCAAGGAGTACAAAGAGGAAACGAAAGAAAGGAGAACCAAGCAGAACTGTGTGTTTATGTAGTGTGTGGGTGTGTGTGTGTGTGTGTGTGTGTGTGTGTGTGTGTATGAAGCGTGTGGGTATGAATTAGACGTGTATAAAGTGTATGTGTGTGTGTATGTGTGTGTGTATGTGTTGAACCACTGTAGTCGCCTCTTACGACACGCAGGTCGTACTGTGGGGCTATTCTATTCCCGGACCCACACGGGGCCAAGGAGTACAAGGAGGAAACGAAAGAAAAGAGAATCAAGTAGAAGTGTGTTTATGAAGCGTGTGGGTGTGTGTGTGTATATTAAGTGTGTGGGTATGGATTGGACGTATATAAAGTGTGTGTGTGTGTGTGTGTGTGTGTGTGTGTGTGTGTGATGTGTTGAACCGCTGTTGTTGCCTCTTACGACAGGCAGGTCGTACCGTGGGGCTATTCTATTCCCGGACCCACACGGGGTGATGGAGTACTAGGAAGAAACGAAAAAAGGAGAACCACGTAGAACTGTTTGTTTATGAAGTGATGTGTGTGTGTGTGTGTGTATGTGTTAAACCGCTGTAGTCGCCTCTTACGACAGGTAGGTCGTACCGTGGGGCTATTCAATTCTCAGACCCACATGGGTTAAGAAAAAGCAAGAAAACGGAAAAACCCAGCAAAACGAGGAAGTAAAACGAAATCGTAACGTCCAAAAATCAAGTCCGAAGGAGAGCAAAGTCAGCATAAAATCTGGGGCGCGTGAACTAGATATTGGGCTTAAGGCCTTTACGCCGCCAGAAGGAGAACGAAACGCGATTAAGAACATTAGGATTTTGTCGACCAACATCTTCAGGTTCTGCATCAGTATAGACAAATTTCTGCCTCTTATAGGCAATTTTTCGCAAGACATGAACAGCAAGGGATGTAGCAGTTGTAGCACGCGATATAGGAGGTGGAGAGGGTGGTTTAGAAAACTCGAAACGAGTTAAGGAAGAAAGTTGTTTGTTGTTAGGGTTGGAGGTAAGAAAATCAACGGTAGAAAAAGTAAACATTATGGGTTGTCAGGATATCCACGGTAGAAAGAAAAAAAGTATTGTCTGTACGAGAATCAGCTTTACGAAGAGAAACACAAGCGGAGCGCACTTCAATTACATTAACTAGAGGGACAGAAGTAGATAAAATTTCAACGACGTTAGATAAAGGAATATAAGCATCACAGTTATGAAAGAGAACAGCATTGAGTGTAGGAGTATTCACCTTAGGACATAGAGCAGAATTCGATAACACTTCAGTCACATTACATAAAGGAACAGAATCAGGTAGAACTTCATCAACCTTACAAAAACAAACAGCATCAGGAAGAACTTCAACAACAGTAGATAAAGAAACATCAGCTAGAAGTTGATTAACCTTAGCTAAAAGAACAGAAGCAAGTAGAAGTTTGTCAGCATGAGATAAAGAAACATAATCAGAAAGAATTTTGTCTTCTGGAAGGCAGGATTCTACTAAATGATTTAACAATATGGAGTACTTTTCGGCTGTAATTCCTAAAGTTTTCAGTGCACGCAACTGTGACTCTAATCTGTCATAAAAACTGTTAAGGAGGTTTTTTCTTTAGGGTGTATCGCGTTGGCGATAACAATTCACGTACATGCACCTCGACTAAGACATCGTGACGACCAAAACGTTCTTTTAACTGCTCAACTAGTTTAGGATAAATTTCGGCTGTAGCCGGGAAACTTTTGTAAATCTCTCGTGCTTTCAAACCTGGCACAGTTGATTGAAACAAATATTGAAATTTATCTGCGTCATGAATTTTGGAGAGCCTGACCCCAAAAACCTAACCACGATTTGACATCAGAATCAAACTTCTTTAATTCCAAATGTGGAAGTTTGAATTTACATTATGCATTATTGCAACCATTTGCGGTGCAGCTGTGCGTATTTGCACAAGATGTTGCTTAGCGATCAAAATATCTCTATATTTACACTGAGATTCCATTTCTTCTCTGAACATTTCTTCTGACAAGTCTTCATCGGTGCTCATAACTGCAATAATTTGTTCATCGACTTTAACGATTAACTTTAATCGATCTTTCAACTGGCACAACAATTCTCTAATATTTAATAAGTCTACATTCTTGGCCAAATCCGCACCCAAACTAGAAGCAGATTTAGTAAATTGGGCACGCATTGCATCACGCTAAGACTGTTTAAGTTTGCCATTATTATCTTACACAAAATCAAAACTCAGTTATCAAATCATTGTCAGTACTTTCCGGTCCTGTTACGGTCGCCAAAACATGTAAGAAGCTAAAGAAGCAATCCAAAACTACCCGTTTTGATCTTCTTAATAATCAGGCATTGAAACAGTACTGCCGAGTATAACCGAAGTAATGGTTTTCTTTATTTTGAAATAAATTAGTCAAACTTTTTGAAATCTATCATTTTCAGACCATAAGCCAAAAATTGACACACTGACTACTGCCACCTAGATATATCTAACTATTAAAAATTACAATTCTAACAAAAGGATTAAGAAAATGAATGTTTAGCTGACTGTAAAAACCTACATACTGTGGTAGACCTTTTGACTCTGTATTTATATTATTAATTATAAGACCATTAAACAGAGGACAGCAGCCTCGAGTAGCTTTTTCCGCCGAAGATTAGTAAATTGAAACGGCAACACTTATTCATTTATTTCTCGTTTTGACACTCAACCATTGTTCAAGCAGTTTTTATCAAGGGCACAATTAAAATGTATATACTAAATAACCCTTCTACGTAATGAAGGAATTAAACAATTCACAATATACAATGTAAATCCCCTAGCATCTACAAATATGCAACTGTCGGAAAACTAATAAAGTGCGATCATTATAAATTAGCAATATATCACGTATAATTGGCATTGATTTTCTATTAGCGCGTATCCAAAGCTATACGGGTAATCCTATCTTATATCTATTACAATGTTGACTACCATTTACAGCACAGGATTAATACAAGAGGGAATAGGAACAATTTGTCACGTTATCCCATTGTTCCACCCCTTGGATGATAACACATTTATCTGTATTACGGGCAAACTTCGATATATTGTTGATGAACCGTATAGCATCTGCCTCTATTATTTTCAAATCACTCTGTTATATCCTTATCATGTAAGATATTAGATTATATTACTTGACTGGAGTTAATTTGGAAAACGGTAGTTTTGTAGAAATTATCAAATGGATTCAACCTATTTCTGAGTAACAAAGTGTATTAAGGGTGAAACTCACGAACTTCTATGGAAAGACTTTTATCAGCATTTTTCTTTCTAATAGTTTTTTAATATAATTTATTCATAGCTTTAGGGGAAAATGGCCCCTTTTACATGGAACTACCTTATTGTCATTGAAATATGTTGTATGAGTGAAGTAGTAGATAAGCCATATAAAATATGAATAATAATAGAACATCCAAAAATGAACGTTTCAGTATAAAAATAATGCTTTTATGATCTTAAAAGACGATTACTTGCCAAGATAATACACAGAAAGTAAACAAACAGTTTCTATTAAAAATATTTATTTGTAAAGTTTGCAGTCGTTTGGGCGAAGAGTAACTTTGAATGAGAACAAAATTCAAGCAATCATCAGTGCAAATAAAATTAGAACCAAACATTTAAATGTGCAGCTGTCTATAAGGGAAGTCCGAGGATTTAAAGCAAAATACCTTATTAAAAAAACTAAGCATGGCAATAAGTAAACACATGTTTCAAAGACAATATTATCAAGTTTTTTAAAATTTAGTACATTTCTGTATGCGCATCATTTAACGGATCATTAAACTCGTTTCGAGTTTTTTCTAAAATGTCTGGGTTGATGGTTTCAACAGTATCTATTATTCTCTCCCTCTTTCTCAAATAAACATCTCGTATTTTTTCAGAAAAAACTATGTTCTTCACCTGTTTTCACTGAAAAACTCTAGGAAGAGTAAGGTCCATACTTCTTAGTGGCCAATAAATAGGATTTTTTTTCTAATCCATCTATTGCTAACCGATTGCTCATTTACAAATGCTGTGTGGGGAGAAAACGACAAATCAGCTTCACAGACTGAATCAAAGAAGAAAACAACGAAGAACCTCAACCTCGACCCGTAACCAACCATCAAGGAAGCCTCAGGCGATGCTGCTAACACCACCCCCACTGCCACTGACAGCACAACAAAACGCCAACACCGCCACCTACCTCCAAAATGGAAGCATACCACGACATACTCAAACTGTAATATACCTCCAAGACTGCCAACAGTCGCATCCCACAAATATCCATTGACACATTTCCAAACCTTCTCCAGCACGAAAAGGTATTGAAAAACCATCTTCAGATGAACGTCAGCATCAGAGCATCAGGACAAGAAACACGCATATTTGCCACCGACGATGCTGAATTCAGAATCTTACAAAACTACTTTAAGGTCAACATCAATGAATTACATATAGACTCATTTAATCCGAACGTGAACTGAAAGTATTTATCATGGGACTTGCTTCGAACATAACCACTGAAATGTCCAAACAGATCTCACTCAGTTAAGCTACAAGATCAACTACGTGACGAAACTACAAAATAAGGAACGAGCTTTCAGTAGCGCATGAGCAATGGAAATCAACAGCTTCTTGCACTGTGTCACAGTTCAAATTAGAAATCTAATCAAAACCAAACTAATAGTCTCCTTTGGGGAAAACTGATGACAAATAATTAAGTCACGGCTTGGATTATTTAGGGGCGGGATTCGTACAACGTTGGGAAGAACAAAGGCTCTGCAAAGGAGAAAGAAAACCCAGAGCACAAAAAGGGCGCCAAGGTCCAGGAGAACAATAAAATAAAGACACTGATAAGTCCGGGGACCTAACGGACTCCTATAGTTTTCCCAGCGCAAAAGGCAAGAGCTGTCACTTCTAATAGAACAAGAATTATAATATGGTATTTATTGTAGTTTAGCCTGAATAAAAAAAAACGAGCAATACAATAAGAATGAGTATAAATGTTTAGGTTTGTAGCGAGAGCTTGGTGTGAAACTACACAATGAATAACGCAAAAAAAACCAAGATTAAAGACAAACACACCAAGACCTCGTACAAATAATTATGGATTAAAATTTAATAAGGATACGCACGCGCGAAGGCGTCAAATAATTAATTTTAAAACTCACCAAAGCGAGATACGCAAAACAATTCAATGAAAGGAATAATTTGGTACATAACACGCGACGTGGATCCACCTCGGCGCATAAGCAATTTTTATCGAGTGATAATAAATCGAAACTCAATGACGCGCTCGGCGGACGTTAACAAACCTGTTATAAATAGGAGGTTAATAATACTAATAATATTATTTAAGTTAAATACGGCGATAACAATTTAAGCAGTATTAATGTACTTTAAAATATAACCAATAACCACTTAATTAATTACAATTTGTTATAAACCCAAACAAAAATACATAGATAAAACTCTTAATATTCACATATATTTTGAATCGGATTCCAGACTGGATAAACTTAGAAAACGTTTTTGAAATGGTAGAGTAAAATGGGATTCAGCTTAGCACAACAGTAACAACATTGCCAATCGTAAACATAAACAAGCAGATAAGAAAACAAAAACCCTGTAATAAATTACATATTAATTGAGTTGAAAAACTAGACCATAGAACGTACCGCAGGTAGCGAAATACGATTCCTACGGGTTGATATACAGAGAAATTAATCTACTAATCACAACAAGTAGACAATCAAAATTGAGCACTAAAATAATATAGAAATTATGGACGGGCAAAGTGCAAACAAACATGACTTACCTGTAGTATTGGCAAGGTTATAAATCCGCACAGCGCGAAATCTTTACTAATGGGTATCAACAAATCTCACCAACATACCACACTATCCCAATAGTAATTTAAGATAAGAGTCGACGTGCAAAATCCGCAAACGCGTAACAAAAAGCAGCAACGACTTTACCTTGCCAATAGTTGATACCAAAAGAAAGCAAATTGTATATATGAAATTAACGGTTAAGAATTATCAAGAATAACAAACGTGTTCTCCAGTTCAATGTTAACGCTTATCAATGAACTTTAACTAAGACGACAATACATAACAAGAGATACCTATTATTATTTATTATCTAAATTATACTGCTGCTTTATTATTAGCTAAAATATATTAGATAAATTAATTTGTTCGGTTCTAACATTATTAAAGTTGCAGGATGATTAGAACTACATGTTTAATACAATTAATTTGCAACCAAAGAAAACGACGTTGCATCTTCCCCTCTCCTTCGACAAGCGGGAAAATTACTAAACTAAAATTTTACCGACGAAAAGTAAATAAGGAAGCCTATTTCATGAAAAGACAAGATTTATACCAAAATTAATCCAAATCGTCTACATTAGCTGGTTTCAGATCCTGTACGTGCCAAGTTCCAAGTGATTTGCCATCGTTGTCTTCCAGTTCGTACGTGGTTACACCAACCTTTTTTTTAACTTTGTATGGACCAGTAAATTTCCGAGCAAGTTTAGCTGTAAAAAATTTTGTAGCATCACTCAAAACTTTGTTTTTCTTCCAAACCATTTGTCCGGGTTCGTAAGTGACAGCACGACCTCTCAGGTTAAAAATGCGTCGATTGCGCTCTTGAGCAGATTTTAATTTTTCAGTCACTTTAGCAAACAGTTTTCTAAAACCTTCTTCTCTAGTGTCTGTAGAATTTTGGGATTCTTCATTAAAATTAATATCAAAGTGTTTTCCATTAGCGACATAATCGCGACCAAAGTTTATATAAAACGACGTGTGTTGGGTAACTTCATGTCTTGCCGTCCTAATTGCACATGCAACTGAAGCTAAGGAAATATCCCAGCGTTTGTGTGTATCCCGTACATACGAAGCAAGCATTGTTTTTATGACTTTATTTGTACGTTCGGTTGGATTCGCTCGTGGATAGTATAGAGCTGTATATATAATATTAACACCATAGTTATTACACAATTCTTGAAATACTTTAGACTTCATCTGGACTCCATTATCGCAGATAATGTGTTGTGGTGCACCATACACCAAAAATATACCGTCTTCTATATTTTTACACAAGGCTTTGGAGTTTGCAGTTCGAATAGGAAATAGAACTACGTACTTAGAAAAGTAATCAGTTACTACTAGAATATGAGTGTAGCCTTGCGTAGATCTAACTAATGGACCAATAAAATCTAAACTAATGAATTGCCATGGCTTAGTTACTTCTGGGCGTTTACCCATTAAACCAGCTGGCGGTTTTTGTTCAATTTTGTGTTCTTGGCATACTAAACAACGATTGACGTAACGAACTACATCGGTTTTCATTAGGGGCCAATAATAACGTGACTTAATTTTCCAAAATGTTTTATAAATTCCCACATGACCAGCTGCAGGAATGTCATGGTGGTCATGTATTATTCTATGACGTTGGTCTTTAGGTACGACAAACTTCCAACAATTAGCATCAGACGACAATTCTGGTATTTCGGGTCGAGTATATTTAAATATAACTTCGTTTTCTACCCTCCACTGAGCAAACTTTTGAGGGTCATTTTTGATTTTTGTGCGGAGTTTTATATACCAGCTATCTTGTGTAGTCGAAAAATCGGAATCGGAATTTTTATATTCAATAGGATCAGCTGATATTGGAACACTACGCGATAATAAGTCTGGAACGACGTTATCTTTACCTTTGCGATGAACTAGTTCAAAATCATACGGTTGTAAGCGCAATGCCCATCTGGCTAAACGACCTTGCGGATCGCGCAACCGATGCAGCCATAATAAAGAATGATGATCTGTGATCACCGTAAATCGGACACCATCCAGATATTGTCTAAGTTTTCTACTGCCCAAATTCCTGATAAACATTCCCGTTCTGTCGTAGAATATTTACGTTCTTGTGTGGTTAATGAGCGAGAAAGATAGCAGATAACATGTTCACCGTCGTCTGAATTTTGCGATAGTACGGCACCAATACCATAAGCTGAAGCGTCTGTCTGCAGTATAAATTTTTTTTTCAAATCGGGACAACATAAAGTAGGTGCTGTGACTAAATGCTCTTTCAAAATTTTAAAAGCCTTTTCGCATTCGTTACACCAAACCCATTTTACGTTTTTCTTAGTGAGATTGGTGAGCGGGGCTACAATTGTCGAAAAGTGTGGAACGAATCTACGATACCAAGATGCTGTACCTAAGAATCGTCTAAGCTCTGCAATATTTTTTGGTGGTAAGATTTCAAGGATTGCTCGAACTTTATCAACATCTGGTCGTACACCATGTTGGTCCACTATATAGCCTAAGTAGCGTAATTCTGGAAGACAAAATTTGCATTTTTCTAGACTAACCGCTAACCCTGCTTCATGTAAACGATGAAAAACTTTATCGAGGGTTTTTAGATGCGTATCAAAGTCTTGTGATACTATGATGACGTCATCAAGGTAAACTAGGACTGAAGGTTGTAAATCGGCACCAAGCGTGTTGTCGATCAATCTTTGCCAAGTACTAGGGGCGTTGGTCAGTCCGAAGGGCATACGGCGAAATCTAAACAGACCTCTGCCCGGGACTGTACATGCGGTAAGATCGCGTGACGATTCATTTAAGGGCACTTACCAAAAGGCAGATTTAATATCAATAGTACTAAGATATTTAGCATCTCGTAGTTGATCTAAGATCGCCGACATATACGGAATCGGATACGCGTCTTTGACTGTTTCGGTATTCAATTGCCTATAATCTACGCAGAATTGAAAGGATTTGTCCCGCTTTTGAACGAGACATATAGGTGAAGACCCCGCGCTTTTGCAAGATTCTACGATGCCGTCGTCTAACATACGTTTTAATTCGGCGTCAATAATTTCCTGTTTCTTAGGAGAAACCGGATAATACCTTTGTTTTAACGGTTTAGTTCCTGGCAAGACTTCAATAACGTGCTCTGTAGTTGTACAACAGCCTAAATTAGTACTCATAAGTGCAAGTTTTTCCGATACTAATTTATTTAATTGCGAATGTTGTTCTGATGTTAAAGTATTTTCACCTTGTATAGTTGAAATTTTTGCATCCGGCGGGCAATTTGTAAAATGCCATACATCGTCTTTTAAGTTGGGTACGATGCCCATGATTTTCCAAAAATCTATCCCGAGGATTAATTTGTGGTGGAGTTCAGGAACAACCAAAATATTTAACAAATGAGTTGTGCCTTTTAAACTAATAGGCGTCGGTACGTAACCTACACTTTTACATTTATCACCATTGGCTACGGTGCAAGTAATGTTTTCCGGAATTAAAGATAATTGTAACTCTTGAAATAATTTCCAACCAGGAAGTCCTACAACGGATTGTGTCGCTCCACTGTCTAAAAGGGCTAATACTGATACGCCTAAAATTTCTACTCGCAAATACGGTCGTTGGTCACCTTCGGCGTGAGCCAACACGAACTCAAGAATAGCTCTATGTGAAAAATATGATTCGCTTTTAGTATTTTGAATATTTTTATTATCAGATTGGTTTACGCTCGAATTATCATTGGTCGAACAAAGGCGAAAATCGGAGAATCCATGACGACTTACTGGTTTCTCCGACTGAAGTTTAAATGTTTTGAACAGTCAGGACAAGTTCTGGAAGTGAAATTGTGTTTGCCACAACTATAACAAAATATTTGTCTAGGTAGAGGGCAATCTCGATTATTGTGACCTAATTTCTGACAATTCCAACAAGGAGAATTATTACTAGATCCGGGTGTGTAATTGTTTTGATTGAGATAATTTAATTTGAAATTTGTATCAACCTCTGCTGCACAAGCAGATGCTGACTGCACAAATGCAAAGTCGGGTTCGACACACTGATGTCTTTTACGAGATGGTGGTACATAAGTTTCGGCTCTATATTTTTTTACCTCTAGTTTAAGACACTCGTCTTCTAGTTCTTGTAGTGAACGAACAACTGGTAATTGAGTAGAATAAAAAGGGGCCAAATTTTGACTAATGATATTTAATTGTACCTCTTCGGAAATATTTCCGTATCTACGAAACATGGATGACATGCAAGTTAAATAATCGATAATTGATTCGGAAGGAGCTTGAGTTCTTGCAAGAATATCTTTAAATAATCTGGTGCGGTAATCGGGCGGTTCAAAATGACGACGAAGTAATTCGGACAATTCTTTCCAATCTCTGAATTTCGTGCGATTGCTACGGTACCATAATAATGCTTTTCCTTCAAACAAATCGACTGCCGACTCGTACATATGAATTTCTGGGACATTTCTGGCTATACTTAATTCAGAAGCGCGTTCTAAAAAATTGTGAACCGAAAGTACATTATTGTCACCTGAAAATTTTAGATTCCATTTCAGTAACGGTTGAGATTGACTCGACACGATACTATTTTGAATATTCTGGGTAGTTCCAGAAGGATTTTCCACTTGATTATCATTAAATGATGTATTGTTAATAAACGACTCTCCTAAATCGGGTTCTGGCTGCGAGGGACTATCTTCAAGATCGTCTAACAGTGATAAGATGCCAGTAAATAAATTCGTGCGAATTTTACATAATTCCGGCGATAAATTAGTAACCGGTACAAGATCGATACGCCGTACTAAATGTGCTGTGCGAGCGTGTAATGTTTGAACAGACAAATTTTGTTTTTCTTTCGATGACAACAATTCTTTTAATTTTTGATTTATAATTTTTAATTCGTCTTCGACATTAACCTTATAAACAGATTTTAAAGTAGAGTAACCGGACGTTTCTAATTTAATTGCGCGACGAAATAACGATCTCATTTTTTCTAAGGTTTCAGTTGGAGTTACTAATACACCTCTAACTAACAATTCAAAGTTCACCTCATCTTTCTTTAAACGCTCTATATCAATTTTGTAGGTTGCCATATTTAGAAAAATTAATATATAGATAAATATTATACAAAAGTTTGCGTTAACTACTAATTAGAGCAGCTAATAAAAAAAATTCCAGCAGTAGTTATTGTTTTTTTATTAATTTTGTTTTGTAAAAGCGGAAAAAAGAATTAAACGATTATAATTCAAATACTCACAAATACAACACTTATATACCTAAACGATCCCTAAAACGAATAGAAAAACAGCTCAAAAAACGATTGGGCGCCAAATAATTATTTGTCACAGTTCAAATTAGAAATCTAATCAAAACCAAACTAATAGTCTCCTTTGGGGAAAACTGATGGCAAATAATTAAGCCACGGCTTGGATTATATAGGGGCGGGATTTGTACAACGTTGGGAAGAACAAAGGCTCTGCAAAGGAGAAAGAAAACCCAGAGCACAAAAAGGGCGCCAAGGTCCAGGAGAACAATAAAATAAAGACACTGATAAGTCCGGGGACCTAACGGACTCCTATAGTTTTCCCAGCGCAAAAGGCAAGAGCTGTCACTTCTAATAGAACAAGAATTATAATATGGTATTTATTGTAGTTTAGCCTGAATAATAAAAAAAACGAGCAATACAATAAGAATGAGTATAAATGTTTAGGTTTGTAGCGAGAGCTTGGTGTGAAACTACACAATGAATAACGCAAAAAAAAAAACAAGATTAAAGACAAACACACCAAGGCCTCGTACAAATAATTATGGATTAAAATTTAATAAGGATACGCAACGCGCGAAGGCGTCAAATAATTAATTTTAAAACTCACCAAAGCGAGATACGCAAAACAATTCAATGAAAGGAATAATATGGTACATAACACGCGACGTGGATCCACCTCGGCGCATAAGCAATTTTTATCGAGTGATAATAAATCGAAACTCAATGACGCGCTCGGCGGACGTTAACAAACCTGTTATAAATAGGAGGTTAATAATACTAATAATATTATTTAAGTTAAATACGGCGATAACAATTTAAGCAGTATTAATGTACTTTAAAATATAACCAATAACCACTTAATTAATTACAATTTGTTATAAACCCAAACAAAAATACATAGATAAAACTCTTAATATTCACATATATTTTGAATCGGATTCCAGACTGGATAAACTTAGAAAACGTTTTTGAAATGGTATAGTAAAATGGGATTCAGCTTAGCACAACAGTAACAACATTGCCAATCGTAAACATAAACAAGCAGATAAGAAAACAAAAACCCTGTAATAAATTACATATTAATTGAGTTGAAAAACTAGACCATAGAACGTACCGCAGGTAGCGAAATACGATTCCTACGGGTTGTTATACAGATAAATTAATCTACTAATCACAACAAGTAGACAATCAAAATTGAGCACTAAAATAATATAGAAATTATGGACGGGCAAAGTGCAAACTTTAGACAGATTATATGAACTAGTGAATGTAATATATGACACAGGTGAGGTTCCAATAGATTTCGAAAAAAATATTATTATCCCAATCCCAAAAAAGTCAGGAGCTGATAGGTGTGAGAATTTTAGAACTGTTAGTTTAATTTCTCATGCTTCCAAAATACTAACAATAATAATTAAAAATAGAGTAGAAGCTTTGACTGAGAATTATTTAGGCGAAGACCAATATGGTTTTCGTAAAGACAGAGGGACTAGAGACCGATACTAATGATTAGGGTAATTATCGAAAAAAGGTTACAAAAAAATAAAAAGACTCATTTCGCGTTTGTAGATTTAGAAAAAGCATTTGATAGGGTTAATTGGATTGTTATGTTCAGGGTTTTGGAAAAAAATAGGAATCTCTCATAGGGATAGAAAAATTATTTACAGTCTATATAAAAACGTAGTAATTAGTAATTAGTAATTAGTAATTAGTAATTAGTAGTAATTAGATTTGATGAAATAGAAAAGGAAGCTAAGATTAGAAATGGTGTTAGGCAGGGTTGTATACTGTCTCCCTTGATTTTTAATGTTTATATTGAGGAAGCTTTAAACTTAGCCAGAGAGAGAAAAGAGATAGGTATTAGTGTACAGGGACAGAAAATAGACATGTTACGTTTTGCAGATGATATAGCCATTATAGCAGAGTCTAGAAAAGAGTTAGGAGAGTTTTTAAATATTTTAGATGAGATACTACGGAGTAACTATAGTATGAGAATTAACTCAGTAAAGACAAAGATAATGACAAGTGAGTTACAGCCTAGTTCTAAACCAAAATTAAAAATAGGTAATACCGAGTTAGAGGAGGTAGATGAATTTTGCTATTTAGGTAGTATAATTACAAAGGATGGACGTAGCAGAAGGGATATAGTAGCTAGAATAGCTCAAGCTAGAAAAATGATTTTAAAAGAAAACTTACTAATAGCTAATAGTATTAGTTTAGATAATAGAAAAGTTTCTTAAAGTCGTACGTATGGAGCGTTCTACTATACAGTAGTGAGACTTGGACAATTAAAGAAGTAGATAAGAAAAGATAGAAGCTTTTGGAACTTGGTGTTATAGGAGAATGTTAAAGATTAGTTGGACAGATAGAGTAACAAACGAGGAAGTTTATAGAAGAATAGGTGAGGATCCCTGTATGTGGAAACAATTGAAGGTCAGGAGAGATAGAATGATAGGGCACCAGTTAAGACATGAGGGACTATTTAGTAAAGTCTTAGATTATAGACTACCAAATAAAAATAGAGTAGGAAGGCCTAGACAAAGCTATATTAGTCAAATTATTAGAGATTTAGGTTGTGAAGGCTATGTAGACCTTTTTAGACTAGCTCAGAATAGAAAAGAATTTAGAGCTGCGTCAAACCGTCTTTAAGTAAGTTCGAAAACAAAACAAAAAAAATAAAATCAGTTAACTAAATGTCACCATGACATAACTCACAATTAGTTAGCGGTCTGGCATGTTGGTAGCGTTTCGTTGCTTAAGCCTTACCATAACATATAATTTAATAAACGTCACCATAACATAACTCACAATTAGGTAGCGGTCTGGCATGTTGGCAGCGATTCGTTGCTTAAGCCTTACCAAAACATATAATTTAACACTTTTCCTTTTGAAGCGGATAACCAGGTTATATTTCATTTCCTTATAAATGGTAATCATGTAAACATGTTAGATTTCTTTAACAACCATCAGGTTGCTAATATCTATGTAGAGTCAGCTGGATAGGAAAAAGATAGAAGGATATAGGAAGACCTAGACCAAACTATATTAGTCAAATTATTAGAAATTTAGGTTGTGAAGGGTATGTAGAGCTTTTTAGATTAGCACAGATTAGAAAAGAAGTTAGAGCTGCGTCAAACCGACCTTAAGTAAGGTCGAAAACAAAATGATGAATGATGAATGAAAGTGCAAACAAACATGACTTACCTGTAGTATTGGCAAGGTTATAAATCCGCACAGCGCGAAATCTTTACTAATGGGAATCAACAAATCTCACCAACATACCACACTATCCCAATAGTAATTTAAGATAAGAGTCGACGTGCAAAATCCGCAAACGCGTAACAAAAAGCAGCAACGACTTTACCTTGCCAATAGTTGATACCAAAAGAAAGCAAATTGTATATATGAAATTAACGGTTAAAAATTATCAAGAATAACAAACGTGTTCTCCAGTTCAATGTTAACGCTTATCAATGAACTTTAACTAAGACGACAATACATACCAAGAGATACCTATTATTATTTATTATCTATATTATACTGCTGCTTTATTATTAGCTAAAATGTATTTGATAAATTAATTTGTTCGGTTCTAACATTATTAAAGTTGCAGGATGATTAGAACTACATGTTTAATACAATAAATTTGCAACCAAAGAAAACGACGTTGCAACTGCAACCGAGTTATGCTTTAGCAGTTCTTGTATTTCTATAAAAAAAAATACATCAAACTTCCAAATTCATCCTATAGGGTGAAATGCTATCCAAATCGGAAGTGTGGTTGGATTAGAGTTCGAAGCATATTGAAGCATTAGACAAGTTCTACAAATGTTGCCGTATCAGATCATTTGTACTGGTACAGTGGTACGGAACAAAAAGAGACTTTCTCCCACCTTAAAGTGTAATATTTGCGAACCTGGCTGACTTTTACATTAGTTCATAGTTACAAAACCTAAAAAGTGCTATTCCCATATTTTTCAAATGAAACCCCCTGTATATTTGTACACAAATAAATATATTGGTAAACAACTTTTCTTTTGCTATAAGGCTCGTGTGGTGTAATTGAAGAAAAATAGGAATTTAGAGTAATTTTTTAGTAAAAGCATTGGATTTTTCGGTTAGTAGGCTGCTGTCAAAAACGGAATAGACACAATCACTAATAAAAATCCGAAATGATTTATCCAGAATCAAAAAGAACTCATCATTAAACAAACAACATATTATCAAAAGGAATATTTTGTTAACAATAAAACTAAAAGGTCATTATTTATTAAATTAAGTACTCATCAATCGATACGAATGCATTTCTTAGACTATTTTACATATCCATAGGAATGATTGGCTTATTCCTAAATAATTTCTCTTTAATATATTCTCAAAGAAAACAATCTATGGGGAATAAATCAGGAGAACTACGCCATCTCTTGTTATGGAAACACTACTATGAAGCACTACGCAATATGCTAGTTCAGATCATTAGTGCTTAGATTATAACAAGAAAGAGTTAAGCTCAACTTTGAGGTATAATATATCCGAAACCGTAAGTGTGGCTGGGTTAGGTGTTGAAGCACTAAGAAGCACTATTAAAGCACTACTGATTTTGCGAGGTCAAATCATTAGTGCTTCCATAACAAAAGATGATGTGGCCAACTTCCAGCAACTTTGAGGTGTGATATTTCTGAAACCGAAAGTGTAGTTGGGTTGGACATTGAAGCACTAAAAAAGCACTATTGAAGCACTAGTGGTTTTGCGAGGCCAGATCATTAGTGCTTCCATAACAAGATATGATGCGACCAACTTCCAGGAACTTTGAGGTGTGATATTTCCGAAACCGGAAGTGCGGCTGGGCTGGGATTTGAAGCACTAAGATGCACAAACGAAGTACTAACAGAAAATCCGTATGAAATTATTAGTGCTTCCGAGTTGTGGCTAGATGCAAAGTCAGCCACAGCAACTTTAAAATCGAATAACTACTTAACGACAGATGTGGCTGCAAGTCTCTTAGAAGCACTAAGAAGCACTATCGAAGCACTAACAAAAACCTATATGAAATTATTAGTGCTTCCAAGTAGTGGCTAAGTGCGAAGTCAGCCACAGAACTTTGAAATGCGATAACTACTTAGCGGTACATGTGGCTGCATTTTTCTTTGAAGCACTAAGAAGCACTAACGAAGCACTAACAAAGCACAAACGAAGCACTAACAAAAACCAATATAAAATAATTAGTGCTTCGTTGTGGCTAACTTCACTCACCTTAAACTTATTAGTCGACGACACTACTTCTACAGACGACGAACAGACAAATTCCAACAGGGGACTGCACAAACCCACGTAAGAGAAAGCAACGACGTCGAGCCCCCACAATATTGAAACCACCAGCAACTAAACAAGGCAGAGATGAACTATAAACCGTTACGACAGCTTTGCAATAAGCAGCACAAGCCAAAAATACTACACTCATACTCGCGACTTCCAAAGACACGCTAAAGGTCACCGCGCCCAAGGGCATTACATCTAAGGCCGTTGCGTCTCAAAACACCGCATCCGCATCCAACGACACCACCTAAAAGAGCAAACGAATACTCAACAAAGTTCTATAATGGCCACTAAGACTAATAAGTTCTTACATATTCGGAACCTTCGACATTGAATCACTATAGAAAGCTCTATGCGACGTATTACAAACCTACAGTGAATAACACACTGATTACGGGAAATCTTGTACTTCTTTCCTGGAACGCCAACAGACTACAGAACAAAATAACGGAACTAACGCACTTCTAACACAAACACAACGCAGACATCGCGATGATACAAGAAACAAGAATAACCTCCAATAAAAGGATCGACCTGGCGAACTAAAACGTCTACAGAAAAGACAGTGACGTGAACCCAGGACAAATAACATATGGAGGAGTGACACTGTTAATACGCAAGCAACTACTACACAAAAAACTCGATCTAAAACCGACCCTACATGTGATTTTCCAATGCTTCACTCGAACGTACTACATTGGCTAGGAAGCGAGTTTTTTTACTTGGAAAATTTGGAATTTTGCCGAACCCTTGCTGTTCCAAGCAAGATAAGGATCTTTAACGTGCGTGACAACACTCACACACGGGACTCTATTTTACCTCTCACCCGAACGAGGGTGTATTCTTGTGAAAAATGCTCGCCTAACATTTGTGTCGGGACTCGAACCCGGAACCTTGGGCGTAGTAGTCTCACACATACCACTACACCACGGAGCCGCCTTCTAAAACCGACCACAATAGATGCTGTTGGAGTGCAATTCAAAGTAAATGGCCAATTCATTCGAACAATTTCAGTATATCAATCCTCAGCCAGGCTGGCCACAGTCCCGAAGGCATCGAGGACCTACTAGACGACAACACATAAACAATTATTTCTGGAGACTTAAATTCAAAACACAAAGCCTGGAAAACTACGACCACAAACAAGAACAGATGCATCCTCTATACACACTCTCTGGGCAAAGACTTTGAACATCGTCGCACTCAGCGCCCTAACAAGAATCCCTCCAGAAAGAGAACGACAAGCAGATATCCTGGACAATTCAGACACGACAGTCATTCAAGACCTCAGTTCACAGTACTTGCCAGTTATCACGGAAATACAAATTTAACCGCAAACAACCCGCACGAACTTCGGGACGCGACACAACTGGAGAAAATTCAACGAAGTAAGATCGCGAACGAGAACCCGAACATCAGCAGCGCACACGACATCGACGAAGCTTTTCTCCGCCTATGAACCCCAAAGCAGGCGCACTACAACGAAGCACTGAGAAGTTACCAGCACATAACAAATGACTCAGCCTATCTATCTACATAAAGAACGCTATCAAGGACAAAGAGACACTCGTCAGAAGTGAAGTGAAAAGGCAGACAACAAGAAACGAAAAACTCTTTGCTAAAAGAGCACTACAACACATTCTAGTCCGACCACGTACACATGACACTACAAACTGAACACAACCTCTGCAATCTCAACCGCAGACCAAGGCACGTAAAAACCAGAATCCATCCCCATTTCAAGATCAATACGGAATGCTGTAAAGCGTTAAAAGGCCGAGCTGCCAGATTTGCAGAAGTTCTGCAGTCGATGTTTACAACAAACCCAACTGCCGACCACATTTTTACAAACCTTATAAATACGACCTAGTACCTAGTACAAACCTAGTACAAACACCTACAGAATACGGCAAGGAACACTTTTCACCGATGGAAATCAAACAAATCATTATCACCCACAGCAACAGAAAGGATAAAATTACACAACAGGCATAAAAACACATCACAAGAAGGATGCTGGCGTTTATTACAAAAATCTTTAGTAGCATCATCAATTTTAAACACTCTCGCAAAGCCTAAAAGATAGCCATAGTCGTGATGATCCCAAAACAAGAAACGACGAAGGTGGACGCCGAAAAGTACATACCGATCTCACTACTAAGCACGATGTCAAAAATCTTCGAACGACTTCTACTATCAAAGATCGAGTCACTGCTACAGGTCAAGGCAGAGCAATTTGGGTTCAAGAAATAGCACTCGACCCCTTTACAAACGATCAGAGTTATAAACAGGACTTCTAACAACTACAACAGGGAACTGTCGACCATCGCCATCGCTTTAGATATCAAAATTGCGTTCCACAAACTACCAACGTCGTACATACTACATCTACTTCACAGTTACTTATCGGACAAGTAACTTCAAGCCAAAGTAGAAGACACCTTATTTTCAGAGACACCCATTACCGCCGGAGATCCAAAAGTGACCGTTTCTCCGGCACTTTTCATACATACAAGCTTACCATGCATACCAGAAACACGATATGCACTATACGCCGACGACACACTGTTTCTAACAACTAAACGAAACCCAAGGCTTTCAACCACAAAGATGCAACGCCAACTCGACCTACTGTCAGTTTGGTTTCAATAATGGAAGATTAAACTAAATGCTCACAAGGCAGAAGTCGTAATCTTCACAAAACGGAGGGTCGACGAACTAAATCCACCGAGTATCGAAGGAGAACAATTAACCTATACTTAAAAGTACACATCAACAAACGCCTCACGTTTTGACATACACGCCACCAAGACAACGAACAAGGCTTAAAGAGCAAAAAGCTATCTTCACGGAATACTCTACCACAAGAACAAACGACCCACGAACATCAGACTCAAAACATACAAGACCTATATAAGACCTATCCAGGGCTATGTTCAACGACATGGTTGACCTTCACATCATACAGCAATAAAACTAAAATAGTGACTTCCAAACCAAGATCATGAGAACTACCTTACATGTAATTTTCCAATGCTCCACCCGAAGGTACTACATTGGCCAGGAAACGAGTTTTTTTTACCTGAAAAATTTTGAATTTTGCCGAACCCTTGCTGTTCCAAGCAAGGTACGGATCTTTAACGTGCGTGACAACACTCACACACGGGACCTCCATTTTACCTTTCATCCGAACGAGGACGTATTTTTGTGAAAAATGCGCGCCTAACATTTTTCAAACGGACCATGTCGGGATTCGAACTCGGTACCTTGGGTTTAGTAGTCACACGCATGCCAACTACACCACGGAGCCGCCCTCACGAAGATTAATGCTGTATAAGGGCGCTGGACCTGAGAAGTCCGAAATCGATCACGTGAAGTCACATTCAATAAATTCATGTGGCGTTTGAGTCCCAAATTCTACAATTATATCGGTTTCTAACACCACAAACAAGAAATGTCGCTTTATCAGTGGAAACAACATTTATTTAAAAATTTTCATTTTCATTAACTACGTCAGCATAGAAATAGAAAACTGCGTTCTTAGGTTTATCTGTAGACTTTAGTTTATCAAAAGCTGTATTTTGATGTAGCGTTAAGAATGTGTTCTATTATCAGCAACGTTCGTTATCCTAAGTATTACAATGAGTTTATGTACGTAATTTCATCAAGTTTATTTTCAATCACGAATTCCGTTCCATTAAAATATCTGGTTCGCTTATCTCTACACCATATTTAATATATGTTACGTTTCTATAACTCCAATGCGGCAAGTTAGGCAAACTATCCTACGCATCCTTCATAATTCCACGAGATTGGCTGTATATATGTATTTCTTATTTGGTTTTTACATACGTTGATGGAGATCCATTGTAATTAGAACGATACAGCCGGTTTTAGTGAATAAACCGTTAACTAGGTTTCTTGTTATTGGGTGTAGTTTCGCTTATTAAAAAATATGATAAAGAACGGAGTGCAATTGACGCGTTCACGGAATACATTGTGTCGTGTTATGATTTGTTTTTTTAAAACAATGTTCATATAAAAATAAGAGCATCTTGTTTATGGCGTTCATCCTATCTGAGTAATTCATTATGTATGGTGCATTAAAATTATGTTCTTAAACAATGTTTATCAAAGTCTTAGAATTTATCTGATAAACCTCTGATGAGTAGTGCTTTCATTCTGAACTTAATATAAGCAGCAGTTTGTTATCAAATTGTTTTATAACGCTGGTTAAAACTTTATTAGAAAACAGCGCTAGGTTATCTTTAAGGTCAGCTCACATAGCTGGCTTTATTTATGTCACGTTTATAATTTACAGAAAAAATATTTAACTTTTTCTTTGTATTAAAAATTATTTTATAATCATGCAGTTATGCTGGTGCTTATTTTAAAAAATTAGGCACAAATATGTTGTGTACATTTAGTCATTGTATGATGAAGTTTACAGATTTAGGGTTTAATTAATTATAAAGTATAGTTTCAGGTATACAGAATGTGGTTACATGCTTGTTTTCAAGTCACAACGAGTTAAACAAAATTTGTGTATAAACAACCTGGTAAATTGTTTTGGTTTAATGTTATGAATATGCTAATGGCAGCAGCTTTTATTTTCTGGGCATTAATTATAAAATAAGATTAGCATTGACTGTCCATAAAATCTATACAAAAGTTTAGAGTTACACTATTCTTACGGCCGTTGCGAAATGCATTTTGTCTGGTAGATGGTCTTTTTCTTTACTGCTGTTGTCTACTACTGCATTAATTTTCTTGGTATTTACTTCTCAGGAGTTACTTTTAAGGAGTGCCTGTGGAAACTTTGTAAGTATATACAGGATGGCATTAGTTTTATGTCACTAAATTTAGGAGGTGATAGAGACTTATTAGCTAAACAAAAACCTATTAGGCATTTTACTCTTGGACCGCTTTTTAAATGCACGACCTAGGTCAACTTAAGTAAAAGTTTTAGGACTGCTGTTTTGTCATGCTTTTCAAGAAATACTTACGTATACAAGAGCTATCCTCAATCGCAACACGCACTGAAATGATTCCACAATAAGTGTTCGAAATTTCCACCGTATCTGCAAGTTCGTTGTTGGTATAATTCTCGAGTTTTCGTATTTTAAAAAAACAACTCATTAATCCACTACCGCGACAATAAACTCCAATTACCTATATCCAATTACAATTACGTCCCGACACTTCATTTAAATGTATTACCTAAGCACGTAGGTGAAACACTGAATACTTACACACAATTACAACATCCAACCCCGGTTACGAGCTATGTAATGAAAAAGGGCATTCAACTTAAAGTAGGATATCGTATTCTGCATAAACGCCGAACTGCAACAAACGCATCAGGAATATCAGGAAGAAAATACAGTCGACACATCAGCATTATGGAATATTATTTTTTGTTGTGATTATTATCTAAACATGCGAATTTTAGCAAAAATTTGAAACTTTTTTCAGTAGCAGCTAAAGTACATCGAGTTATTTTGTTTGACAGCAAAAATGCACTCTATTTCGCTAATTTAAGTTTGCTGAAGGTCGACTTTAAAGCATGATGCAATTGTATATTTTATTTGCGACCTGGTCAACATTGCAGTTGTTTTAAAATAATTTTAATACTTTTCTTGCGTGTCTATTTGTAGCTAAAGTGTTTGCTTTAGACCCCCCAGGTTTATTAACAATTTTTGTTTTTCTTATAGGTCTCTATACCCCCTTTAAATTAATGACAAAACTAATGCCACCCTGTATATATATATATATATATATATGTGTGTGTATGTGTGTGTGTGTGTGTGTGTGTGTGTGTGTGTGTGTGTATTAGGTAGTTAATTACACAAGGTAAGTTGATAAATACTAACGTATTATAGTTAATAAGATGATATAATAACTTAGAGTTTTATGCAAAGCCCAAATGATCATTTCAAATCGAGCTAGTAATTGATAGATGAAAAATATAAATAGTTTACCTGGCTTTTATTCTCACGCTTGTAAGGTTTGTATGGCCAAAAAAATCCTTGACAGATGTCTATTTAAAAAGTCAGAGTGTTTGGAACTCTGACCATAACCTTTCTGGTAAATATCCTTTCAAAAAAAAAAATTGTATGATTAAGACTAATTCTACCTTAAATTAAAATGACAAATACTCAAATATCAGTTACAAACAAAAAAAATCTAAAATTTTATACTTATATATTAAAAGAACGCTCATCCAACTCTTCCTACTTGGTTATATATTAAATTGACGTCAAAATTAACTTACATGGTTTTCCACATTATTTAAATCTCTATCTAGAAACATCAGTTACCAAAGTGCATCCTCGGTTTAACTACTTAACTATTTAATTAAATTTTAAAGTAGCTTTTAATCTCGAAGAATTTTCCATCTTCATTGTATATTACAAAATCAAGTTTTACAAAAGTAATTGCATTTAACAACTTTCATATATATGCAAGGTTCTTTTTTAAGAATTATTTCTTTATTCACTGTTGCATCGTAGATGCGTACTGCATACTTTAAAAACAACTCTTCTCAAATTAGCATGTTCGCGACTTAATCAAATGGAATGACTGAATTGAATGAATGACATTGAATCCACTCTTGAATGAATTGTTTCTGCTTATATAAAAAAATTAGCTCCATTCTAGTGTTTTGAGCTCCAAATAAAACATAGTACACCGTAAAGATGTAAGATTTCTGGGATTTCTAGTTTTTTACCACATTAGCGTCGACTCGCCGCGGTCGTTTGTCCTTGTCTAACACACAATGTTATTGTGGTGTCGCATGCTATCGAGCAGTAATTGCGAAAGCTATCAATAATTCTTATCGATTTGACGACAGTTTTATTATATTTTTTTATGTTGTTGCGGCTTCTTATAATAAATGTTTATTCATTAATTAGGTATTTAAGTTGTTCTAAGTACAGATAAAACATTCCTTCTTAATCCCAAACATTCGACAGACCCCTTTTTTAAAATTGAATTTATGTTATACAGAAGTTAATTTGGCTAATCAATTTAAGCTTTAATTGCTTTTGACGATGCAAAAAGACTTGCAATGTTTTTACACGTATATTTTACTCACAGGTAATTATTTATTATATAAATAACCAATGCTTTTAATTGCATTACTAACGGGTTTTGCATTGCTAACGACTGTAAATGTTTTTAGTGCATACTTATAAAGCGTGATATGTTGTTTAAGTGAAATGCGTAAAGCTGGCGCTATTCTTTGCCATTTACAGGGAATGAAAAACATATTTTATGCACCAGAAATGTATTTTTATGATAATCAATAAATAAAAATAAATGGCATTGTATAAAGTATAAAGTATAAGTATAAAGCCCGCATTTAATGCGTTTTAAGCAATCTCAAGAATAATTATCTTTACATGTATGGCTTAAATTTGTACACATGATTATTCATTACATAAATTACCCATGTTTTTAATTGCTTTCAAACGCAAATAAAATGTGTTTTTAATGCACAAAATTATTTACTTTTATGCACGGAAAGTGCATTTTTATTGCAAACGAATGGTTTTGTATTTATCTCAGATGAATTATTTACAATCAAGGAATTGTGTGTTTCGCTTTTTACATTAATGGCTATGTATTTACAATACGCTTATATTATACAGGGTGGAACAGTGAATCTTAGGAAATTTCTATTTTTTTCGGTTTCTTTTGTTTATGGCGAGTTTTATTTCTAGAATTTGGGTTTCAGTGACCTCTCGTGACCCTCTTATCACGTTAATATATGTTAATATATATATATATATATATATATATATATATATATATTTAAATTGCTGTGATATCCCTTATTATGCCCCACGTTTGTGCGCGATTTTAATTGCTGTGAAATTCCCCTACTGTGGGTATCATTATAATTGATATGAAATCACTTTACGTTGGGTGTTATTTTTATTTGATATGATATTTCTATTGTGCGACGATAAAGATTGTTTAACCCTTACTCTCTCTACTGTTTAAATAAATTTAAATGAATTTAAATAAAGCAATCCAAAGATTACACAATATAATGATTGATAATAATATGTACAATTTTGTACACATTCAAAATTTAGCCCCTGAATAGAACATTAACATTTACCAAATTTATGATTTCCTGAAAGCCAGCAAAAATATCTTTTCAATTACTTTTAAGTACCTTCGAACGTTCTAAGATGCTTTCCCTGTTTTTAAATTCTCAAATGACCTTTTTGTTGACTCTTACAGACATACAATATATAGCAAATATTAAAATTGAAACAGTCTTTAACAATAAAATATTTAAGATTGCTAACCTGCGTTTTTCTTCCCTTTTTATTGGAATTGCCTCAAAGTATGTGTTCAGCATCCCTTACTACACTCGTTCAACTTGTTGCTTGTGATTTCCTTCGGATTCCATGAGTGTCATTACTTTTTTTAGTTGGTCGTATTTTCAGACTTATTTTATATTTTCCTTTTGGAGGTAATTTTAGAAATATATTCAGATATTTAATTTAGATGTGGGACAATATTGACTTCGATCAGTATCAAGTTATTAAATATTGATTTAGATCAGTGTCAGGATATTGATTTAGAGCCCTGAATTGTAAAATATTAGAATAAATTTTATTCAATAGTTTAACTTACGTTTATGTGTAGATCGGCTATTACTCGTTGCACAAATTTTGCACTTTCAAATTTTTACTTATACTAAATTATAAACTTTTTACTAATTAATACTGTCACGTAAATTTCTACTGCATATTGACGTGATTTTTGCCTTGTTATAAATGAACTAAATGTTTATTTATCCCCATTGTATTTATAAGCCCTCTTATCAATGCTTTAATTGCTGCGCGTCTCGTGTTTATTGATAATCTCCGCCTATCTCTGTAGAACCTTGATAATTCTGAAATTTCCTGGCTTCAATTGTTGTATTTTCGTTCTACTCCACACGTCTACATTCAATATATTATAGCATCTTCTTAGAATTTCCAAATATTACTTTCATTCTGTCGCGTATTTTATAGTTGTCGTTTAAAAGTCCAAAACTTATCGTACAATTGACCGTCTGGTGTTTATTTGTTATTAAAATATGTTGGTTTTCTAAACAAATGTACTATTTCTAGTCACGTATTTAATGACGTATTAGAATGCGTTTTCTTATACATGCGTTGATATTTTCGACGAAATAATTAAATATCCAGAATGCCAGTCAGTTTATTTATCTTTCAGATAATGTATTTATATTGATGCAATTAGTTGCGTTTAAAACCTTGTCTTAAAACATATTACACGACGTACATATTATTATTTTAGCTAAATGGTATCGGATTATTGCAAAATGAGCTTCTTTCTCATGCATTAAATCAAATATACTATATATACAGTGTGCTCGCAATTAACTTTTTCTAAAATAGTCGATTTACTCCTATAATAGATAGAATTATTTGGTTTTCTTAAAGTTAAAATTATTTATATCTCTCCTACGACCCCTATGACTTAATCTACCCTTAAACTACCCTCTTATCATAGCAATATATATATATATATATATATATATATATTGTTTTTGATGAGTTTTTTTAATATAAGGAAGGGAATATAAAGTATTTAAAAATTGTATTATATACAAGTGTTCGAGAACAATCCATAAAATATTTTTTAATTTTTGCTTTATGTAAATACTAGAATTGAGGTAAAAAATTAGTTTGAGATGACTAAGAAGTGTATTAATTATTTTTGAGAAGATTTTTGTAGTGTGTAAATTCTCCAGGATATATTGGAGATATATATATATATATATATATATATATATATATATACTAAGTAGTTTTTTTACACAAGGTAAGTTGATAAATACTAACGTATTGCAATTAATAAGATAAAATAATAACTTGGACTTTTATGCAAAGCCCAAATGATCATTTCAAATCGAGCTAGTAATTGAAAGAAGAAAAATATAAGGTCCTGGACAGGACCTGAACCTGCATCTCAGTTTTGCCGGAACCGTGCGTTTATGTATGGTTCTGTACACGATTTGGATTTGTAAATTTCCCAATTATAGTCATCAGTCTCGGTGGCGTGGTTGGTGAACGCACGGTTCCGGCAAAACTGAGATGCAGGTTCAGGTCCTGTCCAGGACCTTATATTTTTCTTCTTTCAATTACTAGCTCGATTTGAAATGATCATTTGGGCTTTGCATAAAAGTCCAAGTTATTATTTCATCTTATTAATTATATATATATACATTGTTTTCTCTGCCGATTGGTTTTCCGTTTTGTAACATTTTTTTTTTTATTAAAGGTTTTGTAAATAAATTCTTTCCTTTGAGAGTATCTTTTTCCTTTTTTGTGGCCCACCTTATTCTACGACTTTCTTGCTAGCACAGCATTTTTTCGATTTCTTTTTATGTTGTGGTACTTGGTGCGTTGTGTACGTTATTTTTTTTTGTCCTTACGGAATACTGTAATAATGTTCTTGAACAGAGTTACGCTGTTTTTCACATAAAAGTAATGGAATTCACTCGGGACTCATTCAGCGAATAAGTTGTAGAGAAAACATAATTTATTTGCAAAATGGCATAACAGGAACGAGCGACAAATTACGGAGATGAATAACTAACCCCGTTTCTCCAGGTGTGAGGTCTGTAGTGTCTAATCACTAGATATGGATATTATTCATCATGTAACCCCTTAAATAACGTGCTTTATTGTGAGTTTTATTGTGTCTTTTGTCCAGAGTGAGTTTTTAAAGAAACAAGATGATCAAAATTGTCTTGGAAGGGCAGTCTTTAAAAACTTGGATTGCAAGCAAATTAGAAAATATGGGAATGGTTGATTTGGTCGTTCCTAGTTGTATGACACTATGCAAAATATGTCAATGATTATTGGATTCCTGCGTGATATCACTGTAATTGAGCCGATCACCTTTAGTATATCATACAGTAAGTATACATCAAAATTATGCAGCCTAACTTTAAAAATCGTCTAGCATGCACTTCGGTCATCTGATTTGATTCACCCCCCCCCCTCGCCCCTTCTTAAAAACTAAGATGTATGTCAACCAGTTCAGATCACTTAAAAATTTAGACATTATTATACAAAAAATTGTACTCATTAACACTGCTATGCGACAGCACAAAGCGTCAAATACTTATACATTAAACTGCTGGAGGCTGCCACTTTTACAGTTTTCTGTCCAACTTTTATTTTTAGCATGGATATGTTTTGTATTTGTTGTTTTTTGTATTCTTTGTTGTAGTTATTAGTTATTACGATAAGCAATAGTACAGTCACGAGTAAATCACCTTATACTACAAAGAGGCGCTTAAGCTTTATCAATTTTAAACAAGGTTCACTTTACATGTACGGTTGCTTCGAGTTTTTACTTTGTTCAACCTAATTTTGACATTTCATGATCTTGAAACAACGTTTACCTTGCATCTAACCTAATCATCATATTAATTTCGGTTTCAAATACGTTTTGTGAATGTTAGTCTACTCTAATTCTTCTATTATAAAAATGGTCTAAGGTAGATCTAAATGCTCTACTGTTAGAATGACACGGGCACGTTTGGTGTCAAGTAACAGCCTAACTCTATTGTAAATTTAATTTACACGAGTTTGTTACATTTAACCTTCTAAAGTTAAAGGTGCCCCACATATAGGTAGTGTAGAATGCCTGTTGGGGTTCAACGAATCACTTAACTGATATAAGCCTTACACTTGGGCAGGGTGGAGGAGTGGCTGTAAAAGTAATGGAATCGCTGACTGTACTTCTAGATTAACTTGATTTTTACGTCACGCGAGTTACGTTTCGGGCTTTGGAAGCGGTCTTTTTAAAAACTTCTTCCAAAAACTTCCTAACAAAATTTATTTATTAAACAGATATTAATGTGGAATTTTGACAAACTTGATTATTATTAAACTAAGTCGAAAATGATTAATAATTGAATTAATATTTGGCGAGTAACCTAAGCAAACGGCAATTTTAAAGCTGAAATACTGTAGACTGACTGATGGTCTTGGGGCTCCCGGGGTATTTATGTTGTCCCTACCCCTCACATGTCTGTGGGAACTTGCAGAGCTCATGTCTGCTTATTCTTAACTCTATTCATTATACAATGTAACAATCTTACTTTCTAGGTAATCTCGGTATCTTAACCGTCTGTGACCTGTCACCTGCAGTATCACTATCGTCTGGAATACATTGTATTGCATCCGTTCTCATGAACTGTTAATAACTTTTTATATTTATCCTTGAGTTACATTGTTGTATTTAACTTAGTAATTTCTTAATAATTTCTAACGATTTCCTAATACTTCTATTTTATACAACATATGAAGATTGGGGGATACATAACTCCTCTCGACGTAAATAAAAATTAAGGTTTTCTTTGCTTAATTCTTTATAATTCATAAAATTTATTATGGTCTTTAAGGGTACACTTATTATTTCTTTATTTCTCTTTGTTTCCTTATTTCTAAAATTTTTCTCTTTATTCTTATATCTAAGGTACATTTTGTAAAATACATACATAATTAATAAAATAATTAAAATGATTAATACAATTGCCCGAACGCTTATATTGTCGTAGTGTAATTTCAGAACATTTAACTCACTTAAGTGTTTTTTATAATTGTCTATTACTTTCATGGCGTGGTTGAGATCGTCTAAGTCTATATGTTCTAGTTGCATGGGTCTCTCGATTATCTCTTCATTTTCAGGTGGTGTGATTTTGAATTGTAGTTACGGTAAATTGGCGAATTTCTTGGTTACTGTGGGGTCTTGATAAACTCTGATGATTTCGTTTTTTAGTTTTAAGTAACTGTTTTTTAAAGGTGATTAATTTGCTTCCGGTTAGTGTTAGATTATTCTTGGCTTGATTGCATTGTGCGGTTGCTATTACTTCTGTTTCGGTAATACATGACGTTTTCTTCTTCTATGATCATATTCACTGCTTCTTCTAGATTTTGGGGATGTTGGAATCTCATTTTAGCTGATAGTAGTTCTGGTAATGCATTTATATAGATGTACATTGCCATTTCGTCATACATTTTTGTCTTTAGAAGGCGGATATTTTGGTCGGGTTTTTCGATTTTTAATTTTGTTAAGATTAGACTTCTTACGTCTTGGAATTTCATTCCGAATTGATACGGGGATTAGTTACTTGCTATTTTAAGGTTTATTAGGTCGCGGATTAGACATTTTATGTTTCTTTGGTTTCCAAAATATGCAATTACTATTCGTTTAAAATCTGCCCACTGTTTTAAATCGTCTCGGCTGGCTATTAGCGTTAGTGCCCGTCCGGTCAGTTTACTTATTACCAGCAGTAAAAGTAATACATTCTTTCGTTATCTCCTGGTTTGTAAAGGTTTTCAAGAATATTTCACACGCGGTAATAAAATTTTTCTAGAAGGGCTGTTCTCAGTTGAATTGGGGTATACTTTCGAGGTAAAATTTCATAGCTGCACTCATGATTATTAAGGGTTGTTCAATAATTAATAGTTACTTTCGGTTTTAATTATTTCAAATTTTTGTAAAAATTTAGATTTCTTTTGCTGTTTGTACTGTTACCTTTTAGCTTGGTTTGTTAATTTTTAGTTTGAATTATGTTAGGTTATTTAAAGAATCGAGTTACGTAGTTATACGGTGTTATAATTAAATTGCGGGATTTGTGCTTGGTAATGTCTGATTAATTGCTGTAGCCCTGAATTCGTTTATTTTTATACTTTGCGGATGTAATCGTCGTTGCGGGTTGTAATTTTCTGAAAAATTTTTATGGAATGAATACTCTTGCAATAATTTGGTAATTAATTGAATCTGCTTTAATTATCTCGTCTCCGTAGGTGTTGTAATTGTTAAGTGCCTAAGATGCCTCCTTTCAATTGTATTGTCCAGCTACCTTGAATGTTTAAATATACAATTGCAAGTTTTCAATCTACCGTTTTGTTACAGTAGTTGCATCAATGTCTCATTTATAATTTATACAATAAGATTATCTAAATATAAAGTTTTAGTCTACTGAAAAATTTTATTTTATTTTATTTTATGCGCGTATACTTTATAAAGTTGCAATGCGCATTTTTGAATGAATCTTTTCAGTAATTGTTTTGCTATAATTATATATATTCGCACTGAATGGTTTTTATTCAAGGATAAGAATTCGCGTTGTAGATTTGCACGCTTTGTTAATTTATGATGAGTTAATTTTATAATAATTATAAAGTGCTTCTATAATTTATGCACTTGGTGTTTAATTATAAACTTTGCTGAAAGTTAAGCTTTGAATAATTGTTTCTATAATTAGTTGCGTTTTATAGATTAGTTTTTGGTACTAAATTTTCTATACATAAAATTGTAAATTAATTACGTCCTATTTTTAAAGTTTGCTGAATTAAATCGTTGCGTTTTGTTTCAATAATTCGTGCGCCAGTTAGTTTTGTATTAATAATAATTCGTAATAATTGTACTTTTCAGTTTTCTTGGTTAAAATTCTCTTGCTTTAAAAATAATTTCTCGTATTTGAAAATAATATCTCTTAATAGATAAGTAAATTATTTTTATTAAATGGCATAAATTGCAATAATTATAATTAAAATCTGTACATACATAAAATAATAACCAATAAAAAAATTTTTACTAGCTAATATCAATAAATTTGTAAAAAGAATAAATTGGTTTAGGAAAATGAACTTACATAATTTTTATCGTCGCTTTTATGGACTTGGTCGATTCTTGTACTTCATCCACGTTTGTTTGGTTTGGATTCGGTCGATGCTTGTACCTTTTCCAAATTTGTCTGGTTGGGTTCGGTCGATGCTTGTACGTTTTCCAACTTTGTTTGGGTTCTTGCAGATTATGAATTGAAATTCTTGGTCACCAGTTCTCCGATTTTTGGAATTGTAGAGCCTTTCTGGATCCATACGACTGCGCCAGTTACGTTTCGGGCCTTGGAAGCGGTCTTTTAAAAAACTTCGTAACAAAATTTATTTATTAAACAGATATTAATGTGGAATTTTGACAAATTTTATTATTATTAAGCTAAGTTAAAAATGATTAATAATTGAATTAGTATTAGGGCGGGTAGTCTAAGCAAACGGCAATGTTAAAGCTGAAATACTGTAGACTGACTAATGGTCTTGGGACACCCGGGGTATTTATGTTGTTCGTGCCCCTCACATGTCTGTAGAAACTTGCAGAGCTCATGTCTGCTTATTTCTTAATTCTAATCATCATACAATGTAACAATCTTAATTTCTAAGTAATCGCGGTTTCTTAACCGTCTGTGATCTGCCAACTGCAGTATAATTATTGTCTGGAATACAGTGTATTGCATCCGTTCTCACAACGTGCTTGTGAACTGTTAATAACCTTTCTGATTTATCCTTGAATTTACATTGTTGTTTATACTTAAGTTTCTTTAACAATTTCTAATAATTCCTATTAAATTGTATTTTATTTTACATATATAGATTAGGGGATACATAACTCGCGTGAGTATAAGAGTGGTCGTGGAATATGACTATCAAAGCAAATATTGAGAAGGGACGGGCGCGTTACTGAATCAAAGAATACTTACAAGATAAACCTAATGGTACGATTCAGAAACCTTTAGGTTATGATTAACTTTAACAGCAATAAATATCTTATTTAAATCTAAAACATAAAAATACATACAAGAAAAATCGATAACTGAGGTCACTGTTTGTGCCCCATAAAATACATAAAGCAATATCGAAGTAGTAGTTCATATTGGAACCATTCAAACAAACTACTTCCTTGTGAGGAATTCATATGGGTATTATATTTGAAATTTTCAAAAACATTTAGATCGTGCTTCAATGTTCTATTCTAATACTCAAGTACTCCATTTATTTTTAAACCTTTAGCAATATAAAAAATATGGTCCAGTTAAGATTTATAATGAATTCTTCACAATAGGCAAAAAATGTTTTCTTTAAGTTTGTCTTTACTCAAAATATATCAAAGATAATTTACAATTAATAAAAGTTTATGAATTTTGTAATTCACAGATCTGGCAATTAAAGTGCATACAATATGGCACAACCATGCATGTTGTTTGTTTTAAAAATTATACATAAGAAATTATCTCAGAACAAGTACGAATATTCCTTTTATCATTATAAACTTCAACTATCAGTAAATCAAAAAATATAACATTCTGCACCAACCTGAAATTTGTTTCAATTAGATTCTTAACATTTTTATTTTAAAGCACGAGCTTATTTCAACAGCTAATAAAATATATACCTAAACCTTTTTAAATTTTATAATAAAACACATAACAAAGATTACCAGTTTTGTGTAGTACTGAGTTAGAAAATTTGCAAGTCTTCTTACGAAATGTTCACATATAATAGAGAAAGGAAAATGTTTACCTCGATGAGTCCAACACCGAAATTAGATACATAACTTATCTGAGTATGTTCGTCAATACAAAGCACTGTAGACTTTGAGCAACGCACTATAACCATATGTTTACCCAATCAGCAAATATCGCGTGCTTCTATTACTAATTCAATCGAACTTCATTATTGCATTCTAACGCTTCATCCTTATAAATTAATTATTATGCGGCTGACTAACCAAGCAATTTGTTCATGCGCCGCGTGCAACGATATCTATCAAACTTTAAGCAGCCAACCACACTTCGACTATCAATAATTAGAAATGATATTTCTAATTATTGTGAACGCCCATCGTGTTTGACCGGCACCTAAAGATTAATTACAATCCGGCGACAACAGGCCACTCGGATTGAAGCCATTTTTGTTGAGTTATTATCACACCAATATCATAAGAAAGAATGAACGAACCTGTCCATCCGTCTAAAACAACTTACCATCTCCCCTGCGCACGCGTTATCTGTTGTATTACCAGAACAACTTATGCACAAATAAGCACGCATCAACCTCGAGTACAATTTCTAAAGGAGCGGTACATCCACATTAACGACAATTCACTTTCACAAATAAATATTTGGGCATTTGTGATTGGTTTACAAAGGATAAGTGGACATTACATATAATATGTATTTAAGAATTTTGCTAGTAAACAGCTTGGTAAACTGAAATGCTACAAGTTTAAATTAAAATAGTGCTGCAGTAGTTACGAAATTTAAATTAATAGTTTATTTCTATCTAATATATAAATGGAAAATGAGAATAGTTCGTCATGCCATATATTTTTTGATATATCTACACCTAAATTAGAGACAGCGTAAAGTGCATTATCAAAATCCATACATCGATCCATTAAGTAGAAAAGACCGTGTTCTTACAAATTCTCTAAGTACAAATATACTATGCTAATTTTATACAGCCAACAATATTAATACTAGTAAAACTTAAGGTACATATAAATATACACGGTATTTTTTTATAAGTAAAAACGTAACAATTAAGCTTTTTCCAACATTTTAACAAATTTAAAACCTACAACACAAAAATAAAAATAAACAAATTACGACTCATTTTTTTATAGTTCTGACTTATAGGGTTTAAACAACTTAGGTTTATCCTGCACCTGATGATGTATACTAGTTTGCATATGCTCTACTTTTGCTGGAATAAGCAACCCATCTGACGTCGATGGGCTGAGACTAATATCAGAAGTAACTGGTGACGATCTACTTGGCGACAATTTATTCATATGGTCTTCAAGTTTTACAGGATAGGAAGAAAAATCTAAACCTAGGTTAATGTTCAAGCCTTGAGAAAGATTATGAGGAATTTGTTGTAAACTTTGCTGAGGCGCGGCTGTGTTAAGTGCTAGGTTTTGATTTAAACTTAATGCAGGATTTGATAAAGGAATGCCACTTTGTGGAAGTCCAAAACTTTGATTCCAAGGGTTGTAGCGATGGTAGTGATGGGAATAAACAGGAGGAGGAGGTGGGTAATGAAGGGGTAGAGTTGATGCTGCTGCTTGTAAGAGTGAAGCTGCAAATGCTGGGTCGGTATATACAGCTGCGTAGGGCCAGGCAATTGCCATTCGTTGACGTTTATCTTTCATTCGGCGATTTTGAAACCAAACCTGAAACAATAATTTTATTTAGAAAATTACAATCAACAGTCAAATTTACAAATGTCAAGCTGTTTTTTTAACACTAATGTAGCACTCAAACTTTACGCGAATTAAAAGATCTATGTATTTGCTTTTTCTGATAACGCTCGTACTTTTCCTTTACTTTCTATTCATAAATAATGGAAACGCAATAATTTAAACCTAGGCTTTTTCTTACAACAAATCATTTACTTCTGTGTTCAAAAATTTTTTGGGGTAGATTTTCTGATTTAGTGGGTGAAGGATTGGTCCTCGGACAAAAATTCTACATCAAGAGGAACTCTTACTTGAACTAGACTAGTCCAATAGTGAAAGTTATATAAACCTCGGTTAGAGTGGGGTCAGTAGGCGCTCAATGTAGTACCCTCGAGTGGAGCATTGGAATACCAAATGTAGGGTCAGTAGGCGCTGGCGGCTCCGTAGCGTAGTGGTACGTATGTGACTACTACGCCCAAGCTCCCGGGTTTAAATCCCGACACGGTCCGCTTGAAAAATGTTAGGCGAGCATTTTTCACAAAAATACACCCTCCTTCGGATGAGAGGTCAAATGTAGGTTCCGTGTGTGAGGATTGTCAAGCACGTTAAAGATCCCTACCTTGCTTGGAACAGCAAGGGTTCGGCAAAATTCCAAATTTTCCAGGTAAAAAAACTTGCTTCCTGGCCAATGTAGTACCTTCGGGTGGAGCATTGGAAAATCATATGCAAGGTTAGTAGGCGCTGGGCGGCTCCGTGGCGTAGTTGGTATGTGTGTGACTATTACGCCCAAGGTCCCGGGTTTCAATCCCGACACGGTCCGCTTGAAAAATGTTAGGCGAGCATTTTTTTACAAAAATACACCCTCGTTCGGATGAGAAGTAAAATGGAGGTCCCGTGTGTAAAGGTTGTCACGCACGTTAAAGATCCCTACCTTGCTTGGAACAGCAAGGGTTCGGCAACATTCCAAATTTTCCAGGTAAAAAAAATTGCTTCCTGACCAATGTAGTACCTTCGGGTGGAGCATTGGAAAATCACATGTAAGGTCAGTAGGCGCTGGGCGGCTCCGTGGCGTAGTTGGTATGTGTGTGACTACTACGCCCAAGGTCCCGGGTTATAATCCCGACACGGTCTGCTTGAAAAATGCTAGGCGAGCATTTTTCACAAAAATACACTCACGTTAGGATGAGAGGTAAAATTGAGGTCCCTTGTGTTAGTGTTGTCACGCACGTTAAAGATCCCCCCCTTGCTTGGAACAGCAAGGGTTCGGCAAAATTCCAAATTTTTTAGGTTAAAAAAAAAATCGCTGCCTGGTCAATGTAATATCTTCGGGTGGAGCATTGAAAAATCACGTGTAAGGTCAGTAGGCGCTGTATCCTAGATTAGAGAATCATCAAAAGGCATCAAGGATCATCTTCATCCTCTATTAACATAGACACTAATAATGTCAACGTTTGGGTTTTGCCCGCCTTCGATAGCGGACGAAACGTAAGTTATTTTAGTGTCTATATTACAAGGTCCAAACCCAGAACACGCATTAACATTAATAATGATTTCGGCCGTAAAACCTCCGACAATTAGCTAATAATTCTCAAGGACCTGAATACCAATATCGTTAATTTGAAAAATTCTCTTTACTGTGATGTTTTTGATGAGGCTATAACTGTTTGAAAATAAAGTCATCAACATATTGTTTCCTGTAAGAAGTAGTTTGTTTAAATATTTGGTATAACCCCAATTTTTAACATAAAGTTCAGTTGAATATGTTATTGACGAAACTACGATGTCATCGTGGTAGACAAAGAGGTTATCAAAACTCGGTCATAAATGTTGCAAACTTTGGGGACTGTTATAGAGCCCAAACGGTAAACCCTTAAAGTCCTCTTCTGGGTACTATGCGGGCCGTCTTTTTCACAGGACTCGGGAGTTAATTCTATTTGCTAAAACGCTTTTTTTAAATCTATTGATGAAAGGAATTTAGTATCTCTAAACTTATCTAGTATGTCTTTAACGTTTTCGTAAAGGAGTACAATTTCCTTCCGTTAAAGCGTAAACGTACATACCTATTCTTTTTTTTAACCATGACTATTTGCGAATTCCATTGTGACGTGGTACGTCGTTTCACTCCTAACTGAAAAATTCGTCGATTTCCATGTTCAGTGCATCTAATGTGTGTGGTGACATCGGATGATACTTTTGCTTTATAAGATTGGTATCTCCCATATCTATTCGAGGTACCCCTACAATTGATTTTCCTATGCTTTACCCGAAGGTACTACATTGGCCAGGAAACGAGTTTCTTTTTACCTGGAAATTTTTTATTTTGCCGAACCCTTGCTGTTCCAAGCAAGGTGAGGATCTTTAACGTGCGTGACAACACACACACACGGGACCTTTATTTTATTTCTCATCCGAACGAGAGCGTGTTTTTGTGAAAAATGCTTGCCTAATATTTTTCAAGCGGACCGTGTCGGGATTTGAACCCGGAATCTTGAGCATAGTAGTCACACGCATATCAACTACACCACGGAGCCGCCTTTTACGAGGTACCGCTTTATTACTTCTGCATAATTTCGGACCACTATTAGAGTTAAATTTTTCTTTTGTATGTTGAAGTTGTTTCATCTATTCCTCGTTGAGGTTATCCGTAAAATAATAATTTTTTACGCCAATAATGAGACTTTTTGAATATACATCGGTAAAAGAACGTATTGTTGGCAAAGTGTGTTTGTAACTTAAATGCTCGACAAACCTCTGATCCTAGAATTAATTTACCGTGGATAGAGTTTGAAATTGTAGCAATGACATTGTGGGCAGTTTCTGTAATTCCGATAAGCAAAATAACTACTTCTAAAGATGGCTGTTTGGTACCATGTTACAATTATACAAATAGTCCTAAATTTTAAACTACCCCGCGTCTCCAACCACGCATAACCCTGGATGTAAAGTATTACGTCTACAAATTCGGTTACATGGATTGCCATTACGAGTAAAGCCCACAACTGACAAAACAAGCCAGGAGCTTACTTAGTTCTTAATAAAAGCCAAGGCCGTTTTATGCTTCTTAGATACAGATTGCCGACTAGTGAGTTCTCGGTGTTTCCAAATTTTGGACAACGAAGCACCGAGATAGTTTTTAGGTAGATAAAGGTACAGAGATATGAAAGGATCGCTTCGCCAAACTTAACCGCGCACACGTCCGATCTCGCCGAACGCCGATAGTAAAGTCTCCTCTTTTAAGGTTCTTCGTTCTCACCAATTATAATAACCCCGCTATTTTACGCTTCCCTACGCTAACCGCGCTAACTGCAACCATATTCTTTTAGTCTGGGAACACAAACGTATGCGGTTTACATACCATAACTCATGGGTTTATGTCCTGGAATTCGTGCAAACGCATAATCATGAAATTTACACGTACAAACTTAAATTAAGGATAGGAAAGGAAAACTTTCCCATGCTGAGTTTAAAAATCCCCTAAATTTAAATATTAAAATAAAATGTGAAGTCAAAAAGGTGCAAAAATCATCAGCTGTTTCTAGATGAGGAGAAAATTCAGAATGTAGAATTTGTAAATCTAGTTTTCTAATAATTCGCAATCCAGAATTTCTTATAACCGTATTAGTTGTTACTGTACCCAATAACGCTAATATGGATAGGTTTACAATACGGGCATAAATAAACGGTCTAGAATCTTGCTTTTTCGCATATAAGATTGAAATAGCTTTTCAAAGTCAGTCGAACCATTTCGGACAATTCAATATGCTGTAATCATGGTTTCGTTGACCAATATTGATATCGGCAAGAACTAAGTTATTGAATCCCTAGAACATCTGGGACAAGTATCATACGTAACGTCTTTTGTTCCACAAATATTACGAAAAAGAGGTGGGATTTTTTTGTGCAACGGTGATACGTGTGATCTTTTTCATCGCAATTATAGCACGCAATATCAGCTAGGTTTGCTTTATGATTGTATCTTGTAGAACATTTTCTATTCGCAAAAGTCGACAAAGTGCTCCAAGATTGAGGTTGTTGATTATGTATTGCAATTATATTTACTTGGTTAGGTACATCCCTCGATTTGTAGACTAAATCTGGCTCTAACGCTGCAGTTATTCGCAATTCGCTACTTCGAAAATTAAAATTTTGCGGTCTGGGTGCTCTAATCGCAAACACAATCTATTGATTCCACTTTTTCGAAACTGAAATGACTCGCATAAAAAAGTTGCAAATTGTTACTGACATGTCGTATTTGGTCAACTTCGGACAGTGGTTTTATTGTCCGATTGAAAAAATTAACCTACAGACCTCATCCTGACACTGTTCCTGCAAACGAATCTCATCATAATCGTTGGCAAAAAATTGTTGTTTTAGTTTCTGTTCTAATTCTGGCCACGAATTAGTTTTTTCTTTAAAGGACCTATACCAAATTAATGTTTTGCCTCCAGGAATATAAAAAGTTGCTGATGAGTAAGTCCTCTGGATATTCGCAACTCTTCCAGGAGTTCCAAAAATGTATTAACTCCAAAACGCTGAGTGTCTCCATTAAATCAAATGTTCCATTTGGTGAAAGGTGTAATATAATTTTGTTGATTGGTTTGAGTAATCCAAGAGACATTACGCATTGGAAACTGTTGCGAAACTGAGGTTTCTAAATTAGCTAGCCGAGATTCTAAGCTTTGAATGCTTTAAGTATTCGCTGTTGCTTGTGTTAGTGATATTCTTGGATCTTTCAATCTTTACGTAGTAGCAATTGGATTCAATTGGCGTATTCCATCTGTTGTAGAAACTGTTGTTCGAAACCTCTGGCGTTTAAAACTTTAAGCAAGAAATTGTAAACGCTTCTAAGTAATTCTGGAACATGATCTCCGTATCAAACTCTCCTAGCATATCAAAAATCCTAGGTATTTGCTGTTTGTATGTATTTTTCTTGACATTCTTCCGTTACTTCTAAGTATTCTAATCAATGACTTATATACAAAAGTTTTGCTCTCAGACGTTTTTTTAACCAATTTGAATGGATTGTTTAAAAAGTCAATTAACTTTTTTGATACCGCCTCCAAGGATTTTTTACTGTCATTCAGTTGTTCACCGAGGTCAAATTTGAATTCCGGATACTTGTAAACCAACTTCTGGTCAATTTTCCTTTTATAAATCAGAGTTCTTAAAAGTTATCTTTTGGTTTCTGCTTGAAGTTCATCACTTTCTTTATCCTTAATTGCTAATTACTACCGAGCCTGTCCTAGCCGCTATTCGGTCTCAATCGTGAAAAAATGAGATGCCGTAAACCACATAACAAATATATCACCGCTTACAAACAAATAACAAGACACGCAGCTAAAGTTGCCTAACTTACAGAGAAAATCCGTTTTATACAATCTCAAAACGGAAAAAACTTCAAATAATACGTTAATTTTGTAACTGTAGGAACAATCTCCATTTTGAACGGACCTGCACCTTGAAGTAGTTCTAAAATACGAAAATGGGTAAAATGGCTTGCGTGTTTCAGAGCTAAAGAGCCGAACTATAAGTTTAACCAAATTAGTAGGTGTCTTTAGTGAGGAACCAGACTAAGACAGGTCCCCGAAAAAGGGCAGCAACTTTTTTGGTACTTAGAATGGCAGAGACCATAGGGGTCTGTATGACATTCCAAAACACTCTACTGCGATGTGGAAGGCAACGGGAAACCACCACATTACCTCCCAAGTACACTGCGTACAGAAATTGTTATTGAAGATGATGGCATCCTCTGGGGTAAAATAGTACCCAATTCGGATAACCGGGAGGGGACTACTTCGAGGGATGTGATCCGAAAGTATAAAAAGAGGTTTGTGAACATTCTGCGAGTCGGAGCGTGGTATATGAGAGGTATGAAGCAAGTAAATAAGCTAGAGAACCTGAAAATTGAAATGCATAGGTTAGCACTAGACATAGTAGGGATCAGCGACGTTCGCTGGCCAGAGGCGGGAGATTTTTGGAGTAGAGACTTTAGAGTAATTCAGCAAGTATCAGAGGAAGGAAATTCGGGTGTGGAGATAGTTATGCGAAAAAAGATAGGACGACGTATAGAAAACCACTTACAAAAAAACGAAAGAGAACCCATGGTTAAATTAGAATCTAAACCGGTAAATACAGTAATGATACAAGTACACATGCCCACCCCTAGCTACAGTGAGGAAGAGGTAAAGGTGATCTACAAAGATATCGAAGGCATACTAAGATACGTAAACGGACCTGAAAATTTAATAATAATAAATGCAATGGTAGGTGAGGGTAGGTTAGGAGCGGTAATAGGTCTATTTGGTTTAGGCGCGAGAAATGACAGGGGAAATAGACTGGTAAAATTTTGCGACAACAACACTTTAACCATCACAAATACATTATTTCAACATTATGCTAGAAGACGATTCACGTGGAAGATGCCAGAAGATATAGAAAGATATCAAATAGATTACATTATTGTTAGACAATGGTTTAGGAACCAAGTTAAAGACTATAGAAGCTACCCAGAAGCAGATGTAGACACTGACCACAACATCGTAATTATGAAAGCCGCTCTTAAATTTAAAAATTTGAAAAAAAGAAACGGAAGAAACTAAAAGATAAAGATATTCACGAAAGATTTGACAAAAAAGTCAAATTAATTGCCGAAAGATATCGGAAAAATTTCTGAACCTAAGGAAGTAAAAACAGAATGGAATAACATTAAATCCAGCTTAGACATGGCGGCCAAAGATATTCTGGGATATACACAAAAAGAAAATAAGAAACCATGGGTAACAAAAGATATCCTGAATTTATTACAAGAAAGACGCAAATACAAAAATAGATCAGACGAAACAGAAAAACAAAGATACAAAGCCATAAAATGGGAAATTATTCGCAAACAGAAAAGCTAAAGAACAATGGATTGATGAAAAGTGCAAAGAGGTACAAACTAAGGTGGAAATAGGAAAGACAGACGAAGCATACAAGTTACTTAGAATGAATTTAAGGGATATAAAACCAAATAGCAAAAATATAAGAGACGCGGGAGGAAACGTCATTATAAAAAATGTAGAGAAACTAGCTAGATGGCAGGAATATATAGGGAATTTATATTCAGGAGAGGAACTAACAGCATTAGAACAGGAATCAGACATTGAAAATGATGACCTGGGATATCCTATACTTAGAGATGAGTGATAATGGAGAAAACAATAGAGAAGAGGGAAAGCGTATATATAGGGTTTGTAGATTTGGAAAAAGCTTTCGATAATGTGAAATGGAAAAAAATGTTCGAAATACTCAAAAAGATTGGAACGAGTTTTAGAGATAGACGGATGGTATATTTCTTATACAAACAGCGGTAATAGAATTAGAACAAGAAAGTAGAGAAGTAAATATTAGTTAAGGGGTGAAACAGGGATGTGCCTTATTCCCATTAATTTTTAACTTGTACATAGAAGAGGCGATTGATACTGTCAAATGCAGTCAGGCATTTGGAATTAATTTGCAGAGACAAAAGATTGATATGCTTAGATTTGCAGATGAAATAGGGGTATTAGCATCTAGCAAAGAAGAGTTAGAAGCTGTTCTTAATGAAATGGAAACGGAGAGATATGGTATGTAAATTAACAAAAATAAAACTAAAGTTCTAATATGCAAAAGAGGGAAAAATAAATCAAAAACAAGAATACAAATAGGTAGCGAAAACTTACAAGAGGTTAAAGATTTCTGCTATCTAGGAAGTCAAATAACGCAAGATAGGAAAAACACAAAAGATATAAAACAAAGATTAGCACAAGGTCGTGCTACATTTAACAAGAAAAAGCAATTACTGTGCTCAAAGACCACAAACATAAAAACAAGGAAAAGATTGCTTAAAACATATGTGTGAAGCATAGCACTTGTATGGCTGTGAAGCCTGGAGAAGCAGACAAGAAAACGGTAGAAAAACCTTTGAAATGTGGTGCCACAGACGTATAATGAAGATATCATGGACAGACAAAGTTAAGAACAAAGAGGTACTAGAAATGGTAGGGAAAGAAAGAAATATGGGTAAAACAGTAAAAAATAAGAGAGATAGGATGATAGGCCACATATGAAAGCATGAGGGAATAGTGCGGAATATATTAGAAGCAGAGATAGGAAAAAAGAAAAGTAGAGGTAGACTTAGTATAGACTACTGCACACAGATAGTGAAAGATGTAGGATGTGGGAATTTCAGGGAAATTTATAGGCTAGCTCAGAATAGAAATCAATGGTAGTACGCATCCAACCAGTCCCAAGATGGAAAAACTTATGACAAAAAAAAATAAATGTACTTAAACATGATAATTATTATAAACAACTGCAGGTATTGGTCTTGCAATATTCTCCACTAATGTTAATTGTGCAAAAGGATTTACTGGAAAACTATTAATACGGCAAATGTGTAAGTGTAGGGAAATCCTTCGCAGCCACAGCCTGCTTAACCCCCTTCACATACCGTTCATTTACTTTTTCCAATGCTCCACCAGTAGGTACTACATTGGCCAGGAGGCGAGTTTTTTGTTGCCTGGAAATTTAGAATTTTGCCGAACCCCTGCCGTTCCAAGCAAGGTAGGGATCTTTAACGTGCGTAACAACACTCACACACGGGACCTCTATTTAACCTCTCATCCGAACGAGGGCGTAATTTTTGTGAAAAATGCTCACCTGCCATTTTTCATGCAGTCGACCGTGTCGGGATTTGAAACCGGGACCTTGGGATCCATAGTCTTACGCTTACTACATTGACCCACGGCGACGCCCCCCTTCACATACCACTGAATCTCGGTGAAATGGAGCATATAATTAGAAAACAATAGAAGGGAATCGAACTGTATATAGGCTGCTGGGAGAATTGCAGGGAACTGTGTAGGCTAGCTCAGAACATAAATAAGCTGAGGTACAAGTCCAACCAGTTTCAAGACTAAAACCCAAGACAAAAAAATAAGTGCTTTTAAATCTGATGGTTATTATAAACAACTACAGGTGTTGGTTGTAAAATATTTTCAATTAATGTTGATTGTGCGAATGGATAAATTGGAAAAACTATTAATTCGACAAAGGTTCGAGTGCTGGGAGAACTTGGCAGCCAATGACTGTTTACCCCTCTTCACATACAACTGAATATCGGGGAAGTAGGGTATATAACTGTAAAACAATAGAAGGTGATCGAACCGCATCAAACAAGAAAGAACAGCAGCTATGTTCAAAAACAACGAACATAGATACAAGAATAAAACTGTTCAAAGCATAGTGTGGAGCACAACCCAGTACATCTATGTAATAGAGGCAGTAGGAAAAGCAGACAGAAAGAGATAGAAGCCTTCTGGAATGTTCCTGCTTCAGATGTATGGGGATTGTAGCATGGACAGACAAAGTTAGTAACAAATAGGTTGTTGAAATAGTAGAGGAATAAAGATATCTGTTGAAAACGAAAACAATAGGAGAATTAGAAGGACCGGATACGTTCTAAGGCATTTCTGGAGAATAGTATGGGCTTTATTATAAGCAGAGATAGGAAAAGATAGGTAGAGGTAGACCGAGATCAAACTTTCGCACACAGATAGTGATAGATGCAGACAGTGCAAATTTCAGGGAAATGTGTAGGTTGGTTCAGTCTAGGAAACAATGAGGATACGCGTCCAACTAGTTCTAGGACTGAAGACTTAATGATGATGAGTAACACATTTCGACAACCAACCTAAGTTTAAACAATACTTTCTCCTCGGCACTATTTTTACAGATGTACCGCTTTGGGTAGTTCTTCTTCGTAGTAAAGCATTCCTAACAGTAGCTTAACTTCAACACTATTTACGGACATGAAGCAAATGCATTATGTCGTCTTAGTAGTAAAACATTTCGATCACTAACCCAAGTTGAAACTTCAACCCTATTTTCGCCTCAACACTATTTTCGCACATGTACCCAATCGATTATTTTATCCTAGTAGTAAAACATTTCGACAACTAGCGTAAGTTGTAACCTCAACACTGTTTTCGCCTCAACACTATTTTCATTCATGTTTCGACTACTAACCTAACTTGAAACCTCAACACTACTTTCGCTTTAACACTGTTTTCGCACATGTACCCCTTCATTTAGTATTAAAACATTTTGACTAATAACTTACGTTAAAACTTCAATACCATTTTTGCCTCAACATTGTTTTCGAACTGTTACTTTATCATAGTATTAAAGCATTTAGACTACTAACTTAAATTGAAACCTCAACACTACTCACTACTACGAAGAAATACACAAGAAGGTACAAACACAAAAATAATGTTGTGGTTCAGCTACTGTTAGTAATGTTTTACTACTAAGAAACATATCTAAAGCTGTATAGTTGCAAAAATAGTGTGAAAGCAAAAACCATTGATCGATGATTGACTTTGAAAATGAATGATTGACTTCAATATATATTAGGCCCGCTATTAAAATTTTTGTTTTTAATTTTTTTTTTAATTTAATATAAAGAAATATTTTTTAAACTTTTTTAACTTTTTTTTCATTCTTTTTTAAATTCCTGATTTTTCTGTAAATTTTTTGTTATATATTGAAAAGCACGCCTTTTTCGGTTCTTTCCATTTTTTTTTTTATTTAATTTGACAGGTTCCCAAAACCGTACCGTACCCATCCAGTTCTGTAGCTGAAGGTTACCAGGACAATTGTCTAGTGGATCAATAAAAATTGCACAAATGTTGCCCGTAACCACTATATCCGACGTAGAAGAATCATCTTCGTTCTCTACTAATACAGGGCGTCCCACGAGGAACCCGACAAACCTTTAAGGTGGTTTCCTCTCATAAAAAAAATGAAAAAAGTTCATATAAACATATGTCCGGAAATGCTTTGTTAGCGAGTTACGGCTAGCGTAATATTTCGACCGAATTTCCGGGAAAGGACGGAACACTATTTACAAAATGCTAGAGAGCACTTATACTGATAAGTTTTCTGGGCAGATGAATTGGTCGATGTGGACCAACTAATTGGCCTCCTAGGTCTCCCGATTTAAATCCCTTGAATTATTACCTGTGGGGTGATTTAATGCAACTTGTATACGCAGAACCAGTTAATTCCAAAGAAGAATTATTGAACCGAATTTTAACGCTTGTGAATTATTTAAGAACGACCGAGATATGTATTATCGGAAGGGCTACACATGGTTTCAATAAACGCGCCAGATTGTGCATAAATTATCAAGGAAATCATTTTGAACTCCATTTTTAAGGTATGGAAATTGGAATTAAAGAACCAGCAACTAAAATGAAATAAACAAATGACCTGTTAGCTACTTAACACTGGCGGACCTTCTAAGAAGATACTGCACCCAGTGCTAAACGAGGAAGTTGGTCGACGGAAACCAATACGTTTCCAATTAAATATTAATGAATAATTTTGTCTGGCATGGGGAAAGTAATTCGAGCGGGAACGAAAATCAATATAAATTGTTGGTTATTTTCCACAAAAAAAAAACCCGTGACCGGTTTCACTGTTCTTGCAGATCATCAAACGGACGCATCCCTTTTTTCAAAACAACCAACTAAGTTATGGCATAATACACAAATTAAGGTGTATTTATAGTGCAAATGTTTCTCATGTGCCCTCTATACTTTAATATAACTAACTAACTATCGATGACTGTTTCCAGTCTCCGACGTGATAGTGTAGATGGCATTGCCAGACAAAACTTTAATAGTGAGTCAAACGACAAGATGAAAAATGAAAATGAAGTAGGTAACAGGTCATTTGTTTAATTCATTTTTCATCTTGTCTTTTGATTCGCTATTAAAATATTGTCTGGTAATGCCATCTACACTATCACGTCAGAAACTGGAAACAGTCATCAATAGTTAGTTGCTTATGTTCGAGTATAGAGGGCGCATGAGAAACATTTGCACTATAAATACACCTTAATTTGTGTATTATGCCAGAACTTAGTTGGATGTTTTGCAGTTGTTGCCCAGACGCCGACGAGGCAGCAACTCGCGTACACCTACCACCGCATTCGGGCGATCGAAGGTGAGCAGCGGACCGCGACGTCCTGAGGGAGTTTTCCAACTATGCGAGGTGCCGAGGAATGGGTACACAAATGAAGTCGTCGGGGATGCACATCCGTCAGTCCTGTTTAGATGAGCTACCTGACGATGGAGCGGCCTGTGGCGAGTAGCCATCATGTCGGTCGAAAACCACAGGCCAGTGGACCGAGGATCCGGAATACTGTGTAGTTGGAGGACAACCAATGGGACGATCCGGGAAACTGCTCTCTGCACCAACAGAAGAGGATTCCAGGAGCAGGTCTTTTGGAATCCAGTCCAACATATTTATTTATTTATCTATTAAGAAGATCAACCTGTTAAACACCACAAAAGCTTATTGAAACAAAACATCAACAAGCTGAAAAACTCCCAAAAGTTAAATGGCCCTCGAGACGACACAGAGAATATCACGCCAAGCTTCTGTAGTCTTGTGGATGTTTTGCAAAAAGAGATGCGTCCGCCTGATGATCTGCAAGAACAGTGAAACCGGTCACGGACTTTTCTTTTTGCAAAATAACCATCAACTTGTATTGATTTTCGTTCCCTATGTTTGAATTACTTTTCCCATGCCAGGCAAAATTATTCAGCAATTAAAATGTTTTGTTTTTACGTAGAACTTTTATTTAATAAACAGGTATTGCATTTTCTGTCTTATTTTTCGTGTGTGTTGATTTAATTAAACATTAATTTTTTAACTTTGTTTGTTTTTTATTGGCCTATATTACATCATTCTCTTCAACATTAAATTCACTACAAGTTTTATTTAAGAAGTTTGCGTGTTTATTACCCATTTAACGAAGTTAATGTAGTTTAAATCTAAAGGAAGCATGGTTTTCGAGACCGAATTTTGCGTATTTTGCCTGATATCTCAGATATGGGTGATCCTAGAGGTCTGGGAGATGTTTTATTCAATTTTTCAGTTCATTTTACATAAAATCCAATAAATTTAACACCTAACTTAGCGCCATAAAAAATCAGTTTGGCTTTATTTCCGACCTTTCCCAGAAAATCGGGCGAAATATTTCGCTAGCCGTAACTCGCTAGCAAAGCATTTCCGGACATATGTTTATATGAACGTTTTTCATTATTTTGATGAGAGGAAACCACCTTAGAATTTTGTAGGGTTCCTCGTGGGACACCCTGTACTGACAGTAATAATGTTGATGCTCGGGTTTACTCGCTGACAGCGGGCGAAACTTCGACATTAGTCTCAATATTATCACCATAATGACTTCTGCCGTGAAAACTCCAACAATTAGTTCATAATCCACAGGGACCTAAATACCAAAATCTCCAATTTGAAAAAATTCTTTTTAGTGTGATGTTTTTGACGAGACTATAAAACTGTTTGAAAATAAAGTCAATGTACCGTTTCCTGTAATAAGTAGTTTTGTTTAAATATTTGGTTATACTCCAATTTTTAAAATAAAATTCAGTTGAATATTTATTAGTAGGCCATGTTACGCTTTATTTCACTGCTAATTTCGTGGTCGTAAACATCCACATGATCTTTAAAACCGTCGTCGGAGGTAATAACTCAATTCCGTGCCACCTACTTACCAAAACGCTAAGCTACTATAAACACTAATTTATTTAACAAAGTGCTTGTTAGTGAGTAGTACCGTTTTAAATCTTCGTTTGCCATTAAAATTAGAAAACATTTACTAAATAAAAATAACCGTCTTTGACCAAATCTACATTCGTCAATTTGCCAAAAAGGAATAGTATGAGCGACCATATTCAGAGAGCGCACACACGCACACACACATACCAATCGACCATTTTACACGTAATGAAAAAGTAAATATCCACACATAAAAACACAATATTTATTTCATGAATGGACCAGAAGCCTGTGAAAACGCCGCCACCATAATCTTAAGTAGTTAGCACTTCATAAAATATATGATTCGAACTTATCTGTGCATTAGGCTACTGCTCCCTGATAAACCCAAAGTCGTTTGAAAATAGAAACCAAAGTAGCAATTACGCGGTCTACACTTGAAAAATACGGTTCCTTTGAAGTGTTAAAAGCTGTATTAATGTTTTATTTCTCCTCTGGATGTGTTAATTGGTTACAGCGGTCATTTTTAAACATTTAATTATGAGTGAAAATGTACTCTTACTGTTGAGAGTTTATTGTTTTATATAGCTGTTGATGTTCGTAACTCTATCGATTACAAAGCATGTAATCATGTAATGTTGTTTAATAATAATGTTAAATAATCTTAACACATTACTTTGTAATGAAGAATGATGCCATTATAAAATGAAACGTAAGGTTTGCCTACACCTAGCACTAAGTTTATTATTCAATTCACGCAGGTAGACTAACTAAAGAACAAAGAAAAGTCAGCAATTCTTTAGAACCGTTTATTTTAAAAGTGGTGAAGTCCATTTTTGAAAAAATGAGATATCACGTAATTCATGCTTAATTTAATGTAAACTTTTTTTTTATAACTTGTCCTTGTTTAATTTCTTAAAAAATTCCCATGTTTTGTACAATTTAAAATTGGTCGGTGTTTGGTCTCTTTGTCGCACGTTTTCGCGGTTAATTCTAAGTCGTTGTAAATTCATAGTTGTAAATCAAATAGCAAAGCTGCCATCCCTCGTCCCGTTATATCCTGTCATAAAAGCTCCTTTGTGCCTGTGTAAATAAAGTTGAAAAAAGGGATAGTGACAGACACTTGTTCATACACATCGAAAGGAAACGGTTGTCGGTTCGTGATTTTTTAAGTCATTAGTGCCGCCGAATGTGACTTTTTGTGGTAACCCCTAAAAACACAGTGATAGTGCGTACGTAGCATGTCCAATAAATCGCCTTACAGTCCACTTCGTTGAAAAGTAGAAACGACACTTAGAACAATAGAATACGCCTGAAGTAAGTCGATACATAATTTTATAAGACTCCTCGCGCGTAAACAAAAATGGTTTATCGAGCCGGATTATTTGATTAATTAATTAGTTCCTATTCCTGTCGTTCCTTATTAATATTTTTTATTTAACAATTGTCGTAGTTTTGATATGTTTGGGCGTGTTACAAAAAGGCTAACATCTTGTTCGCACATTTAATAGTAGAAACATTTGTGGGTATAACGGTAGATTTATAATACATCCCTTTTTCTTTGTCGCACAGATTAGTGTCGGTCGGTTTTCTGTATGTAAACTATTGATGAGGGGTTGTTGTATTTTAAATCCTTACCTTATTTTTTGTCGTCAAGTTTGATGAACCACTCGGGGTCATCCATAACAAAGAGGTTATTTGTTCGTTATTATATTATTAATGGTAGGTCGGTTTACTTTATGTAAACTTTTTATTTGTGAGGGTTATATTTTAAATTCTTGCCTTATTGTTAGTCGGCAAGTTTGATGCACCACTCGGGTGATCCAACTTAGTATAACAAAGGGGTTTTTTGTTGGCATTTATTTTAAAACATTAGTTGCATTTGTCGATTAATAATTTAATTTCGTAGATTAATTAGTGGTCGTAGCGTATTGAGTTACGCATTGTTTTTACGTTAATTTTTATTGTCGTTCATTAATCAGATATGATTATATTAATTGATAAAGCTATTCTTAAAGCTAGGTTTGTAGTAAAACAATTGGATCATATATACAGTAAGATTAATAAACCGGAAAATGTATCGATTGCTTTAATTAGAGCATCGGTTAAAAGTGTCGAGCAAATTGAAACTCATTTCAAGTTTTTTTGCAAGGACATTTTCTTTGATGAAGAAAGTGAACAATTGGACAAATTCTCGGCTTTTAGAGTAAAAATCGATTATTATCTATTAGATATTCGTATTATCGCTGAACAATATGAATTAGATCTCATAGTAAATAAGTCGCATATGCAAAATATGAATAATTCTTTGTCGATAAATAGTGGTATTCGCTTGAAAGACCTATCAGTTCCGCGATTCTGAGGTTGTATTTCGGACTTTGAAAGTTATCATGCAATTTATAAGCGATTGATTGATAATAATGTCAGTTTGTCCCCAGAGGAAAAATTTTGCTATATCGTAGATACACTAGACGATTCGTCACGTGCGCTAATAAAACATTTGCCATTAAACGATTTGCATACGATGAAGCCTATAAAATCATTACTAATCGTTTTCAATTCAAAAGGTTATTACTTTCGGGATATTTTAATGCTCTCGAAAAATGTGCTAAGGTAAGTTCCTCAGACTCGCACACAAAACTCCAGCAATTAATTAGTTGTTTTGATGAAAATATATTCGGGTTAAAACAAATGGAAATAGATCTGTTAGATTTCATGTTGTTTAATCTTTTATCGAAAAAATTAGATACAAACGTTCTAAAGCGTTTCGAATTAGAAAATAATGGCGCGATTCTCTTGTTCAAAGGTTTAAGGTCGTAAATTGAAAAACAATGTAAACTATTGGAAATAAATGACATTGCTTCAGGAACATACTTAAAATCTCGAGATTCCGTGAAACAAAGGGAAAAAGGAACGCTTGTTAGCACTTCGGCCTAAAACTTCTTTAGTTGGTACCATCAACGATGGTAAAAATTGCAGTCTGTGTCAAGCTGTGCATCCTATTTATAGTTTCTCGATAAAACCCCTCAAGAAAGATTTGAGGTGGTAAAGGTTAAAAACCTTTGTATTAAATGTTTATATACTTCACATTCGGTGAAAAATTGTAAGTTAGGTTGATCGTGTAGAAAATGTCATCAGTCACACAATTCGTTACTTCACTTCGATAAACGAGAAAAATCGGTGCCTCATCGTCCAAGGTCAGCGTCTCCTCGGAGAGCGGCATCTAGACTTGCTTCTACTAGAAGACCTAGGGAAGACACTCTGTCGTCGGCGGTTGTGCATGAACAACCTGTCACTAGCTCATTAATTTCGACGTCATTAGAACATAAGACCACGGTGTTAGCTACGGCAATGGTGTCGTATAATTTTAGATAACGGATCAATAAAAAGTTTTATGACTGAAAGGTGCCGTCAGAAATTAAGTTTAAAGAAACGGAGAGCCAATGTCACTGTTCAAGGACTTGGCTTGAATTCGTCGTTGGTGTCCGGTACACTATCGTGTGTAGTCAGCCCTTCGAGAGCAAGGTCTCCAGCATATGAAATTGATTGTTATATTTTACCTAACATTTGTAATCAATTACGTTCGTCGTCTATATGAGTCAAGGAATGGTCGCGTACTCGAGGTTTGGCCTTAGCTGATCCTAATTTTAATATTCCTAGTAAGATTGACATGCTTCTCGAAGCTGGAACTTTTGCTCAGGTTTTGTTGAACGAATCTCGTTGGGGTGTCACTAACGAGCCAGTTGCTATTAAAACAACCTTTGGTTGGGTGTTAACGGGAAAAGTCGTTTTCCCGAGTAATTCCATTACGTCGTTGTGTACTTTCGTTGAGCCCTTAGACACCGACATTCGTCGATCTTAAGAATTAGAAAATATTCCCTTTAAGAAACACGTTTCTCCTGAAGAGGAAAAGCGTGAAAAGGAATTTGTGGAAAATTATAGACATAACAAGGACGGTCGTTTTGTAGTGTCCTTGCCCTTTAAAATTTCTGAACCCTCATTCGTGGCTACGAGAACGATTTCTATTGAAAGATTTTTGTCATTAGAACGTCGTTTGCTAAAAAATTCTGAATTGTATTCGGATTATAACAGATTTATGGAGGATTATTTGAAAAACAGTCACATGGCTCAAGTGGAATCGCCTGAAAATTCGTCGGTTTATGAGAGGATGTATTACATTCCCCATCATGCTGTACATAAGTGTAATAGCACTACCACCAAATTGCGTGTGGTTTTCGATGTTTCGTGCCAGGATCAATCTGGAAAATCGGTAAATAATAGCTTGGCTATTGGTCCTGCTCTGCAAAAAGACATTGCACTTTCGTGTACATCCTATCGTAATTACAGCTGATATAAAACCAATGTACGTAACATTGTGAGTATCAACGTATCGTCTGGAGATTTTCTCCGTCGGATCCTATTATGGACTTTAAATTAAATACTGTTACTTATGGTTTCATAGCGGCTTTAGTACTTTTCGATAAACGATTAGTTCAAGATCTTTGACTTCTAGGCCTCAGTTGGGACCAAGACCCACCATTGAAAGTCGTAGAAAAATGGAAACATTTTTTGGATGAATTGCCAGCGGTTTCAAATATTGAGATTTCGCGTCGCATCGTATGTAATAATTTTAAAAAGGGGGAGTTGCATGGATTCTGTGATGCTTCTGAAGCCGGGTCTATTTTCGTTCGTTCGATTTAAAAGGTATTATTGCCATGTCATTAGTAGGCGCAAACTCGAAGGTTGCTCCTAGTAATCGCGTTTCCTTGCCCCGTCTCGAATTGTGTGCTGCCGTACTCCTGACAGAATTAGTAGATTTCGTCAAAAATACTTATACAGATAGTTTATCATTTAGTAGTATTCTCGCGTGGTCAGATTTCACTGTTGTTTTGTCTTGGATTGGGTCTTCCTCGCATAAGTGGAAGACCTTTGTTTGCAATCGCATATTCAAGAACGTATTCCTCTATCTTCGTGGTTTCATGTTAGGTCCCAGGACAACCCTACGGATTGTGGATTTTTGGCTTCGAAGGTGGTTCATCATCCATTATGGTGGACGGGCCTTCCTGGTTAGTGCGTCGTAGCGAAGAATGGCCAATTGTACAATTTAAAATTGGTCGGTGTTTGATCTCTTTGTCGCACGTTTGTGTGGTTAATTTTAAGTCGTTGTAAATTCGTAGTTGTAAATCAAATAGCAAAACTGTAATCCCTTGTCCCGTTATATCCTGTCATAAAAGCTCCTTTGTGCCTGTGTAAATTAAGTTGAAAAAGGGGTAGTGACAGACACTTACTTATAGACATCGAAAAGAAACGGTTGTCGGTTCGTGAGTTAAGGGATTTTTTGTATTAACCCCTAAGAAACACAGTGATAGTGCGTACGTAACACGTTCAATAAATCACCTTACGGTCCACTTCGTTGAAAAGTAGGAACGACACTTAGAACAATAGAATACGCCTGAGGTAAGTCGATACATAGAATTATAAGACCCCTCGCGCGTAAATGGTCGGAAATAAAATTGCATAATCATCGATTATGAAAGTGGTGTAAGTCCAATTGACAGATCTAGGTGACTTAGCAGATGGTTGCCAATCAGTAGTCTGTTATTTTACATTAAATGTAAATTTTGTTTTATATTAAGTGTCAAGGGAGACTAGTTAGGTTACTTATTCTATTTTTTTCCTAAAATGGATAACTTCATATTAACATCAGATATTGATATAGCTAAGAACAAATGATAAATCAATATTATTTTATGAAAATTGAAAATATTTATTTTATTTAATTTTAAATAAATTCACACAGAAATAAAGTCCATGAATATAAACAGAAAAATAACCTTAGATTCAGAGGATGAAGGTAATTCTGCTATGAACAACAAATTAACGAATCGTAAAAAGATAAGAATAATAGAGGTAGAATCTTCATCAGATGAGGATATTGTTACTGAGAACTTAGATTCTGCAGAACAAAATAAAGGAAAATATATGCAACAAATATACAAAATTAAGCGAAATACTGGACAAAAGTACTATACAATAAGAGGAAATTCTATTCCAGCAAAAAAATTTGAATCCAAAAATTGTAATTACTCGAAGAAATGTATAGAACGTATTAATGAAACACAAGTTATAGAAATTTTTGACAAGTTTTGGAATATAGATGATTTTAATAAGCAAAATGTATTTATCTATTGTAATGTTCAACATGACACTGTCAATAGAAGAAGGCCTAGAAATAGTTCGGACACTATGAAAGCATATGCTTATAAATTTTACCTGGTCGCTTCTGGTGGAAACATTTTAGTATGTAAAAAGTTTTTCATTGATACTTTTCAAATATATACTGGACGAATTGATCGTATCCTAAAAGCGCGTGAGAAATTCTGAAAGACAATGCGTGGAAAAATGGATGGCTCTTGCAGAAGAACTAGTGAGCTAGTGACGAATACAGTGATAGAACGCATAAAAAGCTTTCCGGCATTTAAAAGTCACTATACTCGATCCCAAAATCCAGAAAGGATGTTTTAAATCCTGAATTACATGAGAAAAATGTATAATTTACACTTAGAAAAATGCAAGGAAAATAACTTAAGTTCAGTTAGTGAATGAACGAGATTTCAAGTTACACTTCCATTTACTACGTAAACATACATGTGCGAAATACGATTTCTTAAACATGAAAATTAAGACAACAACTGATGACGAACAAAAAATCGATTCTTGTACAAAAACATTATGTTCACTTGCAAGATGCTAAAATAGTAAGAAAAGCATTACAAGAAGATAAAATGCTGGCATCAAAATATCCTGGTAAATACTTTGCCTTCTCTTTTGACTTACAAAAAGTCTTACCTTACGCCAAATTATCTGTCTCAACCGCATATTATAAGCGAAATATGTACGTTTCAAACGAGGGTTTTCACAATTTCCACCACAATAAAGTTAATATAAGTGTGGGACGAAACTATTGCTTCCAGGGGATCGCAAGAAGTAGCTTCTTGCTGTTTGTGGCATTTAGAAAATGTAACGATCCAATGCCATGTTATTGCCTACAGTGACACGTGTACTGGGCAAAATCAAAATTTACAGATGGCATTGATGTGGTTGAAGGTTGCCCAGTCGTTGGAAAATAACATTGACATAATTGATTACAAATTTTTACTTTCAGGGCAGCATTCATACCATTCGAACGATGCAGATTTTGGCATCATAGAAATAGCATTGCGAAAAAAAAAATTTATGTACACACCATAGAATTATTATGATGTAATAACACAATGTAGAAAACATAATAAATTCATTTTGAATGAAATGAAACGAGAGAATTTCATTTCAACAAAAAATCTTAAAAATGCAATTAAAAACAGATTGGAAAAACACTAATGGATAACAGGTAAATTGGTTGTAAATAAGTTGGATGACGTTTCTCAAAAGTGCGCCATACACTATTTTATATAAAACATCGATTAAGGACAAAGAATTTCAAACTATAAATTTATTACCTACACGTCCTGGAAGACCGCTAAATTTGAAAAAATAGCCCTGGCGCCCTTATACGAAGAGGCCAGTCCTATTACTTATGAAAAATATATAAATACCTTAAGCAGTTATTACCTTATATACTTCCGGTGCATTATGCATATTTCGAAACACTGCTACATGCAGAGCATAAGTAAATACTATCAATATTTTGTAATTTTAACAATGCAATTAAGGTCTAAAATTAAAAATTCTACTTCTATTCTATGTCGCGTAATTATTTATAAACAAAGTTGGGTTAATATATAGTATATTTTAAGTGATATCTGATTTTTCAAAATTGAAATTAAACGATTTTAACAATTGTCTAATTTTGAAAATGGTGTAAGTTCATTTGCAGCCCGTAAGTGTGCATCAGTTTAGTAAAATACGCCTAAAACAAATTTATATAATGTTACATGCCAAACTGCTCATGTATCATGTTTTAGGTTTAGAGATACATCTGTAGGTTAATTGCCGCTTATTTTTGAAATGATACGCTAACTTCCGTCGTCGCTGACAGTCGAGTTTGCGCAGAAGGAATGGGTATGTGCGCGAGTGAAGGAAGCGACATTAAAAAACGAGACAAGTATCTAAGTGCGGTGTAGTTTTTAGAGAAAAACAGGTATGTAGTTTCCCTTTGTCTCCCATTATCGTACCCGCTACCTATGTCCTTTCAAACCCCTACGAGATACAATAGAAGTTCAGTGACGGATAATAATTTGATGTTCAACACGGCGCAATCAAACCCTAACCACGTGCTAGGCCCTCAGATTAAGTTCCAAGAGATACACATCACGTAAGTAATTTGAATTTGACCTAGAAAGTGCGTGTAGACTGACTTGGACAGCGATTGCATCATCCAGTAAAAACATGGTCTGTATATGTTACAGCAATGGCGTTAGAGCCACGCCTAAGGTGTAAAAATAGCGCGTAAATTGCGGTGCGGTGAATGTAACAAAAACCAAATTACATATTGATAAAACTGTAGAAATATTGCCAGATTTCATATAATTTGCCTATATTTTTTAATAACAGATATGTTAACCTTTCATTTTCTTAAACACGAAAAAATAGACTTACACCACTTTCAAAATAAACGGTCCGTTATTTCTTAAAAATTTTAATATAGTGTACTGAACCGGGTGGTTCTAGAAATTGGCACCACAATAGAGGCGCTTTTTTTAAACTTATTCTAGTTTTATTGCGTCTAAAACACACTTTGAAAATAAACCGTCTAAAATGTAAAAAACAAAGGTTATTTACAAATTAAATTAACTGGTACAAATTCATGATTAAAACGAAGCAAATTAAAATTATTTCAAATTTTTACTTCTTTGTCGAGCAATATAAGCCCAAAAATTAATATCTCTAATACAGTTCGTTCTACAAAACGGCCGATGACTATAGTCACGCCGAATATGCCTTAACTCCAAAAACCAACTTGACGAAAAAAAATTTTAACGTCGCCATGTATGTGCTGTGACTTCAACGCTATTTTTTAATGGTACGGTATGTTTTTCTTAGTTATCGTTGTGGATAAGTTTATGAACTTCCTAAATGTAAGCTGTCTAGTGCAGGTACGCAACCCAAGTTGCACCTAACAAACTTCATAAGCGTCATAGAAACGCAAACGTGAACGCCCCTTAATAATAGATTCGCCTATCAACACACCGAATAGACTCGCCCGGAATTTCCGATTATTAGAATAGAAACATTAATTATAATGATCAAGAAGGCGAGCTTTTGTTTGTTTTTGGATATATATTGACATGCAGTAGCCAGGAGCAAGCAATAACTTCTGATCTTCTGAGTTTAACATTTTATCACGGTGCCCCAAAGCCTCGAGGTTAAACCGGAAGGTTGTGCGTTATGCACTAACGTGGATACTGCACGCCCTGCAGGCAAGGTGCACCAAATCCTACCACTAGGGCCTGGACTTCCACCAAAAAAAGTTATTTCGCAACCATTTTGGTATCAGCTTCTACTGCTGAACGCGGCCCACCGCGAAGGAATGTCCAAGTCGTCCTTGTCGCTCACCATTACTAAAACGGACATAGCGGTCTGGACGTGTGAATACCATACCGCACCAGACGTCTACTACGAAGAATCCGTCATCATTATGCCGTTCCACACCTCATATCGCCGATAAGGGAACACGCACAATACATGGCACCTGCGTTGATTGACCTGCCACATCTAGTACCGTATACAGACGTCGATCCAACAAAACTTCTACCTGCAGATGCCAGGCGACACCGTATCTGTGAGTAACCTATTCCTGCGTTAACCCATTTTAGCAAAGGTTTCTTTATGAACGGCATTTCTTCACAGAAACGCGCATAAAAGTTCAAAGTGAATCCAATGCGCGAATTTTATTTTTTGTGTACAAACATAACATTCATTCAAGCCGCACAATAAATTTTCTAATGCCCAGTATATTTGCATTTCTAGCGTTAATAAAATTTGTTCAAATTAAAAGCTCTATTCTCATGCATAAATTCAAGGACATTTATATACTGCATATGCATGTAGAATCTTATGTAATTATTATTTTCAACTTCATATTGTTGTATGTATTTCTTTCAGCCAATGTTTAATTCTAAATCTGTGAATAAATTGTACATATTTGTTGTCTCTATGCATTAACGAAACAAAAGGTGACCCCACAAAACACAGAAATCGTGAACTGAACATCCACAAAGGGTGACCCCCGACTTGATTTAAACACGCAACTTTCTGATTTAAACTCCAGGTTTTGGTGCACTGTGATAAAAGGTTAAACTCAGAAGATCAGAAGTTATTGCTTGCTCCTGGCTATTGCATGTCAATATATATCCAAAAACAAACGAACGCTCGCCTCATTGATTATTCTAATTAATGCTAGCATTCTAATAATCGGAAATTCCGGGCGAGTCTATTTTTAACGTATGTTGATAGGCGAGTCTATATTAAAGGGCGTTCACGTTTGCGTTTCTATGACGCTCATAAAGTTTGTTAGATACAATTGGGTTGCAAACCCACATACCCCCCTTTCTTGGTAACCCCGACGTGATAAAAGGTTAAACTCAGATGATCAGAAGTTATTACTTGCTCCTGGCAATTGCAAGTCAATATATATCCAAAAACAAACAAAAGCTCTCCTCCTTGATCATTATAATTAATGTTTGTATTCTAATAATCGTAAATTCCAGGCGAGTCTATTAGGTTTTAAGTTTGTTAATAGGCGAATCTATTATTAAGGGGCGTTTACGTTTGCATTTCTATAACGCTCATAAAGTATGTTAGCTGCAACTTGGGTTGCGTACCTAATTTAAGATCAAAACCAAACATGTCACTGAGTTTTTCGTTGCATGTGAATCAATAGGTTAGTTATTTTAAACCTGTCGACAATGCAAGTTTCAAAGCTGATAAATTCCTATACAAGGTGTTTTTTAAGTGATATAGGAAGACTAGCATTAAGATGAGTCTGAAAAATTGCAGTAGTGGGTTATCTATCGAATGTACTTTACAAGACTAAAATAGTTTCCATACGTTACCACTTCTAGTCATACCGAAAATCGCCATTACTATCATTATTGTAAATAGAATATCCTGCACATTTACACATTTTTGAATTCCTTTGTTACGGTATTCCGTGCAGACAAGTAACAAAAGTAAAGCAAATAGCCCGCACCGAATACCGCCACCAAGAAAAAAAAAGAAATCCAACTAAGTAATGCCGTGCTAGCTAAAAATGTCATAGTGTGGGGTGGGCCACACAGAATGAAAATGGAAACCTCAAAAAAGAAAATTTATTTACAAACCCTTAAGCAATCAACATGTTATAAAAGGAAAACCAACTCGCATAGAAAACAACATTTATCCAGGATATCCCGAAAGATTTACATAGTGCAATAATCTTTGCAATAATAATTGATACCCTTTTTTAATTACTTTAGCTTAATTTTCTACTTTAATCCTAGTATTTATATAAAAAAAATTAAACAAACATATATAGAGTGGACTGTTTTCAGTCCTGTGTTTACCCCATATTTGATATCAAAATAGTCATAACACCAAATACTTATCTATTGTCCACGGTAACTCTTGATAAGTAAATTTAAAAAAATGTAACGGTAAATTACAGTATTAGGGAAAGAAACCATCTACGAGTCGAAATGCATTTCGCTGTAGCTGTAAAAAAATTATTAGAAAAACGTCACACTTAAATAATAGTGTACTGTAAATTTTTATATAAAACATTTTTATGGTCAGTTAAAGTGATAATTTTAAAATAAATACCCAAACAGTAACAGTCATCGTCATAAGCACACTCTGACGAATAGTGAAAAGTTAGTTCAATTTCCACATCGGAACATCTTCAATGGTGCGATGAGTAATTTAAAAACATAAAGAAAATCCAGAATCAATTTACCATGAGGGAAATCATCAAAACAATGTAGAGAAGAAACAACAATTTTACAGCTTTACATGACGTTGTTGCGCTTTATCTTAAAGCTAAAAACTAGGTTTATTAATTTAAAGTTAGGGACTTTTTAGAATTCGGAAAAATTCCCGTTGAATAGTGCAATTTTGTTAACGCTGTGAAATCCCGAGATTATTAGCGTTCACACGGACCTTGACGTCATTCGCGTATCTTTTGCAATTGTAAGCGCTGAAACTCAGGGTTTCTGTTGTGACAAGAAGTTCATCTTCTCACGAACGCAGGCGGAAGTACGTCAATTTCGATTGGAGAAGAGAGACATACAAGGCGGGGACCGCCGCTTAGCTCGATAGACTAATCGTACCGTTTACTGGGTTGTGCTGGTGTGAGTGTGTTACCGTCACCACCGTTTTACCCCATCCCTATCGTCTCGTCAACGAAGCCCTACCAGCGGGAGCTGGCGCTGCCATTCACAACACAACAGACAAGAACCGAAAGAACCGCCCTTAAAAACAACGTCCATGTGGACGCCGGGGTAAGTGTTTTAGAACTTTATTTCCTTGCCCGGTGGTTTATTGGGAGGGTTTAGCGTAATAATTTGGCGCCCAACATGAAACAGTCCTTTTGGCTCTTGTTCTGTTGTTTTGTGGACGCGAGGCCGGCTCCTGCTGGTATGGCTTCGCTGACGAGACGATATAGATGGGGTAAAAGGGTAGGGACGGTAACGCACTCACGTCAGCACTGACCGGTAAACGATACGATAATCCTTCTTTCTAGGAAGTCACTACGATAAATCAGTCAAACTAAGCGGCGGGCATCGCCTTGAATGTCTCTCCCTCCAAACGAGATTGACGTACTTCCTCCTACGTACGTGAGAAGATATACTTCTTCTCACAACAGAACCGTTAAGTCAGCGCTTACAATTGCAAAGATACGCGAATGACGTCAAGGTCCGTGTGAACGTTAATAATCCCGGGGTTTCACAGCATCAACAAAATTGCACTATTCAACGGGAATTTTTCCGAATTCTAAAAAAGTCCCTAACTTTAAATTAATAAACCTAATTTTTAGCTTTAAAATAAAGCGTAACAACGTTCTGCACCGTTATTGCGTGTATAGATAGAATATGTTCGCCATCCAAGTAAAAAAATCTTCTCTATAATTTTCTATATCAATTTCTACAACAAAGATAAAGGTTCTGATCGAAATAAGTACTTCGTGTATTTAAGATTTGTCCTTGCACGTGAGTATTCTGACTTCAAATATTATCTCCCAAAAATAGCAGAAGCAATTCTATCATGAATGAAATCATTCCTAAAGTCAAAAATATTACATGCCACAAAAACAGTACTCTATAAGCAGGAACAATCGGCATTCATAAGGAGTAAATAAAAAATCACGACATTGCACTAATAAAGAAACTTGTTTAAATACCTCTTTATTTTTAGTATTATTTTATTTGTTAAACAACGTCTGTCATTATTACACAAATTTTCACCAACAAATTAATAGATCTGATTCATTTCAGCAAATGTAAATGTGTAGTATTTAGTGCAAATATTCAATTTGGCTACTGGAGCATACTACTGTGGCATACGTCTTAATAGCCATCGCTGGTATTTTTCAATAGACATCCATATGTAGATAAAGAGAACGGGAAATTCCAATTAAATCGAACTCGTTATTAACACATATAAAAACCCATTTTATATATAAAACATACAATAATACTTTTAAATAATTCGAGTATATCATTTCAAAAAGCAACGTTACTAATAACCGCATGCATTTGCAATGCTGTATCAAAAACAGAGATAGATTGAAATACCTTAAATTCTACTAAATGTACTAATTAAATTCTACAGGATGATGAATAAGTAATCATTTCAATTTAGAAGTTGTCGAAAATGTTAATGAAAATTCGCAAATGACAGCGAATACAGTAAGAAATATGAAATTTAATTACGTAAGAGATTTCCGTGCAGAGACTGCACGTAACATTTTGTCAAATGTTATGTGAAATTTTATACGACAACCGCATCTCTATCTAATGCAGTTTCCATGAATGAATTTTTGACATTTACACATGATCACATAAATTGGAATATTTAGAAACTCAATTAACGTACAAAGTGAATTTTTTTACTATTCTAGAAACAAGATTTGATATTATTTTGGTGTGCTAAGAAATCTAATTGTCACGTACCGCGTGCTAGAAAATTTATTTCATAATTTGACTATTAAAATGTTAAAAACTGCAAAGTTTTTGAATTCAACTCGCCATATTTTGTTACATTAATCGATTCTATGGAAAAAAATACTTTGGGTATGTAATTACTACAATTCATTTATTGTATACCGTTTCTAAGTTATTTGAATTATAGGGAAAATGCACCAGTTCAATAGCATTTGCTACCTTCAAGTAGCTTTTGTCCTCTAGATTAACAACAGAACAATTCATTTCTGCTACAAAATGTCAAAAGTAGATAGTTCTAAGTGGTTTGCAATTCTTTATTTTAGTTGCTTCTAATGGATAACCGAAGCTTTACAAATCAAGATTATCTCGAAATGCTAATTATTCATGGTGAATGTAACAAAATTCTTCAAACATTTCCGGAAAGTCAACACCAAATGTTAGACTTCTCAAAAATATCCTTAGAAGCTGTGCAAATCATTAAAAAGAAAAACATTGCAATTTCTTTGAAGAATTCTATTACATTCACCATAATTAATTATCATTTTGTGATAGTCCCAATTTGTAAAGTTTCGATTACCCATTACAAACAACTACAATACAGGAATTACAAACCGCTTAGAATTATCTACATTTAACGTTTCGTAACAAACATGTATTTACTCTTTTGTTAATCTAAGGGACAAACGCTACTTGAAGGTAGCAAATGTTATTGAACAGGTGTATTTTTCTTTTAAGGCAAATAACTCAGAAAGGACACTTGTATGATAGATTTCATGAATATTTAATCTTTATTAAACATGATATTTCAAACTTTGTTTCTACAAAAGCAATTCAGATAGCAAATATAACATCTTCTAATACATTGTAAACAATCTAGGGCGACGATGAATTAAAACCGCAAATGAAAACATCTTAATATGAAAAAACACTGCGTATGTATTTCACATGAACAAGATAATTTACAATAGACAGATATCGTCCACCCATACCACCAAGGACAAAAATAATACCATATTACAACGGGATACAAATTACATACAATGTAATGTGATAATAATCTTGTGCGTAAGCACATATTAAAATATATTACATTGCAAGAACAACATTAGTGGGAGAAAATGACAGGAGTTACATCCGACGGAAAAATGAATGAATGAATTATCCGCGAGCACTTCATCGCGTCAAAATGAAGCGATGCGAGCCAATAGTAAACGTGGGAGAGGGGGATGGTGAGAATTAAAAATCTGAATAAAACCAGCTTCAAGATGTGATTTGGCCTTCTACGAAGGGAAACATTTAAACAATGTGCAAGCTTTTATAAAACTTTGTTTGCAGATTTGGCAAGGAGATTAACCATACGTGAAATTTGGCAAACTCGTGTATGTGCCGCGATGAAAGATTACCTGCGGGTATAACTAAAATAAGTGCATTGTGTTGAGTTAAGGGAGGTGTGTTAGCTGAGAAATACGAGAAACGTACATGCTGAAGGTATCTAAACAACCTGAAAGTTTTAAAAATTGGAATCAAACAGTGAGTAATATGATAAGTTCTTATGTTATTTTTTAACAATGTATATCTAAAGTTGTTTATCTCAACTGGATTGGTATTCATGTAGTAGAAAATAAAACGAACGCAAAAGTGGGGTGGGGGTGGGTGGGTGGGTGGAGGTTGCTGGGTTTGTAGGGGGTTGGTGTGTGTGTGTGTGTGTGTGTGTGTGTGTGTGTGTGGTGTGTGTGGGTGGGTGTGTGTGTGTGTGCACGCGGTTGAAGAAACTGTTTCCAAACCACTGGATTGGACGTGAATCACCAGACCTTCCTGTACCGTTGTTTATGGCCTCTACGAAACCCGGAGCTCACCATCCATATTGCCCTTTGGGGTATAATACAAAAGTGATTTGTAAATAATGATACGTAGACGACGATCGACTGAAAGACGGAGTTCGCTTATCATTCCAAATGACCAACTGTTATGCTGCAGCCGATGGACACAAAAACGCGGCGACACATTAATCTTTACTTCAAACATAAAGGAATACACACAGTCGTTGTTGATAAATGAACAATGAACCTCAAACCTTTTGTGTACAATACTAAAATGTTACTTATAACAAATGTCAATATTAATTCATAAATTTCTTTTTTGTATTTATAACACTGTTTATCTACATGTCTGGCCAGCCTGTATTTATCATAGGCTATTATAATCCATCTAATGGGCTACTTATACAGTATCAAGCAGAGCTCCCATATCATGTACTTATATAAATCATCAACAGTAACCTTGTAGTGGCGAATATTAACTAAACTATTTCCAACTGAACAGTGTGTCCCCAAATTGGGTTCTCCGTGGTCGCTAGATCGCAGGTATCAGTATCAGTTAATATTATTTTCTAATACTTTTAAAAAGTACATTTTAATAATTGTTATCACATCACAGTCCATTTGACCACACGGTGCAAGTTAATCTACGCCACAAACACAACTCAAAAGTACATACAGTAATCGATAAAGAAACGCAGTAGCATAACTTAGTTTTATTCAAAATCTTTGTGCAAACAACTACTGCAGTTTCAAATTACTTTTAACACTCACCTACGTATGCAAAACGAAACCTCTTTAGCAATAGTTAGACGCACTTGCGGCAAATCCTGGGGGCTAAGACCAAAATGGAACACTGGCTGTATACTAGGGTGGTCAGACCAACAATAACATATGCAGCCTCGGCATGGTGGCCCAAAGCTGAACAATCAAACATCAAAATAAATTTGGGCAGGATCCAGAGATTGTCTAAGTATTATAGGGGCGATGTATTCCACGCCCGCTGCTGCTATGAAAACTCTCCTTGGCCTTTCCCCGCTACACTTGTAAGTGGTGGGGGAGGCAAGGCTTGTACTATACAGACTTAAGAATCTTCAGTCTAGAATTATTGAAGGGGCGGAGCATACGAGATTGCTTGGGAGAAATTGGGGCATCTGTTTGGGATGCGTTCGGACCAAATGACTCTCCAACATCCGCCGGGTACACTCTTCAAGACTATTACCCAGGATGTGGAGTGGGAAAAAATAAAGGACAGATTACCTCCGGGCAGCATGGTCTGGTACACGGATGGCTCTAAGGGCGAGACTGGGTCCGGTTCTGGACTCTTAAGGGAGAGACCGGAAGTACGTTTAAGCGTTCCCCTAAGGGCAAACGCTACCGTTTTTCAAACAAAAATACAGGTCATACTGCAAAGTGTGCGGGGAAGTATAAGAGGTGCCTTTATTAAAAGACATCTATATTGTGTCTAACAAGCTCTAATAAGTCAGAAACTGTTATCAAGACTGGTATGGGAATGTATTGAGGCATTTAATGGACTGGCACAGCAGTGGGTGCCAGGCCATCAAGGACTTAAGGGAAATGAAATTGCAGACGAACTTGCAAGACAGGTTGCGCAAGGGCCATTTATCGGTTCCGAACCTGCCTTGGGAGTCACAATAGCTGCCATCCGTAACTATATTAGCGAATGGAGGTGCAACCAACACCTAAGAGACTGGCAGAACAGACTAGGACTAACACATAGCGAGGCGGTGGTAAAGGGGCCTAGCGAAAACAGAACTTGAAGTTGCTTTGTTTAAGCAGGGAACAGCTCAGAATCACGGTTAGGTTCCTGACAGGCCATACTTCTGTCAAGGTTCACCTCCAAATGATACACAAATATAACGGAGACCTCGAATGCAGACTTTGCTTAAAGGAAAGAGAAACCGGAGACTGCAATGCATGTACTATGCAGATGCGAGGCGTTGGGTAGAACGAGACAGCGCCTATTCGTGCGACCAAAGTTAAGCCCGATGGAAGTAGATAGCCTTTCATCAAGGGACCAGGGGTGGAGGTTTTGCAGACTGGGTACGATAACTATCCAGGATCAGCACAATAAGCCTTTTAGGCTGCAATGCGACGGAGTGGTTTGGTAGACGCACCCGCCAGAGAGAGTGGTTTTAGTGGGTATGCCGTAAGGAGAGTCCCACACTTTAGCTAAAAAAGCTTTCCACTCCACCGAGTTCGGAAAACTATAAAAAAAAAAACATTCACCTAGGTTTCTTACAAATAAGCGGATTTTGAATCTTTACTAAAAAAAGTTGGGCTGGGTCGGGCCAGAGTACAGAAAATTCCTGGCTCCACCTGGTTCATAAGCGACCCGGTCTAAAATCGGGTCACGCCGACGTTTTACTAGCCACTGATCCGCCTTCTCAATATCTATTAGGTTTTATAAGAACGAACCTCTGTGACGTAAGTATATAGAAAGATCGCGTTAAGTTCTGGTTCTTGTTCCCGAATTTTTTAATTGGTTGTTTTTCGAAGACGTATGATGCAACTTTCATAGATTTATCGTTTCATAACAGTCTCAAGCTACACTAATTAATTTTTGTCGTTTCCCTATCTTATCAATATTCAAGATTTTTATTGCTTTAGTTACTTGTTTTCATAAATTCTATCGTCCCCCTCGAGTTATTTCATCATTCACCTGATGTTTCATTTTAGCACCCGATTTTTACAGAATGCGTTTAATGAACATTGATATTTGCGTCATCGGGTGGGTCAGTACGTCTTAAATTTTATACTATATGGGTTTTTGAGGGTTTGAGTGATTTACAATGCTTTTGGTTCTTTTCAATGTCTAAGAAGAAGAATATATTTCCCCACGTTTGGTGATTTACAGAAATGTGTCCTTTTTATATTTAATTTAATATGTCTACTGTAAAGTTCTGGTTTTAATGACTGGTTGTAATAGAATGTACTAAGTATTTTATTATTAATTTCGGTATTTTACTTTAATATTATAATTAAATAGTCTTTTTATAAATTGTAAACTCTTGCTCCTATAAAATTTTAAGAGTATTTTCGTGATAAATCTCTTTTGAACTAACTTAAACTAATAAATGTTTTTTTGTATATAAATGTATGCCTAATTAACGCATTATCGTATCATACTAGACATATAAATGTATAGATATACACATGCGCATACACATGCAAGCACACACACACACACTCACATACGCAAACAGAAAAACTTATACGCACGTTCACACAAAACACATTACAATCACGCGCGCGCGCACATACATCAATGAGATTTTGTAAGTATTTTACTTTTGACAAATCAAAAAACGGAATTGTTCTTCGATTGCTAAAACAAGCATTTAATTAGATGCGAACAGCATATATAATAATCATAAAATTCCAAAATGAGTTAAATTTAAAGCGGAAGCCAAAATGATTGTTTAATTTTTTTAAATAAAATTTATATGCAAATATTAATTAATCAGACTGGAAGTGGAGAACCAAAATGAATAAAGGAAGTTCATCTATCTTTAATTACTGCTGTTTCTTGCTAACGCTGGTAGGATCAATGGAACAATTGTTTGTAAATTAATGACTCTAGATTGTTTTCTGTAAACTCACCCGAACTCTACGGCACAACTTTATTGCGAATTAATCACTACATTACGATTCAAAGTGTTTATTGCTTTTGTGCACGAAATAAAATTCTTTCTAACATGCAGTTCTGCTTTTTGGACTTCAATTTCAATTTTGTCTGTAGTCAAGAACCGATCAAATAATACTTTGTGGTGTAAATGAAAAATAAATACACGCATAAAAACATTAAAATAGAAAACAAATAATAAAACAATTTTTGTACATAGATTACTTTTTAGAAGGCGAGGTGTACATGTTGCAGTTATAGAAATAGTTTGTTTTTGGGATCCCTGATGGTATAAATAATAACAAGATCTGAGAACGACGGTTATTATGTTCTTTCCCTTTGGTTATACTTGCCCACAGTCTGACCCAGGTTTCAAAATCAGCATGGAAGAATAAAGTACTCTTTTATAGATGATTAAAATTAGTACAATATTTAGAAATAACTAGACAAAATTAAAGATAATCTACAATATAAACTTGGCAACATTTTTTTTCTATAAACCTATTTCTAAACTTGAAGGCAGTGACAGACTTATAGATTAGCTAGAGTTAAAGAGTCCAAACTTATTAAGAAAACAGAAGCTTTGGACAAATACGTTAGCATAATTTTGTAACATGTCTTTTGGCCGAGGCCTAGTCATGTTACAACATGCTTCGCACTTATTAAAATACACGTGTTTCCCTTACTCTAAAAAACATTTTATTATCACTTGGAATTAACTACTATTGTGTAGTTTCGTAAAGCCCTATTGAAAGAGTCTTCCAAAAGAAATTTGGATGCACTGTTTTAAATGCAAATAATGGACAGATGAACTTTGTATTCTAGATCGCAAAAGCACGTCTTATGTGTGTAACAGCCGCCAGCCTGATATTAGCCATATTGTATCCCGATGATAATCGATGAATAACGTTTAGTTTGTTCAATAAATTAATAAAAAAATAAAAGCATACAAATTTTTCATAGTCATTGTATATAACAACCAGCCCAACACTGAGATGACTGAGGTAAGTTGAGTATTTCTAAATCACTCAAAAAATAAAAAATTAATTTTGCTACAAAAATTAACAGTCTAAAGTATGCGCTTAATACAAAAGTTTTGAGTAAGGTAATCATTATTTAATAAGAGGGTATATTGTTTATTCAAATTTAAAAAGTTTAACTTTTGTGGCAACCAGACTAGGCTCCCCTATTAATGATAAACGCTGTTCTTTTTATGCTTGCTAATTAAAATCTTCGTTTTTTAAGACATTTGGTTGTTTATTTAAATATAGAAATAAACTTTTCACTAAAGCCGTTAAGCTACACCCAAAGGACACAAATTTTTACTTCTGCACCGAGGTGTGCCCTTGAGTAAATTAATTCTAGGAAGTTTTTGCCACAGAATTTAACTATATTCAGAGCAAAGATAAAGCCATCGTCGTGGGGTATTTTCACAGTTCTTTATATTTGCACCTTGAGATACACATCGTGCTTACTTTTGAAAATTAATGCTTTTATAATCAAATAGATAGGACAGTTTTAAAAAACAAACTAATAAAAGCTATTGTAGCTCTTTACCTTAATCGTACTTTCTGGTAAATTAAGTTGAGCTGCTAATTCACATCGCCTTGGTCTTGACACATAATTCTCCTTATAGAACTCCTTTTCAAGTCTTCCAAGTTGCTCTCTTGTAAATGCCGTTCTATACCGACGGATATTGGGGTCGTTTTGAATAGAACTATTGGAATTCGAATTTAGTTTAATATCGGACGTCCCTGGGCTTCCACATTCTGAAAAGAAAAACAGTTGTCAGTTATACAGTTGGCGACAGGAAGATAATGCTAATGTCTTGTAAAGTGTTGAAGGAAGCTCACACGATAATAGTCAACATCAAACGCCGTATTCCCTCTCAACATGCAATTAGTGAGCATTATGTTATTCAAAAGTGATTTTCTAAAACAGGATCAAGGAAGCAGAGTCTTAAGATTGATCCGGGGTAGATCGTCTAGACATTACAAGTGGTAACAGGCCACTGGTTAATTCTTATTCAAGTTACGGAACTAAATTTTAAGTGATGTGGCGACGGACGATGCATTTCCGTTTTTAATAAATGGAAGTAGGTAAATGCATGATGATGAATATGTCGAGGTGGTTGGTTTATAAGTTATAAGAGGGCGAACACGAGTATAGCTATTTATAGTCTTAAAAGCATTTCAAATTGATTAATTTCTAAACGCATTATAAATTTTAATTTTATACATTAAGCAGTTTGAAAAAATGATCTACCTAAAATGCTTAATACTTTATGATTCTTAAAGACTAGCAACCCTTAAAATTCATAGTACAAATTGTACCGTTAAATTAAAATGTGGGATTTCAAAAGGTAATTTTTAAAAACCCCGGAGAACTACTGCACTGCCGCTATTCAGACCGTTTCAAAATTTATCAGCAAAGAAGGAATAATTGCAGGTCCACTTCTACAGTCACCTTCCTCTCCCAATAAAAATGTAAACTTTTTCTACGCCATTGCTTTTGCCTCGTTGCACGGTGCACATACGTTTATACACCTTGTAACACACTGACTTCGAGAGCGAGAGAAGGAAGAAAACTTAAAAATTTGATACCTATCCTTCAAGAAGGTCGTGCCAAAATTAAGAATTGGTATAGAAGTAACTGACACAGAAAAAGAATTAAACAAAATAATCTAACCGGGTAGATAGTGGTCGGTGTGAAAAACTGCCCGCTTTCAGCTGGCGGCTCGAGGAGGAGTGACGAAGGCTACGAGAAAAGAAGATACCATTAGAAATAATTACTCGGAAAGGCAAAATAAAGCAGCTGGCTCCGCCATCCCACTGTTAAGTGTGATGACCTTATTTATCACATGAAGAAAATACAAAAAAAAAGGAATACAGCGGTACAAACTCAGAAAAGACTCACTTCTGCAGCAAAATATGTCTACTTGCCATAAAATAATACACCCCAGAACAAAAGAAAATCTCAGTATACTAATACTAATTACGCAAGCTCCAACAATAATTATTTTGGACACAAAACTTGAAAAATTAATAACAAGGAGACCAGTTGTTAAAAAAAAGATCGTATTCTGGAGTATGCAGACGAGCTCAACAGTCAATTTGAGTGTTATTGATTAGTCTTTTACGTAATACAGTTTCTGTAAGTTATTTATACTGCAACAAAGCGTCAAATAGTCTACCATTGACAAGAATAAAGGAACTGGACGTAAACGCGAAGGGTCATAAAAACGCAGACAACAAAAAATGATCACTTAAAGTAACGCGCTGCAGTTTTACATCACAAAAATTGCACCACTTTAAAACTACTATCTAAATCACTAACATAAGTTTAAACTATATACCTAAAAATGCAACAATAGATAATTTTTAAATAATACAATATTAATAATAGATATCATCTCACATATAGATAATCTTCTTTGTTAAGCTACGGTTAATGTTTAGGCATCAACAAAACCTTGTAAGTATCCTGTTTCAACAATTACAATTACAGCTCTACCATTCTCTAGGTTGGAACGAATATAAGCTAGAGAGCGTGGCCTAGATTGATTTGCACTATCTAAAGGACCTGTTTTATCTAGAGATTAGTAAAACAATCTCTTCCAATCAATACTAGCGGTCACCCAAGTAGCTTCACATGTAGTGGTACTCTGCAGCCGGACTTTAACCCCTCAGCACAGGTTGAAAATGCCAATAAAAAAGCGAGTAACGTATTTATTTCTTCCAAATACGATAAGCGGTACACTGTGAGCAGTGAAAGATATGAAGGCCGTTTCAGCAATCCCTTTTAAAAGATAGTACAAATAAAGACGACTTCTAATTGATAGAAAAATAACTACAAGCTACTCTCCGCGTTTTAAATTACAAGCACAAGTGTCAGGTAATAAAACAAAAAACAATAAAAAATGCTATTCAAAACTAATTACCCCGAATTCTACATTTTTCTGTTACAGTGATTAATTCAAGATAAGTGATGTTATCAAAATTCTTAGTTAAGTAAACTAAAATGATTCACAATTACTTTTCCATACTAATTTCCAATGATAATGTTATTATTCTATTTTTGTTAATTTTTTACAAATAGGAGAAAGGTTCAAATAAACATCATTCTCTATGATAAAATTTGTATAAAAGCACAGACCGATGATAAAAGAAGATCAGTGTTTACTAAATATTATATCTTGATTCTACTTTACTTTGTCGTAGCTATATTTGTACATATCTTGCAATTCTGGTCAAAATTCAAAAGAATAAGAAACTGTTTTTTTTATTTAACTCTTGCAAACCAATAATAAAATTGGCGAAGTTGGTAGATTTCTAAAGAACATTAGTCGGCAAAAAACCAGCCGCAATCTATTAGTTCCAACTATTTACTTTGAATCAAGAACATCACAAACCCGTACGTGGAGAAAAGATTCTGAAACTTATAAGTAGACGTTGAAATTTTTTTATCCTTATTTTTTCTTTTTTTCCTATGTATGAATTTTAAATAATAAGCAAAAATTCTGTATGTATGTATTATTATTAGTGCCAAAACAACGTAATTGGCAATTTAATCGAACATTTTAATGATATTAGTATTATCGATATGGCAACAATACAAGCGACGAAAGAAATAGCTGGCACTATCAGACCATTATCAGATCGTAGTGAACACCTATAACCGTTTATATATACAGTAGATAAATTTTTTAATCAATACGGTAGAACAACAGACAATAGTCTTGGTGAATTTATTTTTGTTTCAATATGTTCCAAAATCATTCACGAAGCAGGCGACGAAGATTAAATCTAAACATTAACATAAACAACAGAATTCTATTTAAAGAACAAATTCAAATTCCCTTTTATTGTAGAGAAAACTTTTTGTGCAAAAAAGGAAATGTACCTCCTCGTACAAAGATCATAAAACAAATAAAAGTAGACTTACCAGATCGACAATTATTAATTCCCGAATTGACCAACAACCTAATCATAATTCCAGATGGACTAACAACAATACTAAACAGTCTCACTACAATAAAACTCATTAATCTAATAGAAAGTACAAAGCTATTACAATCAGACCTCGATTATCTAAGTCCTCATTAAATAAAATACGTCGAAACATGTCACATGCCGAAAATCGGCTATGTATCATTTTTAGGTTTAAGTTTGAATTTGTGAGTAAATTCCCGCCATTATTTCAAATAGACTTGTGCATTTCCGTAACTTGGGACAGTTGCGTCGGCGCCAGAGAATGCGCAGACGTGCAGTGGGGAAGGAAGTGCGCGTTTTCCGACACGACAGGAATTAGTAAACGAGACGTCAAACAGTGAAGTTCACCGGTGTCGTTTTATCTTGTCTTTTCTCTTAGAATGTAGGTTCCTCTATCGTACCTACTATCGTTCCTTACCTGGTTGATCTTTTATCGTACCGCTACAGAAAGAAGAGGAAAGACAAAACGAATCTGGCTTTAACGAGGGCGAAGCCCGAACCATGCCCAAATGAAGTGAGTATGGTTCTGCCGCAAGAATAACCGCAAGGTCGTAAAGAGCTTCCCATTTTACGTGAGTACATTTTATCTTTTTTCTTTATGGCGCCTCTGTATCACAATAAACATTTTTGGTGTAATACAAATTTGAGACGCAATTGTGACGTAATAGCTTTGTTGGATAATATTATGTACGTGTTTATTATGTTGCCAACGTCGTAGTAGCTCTTATCAATTACGCCGGGACTTTAACGGCTATACCTTAGATTATAACAGTCGAGGATTATAACAGTGGCGCGACTAACGTTGCGTTAAAATTTGTCCTCACCTCTTGTGTATCTTATAAGGTGTTAGTTTTAAATATATCTGTAGCAATTGGGTTTTTCACTCAAAAATAATAATTTTAAATTTTTAATAACTTTTAAATAGAAAAAATATAATCTGGCAACATTTCAATGTGGTAACATATTTTATGTTGGCATGACACCAAATGTAGTTGAAATGACATTGAATACAGCTGATGTGTCAATCTGATTTAGACAGCCATGTTTGAAATAGTGTTTGTTTACTTCATATATGTTATTTTAAAATTTAATTAATTGGTTTTTCCTTTATAAAATAGTGTGTTTTTGTTCTAAATTCTCTTAAATAATTACCTTATTTAATTTAGAATGAAATTAAAGTATATACCTTTCAAAAGTGTCTAGTAAATTACATAACTTAACTTTAACATGTGTTTTGGATTACTAATTTTGTATGTAAGTATTCTAATTATAAATAAATAGCTTTATTTACCATTCATTATGAATAAAAAAAGGAAAAAATCTCTTAAAATGACAGTAAGTTTAGTTAAAATAATTATTTTAATCTTGAAATTTTTATTAGTCTTTTCTAACTTGTTTTTTGAGTTAACTTTTTAAAAGTTGTCGGTTAGATAACTCATATATAATCTTACCTTACTATGATTCGAAAATGTCCCCTTAACAATCTAAATAATCAATTATAACTTACGAATTCCTTCTTAAAGAAAATCTTGCTTTTAAATATAGCTACGCAATTAACTGAGTTTTTAGTATACCTTTTACCTTCTAAAACGCTATAGTAGACTTGATTTCGTTATATCTACTCCCTTAAACATTAAAATAATGAGCTTGATGATAATGTTTTGCATTTAACTTCATTTACTATCCCCTTTCGTTACGATGGTTGTTGATAAATTCTCTCAATACAAAAAGAATAATTTAATAATTTGGAATACTGTTTATTCTAAATATGTATCGTACAATATTGCGTTTGTGTCGCGAGTATGATTTTGTTTTGATAGCATATTTTTTAGATATATCGATATTGCAACGCAGTATTTTAAGATCTATTTGGTCTAGACGAAATTTTTCGTCGAAGTTGGTCGCTCAGCGGTATGTAAGTCTAGACGAGACTTGTCAAGAGTTGGTCGCTCAGCATTACATAAGTCTAGACGAGACTCCGGGTAAGTTTGTCGCTCTAGCAATTTGTGAATCATTTTTTAAGAATGATGTTGAAGCTTTTCTTTATTAGTTTAGGTGAAGCTCAAAGGAGGGCTCATCATTTTAGTAATTATATGCGTTGTAAGATATCTTTTTGTTCTTCAACAATTTTATCGGTAAATCGACTTTTAATTACTGCTATCTCTTTATACATCGATTCAGACCATACCAGATAAAATGAAAATATTTTTAAAATTCCTCAAGCTTTGCGTACATCTAAAATTTTCCACTTTTCATTTCTTTAACGATTTACTTAATGTTTCTGTCCCTACTATGAATTAGTTAACTTCATTTACTTATTCCTTTTCTTATATAGCACCTACCTTCTACACGTTTAACTTATTTACCTTAAACTAGCTATCTTTTTGCTACTTGTTGACTTTTCCTTAAATTTATTGTTAGTCACATATCTGTTTGTTGTCTAGGCCCCACAGTATAACTCTGTCGCTTCATTTAATTAATCCTCGCACCTTTTCTACAACATATTATTTTGTTTTCAGTATTAATCTTACATTGTTTAATTTTGTGGTGATTTTTGTAACTTTGGTTGCAATAACTCATTGAATTTTTTATGATTGGTTTTAGCTGATGTTTTGAGTGGATGCTTTTTTCTTTGGGCTCACATAGGAGACGCGGCCTATTCCATTGTAAGAAATAGTCCATATTCGCAGTTGCCAAAAACTAGGAGTTTCTATTCCATACGTTTTTCTCCTAAATTATTACAGTCGCCCACTTTATCCTATATCATTACTTGTTTCCCCTTTTACCAAGTCATCATAACATATAAGCATTTTTTCTTTGTTTTTATTGAACTTCGTGGTGAAGTGCTATCGCTTTTTATTGATATCTTATCGAATTCTCGTTTGTTTTAGCGTATTGGGACAGTGTGTCAGTATTTAACTGCTTATATTTAGGCATTTTTGTGTGTTTATGGCGTTACCGTTTTTAAAAAATTACCTTGCAACAGTTGGTTTTTGTGCAAAGGTATCTGTAGTAATACTTTTAAGTTGTTGTTTCAACTTTTGTCTGATTTTCTTATCGTAGTGAATGCACTCGTTAGAGTCTAGAATTTTTTTTTAACTTATGTCTTAACTTACCTAAATAACGGCTTCAAGGAGCCACTCTATCTTGTATCTTTAGGATGGATGACGAAACTGCTTGGTGAGCTGGGGAATTCTACGCTATATCTTTAATGTATGTAGTCGTAGCGTGTCCTAGCGTGCTGGGACGTTTCGGATCCATCTATTGCTATCTAGTTTTATCTTAATATCGTTATCTTACCTATTATCTTTGATAATAACTTTATCTTAATATCGTTATTTTACCTATTATCTTTGATAATAACTTGAGCTTAATATCTTTAGCTTACCTATTATCGTTGATAATAACTTAAGCTTAATATCGTTATCTTGCCTATCATCTTTGATAATAACTTGAGATTTTACCTTATCTTTTTTATCTTCCTAACGTTTGGTATTTACGATCAGACGTAGGAATTATTTTTTGAATATTGAGTGAAGAAGCTAACCTGATGGTAGCCATGTAATTTGTTAGGTAAGTAATATAAGAAATTAGTAAGATGGTACTGTTGGTAAATTTGTTGATTCACAACCATGTCGTGAACAAGTTTTGATGTGTATTGTTTATTATACTAGAGTACCAGTACATAAGAATTTGTTAAAGTGCATAGTAACTTGCTCTTTTGGATATTTTAAAATTTGGGCATTTTCTTGCTAAAGAAAAACAATTGAGATGCAATGCTTATGTGCGTCTGCACTTAAAAACTGTAATATTAGCTTTAGTTTGTTACGTATTTCTAGTAGACGCCACGTTGTGCGTCAAAGTTATGTCACGTTGGCTCGTAGCCGTGCGTAACAAAAGAAAATCCAAAAAAACAACAGTGACCGGGCTCAATCGGAGAGTAGGGGAGGTTGTAGAAAGCAGACCAATCTAGAAGGGACGCGGCTGTCAGGAGTTAGTACCAGTACCTGCCATAGAGAAATTAGAATAGTAAACCTGAAAAAAAAACAAATTAGTCCTGCAAACCTGAAACAGAGAAAAAGCATAGCCTATGGATCAAGTATAAATTGTTCAGTACTTTATAGAATAAATAAGAGCAACTGTTTAGATATACTCTATAATCTAACAACAGTAATAGCAGTACAGAAAAATTCTGAGTACAAAGTGAGGCCATATTGGGGAGTAGCAGAAACGTTTCATCACACACCAATTAAACATAATTCAGGTAAAATGTAACAAAAAAATTATAAATAGGTAAGACATAATTACTCTAAGTAATTTAGTAAAATTTTTAGCAAAGACATAAATAAGTAGATAAGCACAATTGTTCTGAGTCATTCAGTAGTATTGATTTTTCTCTTTTTTTTTCTTTTATTTAAAATAGCATGCAAGTCTATGGTAAAAGGTCTCAGAACGCCAAAGGTATGGCAAAGCAACGGACAGGTATTTAAAGTAAAAACAAGTAGGAAATAGTTCAACTTACAGAAAGTCCTTCAGGAACGCTTCCTTGCATTTGAAGTGTGGGATTCACGAGGTCCTGCACTAGCGAAGCACTTCACTCTTGATTGGGAGGGTGCCGATGGAACCCATCACACGTCACCCCAATCACACCTACGTATTTCACTGGTGTTAGCAGCAGACATTATCACGCGTCGGAATTCGAATAAGATCGGGAGCTCTTTCTACCTCTGTAGGAGCAACAGTGATCACGGAATTTTGTTCTTCGTCCAACATTATACAAGAATTAAACACCTAGGAATATAATTGAATAGGTTATGATTACCAATTCAAACTCCGCGCCAACCACATAGACATTTAGAACGACCTCGTAAAAATGAAGATAGGTTCACAATAAAAAGCGATTTTGCAGATTTCACATTGGTTACGCCGAACGAGTAAATATTACTAATACACAAAACCACTTTAAAATACACTTAATTTTTTTGACATCTCGCAAGCAAGAACAAAACACGACCCTTTCTTGTTTATATCTAATCCTACTAGTACAACTTCTGATCGCCTACCTAGACTGTATATCCACATATTAATTACAGCGGGATTATTTATTAATGACAAGTGGAAAGTAATTCTACGAGTATTCCAATTTACAACTAAACCATCTTTTAAAATGAATACCGGCGAGTCAACTTGCATATCAATCTGAAAACTAGGCGGAAGTATTTACTTTATACAAACCGCGATCCAAAAACGATGTATTTTAAGAATTAAGTAGACTAAAAATGTTAGGCCACCAAAAATGCACGTTACAAGTTATAGTATACATGTTAGGCGACTTGTCGCATTTGTTCTAGTTTTAGTAGTGTTTTGTGCTCTCCGACAAATTTGTGCTGTCGATTATAACTGCACCACATTAAAGACGTGTGTGCATTTATAAATGTAGTTCATAAACAATGGAGCTACATATTCCGTTTCCTGGTAAATCGTAGGACGTGTTATCGGTTGAAAAAACCAGGTGGGGCCTAAAATAAACATTTTGTAGAATTTAAGTTAGGGTATATGTAGGTTAGTTAGAATTTAGATTTTAAGCTTTTACCGTGCTAACAGTCATTTTTTTTTTAAGATTTTTTTCTTTTATGACTTTGTCGCGATTGTTACATGCCGAAAATCGGCTATGTATCATTTTTGGGTTTGAGTTCGAATTTGTGAGTAAATTCCCGCCATTATTTCAAATAGACTTGTGAATTTCCGTAACTTGGGACAGTTGCGTCGGCGCCAGAGAATGCGCAAACGTGAAGTGGGGAAGGAAGTGCGCGTTTTCCGACACGACAGGGATTAGTGAACGAGACGTCGAACAGTGAAGTTCACCGGTGTCGTTTTATCTTGTCTTTTCTCTTAGAATTTAGTTTTCTCTATCGTACCTATTATCGTTCCTTACCTGGTTGATCCTTTATCGTACCGCTACAGAAAGAAGAGGGAAGACAAAACGAATCTGCCTTCAACAAGGGCGAAGCCCGACCCACGCCCAAAATGAAGTGAGTATGGTTCAACCGCAAGAATAACCGCAAGGTCTTGAAGAGCTCCACATTTTACGTGAGTACATTTTATCTTTTTTTTTATTGCGCCTCTGTATCACAATAAACATATTTGGTGTGATACAAATTTGAGACGCAATTGTGACGTAATAGCTTTGTTGGGTAATATTATGTACGTGTTTATTATGTTGCCAACTGTCGTAGTGGCTCTTATCAATTACGCTGGGACTTTAACGGTTATACCTTAGATTATAACAGTCGAGCATTATAACAAACAGCATTCAAATGTTATAACATAGGCACAATTCAAATAACTTAAAACTTGGCTTTTCTAAAATCGACACAGATCATTTGAACTTCGAAAACAAAGCAGTATTAAAAACTTGTTAATTAAATACAGAGAAATAGTGTACGATCTTAAAAAAAATGAATTTCATTAATAAAACACGAAATAATAACAAGACAAAATTCTAATTCATACTAAATCTTATAGATATCCACATGTACATAAATAGGGAGTATAAAAGCAAATACAAAAAATACTTGAAGATGGAATAAGACCTTCCCAAAGCCCATGAAGCGCACCAATATGGATTATTTAAAAAAATGGATAATAGTGGAAAACAAAAATAGAGAATAGGCACATATAATAGAAAACTTAATGAAAAACTATAGATGTCAGATATTCATTGCCCAACATTTTGACATTCTAGACCGATTAGGAAGAGCGCGGTACTATTTGACAATTGACTTAAGTCAAATGTTTTTTCAACTTCAACTTCATCGCAATTCAATCCGAAAACAGATTTCAACGTAATAAACTGGCATTACGAATATCTACGATTACCATTTGGTTTAAAAGACGCATCAGCCACATTCCAAAGGGTCGTGGATAACGTCTTAAAATATCTTCTAAATAATATTGCTAGTTTTCATGGACGATATATGTTCGGTCTATTTGTCGCACGTTGTCGTGTTTAATTTTAAGCTATTTTAAATTTGTAGTTGTAAATCAAATAGTAAAACTGCCATCTTTTGTTCCCTTATATCCTGTCGTAAAAATTCCTTGTGCATGGGTAAATAAGTTGAAAAAAGGGTAGTGAAAAACACTCTCTTATCGATATCGAAGCAGACAGTCGGTTCTTCGTTCGGTAAAAGTGAGTTTGTCAATAGTGCCGCCAACAGTCCACTTAGCTGAAGAGTAAGGAACTACATCTTAGAACAACAAAAAACCGCGGAGGTAAGTCGATATATAAATTTATAAGACCCCCCGCGCTGAACAATATAGTTATATACTCAACTACCTTGCAGCTTTCGACAAATTACAGGATACAGGACTAAAAATCCAGTTATACAAATCTGGCTTCCTTTGTAAAGAAGTTGGATTCTTAGGACACGTAATTACACCCAAAGGCATTAAACTCAAAACAAAAAAGTAAACGCAGTAAAAAACTTTCTATTTTCGCAAACAACTAAACAGATAAACTCATTTTTAGGATTAATCGGTTACTATAGAAAATTCATAAGAAACTTTGCTAAATTAACTAAACAGAATGTTTGAAGAAAAGTAAGTGTCAAAATCCAATAGAACCAAGAATTCCTAAATTGATATAATGCAAGAAAATATTATTAAACGAACTATTACTCCAACTCGACTTTTTAAAATCCTTCAATCTAACCACAGATGCTTCCAACTTTGCAGTAAGAACAGTACTTTCTCAAGGACCTGTAGGATCCGATATTCCGATAGCTTATGCATCAAGAATCCTGCAGAATGTAATTATAGTACTATAGAAAAAGAATTATGATCAATAGTATAGGCTACGAAATATTTCAGGTCATACGTACAAGGATGGTCCGATTAGTACTTAGCCTACAAAAGAAAAACGAAAATTTTGGAAAAGTGGCGATTTATTTCTCAACATAGTCTCTTTTTAACTCGATACACTTGACACAGCAATGTTCCAACTTCTTTAAGCAGTCTGAAAAATAGGTTTCCTCGAGGTCTGCAAAGCAGACCTCCGTGCCGACAATGACCTCCTCATTCGACTCAAATTTCTGTCCGACGACTGATTAGGTTTGGAAACAAAAAGAAGTCGCACGGGGCCAAATCTGGAAAATACGGTGGATGGTGCAGCAGTTTGTAGCCCAATTCGACCAATCTGGCAGTGGCGAGGGCAAATGCGCTTTTTTTCCGGAATGAGCAATCGCGGCATCAATCGCGTCAACAACTTTCTTATGCTCAAAATTTCATGCAGGATATGACCCACGCGGTCTTTTGAGATGCCTACTGTCTCTGCTATCTCGCGCACGTTTAATCGGCGGTCTGCCAATACGAGATCGTGGATTTTTGCCATGTTATCCTCCATGGTAGCCGTTTTCGGGACACCTGGGCGTGGGTCATCAAAAACCGACGTGCAACCACGTTGCCGATCACTTTTTTGTTGACAAAGGGGATACCATACTTGTTGTCCGGAATATAATCACTGATGTGTAAAAATTGTATGTCCTTGCCGATATCACTATATACATCGCCGTTTGCACATTGTACACAAAACTGTCTGTGTCAGTGTAAAGAAGAGATACTCCGGAACCACACAAGGGCTTCATGATGTTGTAGTGGAAGTCGTACATTTGACTTTTCGGCAAGTCCAACACTACAAAGCCTGCATGGAACGATTTGTCATAAATCATTTTAATGCGATTCATGTATACGATTCTCAAATTTTCTTCTAGGGTAGTACAGTTCTCGAAATTGGGTCGAACGATCAAGTTAGTTGCACATAACTTGTCACTAGCGCGTTATCAGGTGACGATCTACATGTCTACACATTTGTCCACGTTTTCCATGGTTTTTCCAAGTATCGAGTTATTCATGAATTTGAAAAAGTTTTTCTCAAACGCATTTTGCGCTTGCGCACGAAAACGTGTTCAAATTGATGTAGAACCCTAACCATGGACATTGATCAAACTTCAAAATATGGTGCATTGCAGTTAGTTCGAATCTTTGGGGTAGACATTGCTAGAGATTGCAATAGTGGATAGTATAATTCTTCTTGTTACAAAGTGTGACAAGTAACTTTGATGTCTTCGAATTGATGTATGGTAATTTAGCAATTTCGGGTCAAAATGGTAAATCGTTGTACTCGTCTTGCAAGGATTCAGGGTACTCTAAGTCAATGCTCAATACATACCCTTTACTTCTTTTAGCGGGAATATTCAATATTCTACAAGGAAGAGTGTTTATATCTTGCTCGGCCAACCACTTAAAGCTGCGTTTGGGTAGATACTGAGACATGGCCCACCCGTACAAATTGTTGACGTCCATGTACACCATGAAGCTCGACGGAATATTTGAATTAAAATCGTCCATATATTTATTATCTTCACGGGCAAACCTTCCAATATATTTTACCGGCCGACTTCGTATGCAAATGTATTTTTAATAATTTTAAATAAGCAGTTCTATTATTATATCCAACAAATTCTTAATGCAACATTTAAAATATTAACGAATTTTAATGTAAGAACTTGCCAAAACAAAAATACGAAATCAAGGACAAGGTTCTACTACTATAAAACGACAGTTTGATGCAAGGTGTGTGCTACAATTTGTTATACAATAATTAAAACAATATATGCAATATAATTTGACTTGCTATCAACTACAAGATTAATATTGTCCAAGCGACTTTATACAGCGATTAAAATAACATTCTCTAGAGCCAAAATGTGCAACGAACTAATTTCAATTAAAACGACATAAAATATAACTTTGATGTATCAACGGCCTTCGATACAAGACGATACATAACATTCTAAAAGAATAATTCCCTTTCTTTTGTTACGGGCAAACCAGTTAGGTGGGTTTTTAATAGTTTGTTGTTTCTATTTAACGAAAACAACCCAAAGCTTTATATCTTAAAATATATTTTTATTGCAATATCTTGACAAATATTGGATTTATCGAACGTCAATTTAACTTTTAAATAATAAACCGGTTTGAAACAAGACTTCAAAAATAACTCAAGAATTAGCTTCATAGCTAGTTTCATTTAAAAGATAAATTATTTTCAGAGAAGTAAAAAATAAAGATAACGTTCTCACAATTATATAGTACGATTTAATGTAAAATACTTGGAAAAATATTCTTCTAAACAGATTCGGACCTAAGAAAAATTTTGGAGCCCCGGAAACGTTGTAGACTTTAATTTAACAAAAGGGTATAAACAGGAAATGCTTTCGTGTAGCTATTTGATAACATGTGCACATGGTCGAAATAGGAATGGTCGAATTGAGGCACTCGATAGTCGAAAATAGGTTAAATTGCAATGTATTTCTTTTCTCTTTATCTAATCCTTTCTGGTTATTCACGGAAAATGTCATTTAAATGCTTTAGTTAAACTATCTATAAAGATTGCTTATATGTAAAATAAATTGCTAACCAATAAAAATAATTAAATTTCCTATCATCTCTCTAACATCTTAAACCGCTTAAATGGTCAAAAACTGGCACACTCACTCTACTGTGAATTTTAAACTCTAAAATTCTGGAAGTAATAATTAGTAAATGAGATTTCAAAACAAAAATTTACTGAAATTAAAAATAGTTTGGCCTTTGATTAAATTCATTAGACAGTAATTGTCTTTTAAACACAATTTGCATTTTTGGTCATTGCTTTCAGCAATCGTCTTAGCTTGACCGATGTATTTTTTGATGAAACCAAAAAATTATTAGAATTAGTTTTGTATATCGAATATTAAAAATACGCACATGCCCTAAAGCAAATAAGAAATGAAGATACTTTAACAAAATTTATAATTTAGCTTTTCAAGAACTGCGGGTACTATACAATAATACTAGGAGCGGTAGAAAAGGATCTTGCTCACGCTACATAAGTTCTTGATAAATATAAAATTTTATATATCATTATCCTAGCACTCAACACCAGGATATGGAAAATATGGAAAATCTTAGTTGTTTAAAACAATGAATATTCATTTTAAAATGATTCGTGTTAACAAAATTTATCAACTGGAACCATAACTAATTTAAAAATCGACTGTCCTATTACTACTACTACTAAACACACAATACTTAAAAATGATTAATAAACCATAGACGAGCATAAGCCACATACGGATAAATTCTACAAAATTTGATAGTAGTTTTAAGGGGTAACAAATTCACAAACTAAACTGCTTAATAATCATCATCTCATCAACTTGTGCTACAGTGGAAAGGCGTTTTCTTTACTTGAAGCAGATTGAAACTGATTGGCAAAATATAATTACAGAAGGGAATGGCCAAATGAGCCAAAGAATCTTGATTGAAAAATAATATTTAACTAAATTAATAAATAGACATCTGTTTTATGACAAGTTTACAAGTATAAAGGGAAGAAAAATTGATAATTCTTTTAACAATTTAAAAATAAAACTGTGTAAGTTGTACTGCACTTCCTTAGCGTGTGCTGTTTATTTATGTTTTTTAATGTAATATAAGCATTTTTTTCAATATTTAAGCGTATAGAATGTGCTTCAACTGTTCTTGGAGTCACACACTGCCGCTGTGATATAGTAAAGATGGTAAAACGGTACAATTTAAAAAACGTGGAAGATAACATGTTACGTCTTAAGTGAATTAACCCGTAATATGCCTTTTTGTGCGGCCGATATAGAAAACGCGTGTTTTCGATTATTTTTCAGCTCAGAAAGTACGTTGTGGTTGAGCTAGTGATACAAGAGCTCAGAAAAACGATCGCCTGGTTCAATTGTGAACAATTACAATAAAAACAAACTAAGCATGTTACATCAGTGGCCATGACAGTACTGTTTTTATCTGTCAATAAGTTCTTGTGAATTAATTGTTACACGTTTGTAAATTATTTAAAAATTTAAATATTATTGTACGTCTATTATTGTCAAATTATTTGTGGATGCACAAAAAATTTTTGTACGCACCACAATCGGAAAGCGTCTTTACAGGGCTCGCATGCTTTCAGGGCTCCGACTACGGCATCGTCCTGAAAATCGCATGTTTGCTCTGTAAAGTACCACTTTCCCAGCTAAGCACTTAAATAGCCAATAATTTATTGGATAACCAGTTTCCACTTTGTTATATTTAATAAATTTATTATTTTTTTATTATAAGTAAAAAATTACTCCCATGGTTTCTTAGATCTGGTAAATAGGTTCTAAATTATTAGTTACATTGCAGGTTTGGATTGATCTAATAAGTGTAAATATGCTAAACTTGTCTCGGGGATTTCACACTTGGGAAAATTATGTAGATTTTTATTGTGCCTCGAATTATTTCGGACTCACCTAGAGCGATTGTGTTTTGGTCGGAGTGCCATTTAGTACACGTTTTTTAATATAGTGATCTAATTATCGTTCCCACTCTCTATACTTTATCCTTTTAGAGCACTACTAGAACTGGAAGATCCATGTGACTAAAATCTTATGAGAACCTGGACCACCACTTCTTGAAATTCGACTTCGTCGCCTAAGAACGAAAATGTAACAAACCCGTTATAACCTTGGCATAGAAATTTGCATTTCTAAATCAAAATTTATTATTTAAGGGTAATGGCTATTTAATATGTGTAGCAAACCTTGACGCAGCGTGGAGATCCATGTTAGAAAAAATTATCAAAAGTAGTAGCATTATGAACCAAGTAGAATCTTAGAGTATGAGAACAAGAAACAGATAAATATGGCATTTCTTCACTTTTAAAACTTCAAAACAGACTTTCAGTACTTAAGCGATAAGATTTAGACAGACAGACTCACTGATTGATCTATAAAACAGCTAACTAGTAAAAATATTATTAATGGGAGGTCAGAGAAAGGACTTTATAGTTTACCTTATGAGAAGATATTAATGAAGCATTAATGAATAAATATGAAGACAACGAATTGGATGCACCGAAACATGAAAGTGTAATCTCTTAAGTGCTTAAGTGAAACACGACTTTGCTGAAAAGTCATCTCGAATAAATTTTTTTTCAATGTCGGTTCTGCAAAAGTCTTTTCAATTCAGAGTTATTTCGAGGCTGCATTTTTACTTTGACCATTGATTTGAAGAGTTTCGAGATTGTCAGTTTTGTATTTTCTCAAAAAATCTTATTTCAAAATGAAGACCAAATTTGCTTTTGTTCATAACCGAAATAAACCCAAGAAAATTATTTATATTATAAATAATCCGACATCAATTAAAAGCAGCATCATTAGGTCTTCAGTCCTGGAACTGGTTAGACGCGTACCCTCATTGTTTCCTATTCCGTGCTAACCTACACATTTCCCTGACATTTCCAGTCTGCATCTTTCACTATTTGCGTGTAATAGTCTGATCTAGATCTACCTCTATCTCTTTTTCCTATCTCTGAATGTAGTATATCCCGCACTATTCCCCAAAAATACCCTAGAACGTATCCTGCCCTTCTATTTCTCCTATATTGTTTTCCACAGATATCTTTATTCCCCTACTATTTCCATAACCTCTTTGTTATTAACTTTGTCTGTCCATGTCATCATCCTCATAAATCTAAAGCACAACATTCCAAAATGCCTCTACCGTTTTTCTGTCTGCTTCTCCTACTGCCCCTATTTCATAGACGTACTGTACTGTGCGCCACACATATGCTTTCAACAATTTTCTCCTTGTTTCTATGTTTGTTGTCTTCGAACTTAGCCGCTGCTTTTTCTTTTTAGATGCAGTTCGGTTCCCCTTCTATTGTTTACAAATATATACCCTATTTCCTAGATATTCAGTAGTATGTGAAAGGGTTTAAGCAGCTTACGGCTACCAAGATCCCCGACACTTGAACATTTGTCAAATTAATAGTTTACCAATATATCCTTTCGCACAATCAACATTAGTTGAAAATATTTAAAAACCAACACCTGTAGTTGATTATAATAATTATCAAATTTAAGTGCAATTATTTTTTTCGCCATTAGGTGTTCCATCTTGAAACTGGTTAGACGCGTGCGTACCTTCACGTATATCTATTCTGAGATAGCCTACACCGTTACCTAAAATTCTTACAGCCTAGATAGAGCTCGGTTTCCTTATTGCTTTTTCATAATTAGATACCCTATTTCACCAACATTCAGTGGTATGTGAAGGGGGTTAAGTAGTCTGTGGCTACCAAGAATTAACAACGATCAGATATAAAAAATCTAAGCAAGATTTACTACAATTTGATAAAGTAATTTAAAGTTGAAACAACTAAATAAAAAGAATAAATAATTCTAAAGGAAATAGGCAAAATTGTGGTTATGATCATGAATTTATGTGTAAAGTTTTGAAATAGAGTAAAATACCTGATTCAATATAGTTTAAGAATAGATAATGTGCATCAGAACATATAGCGATAAGTTAGATTAGAGTTTTTCATGTAAACAAATAACGTATTTGTATTATTAGATAGTAGTAGTAAAGAAACACCATATAATTTTGTTTTACAGGTAAATATTAAATACTTACTGTTGTAGCAAATTAGTAAAAATTTGTATCATTTCCTTTCATTTAGAAAGATATCTATGACATACCAAAACATCTGGATGTTACCAACAATTAAATGGAATTATAACGCTCTGTATTCTTTAATTCCAAGAAACAAAATAACCAAAGTAAAAAAGAATTAATGGCAAGTGACTCAAATTCAGCCACGAGGGCATCCTGCCGACGGGTTTGGGGCTCATGAGGACAGGAGTAGCAAAGTTGTAATATTTAATACAGACACATTATGTCCATCATCATTTTGTTTTCGACCTTACTTAAGGTCGGTTTGACGCAGCTCTAACTTCTTTTCTAATCTGTGCTAATCTAAAAAGCTCTACACTCAAAAAAATATTTACTTCAAACAAATATAATAATCTTTTTTTAAGTATAGCGTAACTTCATATATGAGCAAAGATACTGTAGTATTATTTCAAGCACATTGTTTATTCAAGGTCCAAGATCATAAGTTACTTCAATCAAATGCTGTGTATATTTAATTCTAGGTGGCAGTAAGTTTTAAAATAAATAAATGTATTGTCTTTTAATGAGAGTTCTTAAATCTTGAGGCTAGTAAGTATTATATTTAATTTAAATACATGTATTTCTTCTTTTCAGAGAGCAGTATTTTTTAAACAAGTACTTTAAGATCTTCAAAGTAAGGAACGGTAGTTTTACGTATACTAAAGGATTGTCTTAAGTCAAGTATATGGATAGTTCCCTAAAATATATCCTATATTTAAGTTAAAATGCATTATCCTCTAACTGAATAGAGGTTAATTTAAAAGAGTGTACCATATATTTTTAAAAATGTATTTAATATTCAATTTGAGAATACCTTAAATTTCTTTCAAATAAAATTTATCATTAAAATAAGTATACGAATTAAAAAATATATATACAGCGTGTCTCGTAAATATAGCAACAAAACAACAAACAGAAGGTGCGTAAGTATACCTCCAAATATGAAAAATAGTTTAAATAAACTGATAACAATGAATCGCTTTTGATATCAAAGGTGTTGAGAAATTATTTCTTTTAATATTTTTCCAATATCTTTTAAAATATCAAAGGTATTGAAATGAGATTCAGTGAACTTATAACACTTAAAAATACACTTATTTGTTTTCTACAAGTAATTTTTAAATATTTCATAGGTGCAGAGATAAAAGGGAAATCTGAGATGTTTAGCCCTATAACTTCTACGTCACTGGTAAAAAATAAATTTTAGGTACAGTTTGTTAATGCCTGAAATAATCTACACAAAAAATGTATATTTGGTAAAGAACTCGAAAGTAAGTGGTTTTCGAGAAAATGACAATATAGTTATTATAGTTTTTATCCAGATATACATTTTTCGTGTAGAATCTTTCAGGTATTAAAGACATGCACCTAACGTTTTTTTTTGCCAGTACCGTAGACATCTATAAGAGAATAATCTCAAATTGTACTTTCTTCTACGCCACTTAGATAAATAAAAATTATCATAAGTTCATTGAATCTCATTTCAGTATATCGTAAAGAGATATTGGCAAAAACATAAAAAAGAATTTTGTCAACATTTTGTATCTCAAAACGACGCATTTTTAAAGATATGTTTATAGAAACTTTTTTCATATTAAGAGGTATACTTTCACCTCCTGAAGTTTGTTGCTATATTTCGGATACAATAAAAGTGGTGTGGAATTAAATAAACGTGGTTGGACTCACTCTCGGATTTTTAACGATCCCCTACAGCAGCTTCCTCTAGGACACTCCTTATCGGTGGCTAAAAAGAAAGACATTGTCACTTAACTACCACAAGAAGACTGTGCAGAAGATGAGCAGTTTTCTTTTTACAAGAGCATTTTATAAAATACGGCAGAAGTTGTTAAAGGCCTGAAGAAAATAAAGCCTCCTGTTATTGTTTGGACGAGCACTGTGGTCTTCATGTATAAAAATGTTTCAAAGGTAGCAAGAATAACGAAAAATGTTTTGAAACTTTATTATTATTTTTTTAAAATAAGGATAGGGTTAGTAAAGCTTGAAACGTATTTTTTCTAATGGGCTCAGCTAGCCTCACGCATGGGTGCCAGTAAAACGAAGTCTTCCGACGTAACTAGGGTCTATTCCTTGGGTAGAGCTATGAGCAATGGGGGTAAGTCGAAATCTGTTGGGGGTCACACTCAAACTAAAACAAATAGGCGCCACCAAGTCCAGATTAATTCATGTTAAAAGCATAGCATATTTCTAAGGGCGGACGTGGAGACCCAAAGAAAAAAGATCGCCTTCGGTGACAAAAACCTGTCTTAACAGAATAAGACGCTGTTCCTGTAAGAAAGAATAATAATTAAGTCAACATAGAAAATGGGAACACTGTGTGTGTCCCTCAAATATGCCTAAAAAAATAAAAGAATATTTTCTACATAAGGGTGGCATCAAAATTCAACTCTTATTGCCTTTTTGGGTTGCTAGGTTTGATCACACTTGATCAAAATAAAAACTTTAAACTTAGGTTAATAATTTACTAGAAAGAATTCCTTTAACTTTAAATAAAATTGAATGCAACAAAATTAAATAATTACTTGTAGTAGTTTGGAAATTTAAGATAAGGTTTATCAATCTGTTTCTAGATCAAGAATATTAGAACAAACTATAACTTGTTACATTAATGGTTTTTAACCCATTCAGATCTGATTAGGTCTATTACATTGTCAAAATTAAAATACAAAATATTCTCGTTAAGTTACATGTGCTAATTTCAGTTTAAAATGAAAATGTTCATAAAGATATTCTCGTCTTCAAAGTTGGTAGTAATAAAATACTAAGCATCTGCTTTCATAAATACAAGTGTCAGCAGTATATCTCAAACAAACAAATGACGTAATTTACACATGTTATTTTAAAGTGAAGCAACGTGTTGTTCTGACAAAATAAACAGTGAATTTTAAGTTTGGCGCTGGGAAATCCAGCTTAGCAACAGATAAAGTGAATAACAAAATCGTATTTATACGTATCAAAATAAAATAGCGTGTTTCCTGAGTGGAACACAATTGAATTTCTTAAAATTACTACGAACCAAACAAAACTGCTTTCATAGGCTGAAATAGGATTTGCATCGTCATGCGGAATTAACTGCTACATCCTAACAAAGTAGTATCTTGGCTCGGACCAACAAACGATCTCCTGTTAATTAGATCTGCTTTCCATCCTCTAAAAGTCTGTGTTAAATTGAAGTGGTTTCTTAACGTTGATTCACAGTTCTAAGTTATTATTGTTTAACTTCTCATCGCCTAAGTGTTGTAGTGTTTCGTCGTCTAATCTTGGTTTGCGCGTTATTCAGAAAATGTTTCACTTAATCAAACCGACCCGCAGGTCGCTGGCCATTGTTCTCTTAAACATGCTGCTGCCTCTTTTACCTATGGCCAAGTGCCTATCTCGTGCTCTCGTACGATGGGAGGATCCCAAAGGGGGGGGGGGGTTGTCATTCCTCTCTACGCGCTTGCGACTGGGTGTGAAATACACCGCCATCCAAAACAACTAGACTAACGAGTCGAGATGCTGTCACAATGTAATATTCCAATTGCAAAATGCATCATGACTCCACTTAACAAAGGTGTTTAACCATTGTCGCACCTTAAATGAAGCGAATTATGAATTCGAAAATAAAATTGTTACAAGCTTTAGTAAAATCAAATATTTTTGAACAGTTTTATTAAACTTAATATTATTTTTTGAAAATAAGAACTAAACAATGCTTGAGTTCGGTATAAAATAGATATTGAATATTATACTATTGACTAATAAAACAGTTTACATTCTATTTTCTTTGAACCACAACAATAAAATATATGTCTCTTAAGTGCCACATCAAATTGAAACAAAAGATACACCCCATGTTTAAAATCAAAATAACTCCCAAACAAAGCAAAAAAGTATGTGTATGACCCATACATTGGTTTGGTTTGTACTGACAATGTATATAAACATTAGAGCAATGTTGTACAATATTAAAATCAAAGTATAACATTTTTCGGCAGATTGCAAAAGCTGGAGCTGTGTTGACTTGTATCATTTTAGAACCTCCACATATACCTAGCACATTTACAACAATAACTAAAACGAAAACAAATGGATCATAAAATTTTATATTGCAAACAATATGTTTCTGCATATGAACAGCGAGTAATTTTTAATAATAAAATTAAATTTGTTCTCTAACATATTGGCAAAAAAACTAATATCTAAGTACAAAATAAAAATACCATATAAATTATGGAAAGCTAAACTTTAAAAATACGTCAAATAGTAGTTCTTGAATTGGTAGTCCAACATAACGAGTTGCTGTGGATTCCGCATTCCGTGAATCTTGGAACTTTAGTCAAGAATTCAGCCAAATCAAAATCTGGAACTATTTCCGTGTTATCGGCCACCTTTCGATCTTCATATTCTGTATTTTCTTAATCAACGTAGGTAACTGTAGATGCAGCAGCAATACTGTTAACCGCGTATTCATTTTCTTTGTTCTAAAATTTACAATAAACAGTGTCTTTGAAGAAAAATTATTATACCTGTTCTTTTAATTGGTTCAACTTTTCTTCAATCAATTTTCTCATACCTAATGATTTTGAAATAAGTTCTTTTAAATCTGCATTTGTCAGGCTTTCGAGTACCTCAACACGACATATATCTTGATCTATAAAAATTAGTTAACACTGGTGTAATTCTTTGAAACGATACAACATATATAAGTTATCAAAATGCAATGTGAACGAAACAGATGAACACGTTTCCATAAAGGGTGTTTTGTTTTCATTATCACTATGGGCATCTTGGAAACTGCTAGAGACAGAGACGCTCAAATGGGACAAATAATGCAGCGTTGACTGTTGATATCGAATGTATAAATATAATACTCAAAAAGTTTATCGATTTTGTGCAATACATAGCCTACACTTTCTAACAATAGAATGTATTGCTGTTCTACTAAAGTATCATATAAATTTGCTACTCTAGTAGAATTTTTATTGCATTCAATGTAACAAGTTAATATATCGAACACTATAATTCATTTTAGCAAAATAGAACTTATTTATTAGTAATGGTGTGTACAAGAACACAAATGACAGTTCAAAATCCAAATTGCGATTGTATATGGGTTTGTTTTATAGTTTTCATGGAAAGACTGATAAATATATGAACAATAAAACGAAAAACCTTAACATTTCCGCCATTTGCAAAATAACTCCATCATGTGGTATATCAGCAAAATCGGCAAAACATAAGCTATTAAACAAACTCATAGTCAACTATGCATTTCATTAAAAAAGATTGAGGTTCTGTACATATTTATAAAACTAAAAATAATAAAATTTACGAACCACACCCTCTTATTCAGCATAGGAATATCTGCAAGTTTTATATTTACATTATTTCTCTAACGTCAATAATAAAGCCTACAGGTGGATTTGAAAAAAATGCCAAATTTGGTTTTTTCAAAATATCCAGATATCCGTAAATTTTTTCTAAAGCATAAAAGCACATTCGAGATCAACAGACAAAACCGCATGACTTTTCCCATTTGAGCGTTTTTGTATATTTCTAACAGTTTCCAAGATGCCCATAGTGATAATGAAAAAAAAAATTCACCGTGTATGGAGCATAAAGGTAACAGAAATTTTATTTTAAACAACATTTTATTCTGTAGTAAAATTTCAATTTAAAATTGGGACACCATTTACAAAATGTACACCACAAAATATTAAGCTTTTAATTATCAGCAATTCATCTGAATCAATTACAAAATGTTGATTCCAGTATAATTTCCTTCATATAGCAATTGTGTTTTCGGCAGTAATGAACAGAGATAGGTACTTTTGAATTTAAAAATATAAGATGTGGATTGTTTTAATGTTATCTGCGACTTGCCTTTCATAAAATCGAGCACAACTTAAATATACATGTTAATCCAGAATTTAACTTACCCACAAATGTTTTTATTACCTCTTCGGTACAATCCCAGGTACCTAAAATTATTTTAATGTCAACACTCTCAACACTCTCCATATTTCATATAAAACTGGACACCACATAAAACATTTTCAACGACATAGCACGTATATAATCAGGAATGAACACGATTATAGACGCATTTGAAAGGAAGAGGGTACATTCTACCAAACGAATACACTATTGTACTTAACTTAGGAATATGAAAGATGGTACACTTACCCCAAGAATACTTAAAAACAGTCATTTCAATTAAGAACATTATATACTAAAATCAATTTCTGCGTTGTAATTAAACTAAGTGATCAGGATTTCTTCAGTTTAAGAACGTAATTTCTTTAAATTGATCACAAGTAACTTAATTCAAGTATAAAATTTAAACTTATCGTAGTTTTTAATAAAGCATTTGAATGAACTTGTTTCGAGAAAAGTTTCTTAAAGCAAGAGAACATTTCCTTGGATTAAGATTATTATTTTAAGAACAGTGGTAACTTCACTATAAGAATAGATTTTTTTGTGTGTACATACCCTTCACAACCTAAATTTCTAATATTTTGACTAATATAGTTTGGTCTAGGTCTTCCTATATCCTTCTATCTTTTTCCTATCCAGCTGACTACATAGATATTAGCAACCTGATGGTTGTTAAAGAACTCTAACATGTTTACATGATTACCATTTATAAGGAAATGAAATATAACCTGGTTATCCGCTTCAAAAAGGAAAAGTGTTAAATTATATGTTATGGTAAGGCCTAAGCAACGAATCGCTGCCAACATGCCAGACCGCTACCTAATTGTGAGTTATGTCATGGTGACGTTTATTAAATTATATGTTATGGTAAGGCTTAAGCAACGAAACGCTACCAACATGCCAGACCGCTAACTAATTGTGAGTTATGTCCTGGTGACATTTAGTTAACTGATTTTTATTTTTTTTTGTTTTGTTTTCGAACTTACTTAAAGTCGGTTTGACGCAGCTCTAAATTCTTTTCTATTCTGAGCTAGTCTAAAAAAGTCTACATACCCTTCACAACCTAAATCTCTAATAATTTGACTAATATAGCTTTGTCTAGGCCTTCCTACTTTATTTTTATTTGGTAGTCTATAATCTAAGACTTTACTAAATAGTCCCTCATGTCTTAACTGGTGCCCTATCATTCTATCTCTTTTGACCTTTAATTGTTTCCACATACACGGTTCCTCCCCTATCCTTCTATAAACTTCCTCGTTTGTTACTCTATCTGTCCAACTAATCTTTAACATTCTCCTATAACACCAAGTTTCAAAAGCTTCTATCTTTTTCTTATCTACTTCTTTAATTGTCCAAGCCTCACTACCGTATAGTAGAACGCTCCATACGTACGACTTTAAGAAACTTTTTCTATTATCTAAACTAATACTATTAGTTATTAGTAAGTTTTTCTTTTTTAAAAACATTTTTCTAGCTTGACCTATTCTAGCTACTATATCCCTTCTTCTACGTCCATCCTTTGTAATTATACTACCTAAATAGCAAAATTCATCTACCTCCTCTAACTCGGTATTATCTATTTTTAATTTTGGTTTAGAACTAGGCTGTAACTCACTTGTCATTATCTTTGTCTTTACTGAGTTAATTCTCATACTATAGTTACTCCGTAGTATCTCATCTAAAATATTTAAAAACTCTCCTAACTCTTTTCTAGACTCTGCTATAATGGCTATATCATCTGCAAAACGTAACATGTCTATTTTCTGTCCCTGTACACTAATACCTATCTCTTTTCTCTCTCTGGCTAAGTTTAAAGCTTCCTCAATATAAACATTAAAAATCAAGGGAGACAGTATACAACCCTGTCTAACACCATTTCTAATCTTAGCTTCCTTTTCTATTTCATCAAATCTAATTACTACGCTTTGGTTTTATATAGACTGTAAATAATTTTCTATCCCTATGAGAGATTCCTATTTTTGCAAAACCCTGAACATAACAATCCAATTAACCCTATCAAATGCTTTTCTAAATCTACAAACGCGAAATGAGTCTTTTTATTTTTTGGTAACCTTTTTTCGATAATTACCCTAATCATTAGTATCGGTTCTCTAGTTCCTCTGTCTTTACGAAAACCATATTGGTCTTCACCTAAATAATTCTCAGTCAAAGCTTCTACTCTATTTTTAATTATTATTGTTAGTATTTTGGAAGCATGAGAAGTTAAACTAACCGTTCTAAAATTCTCACACCTATCAGCTCCTGACTTTTTTGGGATTGGGATAATAATATTTTTTTCGAAATCTATTGGAACCTCACCTGTGTCATATATTACATTTACTAGTTCATATAATCTGTCTAAAGTTTTCTGACTTGCATATTTTATTAATTCCGCGGGAATATCGTCTATCCCTGGCGCTTTATTTAATTTATGATTCCGAACAGCGCTATCAAATTCCTCTCTTAATATTGAGAACCCTATTTCTACATCCTCTTCTTGGTCGTTCTCTAACTCATCTATATCGTCTCCCTTATATAAATCTTCTAAATATCTTTTCCATCTATCAGCTACCTCAACTTTATTTATTAGAAGCTCATTATTCTCGTCTCTAATACCATTATATTTTTTCCTATCTTCCCAAAAACTTTTAACTGCTCTGTAAGCCCTGTCTGTCTTACCTACTCTCAAATCATCTTGTATTCCCTTACAATTCTCCTCCATCCATTTATTTCTAGCTTTTCTACACTCATGTACTATCTTATTTCTAACAATATGTCCGAATCTACTATATTTTGTATTGCGATATATCGTTTTACTTCTGCGTTGAAATGCCCTGCCAAATATTTTATGATTTGTTTATCCCGTAAAGGAGGAGCTAATTGTTTTGCTACGCTAAACTTTTCTATAGCATATAACTCCCGCGTCATTCCTGTATCTGAATTATATTTCCCATGCTCAGGTCGTTTTTAACTTTATCTTGTTGATTAACCCCCCAAAAGTGTCGTAAAAATTTTTGTTCGAACTGTTCAAATGTTTCTACCTTGCTTTCTACTAAGTTATACCACATTTCTGCTCCCCCTTTTAACATCGATTTTCCTAAGTTGAATTTATATTGCTCGTCTGTTGAGCCCTGTGCTAACATTTTAATATTTTTCAGAAACATTTTTGGATTTAATTTACCGTCCCCGTAAAATTTTGTGTATTGGTCTATTAAAAGATTCGGTTGAATTAACATCATGGGTTCCCTAACATTAAAATTTCTTAAATTAGTTTTTAAATTACCTATTTCCCGATTTATCGTCCTGGATTCTGTTTCACAAGTTCCTTCAACGTTTTGTATTTTGGTATCTAGATTTGCGAGTTTGTCGTTTGTCTCATGTCTCATGTCTCTTGTTTAGATTTTAGCATTCCTACATGATCCCATACACAGTCGATTTTCTCCGTATTTCTCACAATTTTCTTTTGCATTTGTGCTCTCATCTCCGTAATTGTTTGGTTGGTTTTCCTTAATCCACCACTCATACTTTTTATTTCCTAGCCTAATTTTTCACTATTTTTGTCAATTTTTGTAGTCATGTTTTTCATGGCCTCTTCATTTTTGTCCATTTTATTGTTCAGTGCCATTAAAATCTCCATCATCTTAGCTTCTCGTGAGGTCTGTTGTTCCTCGCTAGAACTCCGCTCAAATGTCCTTTCCTGGATTATACTCTCTTGGGATCCTCTTTCGATTTTTGAAAAATTATATTTACACTAAATCTTAAATACTAAAATAAATTTGCCTAAATTTAATTAATATACCAATTTTTCTGAATTTTCTCATTTTGGTGATCTTTCTCAAATTACAATTCTTTAATTATAGCCCCAGTTTAATTTAATAATTTTATTTTGTTATATTCAAGTCCCACGGTTGGATTGTCAAATTTATTTGATTTTATTCGAACCCCAGGCTTGGGCAACCATTTAAAATTGATATGATATGCCGCACGCCGATGTAATAAACGTCCAGTTCCTTGCTGAACGCCACGGCTCTGTGTTTTTTCTCTAATCTTCCAATTTAATTATGCCACGGCTAGCCCAGTTTGATTTACACAGAGTGCACAACGTTACGATGATCAATTTAATTTACCCCTTTAATTATTACCTGTTTGAATTGATAAAACGAAGTTAACCAATATACGTATAATGAATGAAAATAATATCTACACTTCACAATTTTGTAATCCTTTAAATAAACCCTTCAATTAATTAATATTATTTGAATCATTTATCCCAAAAATTATATCCTTTTAATTTAATTTAAAGTCACCAAAAACAACACCTTTTACTAAAAAAATCTGGAACGTTCAAGACTCTTTTTATGCTTATCACGTAAATTTCAACGTATTCAATATTTTTGACTCCTTACAAGTTTGAGAGAAAAATAATATATTCAGTGTTTAAATTTAAATTTAAAAAAATTCCTTATACTAGTTAGCCCTGACCTGTGATATCCTGATTTGCTGTTGCGTGTTGTGGATCAACACTCTTTTTATTATCTTCAATCGAAAACCAATGCTCTGCTTTGTGCTGCTTCACGTACGTTTGAACCAATAGTTTTGTTACTCCTTCTTTCCAAAATTCACCTCGTGCTTTCCTTTATATTACAAACTGTATTTCTGAATACCAGACTTATATCCTTAGAATTCGTAGTTTTCTTAGATACCTTTTAGAAGTCGTAGTTTTCTTAGGGACTCCTTAGAAGTCGTGAATTAGAATTATGTTTCTTAAGGACACCTTGAAAGTCCTACATTATTATTATTATTATTCTACTCACGTTTTCTGCAAAAACGGCAAAAGCTTTTTCATATGTCTTCAACGTCAACTATTATGACACAACACTACTTTTCACAATAATATAATTTAAAATTAATTTATTTGAAGCGTAAATATTTGAGTAAGAGCATTGCAGGTTCGACTTGCTTCAAATTGAGACTGCCCTTTCTTATCAATTCTGGGCGTTTCATAACTTTTGCTATCTACATTTGGATTGGTTTGTCCAAACAGCCTTACAACCAACCATGTTTGTTTTGGATATTCCTAGGCTTTTCAAGTTGATTTCTGACGAAACTATACTGAAGTTCCGTATCATGTTGGTATTTGCTATTGTTTTACGATTTTTGACCGCCTGTTCTGTTATTATTGTTGGACTATCATTTAGCTTAAGTCTGTTGTTTATGTAGATAAAGCTTTTGAAGAATTGAACAAAATAACTAATGTAATATAAGTGATGTTTTCGTTTATGTCTTTATTTAAAACTCATCTTTGAAAGTGCGTTTCTTAGCAAAGCGCTTTATTATTATTCCTTCTTTATCACAAACGTAACTGCATGAAGATTTACCAGGTTTTATCTTATCTTATGCGTATATATTTTATAAACTTATTGAACACTTCTTGACGTATTTTAATTACATGTATAATTATTTCTCTGCTAAATACGCGTTTTATTATTAGAAGATATGCTTACTGGCATTGATTGAAGTTAATTGCGGTCCATATACAGGGTGTTAAATGTTTGCTGTTACATAATGTGCGAATTATTTATTTTCCTGCTAAATAAATGCAGTTTTCTTATTCCTATTGCTATTTACAGTTACTACGCGACCCTTACGACTGAATATACCCCTAAACAACCCCTTATCACAGCATTATATATATATATATATTATATATATATATATATATATATATTGATGAGAAGGAGACACAATTTTGGTCAATAAGGGCAAAATTCAAATTCGCAGTAATTAATCATGAAAGCGTAAATTTAAATTTTCGTTAATAACGCTCGGTGCACGAGGTTACATTTTTGTATTAGCTACATGGGTGGATATTTCATGCATGTCTTTCATTCTCTCAAAGTTTAAAACATTAAAAAACTGTTGAATCCAGAATTAGTTCGTGGCTCCAGAGTTCAAAGGTCAGACTAGCTTTTAAAATTTGTGTTTTTCTGCAAAGGACTTTATGAAAATATTTAAATAAGCATTTTATATTTAATAATTTTATGGTGAGAAGTGGTAGCTTTAAGGTTTAACTAGTTCAAAGATTCATTTAAGAAATTCTTTATAACAAGGGGCAATTTACACGCAGCTTAATAGCAGATGCAGTTTTAAAGAAGTAAGCGTGGTAGTGAGAGCATTCTGTAAGCACACTGCAAGTTCTGAGTAAATGTGTAAGTTGAAACTTTAGTATTTTTTTGTATTTTGTGTGATTTATACTGCACTAATTTTTATTTTTTACTATATTATTATTGTTTGTACATATTTGAACTCTAAAATTTTTTAGTAAAGGTAAATATACTAATCAATTCGAGCTGGAGCCTTTTTAATTCTACCAGTTGAAATAGTGGAAGATGTGGATTCTTAAATTTAGCTTTGAGATTCTGCGTCTCTTGTGTGTTTGAGTCATAATATTATCTTTATTTCTGATATTGTCAGAGGCTTTCACACCCGAAGTCATTATAAATATTTATGGTTCCGGGATGGGACCGTGTCATTTTATAAACTAAAATCAAGTTTATAAAATGAATCGGTCCCACCCGTACCCATAAATATTTTTGATTATCTTTATTTGTTTATTTTCTAGATATAGTATAGAGAAAGTAACCAGTACAAAAAAAAACATGCATAGATAAATACACATAATCAAAAACAAATAACTAGTAGTGAAGTTTAGCAGCAATGGCTGTTCTTTTTTGATACAAACAAACTTTACAAAAATAAATAAAATTAGGTTCGGATTATGACAGCAAGACCATTTTAGCTAATGTGCGTGTGTGTGCGTGCGTGTAGCGTACGTACGCATGTGTGTATGAGTGCGCGTAAGAGAAAGTGTGGAGTGTGCGATTTCAATGAGAACTCAGTTTATGTTTACTTTTTCTAGTTCTATCGATTGAGTTGTAAAGTTTAATAGCTAAATACTGATACGATCTAATGTATTGAGTTGTAAAGTGCTTCTGTATATGCAAAAATCAACTGTTCTTAGGTTATGATTTTGATAATATATATGTTTGTGTGTATGTATGTGTGCGTGCGCGCGCTGCGTGTGCGCGCGTGTGTATGTGTTCCTGTGTACGCGTGCGCGTGTGTATAAATCTAATTGCATAAAGTGTATAGTTTTTTAATTACTATATACGGCGACTAAAGCGCAATTACAACTTATATTTTTATGCACATTTGAAATCGGACTAGTAAGTGAAAAAGGAAAATATAGTCTTGAGCAGGTTTTGAACTTGTAACATCCCGATTTGTACTCTGACATTGGATGTTGTCTTCTAACTGCCCAAAAACCTGGTATATCATGTCCAGTAGGTCAAAACTTCTGGACAAAAGTTAGCATATTGAAGATAGACCTAGTTAACCACTGAAATAATTATTATAACAACTAATAAATTTCAAACTGAATTAATTTTGTAGAATTAAATATCTAAGATTTAAGTTATAATTATCTTGCTTTGAAAGATTGTATAAAAGAAACATTTGAAGTTGGGAAACATTAGCAAAAAAGGTTAGGATGTAGCTGAGTACAGGTTATTCGATTCACTGCACTGTATACGTACTTCTTAATGCACTTTATGAAACATTTTATTTCTATTGTTTTCTTTTGTTTGCGCTCTTATTTATTTTAATATTGCACTTTTTAGGCAATAAAAAATATTGTCTATAGAAAAAATCCAGGCCTAAGTCGCACTGATCAAAAAGATAACTTTTACACTTTTTTTATCTTTTTGCAAAAATAGAACAAAAAACAAAACAATATTAAATCTTGAAAAAGGGTGTACGTGTACCCATCTATATAATATGCGTATCCTAGTACTATTCGTTACATAATATCAATTACTACTTACCTTTTTTGTACTGTTGTGTACTGTTAGGCGACTGTGGTGGACTATGTTGGCTATGATGTAAATTATAATGCGGCGGAATAACATCAAGTACAACCGGTATATTCTTAGCCTGCTCCTGCTGATACATTTTAAAACCACTTTGCGTATGCATTTAAAATCATTCGCTGTAATGCAATCTTACACACACACACACGCACCACTATGAACTGAAAAACAAACCTGTTATCGGATAACGAAAAGGCACAAATTCAAGAGCTTTGCACCTAAAAGGGCGGCTGAGTAGTGGTGAAGTAATAATTTTCCTTTACTGTTAAAAGAACTGGAAGGCTTATAACAGGGCGGAGCAACTGAGCGTTCTGGTTGGCTGTGGTGTGACGTTTCCTGATTGGTTATATAACCATTGTGTGCTTATGTCTAGTTGTGTTTGGTGCTAGTTTCGTTTGAAATAGTCCTTATGGCCTCTTATTACATGTCTGGGGCTATTATCCGGATATATGAAGGGCTTTCAGCCTTAATAATAAAGGCAGTGGCGTTAAACATGAAGCTTAGCTTGGCTTATTTCTTATTGATTGTAGGTTTATGGATTTCAATAAGAATGTTTGAAATTTTATTATGCTGCAGGAAATGAAATCTCAATTGGTTTTATTCTGTGAGTGAATATTATTTTCTCGTAACTGTAATTCAATATAGAATGGTCAATAAACTTAGAAGCATCTTATGCTTGGACACAATTTATATAATATTTATATTAGTAGGTACAATTAATGGTATAAATAATTTAAATTAACGAAGAAAATATTCAGCCATATTTCTATTTTAAATAAACTTTTATTGATACTTATCTTTCGCAAAAAGCTTGTTGTCACTATAAAGCTCCACAATTTCAAGGAAATTTTTTTCTATGAAGTATATTCCAATAATTTATAACACATGCAGGAATATTTCGCATCCTCCATTATTTATTTACTAGCCGCATCTATATTTTAAGTCGATCAGTTTGCTCACTGTAGTATATTATTGTTACGTTCTTGACACCATTGTAGAGTTTACACTTCCTTGCTCAGTCCAATACAAGTTTAATTAATCACAAATATTCACAGAAAAATTTTGAATCTACTGAAATACTGCTACAGAGAACACTATTAACACAGACCAACGCGATTTTTGTTGCCTATTTTATGTATGTTTTTTTTAAAGTATTTTTGGTCGCTGAAACCGAATTTGCATTTAGAATTTTCGTACTATCCTCGGGTAGTAAGATATTCGTAAAAGACGGTACCTAATATAACATATTATAACGGAATGTAAACAGCGTTATAATGTCGGACGAAGGTTCTAGAAATCGCTGGAAAGACCTGCTTAAGCTATATAAGCGCTGCGAAAAGAATAAGCAGCAATTGACATCCTGAATACGTCTATAAATAAATATAAAATATATAAAGAAATATTATTTTACTGATAGACTAAATACAATCAACTAACAATCAAACTAACGTTTTGTTACGTATGTGGCGAGTTTACGATTAAATCTTACAAAAAGACAACTACGTTAATCAAAAAAGTTTATAAACTTTATTCTGGATGCCAACTAGAAGATCAGTATAAACCTTGGGTGAACAGCATATCGTTTGAACAACGTGTGCTTGTGAATTTATGGGGATGACTTAACAGTACCCGTAATTCAATGCCTTTGCAGTGTCTGTGATGTGGAGAGAACCTAAAGATCATGCTACATATTGCTATTTTTGCTTAACGAATCTATCTGGAATTTTACAGAAGTCGAAGCTGTTGGATTAATACAAATTAAAGTATATATTTAAGCTTTTTCAGCGTAGTCATTTTCCAATCACTGCAATACCCTAAACATAAGGTATTACGAACTCAAATTTGACTACAATTGTTGCCGTCGCGATAAAGCCCTAAGAATAACAATAAGCCACAGGTTTACGTGGTTTTGCCACTGGAACCAACGACCTCATCGACTATTCTTTAGGTCCAGATCGCCAAAGGGTGGTTTCTTTTGCGTGTACACATTTTATAAACGAATCGAAAGTAACTATACGTTAGCGAAATATAAGATAATTTATTTTAAGTATTGAGAAAGGTACGGAAGTAGAAAGGGATTACTTCGCCGAAAACTAACCCGTACACACGTTTGATTTTTTCAATCGCTGATAGTAAAATCCCTTACTTTAAGATGCCTTATTCCCACGAGCTACAGTATCCTTACCATCACATGCTTCTCAAGGCGGAACGTTTTAACCATATCGCATTCCTTTAGTCTGGAAACTCAAGCGTGTGCGATTTACATTTACATGTCATAAATCATGGAATGATTGTCCTCGAGTTCGTGAAATATCTATTCATGAACTTTATTCTTAAATATTTCATTTAAGGATGAAAAAAGCTTATGCTGGATTCAAAGCTTTTAAATCTAAATATTAAAATAAAATTTAGTGGCCCCAGAAGACGCAACAACTGCCTCAAATCTTCAAACAAAAAAAAATATAGAAAAAACTCCTTGTACAAGAGCTCAAATGCATAGAAAACTTAAGTTAACGACAATACTTAAAATTGAATCAAACCAAAGAAAAAGAGAGTTATATGAGATGATTTTTATAACATTAAATTCCACAGCAATTAATGACAAAATAAATATAAAAAATTTTAGTAAAATCTATCATAATTTAATTAAATAAATAAAAAAAAAATAATAATAAAATAAAACTAAAGGACATAAAATTGAGAAATATCCGATATAAATATATATATTTAAAATACATGATCAGGTTTACTGGAGTGATAGCAATATATTAATAGATAATAGATAGTTTAGGATAACATTTTGTATTAATGCAACACATGCCGTCATATATACACATTCAACAATAAGGTAGGTTAAGAATTTTGTAACGTACTTTTAAATGACGTACAAATAGGCTTAGTTTATTTAGTTGTTAAGTGTATAACAAATAGAATAGTTTAAGGTAAGTAACAAAATTATATAAGGGTAGACTGGTATATTAGTAAATTAATTTATAGAAATGACTGAACCATTGAAAAAGACTCAAATAGTCGAAACGTACGTATGGTCGAGTGAGGTTATGGAATAATAAAATGTAAAAACTTTATATTAATGTTTCGACCTATAACTCAAGAAAAGCATCCTCAAACAAATATATATATATATATATATATATATATATATATATATACAAAGACAAGTTATTTGCAGTCCGCAATAAAAAAATTGTATATAAAGTAAGATGTATCTGTAAACAAACTCTTATGAAAATAATATGACAAATACAAATCGGCTGGTAGTTATATAGCCATTAACAAAACATTACTTTATTAATTCATGGAGAAACATCCACTGACCAATGGTTTCGTTAGCCTATCAGAGTGGACTGTTCCCAAGAACCCTATGAAGTAATCGAACTATATATATAATTTCGAAACAATCACTGTACTATGGCAAAAGTAAATAAAACCGCCATCAGGTGATAAAACACCAACACTACTAAAGTGTGGAAGTACAGAATTGAACCGAAACTACATAATAAATTTTAAAATGACTATAAAAGTACGTTGGGCCTTTGAGATTTGCGGAATGTTACAGCAAAATTTATTTGCTAACGTAACAAACCTTCTCGTGGCGACACCCGGGTTCATGCCCCATAGGCCCAACGTACTTTTATAGTCATTTTTAAAATTTATTATGTAGTTTCGGTTCAATTCTGTACTTCCACACTTTAGTAGTGTTGGTGTTTTATCACCTGATGGCGGTTTTATTTACTTTTGCCATAGTACAGTGATTGTTTCGAAATATCATTATAATAGCTTCGATTACTTCATAGGGTTCTTGGGAACAGTCCACTCTGATGAGGCTAACAAGCCGAAACCATTGGTCAGTGGATGTTTCCTCATGAATTAATAAAGCTAATGTTTTGTTAATGGCTATATCTACCAGCCCGATTTGTATTTGTCATTGGCTCTTATTATTTTCATAAGAGTTTGTTTACAGATACATCTTACTATATAATATTGCGGACTGCAAAAACTGTCTTTGTTTATTTGAATTGCCTATGGGGCATGAACCCGGGTGTCGCCACGAGAAGGTTTGTTACGTTAGCAAATAAATTTTGCTGTAACATTCCGCAAATCTCAAAGGCCCAACGTACTTTTATAGTCATTTTTAAAATTTATTATGTAGTTTCGGTTCAATTCTGTACTTCCACACTTTAGTAGTGTTGGTGTTTTATCACCTGATGGCGGTTTTATTTACTTTTGCCATAGTACAGTGATTGTTTCGAAATTATATCATTATAATAGCTTCGATTACTTCATAGGGTTCTTGGGAACAGTCCACTCTGATGAGGCTAACAAGCCGAAACCATTGGTCAGTGGATGTTTCCTCCCCTATCAATTAATAAAGCTAATGTTTTGTTAATGGCTATATAACTACCAGCCCGATTTGTATTTGTCATTGGCTCTTATTATTATTTTCATAAGAGTTTGTTTACAGATACATCTTACTTTATATACAATTTTTTTATTGCGGACTGCAAATAACTTGTCTTTGTTTATTTGAATTGCCTATGTGGCATGAACCCGGGTGTCGCCACGAGAAGGTTTGTTACGTTAGCAAATAAATTTTGCTGTAACATTCCGCAAATCTCAAAGGCCCAACGTACTTTTATAGTCATTTTTAAAATTTATTATGTAGTTTCGGTTCAATTCTGTACTTCCACACTTTAGTAGTGTTGGTGTTTTATCACCTGATGGCGGTTTTATTTACTTTTGCCATAGTACAGTGATTGTTTCGAAATTATATCATTATAATAGCTTCGATTACTTCATAGGGTTCTTGGGAACAGTCCACTCTGATGAGGCTAACAAGCCGAAACCATTGGTCAGTGGATGTTTCCTCCCCTATGAATTAATAAAGCTAATGTTTTGTTAATGGCTATATAACTACCAGCCCGATTTGTATTTGTCATTGTCTCTTATTATTTTCATAAGAGTTTGTTTACAGATACATCTTACTTTATATACAATTTTTTTATTGCGGACTGCAAATAACTTGTCTTTGTTTATTTGAATTGCCTATGGGGCATGAACCCGGGTGTCGCCACGAGAAGGTTTGTTACGTTAGCAAATAAATTTTGCTGTAACATTCCGCAAATCTCAAAGGCCCAACGTACTTTTATAGTCATTTTAAAATTTATTATGTAGTTTCGGTTCAATTCTGTACTTCCACACTTTAGTAGTGTTGGTGTTTTATCACCTGATGGCGGTTTTATTTACTTTTGCCATAGTACAGTGATTGTTTCGAAATTATATCATTATAATAGCTTCGATTACTTCATAGGGTTCTTGGGAACAGTCCACTCTGATGAGGCTAACAAGCCGAAACCATTGGTCAGTGGATGTTTCCTCCCCTATGAATTAATAAAGCTAATGTTTTGTTAATGGCTATATAACTACCAGCCCGATTTGTATTTGCCATTGGCTCTTATTATTATTTTCATAAGAGTTTGTTTACAGATACATCTTACTTTATATACAATTTTTTTATTGCGGACTGCAAAATAACTTGTCTTTGTTTATTTGAATTGCCTATGTGGCATGAACCCGGGTGTCGCCACGAGAAGGTTTGTTACGTTAGCAAATAAATTTTGCTGTAACATTCCGCAAATCTCAAAGGCCCAACGTACTTTTATAGTCATTTTTAAAATTTATTATGTAGTTTCGGTTCAATTCTGTACTTCCACACTTTAGTAGTGTTGGTGTTTTATCACCTGATGGCGGTTTTATTTACTTTTGCCATAGTACAGTGATTGTTTCGAAATTATATCATTATAATAGCTTCGATTACTTCATAGGGTTCTTGGGAACAGTCCACTCTGATGAGGCTAACAAGCCGAAACCATTGGTCAGTGGATGTTTCCTCCCCTATGAATTAATAAAGCTAATGTTTTGTTAATGGCTATATAACTACCAGCCCGATTTGTATTTGTCATTGGCTCTTATTATTTTCATAAGAGTTTGTTTACAGATACATCTTACTTTATATACAATTTTTATTGCGGACTGCAAATAACTTGTCTTTGTTTATTTGAATTGCCTATGGGGCATGAACCCGGGTGTCGCCACGAGAAGGTTTGTTACGTTAGCAAATAAATTTTGCTGTAACATTCCGCAAATCTCAAAGGCCCAACGTACTTTTATAGTCATTTTAAAATTTATTATGTAGTTTCGGTTCAATTCTGTACTTCCACACTTTAGTAGTGTTGGTGTTTTATCACCTGATGGCGGTTTTATTTACTTTTGCCATAGTACAGTGATTGTTTCGAAATTATATCATTATAATAGCTTCGATTACTTCATAGGGTTCTTGGGAACAGTCCACTCTGATGAGGCTAACAAGCCGAAACCATTGGTCAGTGGATGTTTCCTCCCTATGAATTAATAAAGCCAATGTTTTGTTAATGGCTATATAACTACCAGCCCGATTTGTATTTGTCATTGGCTCTTATTATTTTCATAAGAGTTTGTTTACAGATACATCTTACTTTATATATAATTTTTATTGCGGACTGCAAATAACTTGTCTTTGTTTATTTGAATTGCCTATGGGGCATGAACCCGGGTGTCGCCACGAGAAGGTTTGTTACGTTAGCAAATAAATTTTGCTGTAACATTCCGCAAATCTCAAAGGCCCAACGTACTTTTATAGTCATTTTAAAATTTATTATGTAGTTTCGGTTCAATTCTGTACTTCCACACTTTAGTAGTGTTGGTGTTTTATCACCTGATGGCGGTTTTATTTACTTTTGCCATAGTACAGTGATTGTTTCGAAATTATATCATTATAATAGCTTCGATTACTTCATAGGGTTCTTGGGAACAGTCCACTCTGATGAGGCTAACAAGCCGAAACCATTGGTCAGTGGATGTTTCCTCCCCTATGAATTAATAAAGCTAATGTTTTGTTAATGGCTATATAACTACCAGCCCGATTTGTATTTGTCATTGGCTCTTATTATTTTCATAAGAGTTTGTTTACAGATACATCTTACTTTATATATATATATATATATATATATATATATATATATATATATATATATATATATATTATCGTGTAATTAAGGGGTCATTGGGTTATATAAGGGCACAAGTGAACTCATAGGTTAAGAGCTTTTAAATAAGGTAAGACAAATTTATTTAACTAGGGAGTGGGAATATTTTTAACAAATTATTTTTTTTAACTTAAGAAATGTATAATAATGTAGCATCAATGTAATTTAGCCAAGGATAATGTAACATAATATTTGTATAAACATAGAGCAGGATAAATAATAATTGAGGTAAAATTTTTCTAACGGATTTAAATTTGTAGTGAAGTAATTATATGAAAGTCTGAAAGCGTGGAACAGGTGTTAAAGCAACATTTCTGTTCTAAAATGTAAAATCCAACACATTTAAAACAAAATAACGAGGGGTGATAACAGTTCTTGGTAAACTGGGCAACAAACAAGCTTTAATGGGTTATTGGAAAAGAACAGCCGTTGGGATTAAGGTAGACGCGGTTTTGTGGTTAAAATATTGATTTCAATCTTGAAGGTGGTATAGTAAGGAGCCAACCGAAAGACCAAGACGGAATATAAGTGAATTGAGTGCAATAGGGATTCCTATAGATAATTCAGGAGGCAGTATGGTTAGGAAACCTAAATAAAATCGATAATTTAAGGGATATTTAAAAGCAAACACGAGTCTGTTAAAAAGTGGGAAATGGGGCCAAGCGTGGCGATTGGTGTGAATTGTACAAGAAGGGCAGAGATCCAGCTGGTGGAAGCGTACGTGTGAGATAAAACTATAGGTACAAGGGAGATGAGAGATGTTTATTCAAGTTCGAAGCGTTGACAAATAAAGACATAAAAGCTAAATTCGGACAACAGAGTGACGACTTAAAGCGATTTTCCGAGTATTGTTATGTTCGTTATAAAAATTTAAAAGAATCCGAGATACGTTAAAGTTTTTTTGATGAAATGCAGGACAGTTAGAAAACAATTTTCCGGAATTATAGGCACGGGTATACAAGTATACATGCCAATTTAAAACAAGGGGGGGGGGCAAATTTACTTATATAATCACTGACAGAGAGGAGTCAAGGTCTCTTTTGCTTTTGCTTTTTTGTTGAAATTTCATCCAGCATTGGTGAACTAGTGCAAGTTAAGAAAATTTTATGTAGAAACTAAAAGCATCTTTGTCGTAAAACGTTAAAGTGATACGTAAGTACAAAGCTTGTTAAGTTGGTATTGGAATGCACGAAAATTAAAACTTGAAAGTGTTTGGATGATACAAAAAAGCGATGTTTGAATAAGAAAAATTAAGTTTGAATATTGGAATTTTTGGTTTGGAAATTGAAAGCAGCGGTAGGCATGGCGGAGATGGTAATTGGACCAGGGAGTTAGCTGATGGACTGGGTAGCTACTAGACGGCAGCATCTTCAAGGAGCTAGATGGTGGAGAACACTTAGAAGTTAAAAACCAGGTAGGCGATAGAATAGAACATAGAGTGATGAATATTTTTATGGTGTTTATGATTATTTGGATTTGAGTTTAATGTGTTTTATTATTATTTGATATTTTATAAACAGACATTTATGGGACTTTAAAAGAAAATTGATCTTTGAAAATAATTAATGAATTTACAGATAACCAAATGTTGTAAAGAGGTATAGAGGGCTTATTGACATTTGGTAGTGCAGTAAATTTATATGCACAGTTGTAAAAGTTTTATTATGAGCTCATGCTAGGACAAAAGGGTAACGTAAGGGATGAAAAACGACCTCTTTCTTTAAATAAAAATATATATGTTTAAAAGATTATCAATTTGCATGATTACTGTTATAAAATTATTGAAATTTATGGATGCACCTAAAGAAAGGGTGTTTTAAAATGTATCTAATGTAAATAGAGTGTGATATATTTGGTCAATTGAGTTATTTTTTAGTGTGTAATTGGGGTGAATGTTTATTTAGGTTTCAGCCTAAACATATGGACTGGAGGTTTTTGATGTAACAGGTTGGTGTTAACGATTTTATTTAGGAGAAACATTATTAGGAGCAGCCGAGGGCATAATTCCAGAGACATTTTAGAGAGCTAACTTCACAATAAATTATGGCGCCCAATTAGTGAGGCGCAATTGTCCAGAGTAACCTCACAGTAAATATATATATATATATATATATATATATATATATATAAAAAGACAAGTTATTTGCAGTCCGCAATAAGAAAATTGAATATAAAGTAAGATGTATCTATTATGTAGTTTCGGTTCAATTCTGTACTTCCACACTTTAGTAGTGTTGGTGTTTTATTACCTGATGGCGGTTTTATTTACTTTTGCCATTGTACAGTGATTGTTTCGAAATTATATCATTATAATAGCTTCGATTACTTCATAGGGTTCTTGGGAACAGTCCACTCTGATGAGGCTAACAAGCCGAAACCATTGGTCAGTGGATGTTTCCTCCCCTATGAATTAATAAAGCTAATGTTTTGTTAATGGCTATATAACTACCAGCCCGATTTGTATTTGTCAATGGCTCTTATTATTTCCATAAGAGTTTGTTTACAGATACATCTTACTATTATATATATATATATATATATATAACATTATAAAATAAGATGTATCTGTAAACAAACTCTGAAAATAATTAGTAGTCTATTGGAGAAACAAATCGGGCGTGTATTAGCCATTAACAAAACATTAGCTATTACTTATGGAGAAACATCCATCTGACCGAGGTTTCGGCTTTATTAAAGCCTCCTCAGGTGATAATAGTCTCAAGAACCCTAGTAGTAATCGAAGCTTTACTGGTATAATTTCGAAACAATATCTGTACTATGGCAAAAGTAACATAAAACCGCACATTCGGTGATAAAACACCAACACTACTAAAGTGATGTGTCTGAACCATATAATAATCTATAGATGGCTATACAAGTACGCTGTGGAGCCATTTGAGATTTGTTCGGATATGTTACATGTCATAAATTTATTTGCAAACGTAACTATAACCTTCTCGCGGCGACACCGGGTTCATGCCCCAAGGCAAATCAAATAATAAAAGACAAGTTTTTGCAGTCCGCAATAAGAAATCTGTAAAGAACAATATATAATAATAAGATGTATCTGTAAACAAACTCTATGAAAATAATAGAGTCTATGTGACGAATACAAATCGGGCTGGTAGTTATATATTTGCCATTAACAAAACATTGCTTAATTACTTCATGTGGAGAATACATCCACTACCGACGGTTTCGGCTTTATTAAGCCTCCTCAGAGTGAAATAGTCTCCAAGAACCCTATGGTAATCGATAGCTATTACTGCTATAATTTCGAAACAATATCTGTACTATGGCAAAAGTAAATAAAACCGCCTCGTTGTGATTTACACCAACACTATTATTTAAGGTTGGTAGTACTTTTGCCATATGTTTACAGATATTGTTTCGAATGAATACTTGCTTTTATATACTTCGATTACTTGGCATGAAGGGTTCTTGGAGACTATTTCACTCTGAGGAGGCTTAATAAAGCCGAAACCGTCGGTCAGTGGATGTTTCCTCCCTATGAAGTAATAAGCTAATGTTTTGTTAATGGCTATATAACTACCAGCCCGATTTGTATTCGTCAATAGACTCTATTATTTTCATAGAGTTTGTTTACAGATACATCTTATTTTATATATTGTTCTTTACAATTTCTTATTGCGGACTGCAAATAACTTGTCTTTATTATTTGATTTGCCTTGGGGCATGAACCCGGGTGTCGCCGAGAAGGTTTGTTACGTTTGCAAATAAATTTTGCTGTAACATTCCGCAAATCTCAAATGGCCCACGTACTTGTATAGCCAGCTATAGGATTTACTATGTAGTTTTGGTTCAATTCTGTACTACCACACTTTAGTAGTGTTGGTGTTTTATCACCTGATGGCGGTTTTATTTACTTTTGCCATAGTACAGATATTGTTTCGAAATTATACCAGTATAATAGCTTCGATTACTTCATAGGGTTCTTGGAGACTATTTCACGCTGAGGAGGCTTAATAAAGCCGAAACCGTCGGTCAGTGGATGTTTCCTCCCCTATGAAGTAATAAGCTAATGTTTTGTTAATGGCTATATAACTACCAGCCCGATTTGTATTTGTCAATAGACTCTATTATTTTCATAGAGTTTGTTTACAGATACATCTTATTTTATATATTGTTCTTTACAATTTCTTATTGCGGACTGCAAATAACTTGTCTTTTATTATTTGATTTGCCTTGGGACATGAACCCGGGTGTCGCCGCGAGAAGGTTTGTTACGTTTGCAAATAAATTTTGCTGTAACATTCCGCAAATCTCAAATGGCCCCACGTACTTGTATAGCCATCTATAGGATTTACTATGTAGTTTCGGTTCAATTCTGTACTACCACACTTTAGTAGTGTTGGTGTTTTATCACCTGATGGCGGTTTTATTTACTTTTGCCATAGTACAGATATTGTTTCGAAATTATACCAGTATAATAGCTTCGATTACTTCATAGGGTTCTTGGAGACTATTTCACTCTGAGGAGGCTTAATAAAGCCGAAACCGTCGGTCAGTGGATGTTTCCTCCCCTATGAAGTAATAAGCTAATGTTTTGTTAATGGCTATATAACTACCAGCCCGATTTGTATTCGTCAATAGACTCTATTATTTTCATAGAGTTTGTTTACAGATACATCTTATTTTATATATTGTTCTTTACAATTTCTTATTGCGGACTGCAAATAACTTGTCTTTTATATACATATATATATATATATATATATATATTATGGATCTTCCTATTTGAAGCCCCACGCTTGGGAAGCCATAATACTCTGAGGTCTACTACGGCTTGTCCGGGTCGATAACTCTAGCCCCACACTTGGGTCGTTATATATGCTCTGCGTCTACCTGTAAAGAAAACCCTACCACCTAGACTTGCATTTTTATATCACTTATTGCACTACCCTCTAAAAATGCTCTTCATGTAGGACGCCAAACCTCCAGCTTTCTGCTCAGCTTCCTCAGGGATATTCGCCACGGCTGCTTACTTGCTCTCTAAAAATACTACCCTACAATTCAAAGAAAAGATAATTTGACTACCAAAATTTTATCACACTTTATTGTAATATCAAAATCGCTACTCAAAAATCTTTGTATTTACACTTTTAGTTAACACCTTGAATATTTAACAACCATTATCAATTTTAAAGAGGCCATTTTAAAGTAAAATAATTTCAAAGTTTATCTATTCGCATCTATAATTATTAAAAAGTTACTGGGATTATTCTTAAACGTTATTTAAAACCCCAGGTCTAACACAAGCTCGTAGTAAAAACCTTTCTGAATCTAAGTGCTAACTATTGCATTGAAAATTACCAAAAACCCGTTTTCTTTGTACAAAAGCCAATATTACACACTCACTTTGTGATACGAAATTGTACATGAATATATTTTCATATAATTCCTTCTCAAAGGTAAATTGTTAATTAGAATGTCCATAAAATTTATCAAAATTCGCCAACAAAAAACGCAAAATGTCATAATCACCAAAAAACCACAACAGTCAAAAAGTTTTATAAAATTAATTTACCTGGACTGTAGCACAACCAGTTCACTGCTTTGAAACCATCACTGATGTAGTCCTCCCACATGACTGCACGTGCATGAATCAGTTCCTGTTGACTCCAACCATTCAGGAACAGCACTCCTCCACCCAGATCTCTCAGCATCCAATGTACGGTACTACCAAACTCCCGTACATCCGCTACTGGTCCGTCAACATCCACTACACCAACCCAGTGCACACCAAGCGCCTCCAACCATAAATAATAAGAAGTTTACTTACGTTCAGCAAGCTTTGCTTTTCAAATTGTACTTTATATAACTCACAACTGCTACATTAAACTTGCACCAACTAGTGCACAATCAATTAATTGTAATTAAAAATCTCAACCCACTTATTCAGATTTCCTATCGTAGTTCGAAGCTTGGCTGAAGATCAAAAAAGAAAAAGCATTTACCGCCCCGTTTTTGTTTATATAGACTCAAAATTTCCCCCAGAATCGTTTCACGCCATACCCCTAACACGCTTTCTCGGTAACGTTTCTTCGACAGTCTACCGATTCCACAAACTCAAGCACGCCACAACACCTAACAGCAGGTCCAATTCTCACAAAACCAGCCATTATCCTTCAGTTATTCCCGGCAAACTTGGCAACCGTTATCCAACTGTCTCCAAAATCTTGGAATTTCACTCGCAAACAAGCATTTTATTTCGAAACCCTCGTTAAAAATCTCCAACGGCTGTCGACTTCGTCGAAATCCCCCGGGCAACTAACTTCCATTCAAGGATCCAAAACACGTCTCCCTCACACTTGCATTCAAACTGTTCTGTTCTTTATCTTCTACCCTTTCTCAATTTTCTACGTCTGTTATCCACTTCTTGTATCTTTGTTTAACCCGTATGTTATATATCCTTACCTTTATCCCCGCTATTTTCAAGTTCTATGCTACCTTACCAATCTACACTATAGTCTTTCTCTTTCTTATATGCACAGTCTAATAGTCCTGCTTTGTCTGTAGCTTTCTACCGTACTTTTCATAACCTTTTCCAAACTAATGTCTTATGAAAACACACACACACACACACACACACACACACACACACACATACACTTACAACATATAATATACATGAACACACACATACATTTATGCACTCGATATTCTGTCATCAAACAAATCAGTTATCTTATATCCTATGAAACAAAAATTTTTACTTCAAAATTTATGACATCAAATTGATGTATATACAAGTTTAATGTTTACAATTTATTTTTAAGAACTTTTAATTTTGTTAGTTTTTACGAGTTTTTCCAAGATTTTTATTATGTTTGTTATGCTAGTTTTTAATTAACCTCAAGTTTGTACGTTTATAATCTATGTACCACATTTATAATCTAGCGTATAACAAAAATTTTTTTAGATAGCCTGTGATCAAGAATTTAAAATAAATTCGAAAATTTAGGCCATAGAAAAGAGTTTTCACCTTAATCCAGAGACCTCAAACCCACAAATCAATTTTGAATTACAAATATTTAGGTCGTAATTATTATCACTTTATATATATATATATATATATATATATATATATATATATATATATATATATATATGGTGTACCCTCTCATAAATATTCATCTGACCTATTTACCTTTGTTCTAACCCAAAAATCCATAGAAATATATATATTGTTGTGATAAGGGATTGTTTAAGGGTGTATTGAATAGCAAGGGTCGTGCAGTAACCATGAATTGCAATAGGAAGCAAAAACTGCATTTATTTAGCAGAAAATTTAATAATTCATACATTATGTAAATAGCAAGCATTTAACACCCTGTATATAGATCACAGTTAGCTTTAAACAATGCGAATAAGCATATTTTACAACAATAGTACTCGTATTTAGCAGGAAAATAGGTAATTCATACATTACGTAAATAACAAATATTTAACAATCTGTATATAGACCTTTATTAATATTAAGTAATGCAAAGTAAAAATATATTTTAGTAAAAGTACGCGTATTCAGGAGAAAATGATAGTAAATGTAATTAAATACGCGTTGAGAAGTGTTCTAATTAGTTATAATATGATACGAAGATAAGAGATAAAGCCCAACAAAGCTTTACGCAAACGCAGAAATAATAAACATTTTGATAAAAAAAACGCAGTTTCAAAAATACATAAACGAAAGTGGAATTAAGGTTACATCATTTATTTTGTTTAATTATGGAAAAGGCGATATCTAAACAAAACAACGTATGGCCAAGATAGCGAATAATAAGGTATCAAATAAACACATTACACGGAAAGCTAAATATATTACTTCAGAAACCACTTCAAGATGCATGAAATACAAATACCTTTTTGGTTAAGATATCTACGAGACTTGTTGAAAACCCAGCCCACATGCAAGTGGGAACAGCCTATATTTAACAGCGAGCAATGATAAGACAGTTGAGTTTAAAACTCAGGCAGGACGAATCTGCGTCATTGTGAATCAAAAAGTCACGCGTAATTTTAAATATTTAATAAAATATATCAAGTGATAATAGTGCTACAATTATGAAGACTTCTTTTGCCGTTTAACGGCTCCGAATGTGATGATAATATTTCAAAGGTGTGGATATTTCTAATGAATGGTACATTTTTTTTATAATTCGAATGGATGGTATAATACTTCAAATGTGTGAATTGATGTAATATTTTGAATTGGGAGATAGAATATTTCAAATGTGTTAATGAGAATATTTCAAATCAGCGTCGACGATTTTGGTACAATTCTGGTACAATTTTGAGTTGCGAGAATCAATGCAAATAAAATAAAGAAGCACAAAGTAATTTATGGAAAACGAAGGGTTCAACAAAGAAGAGCAGCGATAGATGAATGAGGACAACAAAGGGCTGTTAATCCACAACCTGAACAACCTGTACCAGGTCAGATCTAATTAGTTTTATGATATTTTTTCTATTTAAAATTTTAATACTGAATTTACTTAATTTATATAAAAGTGTAACAAAGTCAGCAACAAACATTGCAAACGTTAAAAGTACGTAATATATTATAAAGGGGTCCAGAACGTTTCAGGTCTCTTTGGTAAAAAGAGGTAGTTTTTGGTAACTTTAGATTGATTTCAAAGCATATAAATTTTGGGGGTATAAGATACATATGATATTGATTAATTGAGGAGTGTATTTTAATATTTTTTAAAACTTGTAAATAATATTTCTTTTCATTATATGAAATTAATTGACTTCTTTTTATAATTTAAACAAATAAGTAATCATAAAGGGGTGAAGAAAAAAAATTGATCATCGTAACGTTGTGCACTCTGAGTAAATTATAAAAAGCTAGCCTTGGCATAATAATAAAATTAGTAAGATTAGATTTGATTTGAGAACACAGAGCGGTGGAGTTATAGAAAACGTCATAACACTGAGTACGGCGTTATCATATCATATATATATATATATATATATATATATATTTAATGCTAGAATTACGGGGTTAATTTAGGGATAGGTTAAGTCAAAGGGGTCGTAGAATAAATAGAAGAAACTTCCAGTTAACAAGAGCGCATAATTACAAATATTATAATAGTAAATAGGTCACTATGCATATTGTTAGTTGAGCGCACACTGTATATAACAGTACAAGCGATTAAACGCATATCCAAGAGTAGTTACGAGCAAAGATAAGATTTAGAAACTTAATGAAATGCATCAAAATTAAATCAACGGAAAACCTATATGAATTGGCTAGATAAATATTCAACAAGTGCGTTAATATATCCTCATATACGCAGGCAAAATTATGCATTATTTAAATGGTACGTAACAGAAACTATTACATTTGTTCAAAAATCCAAGTTAACTAGGAAATAAACAAACACCAAATTTATTTCTGTTTAGATTAGAATAAGCAAATAACAATGATACGTGATTTAATGAACGAAGATTCCTGGGATTTCTAAATTAAATGTAATGGTATGTGAATGAATACGTGATGATTTAAGCGTTCTTCCAAGTAATTGAACTACACAATTGGTAAAATTTTCGTAGTATACAAGAGATAAGACAAATGGTGTCGCCCAACACGTGAAATCAACGAATAACAAACAAAGGGGCAAGGCCTATAAATACGATAACAATTGAGCGACGGGTTAGTATTGTAACGTATTTTTTTTTCTTAGTTACACTTCGTTCTTTAATATAAAATAAAACAGCAATAATATAAAATATATAATTTATAAATTTCAGTTCAGTAAAATTAATACATAAAATTAATAATAGCATATAGACTCCTTTACCTTTGTGGTCTAAGATTCGTTACTAAGCTCCGTCGAGTTGTCAATTTGATCACTTTGCTATCAACGTTTGAAGGGACGAGCTGCGATAAGCGGCGTAGTAAAGTCAAGATGGTCGTGTCTAAACACGTGGCCTGTAACACAGTCCGAAAGAGAAATGTGATTGATTGAATCTTCGTGTCTGGAGGTTGAACCTAGCAACTTTAGCGTGATGATATTCTTGTATAAGTTCTACCTAGAGCAGTTCAGTTGATCCCTGCAGGCCTAAGAAGATGGAAGCTCTCCCTCATCATTAATACAGTTGGTATAAAATTATTTAAATAAATTTTATTAACATTTTCCCTATAGTACAATATCAGACAAGACAATATTTTATACAATATGATATATGGTTATATCATGTTATGCAGTTTCATATAATTCAACATCATAAATAAGTAATATCGAATAAGCAAATCTTGGATCTAGAACATTTGTTGGAGTACTAAATTTAATATGATACAAAATCAAGCAGAAGTTAGTTTCGTTAAATAATGGTTGTATTCAGAAGAGTTCTCGCAATTCCAGTAATAAATTTCGTAAGTATTCACGTGGTTTCTATTTGTGCGTCGCAGAAAACCGATGGTTATGAAATTTTCGACAGCTGAGGTTATAGTCCGATTTCTTTCGTTCACAGCAGTATTTCTACACGTGAGTGCTTTTAGCATTTAATCACTTTGAATATTAATTAAGTTGCAATAAGAAAATATTACATTGAACTTTTGTAACGTAAAAATCGTTTAAGGAAAGAAAGAATTAAATAACAAATTTATTGCTTGTCAGAATGTTTGCACATACAGATAAAGTTAACTAAGCTAAAAAGTTGTGAGTGACATATTATGTCAGAAATATAAAATATAGATTCAGTTGTCCTATTTAGACCTCACATGTCACATTACGTTAATTTAAAAATATGTTTAAATATTATGAGGTCAGGAACTTTAATTTTTAGTCAACATGTGGAATTCGTCTAATAACTGTTAATTAAAAGTAACTTTAGGTTGATACATGCTAGTTTATCAGCACTTAGGTAATTAAATTTCATTGTTAAGGTCAAAGTAGTACTACTATGGCTTAGAGAATTTGTAATATAAATAATTAAAAAAACTCAAATCCTTACATTTAAATTATTAAGAAAGATCCATTTAGAGATCTTTATGTTGTTGAATACAAATTCTTATTTGCATATTTCTGTTCCATAAAAATTATTAATTAAAAAATTATAGTAAAACAAATTGAAAATATTATAGTAAAATGAATCAAGAAATTTAAGCAAATAGAATCTACTTTTTTATGACTTTTTTTATTGTTTGAAATACAAGTAAAGTTTACAAGTCATCCCTGATCAGAAATTGTGTGTAATGAAAACAAATACCCTGGGTGTACACTTTTGAAACCTAAATTCTATTATTTTATTTTTGGTAAATATTTTTGAGGACACAAATGGTGTCCACGTTGTACATTTGTTTGTTCACAGGTCCAGCAGAGACATCTGTATGACATATGGTGTTTGAGGTTTTGCTAAGTGTGTTTAAAAGAGTGAAATTCAGGTTTTAAGGCTATGTTAGTGGTGTTGATATAAGGTTTCCGCATTCCCCTAATACAAGCACAGTTGAATTTTGTTGGTTGTTGTATTGAAAAATACGGTGGCGCTCATTATTAATATTTTTGGTCTTTTAACAACCCATGACCCAAGCTCATGATCTACCCAGAGCTAACACTCTACTAGCCGTTTATGTCTAAAGAGTTTTTCTTTTCCTCAAGCCGTTTTCCACCCAACTTTACCTTGGGCTTTCATTGTTAATAAGAAATTCTCGACCTTGTGATATCAGGTTAGGGTTTAGGAAATATAAAGGTGCAATTTATTACCTGATATTCACGAAAATAAATAAAAACAAAACAAAATTAAATTTTTATTACAGTATACATTTGAAACTGGGCAGTCACGATACTCAAAAGTGCTAAATTATTCACGTAACCAGTTAAATAAAAGTATAGTGAAAATCATTTTTATAACAGTGTAAAAATTGTGTAAGCAGCCGTTCTATTATAGATGTAAGTAAACCAGATTTAGTAAAATTATACAATTTCTAAAATAAATAAAACAGGGCTACAAATTCGACTCTAAACATTCAGACTGGACACGAAAACTCTTGGGGATGCAGAGAAGCTACTGAACCACTCCAGGTTTTAATTCAATAATTTTTCGAAAATGTAAGGGGATGTCACAGCAATATATATGTACTTAACCATTACTTACAAATTAGGTTGTGTTCTTTTGCACTTCCCCTCCCCCAGTCTTCGACTGTGTTAGCGCGACTTTTTTTCTATTTTATATTCTAGTGATTCGTGCGGGTTTTCCTTTACTGATTTTGTTTCTTTTCTTCCTGGCGCGCTTGTGTTCCTGTAACACGCTTCACTAATCCCTTATGTATGTTGACGGTTTGGATTAAAATGTCGGATTTATTTCCAATAAGTACAATAAGTAGAATCTATTTTAAAAAAATACATAAACATAAAATTGTTCAATACAGCGCAATCATTTTCATTTATTTAGATTTCTTACTAACCTGACTCGACTCGTTTTCTGTATCTTCCATACTACTTTTAGTATTTTTTGCTTCTGAGCTACTGCCGAGTGTATGATCAGTATCATTTGGTGTACTTGAATATTCACTGACTTCTTCAATTGCTTTTAGTTCGTTGCAAGGGATCTGTTGTTTTGACGATACTAAGTGATTACCTTGATCAGAATAATATACAGCGGCGGATTCCTTTTCATCGTCATCATAGTCATCATCGTCTTCGTCGTCGTTGTCGTCTCTATAACTATCAAACATTTTTGGAATTACTGCTCCACCTGATGATTTAACCTCTGTACCTGCATGTTTATGGGTGCGACCATCCTTCTCCTTGTAATACTCATAACAAGAATTAATGCATATTGATTTATCTGACATTGAAGGGCTATAGTAGTATTTAGAACACAGAGCTTTTTTTATTAAAGCCATCAAAATGTAAAAAGGATAAACGAAAAAGAAAATAATATTTACGCATATTTCCGTGGTGCGTGGTATGGTTCTTACCCGCCGCTTAGTATCAGGATGAACCGGCCAACCATTTGCATCGTAACGTACCTTCTTATTTGTTAAATTCGTTTCATAGTACTTCTTCATGGGCTTGGGAAGATCTAAAATGACATTCAGTCCCCATTGACCTACATCAGAAATGCATAGGATACCAATCAATGCTTTGCAGAACCCCAGAAAGAATAGAAGAAATACAAAGAACAGAATAATGTAGAGAGCCAATGACAAAATATCATCCAAGAACGTATAATGTACCATAACGGTATTGATTGGAAGAGATCCTTGGAATCCAGCAGCATGATAATGTTGCAAGGACATTGGAATGCATTTTAGACCTTCAGATGACCCAACACATGCACATAAACAATGCCAAGTACAGATGCAGCGATCAAATTTTTGTAGACGTATTCTTCGAAGCGCAACTAACTCCCGCTTACTATTTAAAGCCTCTATAGAACAATGGAATCTGTCAGCTGGAAGAGGACATTTTATTTCTAAATTAAAAATATGCTGATGTTGAGGTGGTATTAAAGCCGGTTTGGATTCTATATTACTAAAACTCGCTGGCATTTCCAATGGACAGTCAACCAATCTGACAATAAAAGAGCTTGAAGTCAATCCAGCGTTTGTTAATTTAACTGTTAGAATTGTCTCAGATGCGCTGGTGCTATCAACATAAACTTCAGTAATTCTTCCCGTCGATTGTGGTCTTAAAACTGAGTTGAAATCGGCTTTTATTTCAATATCAATTAAGCTTGAAAAACTGCCGGTGTATTCTAATACCAAATACTGATCGCCAGTTAAGGGATCTCTTCGTAAGGGATTTTTTGGCAGTTTTCCAAAATGTTTCAAAAAGAAGCATCCTTTTTTTCCTAGCTTTTCTGCTTCGTGGTCATGTTTCCATAAATGATGTGGTTGATTACTCAAACACGAATCTTTTGGACGTGAACAACGATTCGGTTGCTTTACAAATCCTTCAAATCCAACTCCTGCTACATTACACTGGTCGCCATCCATTGTTATTTGACTAGGGTGCACTACTAAATATTCAGAAGGACCCGCTTGCAGTTCTGGATACTCTTTTACTTTACACTTTTTGGCACCTTCAGGAATCAAAAGTAACGCCGACTTGTGATTTAATGAAAAACTCGACTCTTCCACTTTGGGCGGACTAGCGTCGTATGTTATAGCCATACTTTTCCTATCATCAACAAATTGTTTCTGTATTGTACCTACTCTTACCATTTTGCCGTTTGTTAGGTCCCGCCAAACAGTATTTCCAGAAATATCTTCAACCTTTTCAAAAATTTGAAACAAAATTGAGTGTTCTAATGAGGGTTTTTGTATATGATAAACAGTGTACCAAAGATCAGAAAAACGAAGGCAGTGTGTGCTTTCGTGAAAAGTATCAGGATTTAAGCCTTTGGGTGTATATCTATCGGCACAATTTTGTCCTCCTCTTCTTTGAACACCACTTGGCAGTACTTGTCGTTTATGCAAGTGTGATTTTTCTAGTATATTGAGTTCATCTTTATCTTTAATAAAATCAGTTAAGGAATCGAAATAATGTTCGAATAGACTATTAGTATCTTCTCTCTTGTTTTTCTTTTTAGAGCTCTGAGTTGTCGTTTTCCTGGTGTTGTTATGAATGCGAACAGAATTATGATTTTCAACTTTTCCTTTTGAATTGTTAAGAACGTAAATAGTTTTTGACTTAACATCATTCCTTGTTATATGTTTATTAAGCAGATCTCCTGCTTGGTTCACATTTTCATGGCCTCTTACATTTCTGGGACACTCAACGCCATCTAACAAATACGCTGGATCACTATAGCTAACAATGCTTTCCTGGTATGGGTTTAAAGATTCAGGTTGTCGTCTTGTATTCTTTATAGCGTCACACGAGCAACAAAATCCTTCACTGTATGGAATAACTTTTCCTTTATAAGTTATTCTGCCGCAAGTGGGTGTATGTGAGGTTGTATCGCATCCAGTATAGTTTGGAAAATGTTTGTTTAATATTTCTTCTTTTGCTAATGAGTTGACTACATGAAGAAACCTAAGTTCATACATTTGCATTATTGGTTCTTGCTTCATTTTTATTACGTATGGTGTTATTAATCTTATGCTCTTCTTTGAAATTGTATCGTACACGTGGTCAACGACGATGTATTCATTTTTTAGAGTTGGAAGCCCTGTACTGGTAACTTTTATAGTAAGAATAAGCTTTTTTCGACAATTTTTTACTATTGATTGTGATAACAGCTCGTCATCGTCAAAACCTTGAAACCCTTTTATCGCTTTTTCCCTCGATGGAGCTATTGGATTTTTATATTTTCTTGCTTGAAAGGATTCTTCAGTATTGGAACAGGAACAACGGATTAAAACTGCTCGAATTGCTACATTTTCGGTATTTGTCGAATTCTTGCAACATTTCATTTTATTAACACAGCAAACAGCATTTCTTAGTTGCCGATTTAATTCATTGTAGAGGTTAGACTTTTCAAAAATTGAACTCTTTTCATCTGATGAGGTTGTAGAAAGCAAAGTAAATATGTACAATGCAAAGTGTAAATTATTCATTCTCATTTAAAACTAACTCAAAGATGTATTATTTTGACAGCTGTCATTTAAGGCAAAATCACATTTTTATTTAATTAGACTAGACAAGTAAAAATTTTAAAAGTATCATAAAACTAGCCGATTCCTAGGTAAGTAAAAGAATTTGGAATGTAATTCTTACGTTGATTGAAAAAGAAAGACAAATAGGAGGCAGCATAAATGCGAAAAGAGGGCAGTGGGATCTCCTTGCAGAAGGAAGACCACCTCAAACAAATTGCTAGTCCGCTAAACGCGTTGACAGAAAAAAGTTACCCGAAAATTTCAAATACATTTCTCTTTTATGTACAAGCGAACAAAAAATTGAGTAAACTTGTAATTATTACTTATTTTTAGAATTTTTTTATTTTCGTAAATTGTAGATCTTTGTACCGTATTTTGAATGCTAACTTTAATATTCACTACGGAATCAAAACGCACACTTTTGACTTAAAAGCCAGCGAAACATTTTTTCAATTAAGTTAAGAGTTACATTCTGGTGGATGTTATTCAACTTCGACAATAACAAAACTCTCTTTGCTCCCGAGAAGTTTTTGGAGTTAGTGTATGTTTTCGGATATGCCGTCTAATTATTTCCAGACATATTCAATAGGATTCATATCTAGGCTGACATGTGGCCAATCAAACCATCTAATTTCTGCCCCATTAGAGTCATTTTTACTATGAAGACCACTCTGTGTGTGTTTACGAGGAGATTTTCTCCAAAATCATACCCAACCCACCAACAAATAACTCGTCAATACAAATTGCAACATATCTATCTGCGGATCTTTTCCATGCTCGTCAAATTCCTTTTAAACTATTGCTGCAAAAAAACGTGACTCATCTAAAGACGACAATCAATCCTAGTCTACATTATACCGCGCCAAGTGATATCAGGTAGAAAGTAATTTTGCAATAGTGAATCTGTAACCATTCTTCTACAAGATAATTCAAAATCACGAAGTCTATTTCTGGCTTTCCATTCAAAAACTTTTATATATTTAATTTTTTGGAGTTGAGTTACACTACATTTGGTTTTCCAATGCTCCACCTGAAGGTACTACATTGACCAGGAAGCGAGTTTTTTTACTTGGAAAATTCTGAATTTTGCCGAACCGTTGCTGTTGCAAACAAGGTAGGGATCTTTTACGTGCATGACAATACTCACAAGTAGGGTAAAATCAAGAACCTGCCGCCTCATTTCCCCCAGCATCCTCATTTCCCCACGCATCTGGACCAAAAAGTTTTCTTCGACTAACCATTTTCATCTTTCGAGATAAATATATCTTAAATTTTTCATCTTTCGAGATAAATGAGCATCCACATTTCCACACACGAGATAAACCTATTTTTAAAATTTTTTTTACCGCTAACATTCTGGACCAAATAGTTTTCTTCGACTAGCCATTTTCATTTTTCGAGATAAACCTATCTTGTTTGGTATCAATTAATATTAGAATTTTCTCAGCTACCCAAATCTCTTTAGATTTTTCAGATAGCATCATCCCCCAGAGAGCTACCCCAATTTTAAGATTTCTTACCTGTAGCGATTTCTGAGCGTTCTTAAACATTGTTTTATACATGCGATACATTAAATTAGCTTAGAATTTTACGCAGAATCCGAATCTGTAAATAGATTTGCAATAGGACCACGCCCTGCAAAGTTACACACATACCCTCTGCGAGATAAATCTTTCTCCACACTTCCACCCACGAAATAAATGTACATTGTTTGGTATCAATTAATATTAGAATTTTCTCAGCTATCCGAATTTCTAGGAATTTTTTAGATAGCTCCATTTCCCAGGGAGCTACCCGAATTTTAAGATTTTTTTTATTAATGTCGATTTCTAATCAGCTATCCTTTTTAATATCTACAATCCTCTAACCAAACACGTAGCAGTATTAACATAAATAAATTAAGCACGCAAAAATTTAATAATTTATTTTATCCGATTTACAGTTTAATAAACTAATTACAATTTTTACAAAGTATAACATTCATCTTCTTCGTTTAACCAAATCCAAGCAGGTTAAAGTAACCTGTAACAAAAAATTGAAATTAATGTGTTGTTTAAAAAAGATCTATAACAAAAAGAGATTAATGTAAAAAAGAGGAGACGTGTTTTCGGTCAATAAGCCATATTGTTGTTAACCTAACAATATGAGAATAATGTAAAAACATTCCAATGTAATGTGTTTTAAATATGTAAATGGGAAGGTCGACTTTTACGTAATCATCCTCCGAATTACATGTGAAAGCTGTATATAATTTCTTTTTAAAAGTGTATATCTTCTCCAAACAAATACGGTTATTACAGTAGGAAAGTACGCTAAATGCGAGTCAATTAATAGCAATTTAATACTGCTTACTGACTTACCTTAATTAGGTTGCTGTACTATTAGGAATGATGTACTTTTTGTTGTCCTCGCCCGACAAACTGATTTTATTAATTAATTGGGTATAAAGTTGGTGTTTACATGGTTTCGTTTAAGACCTCGTACATATTTTCCGGATTACTAGAAGACGTTATAACCATACTTTTTGTGTTAAAGGATTTCACATCGGTACTTTCTTCTCCCATTTTGGTGTAAACGCCGTAGAGTTCGCAATAGACTTTTATTGCTGTATGTTATTTTTTTTTTATTAAGTAATCGAATAAATCGTTCCTTCTGCTTCCAAAGAAACTCGGACACTCCATCGCCGACACTGGCATTCTTTATGCGATAGCTAGCCATACGGTTGTTAAACGCCGTGCTAACCATTTCTACACCATGGTCATTAGTAGCGGTAACTGATGCATTTTTATGTTTATCGCTCCGTGGATGACCAGGATATGCAGACTTTAACACCTCCATGTCGCATACTTTACACATAATTCGCGGTTGTTGCGTACAAAACCATTTAATAGCTTTAACGTTTACGGCTTAATGACATACCATGCTGTTTTTCCTTGTGTCGCTGTAAGCTATTCTCGTAAAAGCGATACCGCAAGACCCACAGTTTAAATACTTTGCTGCGGACGGATGTAAAAGCTTAACCGTTGACGATGTTACACCACGACATTTGTTCTGGTGCCGTTTGAGAGCATTTTTCCAGGTATAAGAAGCATCGCAAGAGTTGCATTAAAAAACGTTTGCAGGTACCATTTTAGTACAAAACAAAATCCGCACTATAAGACTTTGGTTAAACTTGTAATCGAACTAACTTATAACTAAAAAGCTTACTCTAGTGTACCTGATTTATGTTCCTTATAGAATGCATACCGAAGGTTTCCGAAGACGACCGATGATTCAGCGGGGAACTAAATGACGTCATAATCTTTGCTGCTTGTCCAATACATTTAGCGCCAATGCATGCACCTGGTTCGCATCGTCGATGGTGCGAATGCCGTTAGTAGAAACATCGGAAACGTCTTCCATGTTATACGGATCGCGTGCATATTAAAAATCCAAAAGGGTGATAGCACACGCACACAAATTGTGTGCAAGTCGTGCTGTAGAAGATGCAGTGCTACTATAACCAAAAACTTAATAAAAACTCTTTAAACCATTACTAAGAAAATACCAACTTGTTGTCTACAGGATACTTACTAATAAAGCAATATATTTTAAATAACTTCTACGTCATACTTTAGGAAATGGTAGGCTTGAATATTTTCTAAATGAATCACCAAGCAAAAGTATATGCTTAGCGGTATTAAAATTAACCATTAATTTCCCATTTTTACGACCGTGGTTAATTATAGATTAAAATTTAATTTGTTCACGTTTGAGCTTCCCGTAAACTAACATATTTTATAGTAACAATGCGCTGTATAATACATGCATACCCCTTCGCCGCGCTACTGCTATTCTTGTAATTGCTAGAAAAAGTCACTCTCCTTTTTTACTGTTAGGACCGATGCAAAGCACCATTTTTTTATACTTTCTCTAGCACATCGCGCACTTTTTCGTCTGATAATTAAATTTTGCTTCTGTAGGCTTTTACACTTTCGCATAGCGGTCGGCCGCACGTAATGATTTCTAGAACCAGTAAGTACTCGATATCGCCCAAATAGAGAATTAGATGCTCGATGTCTGTCAACTTCCGATTCCTTCGTAAAAGATAGAAAAAACTCGGTCAATCATCCATCTAACTTAAACTTCGACCTGCTCCTGTTCTGATAATTTCCAAACATTTTTCAAACGACAATGGGCTCAGAATTTTTTAAACCTTCGAGGGATCTATAAGTCGTAATCAATTACACGTTTGAGCTACCCGTAAACTAACAATGCGCTGTATAATACATGCATACCGCTTCTCTGCGCTACTGCTAGTCTTGTAGTTGCTTGAAAAAGTCAGTTGCCTTTTTTAATGTTAGGATCGCTGGATCCGATGAGCTTCCACGCACTAACACCTAACGTATCTTTCCTACTATTTGTTAAACAAAACTACCGGCATCGCCATGTTCGTATACGAACTTAAGCAGATGTTTGTGGATGTGTACGAGAATATGTCATATACATTAATCAGTCTAAGCTATTTTATTTAGTCCACGAAAACTACTATTTTTCTAAACCACAATTAATAATCGCCTTTATAGGTTTAACATTTCGTATTTTTCTCGCCTACAGTACAGTAGGACTTAGCCTTACTACCGACAAATTCTAATACTGGACCCACATTAAAGTTGTCTTTGAATTTCTCTACAATTTTTTGTTAACATGCGGTATATTGTGTTTATTATTTGCGGGGTAGTCACTCTTTTAAGATAACTATATTTTGTTTGGTATCAACTAATATTAAATTTTTCTAGGGACCCCAAATCTGTAAATAGATTTTAAATAGGACCACCCCATACAAAGTTATGCCTTTTAAAGACTAATTTTTACCCATCTTTATTTAACTCCATCTTTAAAACCCTTTTTTTTCGCTACCCAAGACATATGCTTTGACCAACCGGTTCCCTAGAAATCTAAAACCGCCGTGTCCCGCGAATACCACGTGGAGATAACACGTATACTCTGTCAACCAGGATAGAAGCCGGAAGGATTTGGAAGGTGGGAGAAGAACTTAAAGATTATGGAATCTTAAAACTAATATATACAATAGATTTACAAAATCCATACAAATATAAACAACTATCTTATATCTTTACGCCCCCATGCGTAGATTGTTGTACTATTAGGAATGATGTACCTTTTGTCATTTTCCCTCAATAAACTAATTTTATTAATAAGCTGCGTATACAAATCGTATTCTTTTACTCCGGATACATACGCAGGCAAGTACTCGATGCCATCCAAATAAAGAATTGGATGCTTGGTGACTGTTAACATCCGCTTCCCTCGTGTACGCCCAGACACATCCCAGCCCATGAGCACCCCTGCGCATGCACACCCCTGCCCATGCGCACCCCTGCACGTACGCACCCCTGCCCATGTGCGTAGCACCGGTCATTGGGAAATGGTAGAAATGTTAAACCTATAAAGACGATTAGTAATTGTAGTTTAGAAAAATAGTAGTTTTTGGATTAAATAAAATGGCTTAGACTGATTAATGTATATGGTTACATATTCTCGTACACATCCACAAACATCTGTTTATGTCCGTATACGGACATGGCGATGCCGGTAGTTTTTGTTTAACAACTAGTAGGAAAGATACGTTAGGTGTTAGTGTGTGGAAGCCCATAGGACCGTTGTATTCAAAAAGAACGATGTGGTGGAATGTATGGTGGTCCCCGTTAGAATAATCGAAAGTGATTAATTGATCGTATTAGATGTTTAAATATGCGAAAGTGTAAAAGCCTACACGAGCAAAATTTAATTATCAGACAAAAAAGTGCACGATGTGCTATACCTTTAAAGAATGTATAGAATGGTGCTTTACATCGGTCCTAGCAGTAAAAAAGGAGAGTGACTTTTTCTAGCAACTACAAGAATAGCAGTAGCGCAGAGAAGGGGTATGCATGTATTATACAGTGAATTGTTAGTTTACGGAAAGCTCGAACGTGTAATTGATTACGACTTATAGATCCCTCGAAGTCCATTGTCGTTTGAAAAATGTTTGGAAATTATCAGAACGGGAGCGGGTCGAAATATAAGTTAGATGGATGATTGACCGAGTTTTTTCTACCTTTTACGAGGGAATCGGAAGTTGACAGACATCGAGCATCTAATTCTCTATTTGGGCGATATCGAGTACTTACCGGTTCTAGAAATCATTACGTGCGACCGACCGCTATGCGAAAGTGTAAAAGCCTACAGAACCAAAATTTAATTATTAGACGAAAAAGTGCGCGATGTGCTATAGAAATTATAAAAAATGGTGCTTTGCATCGGTCCTAACAGTAAAAAGGAGAGTGACTTTTTCTAGCAATTACAAGAATAGCAGTAGCGCGGCGAAGGGGTATGCATGTATTATACAGCGCATTGTTACTATAAAATATGTTAGTTTACAGGAAGCTCGAACGTGAACAAATTAAATTTTAATCTATAATTAACCACGGTCGTAAAAATGGGAAATTAATGGTTGATTTTAATACCGCTAAGCATATACTTTCGCTTGGTGATTTATTTAGAAAATATTCAAGCCTACCATTTCCTAAAATATGACGTAGAAGTTATTTAAAATTAAATTGCTTTATCAGTAAGTATCCTGTAGACAACACGTTGGTATTCCTTTGTAAAGGTTTGAAGTGTTTTTATTAAGTTTTTGGTTATAGTAGCACTGCATCTTCTACAGCACGACTTGCACACAATTTGTGTGCGTGTGCTACCACCCTTTTGGATTTTTAATATGCACGCGATCCGTATAACATGGAAGACGTTTTCCGGTGTTTCTACTAACTGCAATTGCACCATCGACGATGCGAACCAGGTGCATGCATTGGCGCTAAATGTATTGAACAAGCAGCAAGGATTATGACGTCATTTAGTTCCCCGCTGGATCCTCAACATCGTTCGGGTGTCTTCGAGACCTTCGGTTTGCATTCTATAGGGTACATAAAGCAGGTACGCAAGAGTAAATTCTTTAGTTATAAGTTAGTTCGCTTAGAAGTTTAACCAAAGTCTTATAGTGCGGATTTTGTTTTGTACTAAAATGGTACCTGCAAACGTTTTTAAATGCGAGCCCTGTCACGTCTACTTTACCAGGAGGGATGCTCTCAAACGGCACCAGAACAAATGTCTTGGTGTAACATCGTCCACGGTTAAGCTTATACATCCGTCGGCAGCACAGTACTTAAACTGTGGGACTTGCGGTATCGCTTTTACGAGAATGGACAGCTTACAGCGACACAAGGAAAAACAGCACGGCATGTCATTAAGCCGTAAACGTTCAACTCCGCCAGCTGTTAAATGGCCTTGTACGAAACAACCACGAATTATGTGTAAAGTATGCGATTTCGAAATGGAAAAAACTACGTATGCCGCACACTTAAGGAGCAACAAACATAACAATGCATCAGTTACCGCTACTAGCGACGATGGTGTAGAAATGGTTAGCACAGCGTTTAACAACCGTATGGCTAGCTATCACATAAAGAACGCCAGTGTCGACGATGGAGTGCCCGAGTTTCTTTGGAAGCAGAAAGAGCGATTTATTCGATTAATTAATGAAAAAAGAATACAACATACAGCAGTAAAGGTCTACTGCGAACTCTACGGCGTTTACACCAAAATGGAGAAAGGGAAGTCCGATGTGAAATCCTTTAACACAAAAAATGTGGTTATAACGTCTTCCAGTAATCTGGAAAATATGTACGAGGTCTTAAGCGAAACCATAAGAACAAAATCAGAGGAATTTGAAACATGGAGTCCGGTTGGTCTTTGGAAAAAGTGCTCTATTTAGAAATAAATATTAATAAGTATAAGCCGATATGAGAAGTTCTAGGTTAAGAATAAAAATTGTTAATATGTATTTAGAAATGAGGTTTACAAAATTTAAACTGTATTAGTAAAAATTGTCTGTAATAAATAGTTTTAAGAATGGTTTTTAGATTTTCTTTTAGGTATGAGCCGCAGGAAATTTATAATTTAGAGGGTGTGTGTAAAATGGTAAGGGGTGGTCTTATTTTAAATCTGTTTGCAGATTCGAATTCTGCGTAAAATTTTAGACTAATTTAATGTATCACATAACTAAAAAATGTTTAAGGACGGTCGGAAATCGCAACAGGTAAGAAATCTTTAAATCAGGGTAGCTCTCTGGGAGATTGCGCTATCTAAAAAATTTAAAGAGATTTGGGTAGCTGAGAAAATTCTAATATTAACTGATACCAAACAAGATAGGTTTATCTCGAAAGATGCAATAGCTGGACGAAGAAAACTATTTGTTAGGTTTGCTTATAGAGCAAAGAGCAAAATTTAGAGGTTTGAGAGCTTTAAAGTGTAACTTTGCAGGGGGTGGTCCGATTTTAAATCTGTTTACATATTCGAATTCTGTATAAAATTCTAGACTAATTTAATGTATTGCATGGTTAAAAAAATTTATGCGGATGGTCGGAAATCGCAACAGGTAAGAAATCTTAAAATTGGGGTAGCTCCCTGGGGGATGATGCAATCTGAAAAATTACTAAAAATTCAGGTGGCTGAGAAAATTCTAATATTAATTGATACCAAACAAGATATGTTTATCTCGAAAGATGCCATGGCTAGTCGAAGAAAACTATTTGGTTCAGAATGTTAGCGGTAAAAAAATTATAAAATGAGGGTAGTTCCCTGAGGGATGATGCAAACTAAAAAATTCCTAGAGATTTGGATAGCTGAAAAAAATCTAATATTAATTGATACCAAACAAGATAGGTTTATCTCGTGGGTGGAAATGTAGAGAAAGATTTATCTCGCAGGTGGAAAGAATGCGGGTGTGACGTAATTAAAATGGTTGGGGTAAAAAATTCCACAAGGCGGTCCACAGGGCAGAGCAGGAGAAGATTCATCTCCCTCATTTCCTCCTTATGGGAATTTACATGTAAATTTGAGGAGCAGGTGGCGGAGGCGGAGGAGGCACTGTCCTCGGATGCCTGTATCCTACTACTGATTTTAACCATGAAAGTGTTATTGTAAAATCCGACCACATACTCTACGAGATTTGCGAGTAAAACTGCTGCGCACAACTCTAACCGTGGCAACGAAACCTTGCTTATGGGCGTAACTTTACTTTTTGCACAAACAAAAGACATGAAAACATTATCATTTTTGTCAAAACAACGAAAATAAACAACAGATGCATAACCTGCTTCTGAGGCATCGCAAAAGGCGTCTAACTCGGTACTCTTTAAGTCTTTACAAATCAACTGACGAGAAATTTTCAACTCGGATAAGAATGGAAGTTGCAACAAATACTTGTCCCATTGACCAATAAGTTTTTCGGGACGCTGGACGTCCCAATTGATTCCCAAAGTCCATAAACGCTGAAAAAAATGTTTCTGATTTGAATGGATCAAAGTACGAAACGAATTGTAATAGGATTCAAAATATTCAATTTTCCCATTAAAATTTATTAATAAAATTGTCGGCAAGCGTATGTTATTTATGGCTGACTATGAATTATTCACCAATGACGCTAGAGGCACTTTAGTTTTAAACTGCCTTTGACATTCAGTGAACCGTACTCTAATCTACAAGAAATATTTATCTAAATTAATTCGAATACCCGAAATTTCTTCAATACATTCATCGTCTAAGATGCATTCTGTATACAATTTGTCAAAATCTGATATAATCTGCGAAGTTACTTGCATACTAGCTTCAATTTGAGCATAATTATCACCGGTTCCGTCTAAATTAGACAATGCGCTTTGTAATGCTATCAATCTACTTAACGCAGCTTTACCTTGAAAAATCAACCTTTGTGTGGTAACTACCATGGTGAAGGGGTTTAATACCACCTAAAGTAACAAAGCGGCAACTACAGGCTTTAAAATTCTATAGGAAAAGGTTGTTATTCTGACCACCCAAAGAAGTGATGTATGAGCAATAAATGACAAGTACCGTTTCTATAAACAATACAATACCACTGTAAAATGCATGTGTACGAAATTGAAATTGAAAAATGCCTAAATCTTTTAAAAGGAATAACAACAAGACCTGTAAAAATACCCACAGGCAAAGATAACAATGAATAACTACGCTACAACCATAAACCACGTGTCTTTAACCCGAAACGTTTAAGAATTCGCTACCCCGACCGTGTACATGTTTCATAAGCTCACAAAAATGCTATTTAGTACCATTACTATTTATCTTAATTAAATTCTCGAATAGAACTTGAACATAAAATAAATAGTATTCAAAACGAACATTTACTTAGATTTTAAAACAAATCAAACAAATTGTTCTAAGAACTTCTAATCAAATGTCTACACAGTTTAAACCAATAATAAATCTATAGCACCCTCCCAATCAAAAAACAAAGGAAATCAAGGAATTGGAGCGTGAAATTCAATTTAACAAAACGAATTCAATTCGGCTCAAAGGGCCAAAATGTTAAATCAAAGGATGTATCATTTATTACTTAACATAAACACTTACTTTGAATTCTTTTAATGATGATGTGGACTGTAATTAGGTTAACTGTATAGCGAGCTTAACGGCACTATTTTATTGTCAATGAGCGCTCACGACATGAAACTAGTTTGTCACTTCCGGTGGTTCAAACATGACAACACAACACCCTCGTTTCATGATTTTTAAAGGAAGGGGTTAACAAGGATCAAGAAGAGAGGGACAGGAGCCCGAATAATAACAGTTTGCAGCTTAAGTTCGTACAAAAAATTATTTCTAAATTATTACTAAAATATTCCTTACCTCATCTTTGTTAACAGGTACGAAAATCCTCTGTAATTTATAAGTGCCTAATTTCCCATCTTTTACTACCCCGTTCGTGAGTATAATTGGCCAATAATGCTCCACAGATAACTTATTAAAGATCAAAATGCTTCGAGGTTTGACCTCAAAATTTGCTTGTAATTATCCGCTTCACGATTAATAAAATTGAGATCTTATTCTAATTTAAATTACAAAATATTCAAATATTTTTATCAATTAACAAACAAAGAATCGTAAGTTATACTTGAAAAATATACGCTTGTCAACATCTCATTTGCAACGTTATTAACGGTATTAAAAGCTTCCTGGTTCCATCTTAAATCTCCATAAGTTTATCAGTTTTCAAAGTGCATTCACTTTCAATCGATTAAATTCAGCAATAGCCTTCGCGTCTGGATTATTTATGTCGAAAATCGTTCAAAAATAATTATGCTTTATAGTTATGCAAAGTTCCATGTTGCATCTTGTACAATGACGTATGAATTGTTCGAACTTATACGTTCAAATCTTTAGTCAAACTTACATGGTCGATCTCGTAAAAAAGAATGACTTACTTTTTTTTGTTTAGGAAAGAATTTCCTCTGAATATAAATTACTTCTATTTATATACAAAAATTATCTGTGTTTGGTATCTTTGTGGCGCGTTTTTAAAATGATCTGCAAGCGCTCTAGGCAAGCAGCAAGTTACAAGCAACTTGCTACAAGTTTTCTGCGTGAACGCACTCTTAAACGATAATATATATTGATTACTATAGTTATGGAGGATCGCTTAGAAATGGCAGATAACATAAAAATTTTCAGACGTAATTTATAGTATTAAAAGGTATAAAACATGCATTTTGTTTAAAATAAAACTAATCGAAAAGCATACCGAACTTAAGTAAGTAAATATCTGATTCTAGGTCACCAAAACACGAGCTTTTACTTTTATGATTAAAGCTCCCGGAAATAAAAACACGTGAAAAAAGTAAATGCTCCAAATAAAAATCCAATTAAGTTAAACGACAAAACACCATAAAAGTTCCTTCTATCAACTCATAAACACGCATGCACACATCTAAAAACAGCCCTCTAAATAAAACAGATAAAATCACATCTCCCCTTTTTGTGGACCTATTAGCTCCCTATGTTTAGACTGGTTTAAATTGACTTATAATTTGTGATATAAAAAAGAGACTATATAAAACCTGGGGTTTAATATAAACGCAAGTCACTTAAAACACTTACGGGCGTTAAATAGTTATCTACTTCCAGATGAGCGAGCGTCGCACTGAAGTTGTAATTGAAAGTTATAAATAAAAGGAAAATCTGTCCTTAATGAAGATGCATCCCTTTGGTCTTCTTTCCCTAAAATATTAAATTCTAGATATATAATGCATTGCATAACAAATACAGTTTTTATCAATTACGTTTAGGCGGAATGATAGATTGCTGTTTTACTATTTTTCATGCAGGGATTTACACTTTTAATGGGATGTATTCCCAAATGCGCTATTACCACTTTTCCCATCTGGTTTTCAGACGCGATGAACTCTACTAAATCCGTATAGGCTAAAGCGTTTGATTGTTTCGTATTTATACAATACAATTATCATGTCACACAGACCCCTTTAATAATACATGAGTATTTTGCATTAAAAAGGGCTAAAAGCACATACAGCTAAGGTTTTATTTGACTATTATTTTAAGCTCTTAAAAGTTTATTGTTGAGCGTTATTAAGTTTGTCTGCAGAACGATGGGATTACTTAGAAAAATAGATGACTAAAGGGCCCTGTAAGCACGTGGGCAAAGAATGCAGTGCAAGCGAACTAGTGACAGAACAATGTCGGTGTGGGCACCGGTGCAAAATTTTAAAATGGATTCCCTCATCCGTTATACGTTTAAAGGTACAAAATTAATATTGACTGTCAATATAGTTTTTATTCTTATTTATCTAATGGGCATTACTTAATTTATAATAAAACTAGTAAAATACTTGGTGAAATTTCTTCGTTCTGAATCTGAGAACTTATTTCTGTGAAAGTTTCCCTTTATCAAGTAATTCTCTTAACACATGATCGTATTGTGCCATAAGCTTGTTACGGTACACCGCGCAGACAGAACGTAAAAAGAAAGTAAGAAAAGAAAATAGCCCTAGTGATATAACTACTACACCCCCTGCTATAGGGGCAGACTTTATTCTCTACTCCTTCCGAACCTGAGGATATAGCTCGGCGAAACCCTTATGTCCTTGATCTCGTTTTGTTCTCCTTCTGGCGGCGTAAGCGCCTTAAGTCCAATACCTAGTCCTCGAGCCCCAAATTATGACGACTTTGCTCTCCTTCGGACATGATTTTTGGATATTGCGATTTTGGTTTACTTCCCGGTTTTACTGGGGTTTCTTTCAGTTTCTTGTTTTTTTCTTCTTCACCCGTGTGGGTCCGGGAATAGAATAGTCCCACGGTACGACCTGCCTGTCGTAAAAGACGACTACCGCGGTCCAACACATACACATACAGACTTCATACACGCATACATACACTCCATAAACGCACACACTTCATGTATAGACTCATTTCTGTTTGGTTCTCCTTCGTTTGTTCTTTTGGGTTCTTTTCTTCTTTACCCGTATGGGTTCGGAAATAGAATAGTCCCATGGTACGACCTGCCTGTCGTAAGAAACGACTACAGCGGTCAAACACATACACACACCCTTCTTACACCCCCACACACACACCCACACACATACACACACACGCACGCACACGCCCACACCTACTCATACATAACCACACCGGGATTCTGTTTTATTTTCTTTTGTACGATTTTAGCTTTTTGGGTGTTGGTATTATTCATTTTGGTTTTTTTTTCTCTCGTTCCTTTCGTTTCACTGTCCTTTCCCTATCCCTTTGCTGGTCTTCTTTGTTGTCGGTTCTTAGTCCGCTTGTGTTTCTTCCATCCGCTCCTGTGGTAGGTGCTTTCTAGTCCGTCTTTCTTCTTTTGGGAGCCACGACTCAGTCGACTGTAGGACTAGTCGGCATTCCTTTTCGTCAGTTTTTCGTTTGTTGCGTTTCTTTGCTGCCACAGTTGAGAGTACATCGTTTCCATTTACCAGTGTTCCTCCTCTCTTCTTCTCGTGCTCCCTGGTTGTCCCTTTTGTTTACTTGAAGCTTGATCTTTGTGTCCTCGTCTGGCTGTACTGCTGGTTTTCTTCCTTGTTCCTTTACTTCTTTTGAGGTTGAAGACCTTACTGTTTCTTCACAAGAATTATCCGTCCTCCGACGACTTTTTCAGTGTCGATGCCATTCCATCTTAGTCTTTTTTGATTACATATTACTCGTCTTCCCTTCCTTCTTTCCTTTTCTTCTCTCTTCTTCTTTGTTCTCCCTTTCTATTCTTGGCCTTCAAGCCGGATAGAAGTTTTTTTGTGTGTTTTGTTGGGTAATTCTGTTTTTTGTCTCTTTATTTTCGTAACGAGTTTTCTTTTAGTTTTCAAGCGAATTTTTTTTTCTTATTCTTCTCTTTGGGTTTTTTTTTGGGTTGGTCCTACCCATTCCTATTATTTTGCTTCCCTACCCCAACCTTTTAATTTTGCTGGAGGGGATTTGTTACGTTCATTTTTGGAAATAATTGGTTAGTCCATGTACAATAATTTGTAACTCAAATCTCTTTCGCGTGTTTAAAATTATATTGTAATTAATAATAAATATCCTATATATTTTACTTGATAAATCTTACTGCTTATTAAAAAAATTAATATCCTTTCTAAGAATTCCTTAACGTGGATTTTACGCCATAATTAGATAGGCAAGAACGTCTTTCCAAGTATCCAATAATTAATGCTGGTGTGTTTTCCCTTTTGAAAGAATTCGTCGAAATTATTTTAATAAACTTGGGTTTTCCTGTTTTATTTCCTTAACAATCAGATTACTTTGAGCTATGTGCTTTAGCTAAACAAATTTAATATTCAGTTTCTGTTCAAATAGCAATACGAAAACATCCGTCCTGTTTTGCTTCGTCTCGTTTTGCGTTATGCAAATTTTGTGCCCGCAATGCGGCGTGCTTCCTGCGGGGGACACGCTAATCCCTTGAGTTGTCACTTCCTTTTGTACTGGGAGGCCAAACGCGTTCTTCCTGGGCGTAGTCCCACCTACCCGCTGACGTGGACCAGCTACTGACTGAACCCCAACGTCAGCAACTTGAGGGTGAGTTTTTTTGTTTCCTCTCGCTACTTACTTTGGAACCAGATCGCCTGGAATTTACCGTTCCAGTATCATGCATTTTCAAATTTAATTGATCTACACCAAAATTATTGCCCTATTTTGGTATTTATTGGCATTATATTAATGCAGTATTTTTTTTTTAAGTGGAGTGAGTCACACAAAATGAAAGAGGAAACCTTAAGAAAAAAAATTTATTTACAAACAATTTAGTTAAAAAGACATGATACAAAAAAAACACCAACTTGCGTAGAAAATAACATAAATTCAAAATATATCCCAAAGGATTTACACCGTATAAAAAAATCTACGCAACGATAATAAAATATCGCAAAAATAACTTATACGATTCGTTAGTTACCTAGAGCTAAATTTTTTTTTAATTGCAGTTAAAACATGTACATAAAGCAAAGTTAAACAAAAATGTATAATGGGCTGTTTTCAATCCGTTAGTTGCCAAAATTTTTAAATGTTAATAAAAAACCTTAACTACTTACATAGTTACAGCAACAAAGTTGACTATCTACAGTTGAAATGCATTTTCGCTACATGCGGTCCAAGATTATGTACTAATGTCACGCTTAAACAATAGGGTAACTCAAAAAAATTTATATAGAAAAAATTTTATAGACAGTCAATATTGAACTATTATCTAATAATTTACCAATTACCGCTGTCACCGTACGTATATACCGCCGATCTAAGCGAAGTAATTTTCTTTTCAAACAATTGTAACATCTCCACTTATGCGATGAGTAATCTGCAAATGCAGACCCAATACTTCCAGATGGAAGTCATCAAAGCGACATAGAGAGGAAGCAGAAACCGCTACAGCTGGGCATGACGTACTGCATCTATATTAACTCGATGATAACGAATTAGCCTGCTCGGTGCATTTTACATAGTGATAGATTGAATTAGTTGAAAGTAACTTAGCGCCAATTGCAGTAAATAATTTAATTGGTGGAAAAATTCTCTCAAGTATGTGCATGTTTGGTTCTACGCGTGTGTGTATGAAGTATGTGTGTGTGTATGGAATGTGTGTGTGCGCGTGTTTGTGCGAAGAGTGGATTGTGAAAGTATGTTGGACCGCTTTAGTCGCCTTTTAAGGCATGTCGTACCGTGGAGCTACTCTAATCAGGGCCCACTCGGTTCCTTTTCTTTGGCTGATTTTTCTTACTGCCAGTTCTCACACTGATTTTGTTTAATTTTGATCCTCTTTCTGTGATGTGCTTCCTCCTGCACCTAAGGAAATCCTTAATTTTATTTTCTACAATTGTACAAAAGTTGTGGTTCAAATTGTGGGTGCAGAAAACTAGGATTATCACTTTCAACAATGTAGCTGTTTCGTGGACATTCATGTTAAACACGTCTAATGATGCGACTTTAGCAGCGGAAAAGATGAAAATGAAATGAACCTTATAAAAATGTTATCTGCTATCATGGTTATATCAGTTAGGAAACGATAGGGTACGTTAGGGACAAATTTAGGCTGAAGTTAGAATAAAATACTTGGACTAGAGAAGCCGATATGGTACATTTATAGAGCCGGAACAAATAGCTTGATTCACTATTAATAAATTTGACATATGCTTCGAATTTCGAATCCATTGGTAACTATTAATTAACTATATTTGGATAGTTTTAAATTGACCTTTCAGGCCGCAGCAGTAAGCAGTGCTGGCGGCTGCTATCCGGTATTACGGATCGCCTCTCTTTTACTTTTTGCTGGTATCTTATTGATCGGACACGCTCCAAAGTGAAAGAGGGGATACCACTATTTAAACCCCAACTTTAGTGTTAGTTTATACATTTTATTCATGGTTAATTAATTTTAAAGTCAGATTATTTGAAGCACGTTTATTTTCGCGTTTAAACCCAATGTAGTACATTTGGGTGGAGCATTGGGGTCGTGGCCACAAGTGGAGGAGCTCTTACATTATACTGACATGATTATAGATAATGATATTATTGAAGATGAAGAAGAAGAAATAAGAGACCTAGTGAAATATCAGATATTTCAGATTTTCTAATGTCCCCAGTACCCGTGCTGTCTACCTTTGTAAAATATTGACCGTGTAAACGATTCCTTTGACAAGTATTGGCTTTACCAACTATAAAGCGTCTCTTTATCAAGTTGCAAGAATTACCCTACGCATCGGTGAGTCACAGAAAGAGAAACACGGCAAAGATCTAAACTCAAGCGCGTGTTATTTTAGGGTTGAAACTCATCGTCCAAGTCATCTTGGTTACTGACCCTCAAAATTATTGGATGTTACTACATACAGTAGACCTATCTTTAAAGGCATCCTTTGCTCCTTCAGAGGTTTTTAATAAACCATCAGCTAAACTCAGTGGAACACGCTTAAATCCACTTGCTTGACTTCAAGTTCTGGTAACTTCTACCTTTCTCCAGCTGGGACTGCTCTCAACAAAGCCCAGAATTAATCGAAATTTTTTGGGCAACAAACAAAATTACCAATTTGGACAGGTGTGTGTGTGCGTGCTTGCGTGCTTACGTGAGTGCGTGCGCGCGTACGTGTGTGCGTGTGTGTTTGTGTGTTGTCACGCACGTTAAGATCCATACTTTGCTTGAAATAGCAAGAATTAGACGAGGTCTTCCCCGTTTTCCTTTGAGAAATAGCTAACTGATTTTCTAGACAGAAACTGTACCTAACGAATTGTTATGTTGTTTTATTATTGTGTTGTTGGTCGAATTGTAGCAATTCAAAAAGAATTTAGCGCACGATACGATTGAAAGATGTACTTAAAACAAAATGAGGAAATCAACTTCCTTTTAAAACTTGAATTAAATTTAAACCGCTCAGTTCAAACCAACCCGGAAATGAACACAATGTAAATCCTGTTCTTGCCGTACCTCCAGATTATATTCAATAATTAAACAATTATGCTACGTTTACTTCTCTCAGGAGACCAGAGCAGAAAATTGCTTTGGGCTGAACACTAACAGCAGCTTATTCCCTTATGATATTAATAACAGGCGCATTCAACCACCCTGCCAGTACTAATATCGACAATAAGGGTGTTGGTTTCATATTAAGCCTTGCGCGATATCTGTTGTACAAAAGTGAAAGTTAGGTCATTGCGATGGTTTGGCATAAAGCATTCTGTAACCTACGTTGTCTTAATCGATAAATAATTCACTAGATGCAAGCAGTAGATGGCGCTGTCGCCTTTATCAGGTGTGCTTGTATTTATAAATTGGTTTACTTGATTATGTCATTAGGTAAATTTATTATTTCAAATATGTCTTTGTCTGTAAATGCTTTATTCAAATTATGTTCCCACCTGCCATTTCTTATTTCAAAATGGCTTATATTATTACAGTATTTACTCTGATATACTCGATTCGTCAAATCGAGACCATGACGTTATAAATAATAATTCAGGCAGCGAAATTTTTACTGCTAATGCGTGTAAAAAGATATAATGTGTTGACATTATATTTTAGAGAATTCTGGTTTCTGCTATTGCCATTGCAGTGCACTGCTGCCAAGCTTATTTTGTTCGGTTGGATGTTAACGCATGTGTATATATCTATTGTTATGGATTCAAAGGGTTGAATTTGGGGTAAGCAATGCAATTTCAAACACCCTGTATAGAGAAACGAACAAATTATTTACGCGCAAAATTTATTTAATTTCTTTAATTTAAACGGACAAGTATTGACGTATTTTTATAATTAATGATTGAAAAGTTAGAAGTACATAGAGAAAACCAGTTTTAAAAACAGATAGAAACGCATAATTAATTTAAGTTATTTTAATGCAACGTGTAATAGCATTATAAAACACACCAGGGTATAGAAAATCAACAATCCCAAGGCGAAAGGTTTCTTGGTAACAAACAAGGATGTCTGTTGTATCGGATACGGTAAAATATAAACTTCAAGAATTGTTGTTTTAAACGGTCTATAATTAAGAACAGCTGCATGTTTAAAAGGTTACCTTTTTCGAAATTATCAGCATAATAAAGCGGGCTTCATAGAAAATAATTTTCAACCGTCAGTTGCTTTGAATAACAAGCTAACAAAATTCTTAAAGAGCAGGTGAGATGCACGATCAGTAATATGCTACTGATAGAGACGGATATAAAAGCATTGGCATTCAAAACGCACGTTCTTATCCACGTGGAATAATGAGACGCTGTCAGCAATATCGATTTTCTACAACTCAAGTGAGGTTTGGAACGCGACACCAAATATGCATAAGACAGAGATAAAAATATTACAGGCGGAGTTTCATGAAGACACAGAACAAAATCATTGGTTGAAACGAATAGTTTTACAAACGGACGAACATGCGACAGGTGGAAGCAATTTTCGGATTATACGGCGCATCCACGAGGTGAATTTCTGGAAGCTTTAAGTCAGTTATATCAAAATTTGCAGAAGTGTTATTTTAAAATAAATTTTTCGCGTGAAGTGTAGCCTAGAGGTGGCATGTTGAACGATATAAATACTCTGAGAGAATTAGGAACTCTCTCTTGATATTCTCATCGCTTTATACTACTTACAACAATAGACCGACGTTATAGTAGAGTTTTGTTAGTATTAAAAATTATTCATAATACAGTAAATGTAGTACTAGCACTTGTAACTTGGTAGTTGAGGCCTTATAGTTATTAACGTCAGTAGTGTCGAGTGAATCAAATTAACTGCGGTCCAACTAATACCATACCAAGCTAGTAAATTAATAAATAGAAGTATAATATACGTGAGTTTGTATGCTGTTATGGAATGGTAATTGGAAGCAAGGCGCTTGGCGAATACTGGGGTTATCATCTATGAATATGTGGAGTATCATAGCGAATAGTCACGAAGCCAAGAAATTCTGGTGAGCATCGTCGGAGGGATGGAGGCTTGAAGCATTCTCCAGGTAACTTATTTGAATTTTCTGTTATTTGATAAACTTTTGGGATTATTTGATGATGTGTGAGTGAACATCCGGGTTATTTATGGTTATATAACGTATCGGAAAAGATACATGTACTTGACAATTATTAGGGTTATTTAAAATATTGAAAAAGGGTGTATGTAAAACTTACTAAATTTCATTATGAATTTAAATTGGATTGTTGAGGGTACATGGGTTTATTAGTTTTGTAGTAATTTTATGCAAGGTAAAAAGCATACATTAATAAACTGGGTTATTACGAGCTCACCATACTCCAGTGTCCAATAAATATAGGGTGTTATTTGGGGCCCATCTACTCATATTTTTCTTAAATGTGTTTGCAAATAATAATTTAAAACAAGGACTTTAAAACATATCACTTATTGAGTTGTAATTAGTGTACCAAACTGTGTATACCTGTGAATAATTTGTTTGTAAATAGCGGTAAATAAAAGATTGTATGATTGTTGTATTAGTTGGTGATTTTATTGAATGGTGTGTGAGTGGGAAGGAAGAAGGATTGTAAATTTAGGTATCCGAGAAGAGGCACAGCCTAGTTAGCCAAGGAAGCTGCTGAAGATTCTTGAAGCTGGAAATCAACAGGATAAGAATATTTTTATAAATTTTTTTATTTTTTTTTTGAAAATCAGTGTTGACACTGGCGATGTCAAACCCATAAGTCCCCCGATCACAGCAATCTTATGACGGCTCAACGTTGGGGTTTGAATGGTTTTTAGGGAGATCCAAAGACTAAGTCCTCGATCCACAGCAATATATATATATATATATATATATATATATATATATATTGTCACGAGAGGTCATTGAAAATTAAATTCTACAAATAAAGCCCACTAACATATAAAAAAAAACCGGAAAGAATAGAAATTTTCGAAACCTGTATAAAACAAGCTTACTTTTTTGCCAAGCGGAAATGCACATCCGAAGGTGTAAATAATCACCCTGTCTAATAAAAGCGTATTGTATATACATAGCCATTAATGTGCAATAGCGAAAACACAATTTCGTGATTGCAAATAATCACTCTAAGATAAATATAAATCCATTCAATTGTAATAAAAATGCACTTTCCGTGCATAAAATAAATAATTATGTGTATTAAACACGTTTTAGTTACCATGAAAACCAATCTTTTATTACAATTATAAAAATGCAGCTCGTTTGGATTATAAAGCAATTAAAGCTTTAAATTGACTTCAGTACGTGTTTATATTAAATAAAGAGTTATTCTTTAAGGTTCGAGATTAAGAACGAATTTTCGAAAGAATACGTCAATTTCGTATGAATTCATTAAACAAATAAACATTTATTCGAAGAAGCGACCGGAACTTTAAAATGTGATAAAAATGTCCATAAGAACGCGGTTTAATAGCCTTACGTATTAGTGAAAGAGACCATGGACCAATAATCTTAGGTGTTAGAGAAAGACGGACAGCGCACGTCACTAATAAGTGGATGGCGCTAATAAGGTATTAAAACGAGGAATTCCCAGAACCTTGCATCAGTTAGGTGTGTAGTTTTTGGAATGGGATTCCGTACGGAATTCGTACATTCTAAAAATGAGATACTTTTTATATATAAACAGGGGCAATTGACATTAGATTCAATTGATAAATTCGCGTCAACTATGCAATATGTAAAGAGATTCAATGAATGAATTTGATTTGATTTAGTCGCGAATATGTTGCTTTGCGAAAATGTTATTTTGAGTATGCAATATGCATACCTTAATTAATAATTACGATGGAACAGTAAAGAAGTAATTTTTAAACGTAACATGCATAAAAATGGAAATTATTAAATGTAATTTTTGTAATATACAATGGAGAGGGATAAATTCTTCAATGCAACGCTACTTTAAATCAATTTAAAATAGAACCAAGGAAAATTTAAGCGAATATGCATGATTTTGTAAACTGAGATTTGAACGTCAATTTAAAATAAAGCTAAGAATCAAAAGATATTTATACTGTTAATTACGAATTAATGAAGGGCTTTGTCGATTTTGCAAGTATCACTTTTAAAATATTGCTTGTAACTGATATTTGAGTATTTGTCATTTAAATTTAAATTAGTGTAAGTCGCTATCATATAATAATTTTTTTTGTAAGGGTATATTTACCAGAAAGTTTGTGGCCATAGTTCGTAACGCTCTGATTTTTTTTAATAGATTATCTGTGAAGGATTTTTTGTCCAAACAAACCTTGCAACCGTGAGAATAAAGCCAGATAAACTATCTATATGAGAGGAGATTTTAGTTCTGTAAATTTAAACCTAAATAAGGTGAGAGACATTTTGATATTTAAGTAATAGGTACTAGTTAGGAATAATTTTATGCTTGAAAAAGATTATGTCGTAAATGTTCTATATTTTTCTTGTATGAGAGAAAATATTTTAGACTGTATAGATGTTTTTTTGATACTGCTGTGTATGATTTAATTTTTTAAACTCCAGTATTTCTTTTGAGCTAGCCAGTCAAAGAAAGTGTTAGAAAGGAAGGTAGGTCAACAATTTCAAATTTTTACAAATTGGTAAATCTGTATCACAGCACTCTTTTAGCGAAGCCTAACGCCAGCCGTTGTTATTGCAATAATTTAGCGGCACATCAAAGCGAGGCGATATGCCTCGATATATATATATATATATATATATATATATATATATATATTTTGTAACCCTGTATGAATCGTGCCCCACGAATTGGGCGTCATAAATTGCCGTGTACCCTCTATAAAATCGTGCCTCTTAAATTATCAATTTAAAAAAAATCGAAAATTGCACACAATAGAAAAATTTTCAAAAAAATAATTTCTTACCCAGATTCTGCTTCCATCAACTTAATTACTTCAACAGCTCCCTGGCTAGCTCAGTTGGGCCTCTTCTTGGATACCTATATTTACTATCATACTCTTAACCGTTCACGCACACTCTCAATAAAACCACAAAATAATACAACAATCATACAATATTTATTTACCACTATTTACAAATAAAATTCAAGATTATTTCGCTGCTCAAGTTACACCTCAATAAATTCTATTTTGTAAAGTCCAGGACTATAACTTGAAATATCAAACACATCAAATGTAACAGGAGTAAATGGGTCCTGAATAATACCTTATTTTTCATTTTTATTTATAATTATTTCTAATTAGTACACTCTAAAGTATGGTGAGCTTATGATAACCCAGTTAATTATGATTAATGTATGCTTTCTACTTTGCATACTCTTACTACAAACACAAAAAAAACCCATGTACTCTTAACAATAAAAAAAATTAAATTCCTGAGGAACGTTAATAAGCTTTATATACACCTTTAGATTTATATTTAAATACCATAATAAAAGTTAGTTATACGTATTATTTTCAATACGTAAAATAATGCAAAATACCATTATAGTTCACTTTCACACATCACAATAATTATCATAGTTTATAAAAAAACAGCAATTCTAATGCGTTACCTGGAATTTCTGAAAGTTACCTACTCCGTTGACGAAGACGTTAAGTTCCTGCACCCTTGGTTTCGTGGTTTTGCTCTGCTTGCCGCCTCCAGCTATCTGTAGATGAACACCATCTAAGTTGTGCTGCATCCTATTCATTCAAGATCATTCCAAATCTAAATCCAAGTATATTACACTTTTTTTATAATTGCATACTTTAGTTTACGTTACTTTACTTTACTATACTTCACGAGCTTGTTAAATATCTGTTGCACATCAATCAAATTAAACTCGACACTATCCGCGTTTCAAACTATGAGGCCAACACTGTACTATTTAATTTAAAAATTTTATATACTTACAAGCTCGTGGTAGATTTCTGTACGTAGTCTGAAGCGATGAAAATACTAAAAGAGCCTTATTAGTTTTCTTAGAGTATTTATACAATTCAAAATGCCGCCTGTCGGCCACTTTTCACGCGAAATACTTCATTTAAAATAATACTTCTTCAAATTTTGGTTTAACCGTTTTTGAAATCTTTGAAATTTAGCTCGTTAATACGATATTTTCCGAAAAACCCGCATTCAAATTTTCCCGTGTGTGTCTGTTTTACAACTAACTATATAGACCAATGAACCTTTCAGTAACGTCTTAAAAACCCCGCCTATATTAACTCTATTCCTCTCTTATGCATATTCGATGTTTCCTTCTACTCTCGCTTGAGTGGTAGAAAATCGATATTACTGTCTGCGTGCTATCTAACCCATGTGGACTGAATACGTGCGTTTCGAAATAAACTGCTATTATGCCTGTCTCATTCCGAAGCATATCATTGATTGTCCATCCCTTCTGCGCTTTAAGGAAACTTTTGGTTAGCATTTATGCGAACGTCCGACCGTTTGCACAAGATACCTCGAATTTTGTCTTTTATCTACACAAATAAGGGGAACATGATCTTTCCAAAACATTCAGGTGTTCAGTTAACGAACGCTTTAAAATAACATTTCTAGGAGTTTACGTTTCAAAGTATTTTATATTCAACGTCTGTTTGTTTGTTAGTAAAGAGTTTCACCTTGGTATTATCGATTTTTAAGCTCTTATGCGTATTAGACGTTATCACCCTTTCAATTAAACTTAATTAAATTAATTAATAATTTGCATTGGCTTCTACAATTTATTTTCTTTACGAACCTAGCTAAATTTTAATCACTACTTGTAAATTTTATGGTAATACTTGTTACTTTAAATTAACTAAATGAAATAAATTTTGCACGTAAATTCTGGTTGTTTCCTCTATACAGGGTGTTTGAAATTGCCTTGTTCATACCTAAATTTAACCCTATAAAACCACTACAATATATATATATATATATATATATATATATATATTGCTGTGAATTGTGTAGCTATGAAAATGTGAGCTCCTATGCTAGGTTTCAATAAAAGGTACTATGAAAGCAAAATTGATCTGATGTGAATTATTGCCTGAAGATGCCCATATTACCTTAGTAACTCAGATGGAATGAAACAACAAAATTTCAACATCACAATTATAATAACATTAAATATTTATAAACAAACCTTTAAAGTATAATAATCGCTACATTCACAAACATCTTCTTTCAATATACATAAGCCAAAAATATTACTTACACACAAACTTCAAACTATAAATGATGAGTACACCTTTAGTCAAAAAATCTTTGATAATGGTCGAACTTACCGTATTCGATCTCAAAACAGGCTCACAATATCCCTTTACAAAAAATCTCTATATGCCAAACCCTTATGTAATTTAACCTACTTAAGTTAATTCTAGTACGTAAATGACCTTCAAACGATTTAATCATATTATACATGCGTTTTTAAAATAAATTTTTGAAGTTGTTGATCAAATTTCTATCTCCATTGTGTACCATAATAATGGCATCGAAAAATAAAATTTTAATTCTCCGTTTATGTTTTTATTAATACGTAAATTAACTCTATAATCCTCCTTCCCATTTAAGTCGTTCATATTTCAATAGAATTAATTTTCATACCTTGTAATTTATTCCATACATAAAAAGAAGATATTGTTTCAACCAATATTTAAACGTCGAGCATAACCTTGTACGCAATTTAACTACAACTCTTAGTTGATCGTTAAAACACATTATCAGAAAATGCCTTAATAAACAGATCAAATATTAAAAATGACCGATCTTGATTGAATTCCCGTTTTAACTCTTCCACAGCTTTATATAATAAAAACTTCACTACGTCACGTTTTGGGAATTTCCATATCTTTCCAGTTCGTCTGACTCATCAGGGTGACATAACTTACACGTTTATTAGCTATCATTTAATTTATGAGGTCGTAAAATAGTTTCATAATTGGAAGAATGAATGAAAAATGATTAGCGGAAATTAGTTGTTATCAGATATATGGTCTTTACACGTTTTAATTTATCTAAATTATAATCGTAAATTTCACTATCCTTGTTAATTGCAATAGCATTCTCTGAATAAATAGACAAGCTAGCTTATTGTTGCTTTATTATCATTTAATACGTCATTAAATGTCTTATCTTATCGCAAAATTTATGGTTGTAAAGCTTTAAACACATTAATTGTGCTGTTTTCATTCATATTGTTTGTTATTGTACAAAATAATTACCTGTCATTTATGATTTATGGATATCGCGCATTAGAAGGATCTGGAATCTTGTAGTATTTTCTTTTAAATGTAGAAAAGTTGAAATAGGTTCGTGCAGATAAAATACACGCTTCTTGTAAAATGTTTGCAAAAAAGAAGTTGTACAATAAGGTGTACTTTTTAAATATTTTCAGAAAAGCATAATATTATTTAATACTTTCAATCAAATTACAGAACGCAATTTTAAATAGAACTTATTCAATGTCTTTAGGATGTGAATATTTACATATTTAAATGATACTTTGTTTTTTATTTAGAAACACGGGTTTTATTTTCAATGTGTGATTTGTCTTCTTTAAGAGTACTAAAATAAATTATTCTAAACCTGTATTCTTAAAATATTATACAGGATGTTTCTTTACAGAAAATTAAATATTATATTAGTTAGGATTTCCTTTGCTTTGGGGTCGTTTTATTTACAGTATATTGTGCTCATTGATCTCTTATGACTTCCTTATCACATCAATATATATATATATATATATATATATATATATATATATATATATATATATATATATATATAGTTAATTACACAGGGTAAGTTGATAAACTAACGTATTACAGTTAATAAGACAACATAATAACTTAGACTTTTTATGCAGAGCCCAAAATGATTATTTCAAAGCGAGATAGTACGATTTGAAATGATCATTTGGGGCTTTGCATAAAAAGTCTAAGTTATTATTTTATCTTGTTAACTGTAATACGTTAGTATTTATTAATTTACCTTGTGTAATTAGCTATATATTTATATATTTAATACTTGGCTTATAGCCGTAATTTTGAGCGCTGCTTCTTGTCTGTAACTGACATAAGTCAAAAACTTGACAAGATCAGATAAGATTGACAAAAATGCTAAACGTAATTGAGAGTTAGGTTGATGTATGTTTGTGTACATGATTTAGATTTGTAAATTTTCCAAATGTCGTCATCGGTCTTGGTGGCGTAATTTGGCAACGTAGCCGACAGTTAACCATATGATGTCGTAGCCCTGCTCCAACGGATCTAGTATAAAATAGAATACACAAAACATCCGCTAACACTATAATGCGTTCGTAGAGGTAATATAGTCTGCACCTCTCACTATCTGTATGCAATAGTCTGATCTACCTTTTTTTTTATCGGAAGAACTAAGTAGTCTAAATCACACGGTAAACAAATTAGTATAATGCATTACACTAAATATACATATTTATTTTCAATAAACATTACATGCACGCACATTCTAATTATCAATCTCGTTAATTTTAGAAAAAATTATTATTATAGTATTAGTCAGTTTTATAATTAGTTTGAATTTTTTAAATTTTGGTTGAATAAAGAAACATAGATGTTTCAATTATTTTAACATCTCGAAAATATCTAACCAACTGGTTTTGCACTCTAAGACCAATTGTCAGCCGAAGGAGGAATAATAGCTTTATGTGTGCAATCTATACATCCTATCACACCAATTGAAATGATTCTATAAAACTATAAATATATCCGTCAGAAACGAAAACAACATTTTCATAACACTTACTTTGTTCTAAAATTTTTACATTCACGAATTGTCTGCGAAAATTTAATCCAGAAATCCATTATTTCCTGTCTATTTAATGCAGCCGAAGCTTCTTCAATGCAACGACTAACTGTTGCCTGGCTTACTGCCAAATATATACTCTCCTTACAGCTGTTTGGTAGCTGCCAGATGCAAAGAAATTTAAGGCTACTAATACCTATGCAATATATGAAAATGTAAGGAATAATTTTAGACAGTAGTTTATTATTTTACCTTAATGCCTGTTGTAGTAGACTCTGCATGAGTTGGTGGTGTTAATTGTGGATTCAAAATTTCTAACTAGTTGCTTACTAAGCCGAAATCTTTTAATAAATTTTCTTTCGTTCAGCTGCTCAAAGGGATCTATTTTATAATAAAATTGTCGATTAATGTGATCCGCAAGTAATGGTTCTGCCTCTTTTAAGTTTTCTAAAGCATTAAATAGAACTATTTCATCAAAATTTGCCATCGCAGAGAAAGATCAAGTTTATTTCGAATACGAATGGTGATGAATGTCACATGAATGAAAGCAAACCGATACACTTTGATGGAAATCATAGTGGAATGAATACCCCCCCCAGCTACTCGTTCAAGCGATCATTCAGAGCGTGTACACGTTCGCTATATGATTGCTCAAGAATACAAAACTGCATTCATAATCGTTCATGACATCACTAACCCATATGTTCCAACACAACAAGCATGTGAGAATTGACCTCCTGGTTATGACATATATTTAAGCAGATATACTTGTGGTGTAAATTATTTTCAAACCCAGTTTGTTTAGAGGTCCATTTATCATTTTACTAATTTATTATTTTCAAAATCTGATAAAAGAACTATATGTAACTCTGAATTTCCATATATTTCAAAAAAACGGTCATCATTTTGTTTTCGACCTTACTTAAGGTCGGTTTGACGCAGTTCTAACTTCTTTTCTATTCTGTGCCAATCTAAAAAGTTCTACATACCCTTCACAACTTAAATTTCTAATAATTTGACTAATATAGCTTGGTCTAGGTCTTTCTATACTTTTTTATCTTTTTCCTATCTACCTGGCGCTACACAGATATAAGCAACCTGATGGTTGTTAAAGAACTCGTTTCCATAACAGGCAGCTTTATTCCCTCTGATGCTAAAGTATACACTATGACATATAGAACAGATTGTCCAAAATAAATTACAATTATAAATAAATAAATAAAAGGAGGAAGAGGAAAAGTTTTATAAGATCTGTCTAACCCCTTTTAGGAAGTAGCTGAAGGGTATGTATATATGAAGATTCACAGGTTAGAAATGCATGAGATTGTTCTTTTTTATTGTGTACAAATGTACATGATTTTATAACATTGCTTTACTATTGAGGTATTTACTAGACTTACAAACTGCTTTTTGTTCACATTTTTTGTGGAATTTGTTTTCTCTATACAGTTTTAAAAGAGCACCCACATAAAAATGCACAGATGTTAAAACAATATTTTTTAATTTTACATATAAAATTTTAGGCAAAGAACCAAGAAGGATAATAGTTTGTTGTCTAAAGTCTTATACATAGAAAAATTATATAGAAATTGTATTTCATTGGCATTACTTTAGATAAAATCAGATAAGAAAAAAAATAATTTAATTTTAGATGGATGGAATAAAGATACACACACTCTGTATATTAAGATTCTATAACAATAAATGTTAATTAAGCATGCATATTCATTGTTTGTTTCTAGAAAATATCATTTCCATTAGGACAGTTAATATAACTAAAAGAAATAAAATAAATTTTCTTAAAATAAATTGGTACATTTTAATAAAATAAAAAGATACATAGGATTTGTCGAATCAGAGCCATAATGTCAGCTATGTTGCCAAATGTGTTCAGTATTTATATATAAACATTTACAGATCTGCTGCTAAATATAGACATACACCTACAAACCATTTCCTAAACTGAAAATATTAGCGTCCTAGTATATCACACTTCCTTGTTTTGCAACAAAAAGTAGTGGTTAGTTGAATGAAAACATTGTTGCAGTCAGTGAAAGCATATGAAATGATCCGACCACATCAATTCCATGTTGTTCACAATTTAAAAGTGTATTTCACCGGCTTACAAGCCAGCAACAATTAATGACCTACCATAATGTGAACACTAAATATGTTATTCAGAAAATAGAACTAACTTGTCTTAATGTAATAGAAAATTTCACCAAACTAATGAAATAGTTTTTGTATATTTTCTTAAAAGCTTCTATTTAACTACACTTTCTATGGCACAAAGTTTGTTATAGATTTTAATCAACTTCCCAATGTTATATAGCTTTGAAATTACACACACTTATTCGTTTCCAATGACAATGCAATAATGTTTTTAATTTACTTTAAATTTACAAAAAGTAAATAATTTTCATTAAAGGATGCGATTTCCAAGAAAAACGTATAATCGTTGAATTTAAAGTAATTTTGTATAGATTGATTAAACAAATCTAGCAATCCAAGAAAGGATAAAAATAATAATAGTTTACTTACCACACAAAATAAAAAGTTATACACACAAGCAAGTTGCCAATTATTTTTTTAAAGTGAACTGAATTCGTCTGCTTTTTCACTGAAAACTTCAATAACGTCTTCCTCAAAGAGCGGGGAGGACTTTAAATTATCTAAAAGAGCATGTTCATTAACGCTAATGCTGAAATCCTATCTTGGTGTTGGGTATTTGTCAGATAATTTTTATTCGTTTTAAAGTAGAGAAGAATCTTTCAGTAGAAGAACTTGTAGCTAGGAAGGTTAAAATTAACTCAACAAGTTTGGACACTTTTGGAAAAATTGAACACAATTTCAGTGAATGTATATATTCATTTAGCTCTATTATGCTACTTTTTCTCGTATTGGCAATTTTGTATACAACGATTAGTTCGCTTCGTGAAAAGTAGAAAAATTGACAATATTTTTTTTGTACCGACAAAAAGGCTTTTTGAGGAAACTTTTTGCTAAATATGTCGTACTGACTCTAGTCAAAGATACATAACAATTTTAAACCCAACGTTTCCTTAAAACGCTGCTCTACATTTAAAATAATTACGTCCAGAATTTCATGAAACAATCGTCTATAAGACGTTTCTTTCTCCTCTTTAGAAATTCCGTCCAAGCGTATCCGTTTAGATAGATGTCTGTGATATATTATCATCAGCTATAAATTCTGTCATTTGATATAAAAAGTTTGAAAATCATTTAGATTCTGAACGTACTGCTTAAAGTTTTGAATTTTTTGATACAGTACTCAACATCTACTATCCTTTTCTGTAAAGTTTAAAATAATATATCAGGGTGGGGAAAAATTGTAAAAAAAATCAGTAAATGAAATTGAAGTCAAATTTGCTTCTGAAAATGATAGTACATCAAGTAATGAACCGGAAGAATCTATTTGTTCAAAAGATGTATGTAGTGCTGACGGAAGTGATGATAGTAACAATACCGACTCTGAAACTGAACTCGATTCAGAAACAAATGTGAATCGCAATACAAATAGAAATAACAGTGACAAACAAGAAAATGTTACGACTGCAAAACAAACCTACCCAGGGTAAGGCAATCTCGCCCTAATATCCGCAAGAAAGGATTTTCGCTACCTGTGGGAACCATTGATTCTTCTCAGACTGGATCTCAATGGGAAGTGATAGCTACTAATATTAACAATTCTGGAAAAGTAGTTCAACGTAATATACTTCGAGACAATCCCGGACCAACACATTATGCAAGAAAAAACGTATGCCTTGACAAGATAAGTACTTTTTGGAGATTGTTTATTGATCAGTCTATGGCTACATTGATAAAAAAAAAATGCACCGAAATTGAAGCCAGAAGACAGTTAGATAACACTGATTGGACATTACCTTTTGAAGAATTAGATGCTCTTATTGCGATTTTATACGCACGGCGTGCATATGGGGCTAGAAGTTTAGAAGTCGATAGTTTGTGGGACAATACCTGGAAACCCCCATTTTTCAAACAAACAATGGCTAGAGACCGATTTAGAGATATAATGAAATATTTGAGATTTGACACTACATCGACATGAAGACGACTAGACTATTTGCTTTAGCAATCAAAATATGGAACAAGTTTATTGACAACAGCAAATTGTGCTACATACCAGGTGAAAATATTACAGTTGATGAACAACTGTTTCCTACCAAAGCACGGTGCCGATTTACTCAGTATATGGCTAATAAGTGAGATAAGTTTGGAATCAAATTTTGGTTAGCTGTAGACACTAATGCAAAATATGTTTTGAACGGTTTTCTGTATTTATGAAAGGATGATGCAAAACCCGATAATCAACAGCTTTCTGAACATGTGTTGAAACTTGTAGATCCATATGTCAAAAAGGGAAGAAATGTAACTACAGATAAGTTTTTTACACGCTTGAGTTGATTCAAACATTACAATTGTCGGGACCATAAACAAAGCAAGGAAAGAAATACCAAACGTTGTAAAGAATAACAGGGGAAGTTTGTTTGAAACCACAGAATCCACAGATAATAGTTCTACACTAAGTGTACTAGGGAAAAAAGAATAAAAGTGTGTTTGTTCTTAGCAGTCTACACATCTCGGTTTTTACTGAGGAACATGGAAAGAAAGAGCCAGACACAGTACTATTTTATAATAACACAAAATATGGGGTCCATGTTGTTGATCAGATGGCTAGGAAATATTCTGTCAAGTCTGGATCAAGAAGATGGCCAGTTCATGTTTTTTTTAATATATTGGATCTAGCAGCAATAAATGCGTTTGCCGTATATAAAGAAATGAGTGAACAAAAAATTAAAAGAAGGACTTTTATATTGAAATTAACCAAAGAACTGACGGCTGACTATAAGAGTCAAAAACAGAATTTACAAGAACAACAGACTAAACAAAAGACACAACTGTCAAACACAGAACTGAAATCAAATAAAAGGCGTACATGTCAAAGAAGAAATTGTGAAAACAAAACCAAGAACGTTTGTGAACAATGTAAAATGTACATATGTGGAAAGTGTAGTAATAAAGTATTTCGCTGTTTGAACTGTGTATAGTTGATAACTTTTATAATTGTAAGTTAGTACATAGTTATAATTATTTTTAATTTTTAAAAAACTTGGCAATTTTTTGTTTGCCTAACATGATTTGATTGTTTTTATCACTCCCTTTAATTACTAATGTAATAACATCAATAAATATGCTAAAAAACAGTATTTATTTATTATCGGTCATTTTGACCGGTTCTTGCAGTTCTAGGTAGTATATATTTTCAGCGGCTCTAGTGTTAAGGTACTGTAAAGTCCACGTGCATACATAACATTCATGATCCATTCAGAAATTTTGTTTTGTATTATAGATTCAAACAAGAACTCTAAGTCTGTTTTATGGTCGAAGACAGTTTGAACTAAGCGACTATGAAAATTCCATTGTGTTTGTGATACAGACGGTAGTTTATTTTTACAATTAAGTCTAGTGCATGAGTTCGCTTAGTTGAATTGGCGAAGAAGCTTGAAAATCCCACAAGATTTGTAAAAAATATTCTTACATACCTTTTAAAACTAGCAGACTGAGACAAAACTAAATTTAACTTATGACGTAGCAATGAAAAAAATGCAGATTTACAATATTCTCGTAGTCTTGCTTGTGATCCAGCATGTGCAATTAACTTCTTATCACAACCAAACTCACTTAAAGTTTTTAACACATGCTTTAGAAAATCACTTGCTGTCCTATATGCTCTGACATCAGTGAAATGCAAAAATCTTTCTTCAATTCTTCCATCTGGAGTCACATAATGTAGTATTGTTGCTAATTGCAACTTCTTACTTATCTTATTTACTGTTAGGTGGCCTTTAAGATGCATTAATATAAAATAAAAATAAATAAATAAAATAATTCAAGAAATTCCAGATCATCAGTTAAATACTCGTTAAACGTTCCATTGTAATACTATTTAAAAAATTAATTAAACAAAATAATGAAATGAAAATTTTGCAGAATCAAACACAATACATTGTTCACTTTAGACTAGGAAGTGGTTAAGCTTGCCTTAAGCCAGTTTGTACCATACAATTTTGTTTCATATTCCACTTAGGCACCACCTCACTATTAAACATGTAGCTTGGGATATTTTGTACCTGCTTGTAAGGAGTTGCGTCGAAGTGTGTTTTGGGTCTTATATATTGAGTCACTACTTACACTGTAATGTGTGAACTATTAAATTGAGCTTTAGAGAAACCTACAATTTAGACGGAACATTAACTGTCTTGATCTGCGAAATGTGTACATAGCGGCTTCGATTTCTGTCTGTGACAAACTATTTGTCATTTGTTCATTACTTTGCTGTATCTTGCATTAGAGAGGGGCATAGACATATAAAAAGATTGTATTTCCATGGTTTTAGCAAATAATATAAAGACTACAATCAATTAGTTTAGATTTGTTTCTCACCCATTGTACACTATAAGCATATAAACAAACAACACTTTAAATAAAAATATCAAGCAAGGTTTATTTATTTTTACATAAATATTATGCTAATGGCAAGGGTAGCGTGATATGTCGTGTTAATAAATTTAGAATTACACAACAATATTTAACACATTAATTTTGATGTAGTTATAGTGCTGGGGAACATGATACACAGAAAATGTTTTACACATTCACTAATTTCTAATAACATCATACATTATTACCACATTGATTATACACATTTACACATAAAATACATTTATAATGGTTATACATTACACTGGGTAGGGTTTTTAAAATACTAAATAATATCACAGACACCAAGGGAAACATGCACAAACAAAAAGGAACCATGGACACATTTAAAGGAGTACTTTATTGTTATCTTGCAGATTACTAGCCAACATGGCGGTGAAAACTACCAACGCAAAGGTTATTACTGCAGGGAATAACAACATAGTATGTACTAGCATGTTGTAAATAGGTATTCCACAAAGCGATCCCAGTAGGAATAGACAGCGCATTATACCATGTGCTGTACATCTGAAACAAAACAGAAATGTAAAACATTAAGTAGAAATTTTTTTAACGGCAGTAATATTGGTAATATAGTTGGTGATATTATTTTTATTTTTTTTATACCATTTTATGTATATTTTCCATATTTCGTACTCTTCCAGTTTAAAGTTAATAATTAGTAAGGTAGAGGTGATTCTGCTTCTAAAGTTTACCACAAACGGTGAGATAACAACTTTCAAGGCTTTTGGAATTAAGAGACGGCTAATTATAAACAAACAATAACTGACTGGTCTTGGCAAAGAACTTTTTGTCGTTAGTATTATAAACGTAAACTTAGTCGCATAATACAGATTGTATACTGCAACCACAATATGGGTGCCACTTACTTAAAAAGCTCAAATAAATTGTAGTAACAGCAGACATAATTATAAAATGTTTGTTAAGACGTGGTGATGTGGAATAATGAGAGCTTGTTGCGCATAATTTACAACTAATATTAAAAATTAGCATTAAAATACAAATAATATAATGAATGAAAAATAAATATTCTTATAGTTCTTTAAAGCTTTTATGCATTTTAATTAAAGCTCATGTTGCGATACTTTTGTACTAGCAGATGTAATATATACACTTTCTGATGCAATGTACCGGAATTAGTTGACATCTAGGATTATTCCAAAAGACGGTTACCTGTGTGCAAAGTTTACTGAATAGGCACATTGCGTATCCAGAGGGTAATGTTAAACTGTTGAATATAACCCAATACATACATTGAGGATTACTGGAGTGTGCTGAAGGTGAGTAAACAAGCTGGTGTACTTAGGTATGGCAGGTTTTGCAAACTTCTTTAACCTTAGAACGGTATCGTGTTTGACATTTATATTAATAGTAACAAAACGTAAATTTTACCTGTTGAGGTTTTAGATTTGAAAAACTGGAAGAAAGAGGTATGTATAAACCAGAACAGAAACATTATTTTAATATTAACTATATAATAATTAGTTGTAGCAAGATAAACAGTTTGTTTTGATGTTCCCCACACATTTCTTTTTGCATTTTAGAGAATAAGTAGTAGTCATTCTTTTTTTAAGGTGGGACTTATATGACAATAGGTTCTTTGACCCTTTTGGTCTTACCCTTTAGGCCCATTACTCCGTTGATCCTGTACATTTTGGTCCACTTGATTGTCAGCAAGTGCTCCAGAAATTATGCTTTTTAAATTTCGGCTAAGATTGAGTCCACAATTGAATCAGCGAACTTCCCAACTGTGTGTTAATCTCCTATGTACCTCGAGTATGAAGATTTTTCTGGTCAAAGGTTTTCCTCCTTGAGATATTGCATTGTGTGAATATAAAATATAAGAGTTTATGCAAGCCATATTTATCATATTATAGAAGACACACATTGGCCATTGTTTTGTTTTTCAGTTACAACTCGTATTGGCACACATTTGATCGAACATGTCTACTGTCCCTTTTGTAGAGTTATAACTTTGAATGATTTCAGGTTTGTGTGTGGTTTCATTTATTGAGCTTGCTAGTTGCATAGACAATAATAAGAGCACTAGTTTATTTGGCTTCGGTTAATAAGATACCAAAAAGATATTTTTGCTACAAAATTCGAATAAGGAAGTATTCAGTTGACGTTCTTTGCTATTTTTTATAAACTGCAGTGGATTTCAACTTTTTCTTTAAATTCCAGTTACCGCTAATTTATAGGAGATTTTGAAGTAATTTTTCTGTTCGCGGAAAACTCAAAAACCAGTTATCCACGGTTATGTTTTTGTTAGAACCATGAATAGATTTAGTAAGTATTTCTACGCAGGCCTGACAATGGACGTCTGAAAGTGTTAATACTTTCCTCGACATATGGAAGTGCACCAATTAGGTAATTGGTAAAAGCCTCGAAAACCCACCAGCTGTTCATCTATTGTCACGGATGAGCTTGGTTTGTAAGATAGTCTGCATACTTCTTTCAATAAACTCGTTCCAAACTTCTGATACTGATACCAACTTACTTATTTCCCTTCTTTCATTTCTAGATTGTTTATCATCAAATCGTGAGCAGGAAGAGAGAAAATCAAATCTCTTGTGACCCATAGTGGCTTGATAGCGTGAACCACAAAATATAGTATTAAACATTACTTCAGATGAAAGATGATTGTCTTTCAAACTTGTGGTAAGTATATATAGCCCCGGTAGTACCTTCAGTTCGTTTAGTTTCTTTTGGATATAGTTTCAGATTGAGTCATAGTATTGTTGAGCTATTTCTATCTGTTTGTTTGTGTGAACGAGTAATTTATTTTGTACAGAATCTGTCAAAAATTTCTGGAATGGAGATAAAGGGTCACTGATGTTTCGCAGTGTAAATACACATAAATTTTACATACGATACTGTTCTAGGGTTAACGAGCGGAATGTTCTTAGAAACTTGTTGCAGTCGACAATTTGTGACGGGACAGATAGTAGTGGACTTTATTGCTGTAGTTATTAGATGGACGACTGTTGCTTACTTAACGATCAATTGAACGTTGGATTAAACCTGCCTACTGGAGAAACATGACTTTGCATTAACAGACCTATCACCACGTTGTAATTATATATTGCTTTGGAACATGTGCGACTGTAAATACTGATGGCAGAACAACTACAAAACCGGCTATCCAGTGTATAATGTTGCTACAAATTGTTAGCCTATATATCCACAATTATCTGTCAGTGTCACAAGATCGTTGTGGAGTTAAAATTAATTTTCTCTTTCTTGCATCTGCTTGTTTTATTCGGTTATGAAATTCGTTGGTTAAAAATGTTGCCACACAGCTTCTAGTAATTAGTAATATTTTTATTGATTTTGCATGTGCTTTTATTATTTTCAGTGTTTGTGCATATGTGGGAGGTATTGTAAATTTGTATGGTAATTTTCTGTCAGAAGAACGATGCATATATAATTTACTTGCTTCTCTGCCGAGATCATTTTTAAATAATAATTGCTTGTTTCTTTGTTTGGTATTAGTATAGTGTGCTACAGGTCAGATGTATAAAATTTTCGCAAATATTAATAATGCAATATATACTCAAATTAATTACAAATTAATTAGAATGACTTTAAGGGATATAAAACTGTATAGCAAAAATATAAGGGACGCACAAGGAAACGTCATCATAGAAAACGTAGAGAAAGTGGGTAGATGGCAAGAATATATAGGGAATTTATATGCAGGAGAGGAACTAACTGCATTAGAACAGGAATAAGACATTGAAAATGATGACTTGGGATATCCTATACTTAGAGACGAGTTTGAATTAGCATTAAAGAGTCTGAAAAATGGTAAGGCGCCAAGTACAGATAAGGTGCAAGCAGAAACTCTAAAAGCCGCTGGGCAAGCAGTAACAGAACGTCTCTTCCAACTTGTAAGCTATATGTATGAGACAGGCGAGATACCCAAAGATTTCAAATGTAGTATCATAGTAACTATACCAAAAAAGAAAGGCACGGATAGATGTGAAAATTTTCGAACAATAAGTTTGACAGCACACGTGTCAAAAATATTAACTAGAATTGTGCAAAGACGAATGGAAAAACGGGCGGAAGAAATACTAGGAGAAAACCAATTTGGGTTTAAGCGAAACAGGGGAACATGGGAGGCTATTTTAGCTCTGAGAGTGATAATGGAGAAAACAATAGAAAAAGGGGAAAGCGTGTATATAGGGTTTGTAGATCTGGAAAAAGCATTCGACAATGTAAATTGGAAAAAAATGTTTGAAATACTCAAAAAGATTGGAATGAGTTATAGGGATAGACGAATAGTACATAGCTTATACAAAGAGCAAACAGCAGTAATAGAATTAGAGCAGGAACGTAGAGAAGTAAACATTAGGAAAGGGGTGAGACAGGGATGTGCCCTATCCCCATTGATTTTTAACTTGACCATAGAAGAGGCAATGAATACTGTCAAATGTAGGAAGACATTTGGAATTACTATGCAAGGACAAAAATGGATATGCTTAGATTTGCAGATGATATAGCGGTATTAGCGTCTAGCAAGGAAGAGTTAGAAGCTGCTCTTAATGAAATGGAAACGGTTCTAACAGAGAGATACAGTATGAAAATTAACAAAACTAAAACTAAAGTTCTAGTATGCAAAGGTGGGGAAAATAAATCAAAAACAAGAATACAAGTATGTAACACGAACTTACAAGAGGTTAAGAATTTCTGCTACCTAGGAAGCCAAATAACGCAAGATGGGAAAATCACAAAAGATATAAAACAAAGATTAGCACAAGGTCGTGCTACATTTAACAAGAAAAAGCTACTACTGTGCCCAAAGACCACAAACATAAAAACAAGGAAAAGATTGCTTAAAACATATGTGTGGAGCACAGCACTGTACGGCTGTGAAGCCTGGATCGTAGGAGAAGCGGACAAGAAAAAAGTAGAAGCCTTTGAAATGTGATGCTACAGACGTATGATGAAGATATCATGGACAGACAAAGTTAAGAACGAAGAGGTATTAAAAATGGTAGGGGAAGAAAGAAATATGTGGAACACGGTAAAAAATAAGAGAGATAGGATGATAGGCCACATACTACGGCATGAGGGAATAGTGCGGAATATATTAGAAGCAGAGATAGGAAAAAAGAGAAGAAGAGGCAGACCTAAGTTAGACTACTGCACACAGATAGTAAAATATGTAGGCTGTAGGGGTTTCGGGGGATGTGTAGGCTAGCCCAGAATAGAAATCAATGGAGGTATGCATGCAACCAATCACAAGATGGATAAACTAATGACGAAAAAATAACTGTGCATAAATATGATGATTATTATAAGTAACTACAAGAATTGGTTGGCCAATATTTTCGAATAATGTTAAGTGTGTGAAAGGATTTACTGGAAAACCATTATTTCGGCAAATGTCTAAGTGTTGGGGGATCTTGATAGCCACAGATTGCTTAACCCCCTTCACTGAATCTAGGTGAAATAGGGCATAAAATTAGAAAACAATAAAAGGGGAACGAGCTGTATACACATGCTATGTGAGAATTTCAGGGAACTATGTAGGCTAGCTCAGAATATAAATAAGTGCAGGTACGTGTCCAACCAGTTTTGAGACGGAAAACCTAATGACAAAAAAGTAAGCACAGATAAATCTGATGATTAGTATAAACAACTAGTTGTTGGTTGCGAAATATCTGCAACTAATGTTGACTGTGAGAAAAGATATATTGGAAAATATATTAAATCGGTAAATGGTTGTGTTGGGGGAACTTGGCAGCCACAGGCTGCTTACCTCCCTTCACAACCACTGAAGGTCAGAGAAATAGGGTACATAATTGCAAAACAATAGAAGGTGACCGAACTGCATCTAACAAGAAAGAACAGCGCCTATGAGGAAAGACAACAAACATAAAACATATAAACATATGTGTGGAGCACAGCACAGTATGCCTATGAAATACGGGCAGTCTGAAACGCAGACAGAAAAATGGTAGCAGCCTTTTGAAATACTGTGCTTCAGATGTATGAGAACGATAGCATGGACAGACAAAGATAATAACAAATAGGTTATAGAAATAGTAGGGGAACAAGGTTATCTGGAGTAAAAGATAAGAGAAATTGAAGGGCAGAATACGTTCTAAGGCATTTTGGGGAATAGTATGGGATATATTACAAGCAGAGATAGGAAAAAAGAGGTAGATGTAGACCTAGATCAGATAGTGATAGATGCAGACTGTGCAAATTTCAGGGAAATCTGTAGGTTAGTTCAGAATAGGAAACAATGATGGTACGCGTCTAACCAGTTCCAGGACTGAAGACCTAATGATGATGATACTCAAAGAAAATGCTTTAGCATTGCATGCAAAATATGGAAACTTTATGAACGATTAAATTGTTACAGAAGGATATGTTAAAGATTTCTAAATCGAGCCATTCAAACACTAGAATTTGCTGAATAACAATGCCATTGAAGAAAATGCCAGTTACAGCGCATCATGTAATAACTTTTACCACATTCTGCCCTTATCAGTATCTTATATAAAGCAAGTCCACCTTCTTACACTGTTCTGTAATACATATCGATGTCCTACTTCAATAGTAGGAAATCATTAAAATATTAAAAATTGGCATAACTAGTGATTCTACGAGTGCTTCACAAACCTCTTCTAATGCAATAATGAAATATTGTAAAAACCATCTATAAACGTCGCTAAAAAACATGTCTTAATACATCATTTTAATGGAAAGAATAAATAGGTTCAAAATTAAGACATGATAGAATATCCAAAGACTCTAATAGCCGTACTTGAAATATTAATTTCCTTTTAGAAATATTTAAAAATGTCCAGATAATAACCCATTTTTGTTTTTAAGACATTCTACCAGTTAAAAAATGTACGAACAAGCAGTTTTGTGCAATCGCTGACTTGAATTACCAAACAAAGACATGCGCTTAATATATAAAGAATGAAAGACAAACACGTACCCATGTTTAAGTGTTTATTAATTGTAAACTTTGCTTGCATGTTTGTATGCATGCAACAAAATTAGCTTAGTTGTTTTCAATTAGTGCTACTAATAATATGTTTAAAGTGGTGATAAAATGAGTCGTGCCAAATGGTTAATTCAAATGGTAAAAGATCTGCAAGACAAGCAACCTACAGTAAGTCAAGATTTGAGTATAAAGTGAATATTGTTTTTAATTTAGCTACGTTGGCTACTGAGCTGCTATCTTCATATGTGAAGTACATATTTACATTTGCTTTTAGTTTAGCTGTGCTGAGGAATGATTTTCTTTCAGGTTTTGCATATTTTATGTTCACTTGTACCTGTGCCTATTAATGATAAAAACTTTTATATAGTAGCGTGCTCTTCATGATTATTATAGTACAACACTTTCGAAGGATCGATAGGATTGGGAAATGCAAGCTTATGTCATTTTGGGCTCATAATGCGTTTTGACATTTAATTACATCTCATTTAATATAGATTGTTCCAATTTTTACTTATATAATTATAACTGTTTTATCACGTAAGAGAATCGCCAACCTCATTATTACAAAATTCTGAAAATAATAAGTTGGAAGAAGCTCACTTTTGCATAATTTAGTTGTGCATTTATTTGATAAAATTGATAAATTTGTACTGCTTTTTAGGATGAAACAAATTCCAATATTTGTTGTTTTATCTTTGAAAACAGTCCTATGAATACTGACTTTGTCTCTAAGCTACAGGAATTTGATGAGGTATAGGATTTGTTGTTCTTTAATTAATATTACAAATTAAAAGAACCTACAGGAGATTTCACCCCATCAAATAACGATGAAAGTTACAGACCAGGCGATGAGAATACGTATTCTATGCTAAGCAGCTAGGAAGCACATGTGGCCAAAGGTGTCGATTAAACTACACTTCAAATTTTACTGAAGAACAGTAACAATCCATTTTGGATGGTTATTATGAACTTTGTAATCATTTACATCAATGCGAATATTTAAGCAAGTGCGTGGAAGTAACTATTCAGCAAAAATACTGTCACAAAAATTTGACTCGAAAACGTAACTAAGCATATTTTTTCTTTACTTAAATGACAGTAAAGCCATGTATGCATATTTTTTAAAAATATGCAATAAGTAACAATATATTAACAACTAATGCAAAATATAACAAGTAGTGAAGGTATAGTTGAGAAAAAGGTAAGAGATTCTTTTCCCCAAAAATAAATAACCCGATGCTATTTAAAATATGTGTAAAATCATATAAATCTGTTCCTGCGTATAGAATCTTATTATTACCGAGCAGATATGCAGTATCAATATTTAGAAGATGATCTGTCAATTACAACAATGTACAGATTGTATTTCAAATTTTGGATTAACAATCGGTTTACAGTTTCTTTACTTTCAATTTTACATTTTTCTTCTAATCCTCCCAGACCTTCAAAAACTTTTTGATTACTTTGAACAAAGTGCTATCTTTGTAATTAGAAACAAAAAGAGATATGTTTTGAACTCTATAAATTAGACTAAGCTTTTTTCATGTTTGAAGACCCAATAACCGTGGTGTGTTTATATTTTTTTATTATCAAAAATTTTTAAATACTTTGAACATCATTAACCGAGCAATTTAAGTTCAAAGTTCCTAATGGAGTTAAAATATTTCCTCCACATGCATGTAATATATTTGTTGGCTGAAGCCTGCTACTCAAAATGAGGTTCTGAAAAGTTTTATATAGTAAAACGTTTACTTCTACACCAGTATCTAATTTAAAATTAGTGGTTACAGTTTCAACATTTACTGTCTGAACCCAATATCCTGCAGTATCTATATTCAACACCGATACTGGATACTACATTAATTAAAAAAGCCTCAGATTCTTCAAAATTTCGATTGCCATACTTCAATTTGTCTAATATTTTTTTACCTTACAAACTATTTTAAAATGATTTAATTTACCACACCGTAAACATTGCTTATTGAATGCAGGGCACTTCCTTGGGCCGTGACAGCTACAGCGTTGTCCACAATTACACTTATAATTTTTCCTTTCATTTCCTTTATTGATGGAGGTCATTGTTGCTGTTGGATCCCTTACTGAGAACATCAAGTTTTTTTTCTTGTACTAATCTCACTTGCTCTTTAGAAATTTCTGCTGCCCTACAATATTCAATAGTCTTATCAAGACTTAAATTACTATCCTTAAGTGATTTTTCTTGCACAGATTCATTACTGATACTTATTGCTATTCAATCACATATCATTTCAGTATGAAGAACAACAAATTAGCAATTTTGATCTAATTTTTTTAATTTCTGTAAGAAAATATTCAAACAGTTCACCTTACAGTTGATTACATTTGTGAAACTTGAATCATTCGTAAATAACCTTTTTTTGGGGTTTATAGTGCACCTCAGAGGCTTCTAAAATTTTTGCTTCATTCTGTTTGTCAGTTGCGCTTAATTCAAAAACATTATGCAGTTCTATAATTTCTTCGCCTGCCAACTATATTTACTTTAATAGAGAATTATTGTCGATGAACTTCCGCCAATTATATGTATAATATGTAAACGACTGTGTCATGTTCTGTGTCTGACAAGACTCTCAATGATTAAACAATACTACAGCAGACAACTTGATTTCGATAAACGTACAAAAACGTGCAGCTATACTTAATTGATTGTATTACACCAACCTGTCTCTCAACCCAAACCACTACAAGTGTGTGTCTCGCCACTATGATTAACTCGTTTATAACAGTATGTATAATATTTAATAGGTCATTAACTAACACATGTTTGTTACAGCTTTAATTCTATACTTCGATTCCATATCATCTGTTCCAATTCTATACCATTCACTTCAATTATATATCACTCATGTTCAGTTTTGTTTGGCAATTTTATTGCAATTAAATTTGATTACAACCATAAATATTTAAGAATCTCTCAATCACTAATTCATAGTTCTTGTTAAAGATTTTACGTAAGAACTATTGGATATTTTTACTAATAACAACTAATACTATCTTACTATTAATTGATTCTACGTATACGTTAACGTTCAACCAAGTTTTAATTGAATAATTCACGATTCTAGTGTTATAACATTCAAAGTGTCGGTTAGTTTATTTGACTGTTTTTTACTTTGAGCGTGATTCCATGAGAATTAAATCGACACGTCAGACTGTTTAACCAGTTGTATACTTTGGGACTTCCGCGATGTGAAAATGCTTTTGCCGTTTTGTGAATAATATCATATTTTTATTTCGTGGTGATATAAAATTAATAGATTGTACATTGGTATTGTATTGAAGCTCGGTGTCCCTTATTTTGACGTACCATTGTTTATTTAGTTCACATTATACGCCTATTTTATTGACCAGTATTTTATTGTTAAAATTATTATTTACTTACAGGTACAATTATTATTTTAGATTTCTCGGCGCTTTCTACCCTACTGAAAGATTTTTCCATATCTTTGTGGTTCGGCATATTACCTACGCCTCACAGTGGGACACTGAGTCTGTTTCTTCTTTCTATGGCATCCCTGGTGCCTGAAGTTTTAGTTCTCATTTGCTTTTCTTGTGTGCTTTGCCTACAACTACTCGACCACAAGTAGCTAACTGTAAGCTGGACATTTCTACAGCTGCCATTGTCTGCCACTACGATTCTCCCTTATACGCTCCCTCTAGTCTATTCTTGTCGCATACGTTATATATGCATGCAACTTTCTGGGCATCCATTTCGCATACGTCATGACAAATAGTGTCTGTAAGCTAGTCAGTTTTCCTCTGTCTTTTGGTTACCACTGTACAGTATAGTGCATGTATATCAAACAGACTAACTATATCATTTGATGATCAGACATGTCCAACAAGTCTAGTGTTCCAGATTCATAGCATTTCTGAGTCTTGTCGGCTGATCAATAATCTCAGACATGTTGTAACCGTTATCCATGGTTGTAAGATATACAACGTCATTTTTAATAAGATTACTTACTAATAGCAAGTAGTGCTAAAGAAGACCATGATGAAATATTGAAAAAAGTGGTCAAATGTGCAAAACTGATAGAGGTAAAATTTAATGTGAATAAAATTCAATTCAAAGTAAATTCAGTTAAGTACCTGGTGCACGTATCTTCAAATGAAGGTATTAAAATAGATACAGCTAGGGCAAAAGTCATCGAATCAATACATAATCCTCATAATAAAAAAGAATTGCAATCAATATTAGGAATGATATATTTTTGAGAAATTTTGTGGAAAACATGTCAGAACTAACTGCTGCTCTTTGTGAATTGTTAAAAGATGGAAACAAATTTCAGTGGCTTCCTCATACTGAAACGTTATCCTCCATAAAAGAAAAATTTTTAAAAACACTGGTATTAGCAAATTTTGATGCATCTAAAGAAATGGCAATACAAGCATATGCTTCCAAATCTAGTCTAGGATGTTGTTTAATACAAAAAAGTAAACCAATTTTTTATCCTTTACAAAGTCTAAATATTAGTGAAATTAATTTTGCTCAGATAGAAAAAGAATTATTAACAATCGTTTATGCTATAAATAAATTTCATTATTATCTATATGGTTGAAATTTTAATGTCATTACTGATTACAAACCACTTGCAAGTATTGTGAATAAAAAAATATCCAATATGCATTCCACACGCTTAGAGCAAATGAAAATTAAACTATTAATATATGAGTTAAATATACATGCCTGGTAAATATCTATATGTAGCAAACTTATTGTCTAGACCATTTTTGAATGAGAATACAGACGCCAATACAAAGTGGATCACAGAAGTGGTACATTTACTAACTAAAAGTTTGAATATTACAAACAACAAAAGAAAAGAATTTGAAGTGGAAACACAAATGGATACAATTCTTTCAAAACTAAAACTGTATTTTTATGACTGGCCAAAAAGTAAACAAAGTACCAGAAAATGTTAAATTTTATTTTCAAGTACCAATACTAATTTTTATTGGAAGGAAATTTAGTTTTTTTTTGGTCGCAGAGTTGTAGTTCCTCTAAGTCTCAGGTTACACATGCTCTGTTCACTTCATGAATCAAATGTTGGGATTCCTCGCACAAAATCATTAGCTCGAGAAACAGTTTATTGGCCTGGGTTAATGATCGATATTGAAAACCTAATAGGAAAATGTAGTATTTGTTAAAGGATCCTAAATTCAAATTGCTAAAGCCACTAATTGCACATGAAATTCGAGACATACCATTTATTGTGATTTCTTTTATTTTGGGTGAAAAACTTATTTGGCATTTCAAGACTATTACTCAAAGTTGTGAGAAGTAGTCGCTGCAAGAAATACAACTTCTCCGGAAGTTATTTGTATTTTAAAAAGAATATTTTCAGTTCATGACCTCCCAAAATTTGTTGTCTGTTACAATATGCCTTTCAGTTCGTTAGAATGCAATGATTTTGCTATCAATTGAAACTTCAATTTTATCACATCATATCCAAACTATACCAGGAGCACTGGACTTATCGAGCGAGTAGTTCAGACATGTAAAAACATGTTAAAGAAAGCATGATATATTAGCAGCTCAGTAAAGATAAAGAGATAGAGGTACATCTAGATTAGGCAGATAGTGAATAATGCAAGCTGTGGGAATTTCCAAGAAATGTGTAGGTTAGCTCAAAATAGAAAACAATGCGGGTATGCCTTCAACCAGTACCAGGACTGAAGACCTAATGATGAGTAAAAATTTCAGAATAAAGATGAGTGAGAAAGTGAAAACCAAAATCGTTAGATGTAGGTTAGGATTGCCATTTGTCTATCACTACAAATTGTTGTATTGTTTGCGATAATTTTCTTTTCGAGTTCTGTTCCACACTCCAGCACTTATCATACCTGCTTATATTTTATTTTTATTTTTTCGAAGAACAATAAAGTCCTTGCACAGTGTGAGAATACCACAATCTAGTGGGATTTAATTCTTATTGATGGTCAGTTGATGCTTGGATTGATAATTTAGCAGAATTTGTGTTGGAGTAAAGGAATAAATACGCTCAACGATTGAAGAGAATATTTAGAAAGAAAAAAGCATAAGTATTTTTAGAATTTAATTACTATTACTAAATTTCCGTGTCAATTTCTGTAGAAGAGTTAATCGATACCTAAATTGAGGCAGGTATAGACAGTAAAGACATAACTTCAGAATCAATAACACTTTGTTTCTTCTTGGGAGTATACTTCAGGCTTGCTACGTATGGATGTGAAGATATTAGAAGTCAATTAAGGAGATTTATATTAGTATGTACTCATGATGATTTTCTTGTAAAAAGCTCCTGAATTCTCCTACTGTCGTTATTTTTAGTATCCTGTGCTGTTTCTGATACTTGTCAAATTGAAAATATACATGAGGTTATCACATCACTGCCATGGAATAGAACTTTATGTACGCCGATAGGCATATAAAACCAAAGATACTTTTTAGAGTATAGTTCCCTAGTACCTTTCGAAAACATCTAAGTCGATTATAAATCTACACCCGATAGTCTAAAATAATGTGGTATTTTTTATGAAAAAATCATCACAAAATCACCCAAAATTCTATTAGGGGAATTTTTGATTACCATGCCTTTACTGTTAATTTTTTCACGATAGCTGCGGAATCTTTTTTACCCTCTTTACAAAGTTTTAATTTGTGATGGTGTTTTCTTCAAGACTTGTTGATTCTAAAAGCCTTTGTATCTTCTGTTTTTTAGTCCTGTTACAAGATTCTTCAAAGCATTTATGTGATCTTGATCTATTACTATGAAAAGTTGGCATATCATTTAGCACACAGTTGGGTAAATTGATATTTTCATTCAGCCACAATAAATTCTTGCTTATAAAGTGGCCGAAATGTTGACCCCAGCATTTGATTTTCCAATAGTCCACCTGAAGGTACTACTTTGGCCAGCTAGCGATATTTTTATCTGGAAATTTTGAATTTTGCCAAACCCTTGCTATTCCAAGCAAGGTATGGATTTTTAACACACACAGGGGACCTACATTTTACCTTTCATCCAAATCAGAGCATATTTTTGTGAAATATGCTTACCTAACATTTTTCAAGCGATCCATGTCAGTAATCAAGCCCAGGACTTGGGCTTAGGAGTCACACATAAACCAATTAAGCCTCGGAGATGCCCACAGTGTCAACCACTGTCAGCCAATTTTTTCAAATTTGGCACACAGGGTCTTCCATGCGGATTTAATTACTTTTTAAGCAACTTTGGAAAACTCCACAGGTTGGTAAATGTTACTTATACATGTAAAAGCATCAAATGTACTTTTTTCATTGGATATCCATATATCGAAAATTATTTTTTTTTGTAATTTTCAGTTCCATTCTGAAAAATGAAAATCAACATATGAGCATCACTTTAAAGGGTTGAACAGAATAAGCACCACTTAACAGCGTTAAATGTAGGAAAATAAATTATGCACACAATATACGCGTAGACTTTCATTGTAATCACGAACATAACCCCATTTATTATTATTTTTATTCATTTTTGTTTATTTATTAATCAATTCAATTAATTGTTCATCAAAAGTTTCTACGTTAATAAATATTTAAAATTAGCATTAACAACCAAGCTCGTACAACATTCAAAGTAACTAAAGTAAGATTATGAGTTCAAAATACTTGACACACAAAAGCGAACGAGTAGAAACTTTACCAACAGCAATGTTGAGCGCCATCAAACCCTGCACATTGAGTAAAAAGTTGTCCTATACACCTATTACCATTTTATGACAGATATCCAACACTGTACTACAGCGTTGTATTGTGTTTGGTCCTTTAGTGCACAGTAGAATTTTGCCCTAACTGAAAGTTAAGGCCATAAGCTATAACATATAATGGTTTGCAGGTAGAATATTATGAAATAACTAAACCTTAATACCAATTTAAGATCATAATAAAAAATACATTTTTAACCTTTTTTTTTAAATGAAAGCATACACCCTATAATTTAAAATTCAGTAACATAATCATTTTTCTAACCTGGGAGACACGATCCATAAGATTAACAAAAGCAAAGCAATATAATTATGTATTTTCACACCCAATGATTGTCACAACAGTTTATGTGAATTAGTGATTGCAGAATATGACTAAATACAATGTTAAAGTATACCAATTTTGACATAATATTGTTTTTCATGACTACCGAGATACAAATTTATTGCAAAGTAGTCCTATATAGTCTCTTAGCTACAAATAGACATCAATTTTTTGTTGATATATACACGTTCATATTTTGATTTAAATCCTACTAGATTCTAAGATCTCGCACTGTGTTGTGGAAAAATAAAATATAGTTATACTCTTTAGTGTATTATTTTACCTTCCAGAATAATTGCAAACTGTATCAATAGTGATCTGGTATTTTTAAAACAATTATGATCACGATTGCAAAAATATTTTTTATAATTTGCTTAGCGCACGCTAGAATTGATAAAGCTCAATAAACTCCAATGAACGCATGCTAAATAGGTAAATGAACCATCTAAAACTGGAAAGAAGAAATCTTCCATCGCATTGATTCTGTTATCAACACCTAAATGCACTAAAATCTGAGATATGAAAGTGCAACGATATCATATACAGAACGGCTGAAGCATTATTTTGTTTCCTTCAACGAATAGTTTAAAATTTTGAACATTGATGGTTTACGGATGTTACTGCACAAAATGTAGCAGTATGCAGCTAAGGGCACAATATTGCATAGAATAGTTCCGGTTATTAAGTAAAATCTTATTCTCAGTTTGATTCAATATTTTTCTTCGTTTGTGTAATGTAAGGAACAATTGTGTACTTTAATTTACAAGGTGTAATTGCTGCATATCAGAAATTGAATTGAATTGTGTAGCAACCAAAAGCACATGTGATTTGTATCTTATAGTTAGTTACGTTGTGAAGGATTCAATACTGTAATATTAGTGAAATGCTGTAATTGACAGAAAATGTTGATTTTACGTTTGATGAATAATTTCTTTAACACATAGCTGTTAAATCCTTTAACTGCCGTTATTTCTAAGTACATATTCTACGCTATTTATTCTTACCTTAAATGACAAGGGAATGCTTCAATAATAACCAGCGTTATTATACTCAGGGCACATACCAGTGGAGTTTTAATAAAAGTTTCAGCAGCCACCACAGAAATGAAGTCCTTTACGAAGAATAAGGATATTCCAATTAAACTAGCAAGTACCAGTACAATAACCAGTATGGGGGGTCTTGGCGTAGCTTCCAGTACAACACCCAAAATTATCAGTCCTGGCATCATGAATGAATAACACCCTACAGTTTCTCTAAATAGTTCATCCAAGTAAGTATTGTAATCAAAATCGATAACGCATTCTGAAATTATTGATAAAAATGTGTTATTTATTAGATTACAATTTATAAAAGCGTGATCAGTTAAATCGGTATCAATAAATCTGGAATTCTAAAATTAGTTACAGTAATTTCGAATAAGTGACTTACTTTGAATTCCTAATAGTCGAATTTTCAAAATAGGTTATGGACGATTTAATATTGGAGAATTCCGTTTCTTCAAACAGACAATTGACAAACTCCACATGATTAAAATCTAAATGCGTGAATGTGGTATTTCTAAATATGGAATCCTTGTATTGGACGTTTTCAATTGTAGAATTAAATGTGTAGTTATTGTAGTTTGCCCTATTACAGTATTTTCTCAGTGATAAATATTCCAAATCATTTGTTTCTTTTGCAAATGAACCGGCGAATGTAGTTACCCCCATGTAGACAAATCCAATGATTAGATTAATTGATGCTAGTAAGAGCGTTGTACGGAAGTGAGAAGGCGAAGAAAGGCGTTGAAAAGATTCCCGAAGCTAAAAGTAAATAATAATGGTAGTATATGTACCTATTTAAAAACTTATAGGAGTAAGTGGTTAGTATAGTTACTGGCACACTGAAATAAAAAGTAAACATGCAAAATATGGTACACAATGAAAATTAAAAAAAGATTATGTCCTGTAATTGTGTTATTTTTGCCTTTCTGTGCTTAGTGATTAGATACGGTATTAGTAAAAATAATTCAAATTCATTGTTACAATATTCCTATCAGTTCAACCCTCTATCAAATTTGCATTAGAGTTATATTATTTTTAATTGCTAAATGGGGTGATATTATTTCAGTAAGTTTATCATGTACCAGATGTCCCTCTCTTAAAGTCAAACAAAGCAATTACTATTGTACCTATTGTACTGGCGATTACTTCTATAATAAACTAATAAATAAATATTAGGCAAAAAAAGACTTCAAATGATTTTTATTAAAAACGCAAAAGAAACACTAGTAAGGAAAAATTAATTAAGTAACTATACAAATAACTATTGCGTATTAAACTTGGGCAATCTGTTATAGAACCTATTTCTTATGTTAGTAAACTGCATTAGCAATTATAACTTTTCTTAAAGAATTAATATTTCGGTGGTATCTTCTTTAAATTTAGTTTTTAAGGTACAGGAATAAGTTGCAAGGTGCAGGGTGTCTACTAACATGAAAACGACACAAATTTCGTTCGATGGTAGCGAAAGTAATGAAAAGTCAGTAATTATATATGTTGGTTACGAATTTTTGGTTAAAATATATTAATTCTTCGTTGTTAATTATCATGTTTTTACACAATTATGTTATAAAATTTTATAGTCATGCTTTTAACATTACAACAACACATGATAATAAAAAAAATTTTCTTAATGGATTTGCTTCATAATAATGCACTGAAAAGTAACTGTTTCTGTTTATTGTGTATGCAGGTCAAGTTATAAACCCTGCAGCTTTTGTTTGTCACCTTGAACGTTACTTACAAAGTGTGGCTTATCAGTGCTGAGCGGTAGTTTTTGGGACAATAATGTAATAAATTATTCAAGAGGAAATGTGTTGTGTTAGCACTGACATTAGAAAAAGACCACTATATGTATTGCTGTGGACTAGAGATTCTAAATGAGCTTTAGGTTGGGCATCGATAAAGTGCTGTGGACTGAAGATGCCTGACTTTGGGAGCGAATAAAAGATGCCGTGGTCTGAAGTGTTTAATAAAAGTATTGCCTAATTATTTTTACTATCTCAATTTAAATAAAACAACTATAATCAGACATCAGATTTATAACGACACAAAAATATTCTTTAACAAACAATCTTTCAAATAACAACTGCTGCATCCACAACGGCTTTTCTCTAACAAACAATATCTGAATATTGGTGAAATAGGGTATATATTTACGAAACAATGGAATAGGAACCAAGCTGTATCCAGACAGTGGGAATTTCGAGGAACTGTGTTGGCTAGCTCAGAATAGAAATCAGTGGAGCTACGTGTCCAACCAATTCGAAAACACAAAACCTAATCACAAAAAATAATTGCACTTCAACCTGATTGCTATTATAAACAACTACAATTGTTGATTTTGCAATATTTTCAACTAATCTTGATTGTGCAGAGGGATTTATTGGAAAACTATTAATTCGGCAAATGTTCAAGTGTTGGAGGATTTTAGTCACAGACTGCTTATCCTCCTTCACATCCACTGAATATAAGTGAAATAGGGTATATATTTACAAAACAATAGAAAGAGAACCGAACTGTATCTAACAAGAAAGATCATTGGCTATGTTTGAAGATAACAAACATAGAAACAAGGACAAAAGTGTAGGAAGCATATGTGTGGAGCAGAACCCTGTACGCCTATGAAATAGGGACAATAGGAGAAGCAGACAGGAAACGAAGAAAGTCTTTTAAAATGTTATGCTTCAACATGGACAGATAAAGTTGTTAACAAAGAGGTTATAGAAACGGTAGGGGAATAAAGATATCTGTCTGAAAAAAAAGGAGAAATAGAAGGGCAGGGTATGTTGTAAGGCATTTGTGGGGGCTATATTACAAGCAGATATAGGAATAGAGAGGTGAATGTAGACCTAGATCAGAATATTGCACGCACATAGTGAAAGATGCAGACTGTGGGAATTTTAGGGAAATGTGTATATTAACTCAGAATAGAACCCAAAGGAGGTACGCGTCTAACCAGTTTCAGGACTTAAGACTTAATGATGATGATGAACAAAATTATAACTTCTGAGTATTCACTTATACTAAAATTAGTCTAAAGCCTCTTTTATATTCATGATGCACACTCTAATCTTAATTTCATTCTCCAATAATTCCTTAATTAATTTTATTACGTACAAAATTTATCAAGATAAAATAGCCAACTCAATATCCATCCTTTAAAAAGTAGATTTAAATGTATCTGATTAAGTAGGTTTAATGATTTTTCTTATATAACGGCAAAACCCCACCATAGGCTGCCACCCCTCAATGGAAGTATCAAACTTGTACACACTCTCTAGTCTAATTTCAAATACTAGCACACAAAAGTAGTCTTATCATGGAAATTAACTAATAAATAGAAGTGCCTTTTTAAAATGTGACAATATAATTTCATTATACCGTGCAAATCATGTAGGTCATTGTGTTATCTCTATTTGGCACGTAGTCATACATCCATATCCAAATCGTTCAAATTGTTCAAGTTTAGAATGCAGTTTTGATGTTTAATGGTGTTTACCATTAAACATCAAAATTGCATTCTAAACCCATAGACGCTTATATTCAAATTAAAACTTTATCTTGCAGTAGTCAATTATTATTTATTTATTTATTTTACGTACTTCCAATTAATCTCTCTTACTTCTGTACATTTAAAACACTTTTTCTTTGCTATTTAAATACAACAATGTCAACTACTAACCTATAATATTTTACTACGTGATATATTACTACTGGTTTGGCAGCATTGTGACGTTTTAATAACAACTCATCAACTGTTTGCTTTTGTAACTTCAGTTGGGTTTTATAGGATCCAGTTCTCATGATGTAATCATCAAGAATTTTCTAGGTCAATTCCCAATCTGTAATTGGTTCTTTTCTGGAGATGTGTGACACAACACTCAGAACTGTTGACATTTTACGGCCTCAGGCTATGAGAATTAATCGATTTATGACTGCAATTAATCTTATTTTTAAGACTTTATCTCTCTGTATGTATCTTATTTTATACATAATCAATAACTAGCAAAATGCAAATAAATCATTTTAAATAATACTATGATTTTGCCCTATCAAGGCAATAAAAAAAGACGTAGGCACAGGACAGTGTGCTATTATTGGCAAATATTTTTGCATGTAACATTACTTAAAATTCCAAAGGCAAAACGTATTCATACAGCCATTTATGAAATTACGATTTAATTTCCAATTAACTTTTGTATATTCACTGGTCTAATGTTGGTGCTAATCACCTGATGGCACTTTTAGTTTACTCTCGTCATTGTACAAAGGTTCTTTCTAGTTTATTATTTGTAATAATTTTGGTTATCTCATAAGGGTTATAAACTACTCTATTCTGGCGAGGTCAAGAAACCGAACTGGTCAATAGATGTTTATTCTATTTATGAAACAATCAAGTTATTGTTTGTTGATGGGTATGCAAATATTAGTCTGATTTCTATAGGTAAATCCACTCTTTTGATTATCATAAAAGGATTTTTACAGATTACTATTATTTTTATATACAATTAATAACTTGCGAAATCTAAATAAATAATTTTCTATATATAAATTGCTGTGAAATGCTATTAGAATCGAGCCTCTCAAATTGAGCGTCAAAATTGCTGTCATTCTCTTCTGATAATCGCCTCTTTACTCTCTCCGCCACGGCTGCTCACCTAGTTAAAACTTTCATCCTCATTCATAAAAAAAAACAAACACATTCCTTGTAGGATGCATACTAATTAAGTTAACAATATGTGCAGACCTAAGTCTGAATAAAAGGGAGCATCTCCCACCCCTTTACGTTAATTTAACAGGTTAGTCTAATTGAGCTCAAAGACAGACCCACATTTTCATCATAATCAAAAACATAAACCTGATAAATACTCCTTTCTACTTATACAAGAAAATTTTACCTTAAAATTAAAATTTTGTTGTTTATACAAATTTACTACTGTCCATTTTTATCAAACAAATTATAAAGATATTCAACACACACCAAAACATCTAAGATCGAACAAAATGCATAATTTACCTGAAGGTTAATGCACTCGTGGCTTCAATGTACATCGTCCTTGCGAATTCCACCATTCCAGCTGGGTTATGTTTACGTCCTAGGATTCCTGGTCGCCTTTAAAATTTTTCTACACCACCATTCGTCTAAATTGTTTCAGGGTTTCTCAGGAACTCATCTATGTATATCTAAATCTTGTTTTGTGGATCCAATCACGTTTACGAATAACACTTGATTACTCACTCCCGAAAAATAGCAAAAAAATTCATAATTCTTTCACGCTATACCCAAAACTGCCTACTTTTATTTATTTATTTATCGTTACTAATTTGGATAATTGGTACAGTAATACTCGCAAATATAACTAGACTTTATTACCTTGTATCTTCTCTAAGTGCACTAATAACTTTTATTGTAGCACGTAATCACCACGTATTCTACTTAAAGTATCGAATAATCAAAAAAATAAAGAGCAAAACTGTTTAAAGTATTGAATAAAGTCAAAAATCTAAGAGAGCGAAACACCTATTAACACGGGTTTATATAATGGCCCGCTTGCAAGTCGAATTTGTCTCGCAACGGACAATTTTTAGAATTTCGCATTCAATTTTCCTTTCGACGGCTCGGCACAGCGATTCTATTAAAAATTTGCACACGGCTCGCAACACGTCCGAGAACAACTAATTAATTTTACACACCAACTGCTATGCTTTCCCCTCTCATGTTTGCATCTTATTTCAACCAATCGTAGCCCTAGTGAAGCTTCACAAATCACGCCTTTATTATCAGTGTCTCTGCTTTACGCGTTTTTCCATCCCTTTCTACCCTGGTCTGAGTGGTACAAATCGATATTCTTTACTATCTGCTATTTAAATCCACGTGGATTCCTACGTGAGTAAAATAACCCCTCATCTAGCATTTCCTGCTAAAACATCCGACCGTTTCTAATATACGTAGAAGCTGCATGTTTATCTATTCAAATTTATTAGAATTTGACATTTAAAAGTTTGCAGGTGTGTGCTCCTAATGAACGTTTTAATATAATTCTCCGAGCTTTGTTTCATGATTTTTTAACCTTCCTTTTAGCTGTTTGTTACCAACCTTGGATTTTCACAGGCTTTTATGCTTATTATATATTACTAATGGTTCAATTAACTCCAATTAAAATAATAATGAATGGCATTGACTTCTACCCTTTAATTTTTAGCGAATACCAATTAAATATTAATTATTATTTGTACACTTTGTTTAATACCCGTTACTTAAAAATTGAATTAATTAATATAAATTTCGCACGTAATTTCTATTTGTTTCTTTATACAGGGTGATTAAAATTATTTGATGTCGTTAATTAATTTTCTACCCTGGTCTAAATTTGAGTAATATATATATATATATATATATATATATATATATATATTCAAATGAGTTAGGTAACGGGTTTATAGGTCTATATTACTTTATAGATTAAAACTCTTTGTCTTTAACCAAGCTTTCGATTTTAATTAAAATCTTCATCAGGGTGTTGCAATATTATAACATCATTAAAATATTATCGATAAAATGACTTACAAAAACTGGAGTATTGGTGTAAGTACAAAAGCAAGAATGTAACAAAAATATATAAATATAAATCACAAAACACAAACGTAAACTAACATGTTAAACCACAGTTTTTTAAAGTGTATGACTGAATGGTGACAGATGTTACTATAAGTTAAAATACAATGTTAAGGTGATAAAAATATATAGTTTAATTTGGTGTTCTTATTCTACAATTGTTTCTATGTATTTTACCTAGTTTTAAAATATACGAATATATTACACTTAAACCGTCTGTATCCGATTTATAATTTAAGGCATTACTGTTGTTTATGATATGTGTCGTTTCAAGAAAAAGTCTCCCTTTGTAGTTAACTTCAGTTTCTAAAATATTAACCTTATTAAAGTCAGGTTGGTGATTATATTTTTTTGAATGATAGGCTAAGGCACACAAATCTTTCCCTATTTTACAGTCACTCTTATGTTGAACAATTCTGGACCGTAACCATTGAGAAGACTGTCCAATATAGATCTTATCGCAGTCCCTACAAAGAATGGAATAAATGATATGGGAATTGTTGAGCATAGGAGTTCTGTCTTTGATAACAGAAAATAAATGGTTGATTGTGAAAGGATTATATCTAGTAATTATAACAGAGTCATTCTGTAGGACTTTTATTAATTTAAAAGTTAAGTTTTTACCATAGGAAGTTTCTTGTAAGTAACATCGGTAGATGGTGTTATATTGGAGGTAAGCTTTTTGTTGTGGATTGTGTTGAAAATGAGTTCTTTTGTTAAACTTTTAGGAAAACCGCTATTGATAGCAATTTCTGCTAACAAATGCAAATTTTTAAAAGTAAGGATGGATGTGAGATTTTAGTTATTCTATTTTTTAAACTTAAAAAAGTGTTAATCTTTTGATTGATACTATGATTAGAAAAGTAATTAATATATCTTCACGAACTTGTAGTAACATCTGTCACCATTCAGTCATATGACACTTCAAAAAACTGTGGTTTAACATGTTAGTTTACGTTTATGTTTTGTGATTTATATTTATATATTTTTGTTACATTCTTGCTTTTGTACTTACACCAATACTCCAGTTTTTGTAAGTCATTTTATCTGAAAGCTTGGTTAAAGACAAAGAGTTTTAATCTATAAAGTAACATAGACCTATAAACCCGTTACCTAACTCATTTGAATATAAATTAAAGGTTGTTATTTTTGACATTATATATATATATATATATATATATATATATAGTGTTGTGAAGTTATCGTTAGCAGTATACAGTAAACAGTACGTATTAGTATAATAGAATGCCAGGAAGTACACACCAAATTCACAACATTTATATAAACTACATACCGTATTGAACCCATGAGCAATAACATTCCTAGATGGACTTACAGGACGATCTCGATAAGCACTTCTTGCAGGTAATTCCAATTCTGTAAGTCCATATTGCGTTCTAGCTTTGTTCATTCTGTGCAATCTTTGGTAAACTGCCAAAGCCTCAACTTCACGAGATGCTTCCAGCAAATATCTGGGAGATTCAGAACTCCAGATTAAACCTACAATACATATAATTGTTGGAAGAATATTAAGAAGTAGAAATTTGTGCCACGAGCTCCAGTGTTCGCGAGTATCCAAAACCAATTCAGCACCTTCCATTGGTAATACCATATGTGCAAATAATGCTGTCATTACAGCACCCATTGGCCAAAAACAACTCAGAAACGCATTGTATCTTGCTCGAGTTGATCGCGGACATGTTTCTGCCAAATATGTGTATGTTAGCGGAATGGCTCCAGATATACCTAGACCGGAGCAAAACCTATTAAAAATAAAATATTAATATAATTAACGGTATATTATTTATATTTCAAGCTTAATAATTACGTAAGCAAAGCTGTTCTCCAGAATTTAGGTTACAAATCTATAATATTGCAGTATGTACTTTATTTTTTATTCTGTCGAGTTCATTGCAAGCTCTGTTATTACAAACAATTACAATCTAGCAGTCAGTTTTAGGAATTTGTGTGTTGTGATTGCCTATGTATTAATCGTAGAAAGTAGAAAATTTCTAAATAAAAGTGCATACAACTGAAATTTAATATTCATATTAAGTATTACTCCACTGCATATAGCTTATCTTTTCAATTTTAAACTGAAAGTACAAATTCTCACTTTGTATGTAATACGAGTTGCAATTATTAGCATTAAACAGCTTAGAATAATAGTTGCTTTCAAGGAAATGTTTGAGATAGTATATGAAATAAAGTAAGATAGTAGAAATCACGAAAAATATGCAGTGACTGATGTTGCGAATAAAATGTAATGACATAACCATATGTGTTATGGTGAAAATTGTAAGTCAATATAGCACCTAATTCATAAATAATAGAATAAATATTTCAATTCGATAGTTTCGACTAGCTTCACTTATATACAAGTTTTAATGAAGCGGGTTGCTAATAATATTTTATTTTCACATGAGTAGTTGTTCTTACTACTTTAAAATTGTCGGCCTGATATTTTAGAAGTTTAATAAGTTCAATTATTGTTGTAGCAATCACATACCTCGCTTCGTGCATTACATCTATGATTCTTAATCTGCTTATGCCTGTAATAAATCTAGCATTATTTAACGCATTTTCAAAAGTTTAATGACACGATTTAACCTGAATAGAGATGTGCAATAATTGAAATAAAAACTATTGTTAGTAACTGTTAGAATCATTTTTGGTGTATTACCTTAGGCAACTGGTCACTGTTAATATTTTAATAAAATGGTATCTCTACTGAACATTTAATTAACGATGTAGATAATGTGCAGTTGTTACACGCTAAATCACTTCTCTATTTGTGTTTAATAAATAATTAGTAACAGCTGTACCCATTTTTTTTTGGTGTTACAAAATTTCTTTGCAGTCTAACAAACCTCTATTAACGGAGAAAAAATGAAAAAAATATGCTAAAAAATTATTTATTTGCAAAGCTACACAAGCTTTTAAATTCATAATAAATCATTTGTGCCCATATGGAAAACATCAAACGATTCGTTATTTCCTAGTTTAATTCTATCGTAAAATTAAACTCCAAATATTTGAAAATACTTCAGGTGTTGTGAAAACAAGTTTAGAACGTTTTAAATAGCATTCGACGCTTTCAACTTGTTTCATAAACATGGCACGTGACCACCAAACATTTGTTCTGTTTAGTACAAAATTGCCGGAGATAAAAATTCCCCAGATCAAATTATCTTCATAAACTGTTTTTCTAATCCAATCACTTCCACACTATTCTTTCTAGCAAAGCGGGATGGGAGTCGTTGGTTGTAAAAATTAGTGGTGAAAAATCAGACAGTGCCTTATTTTATATTCTTTTTAATGCAAAAACCATCCGATTATAATAACACAATTTAGAGTCAATTTTGGATTCATTGAATTCGATATCTGCAAGTGAACAGCATCAGATGAACTGAAACCTGATCATATCCAGCGTATGTGTAGCAGTCAGTGACCTGTGGATTAAATGTGAGTCCATTAGTTTTGCCAAATCCTTCACCAGATTTATTAAACAACCCCCTTCTTCTTGTATGGTAAAAATACTTGCCGTAAAAACCCAATCATTCCAGTTCACGAGATCCGTTTTTTAGAAAGCCGTAACAACTCTTAATATTACCAATTTTTTATAACTACATAAATTTTGTGAAAAAAGCCCAAACGAGATTGTTTTATTAATAACAAAATAGGATTTATATTAAGATCGTTTAAAATTTCAGTTTCTTTAAATTAAATTTGTAAATGGTTGCCAGATCTGACATGCATTCATAAAGATAAATAATATGTAGCAAAATTTTGTTCCAGTATTTTAAAACTAAATAATCTGTGATATAATTTAATTGGTATATATGGTTGTTATATGATTAGATAATTTTTATGAAATAAACGTGTTGTCATGCAAGTGTTCCTGTAAAAACACATCCGTTAAAATGTTTCTATGTTGTAAACGTCTAATGGATTGTGCCGTAAGTTGATCCAAGAATTTAAACAGAAAAATTTAGAATTAATAACTACAAAAGGTTTTTCTGTATCTACCCTTTTTTGTTTAATAATTACTAGACACAGCGGCATCCAACTTTAGACTAAATTGTTTTCTGTTTAACTAAAAAAATTTACGTGCCATTGGTCGACCTTCAGGAATTTTTAATAAATTTTCTAAAAAAATTAAGACCTTTCAGTCCAAACCCATCTCTACCTCTCTTTTGGGGTGATAGCCAAGTTAGCTATCGGCAAATCAGTTTTTAGTCTTTCCACCTTTTAAGCTTAAAACTTTAATATTTTAAAGTATATTACTCCAACGAATTGTGTGCAACATAAAAATTTCATTAAGCACACGTAAATTTTTAAACTGTTACACAGGACATTGCATAATATAATGCAATATTGTGCAATAGTATTTGGTAAAATTTGGTTTCGGTGATTCCCTTTTGTATTTCTTGATAATAGTTGTAATCTCATGGGAACTGCGGAATCACATTTTGCATAAGATTCGTAAGGCAAGTGTCGTTTTCGACCAATCGCCCGCTGGATAATCATATGGGACTGGTAGCAGCATAATGTTTGCCCAAATCCAGAATTTAATTCTCTGGCAGGCAGTCTGTCAAAGCAGATGTATCTTTATCTTAACTGCTTGCGAGTAGTGCATTAAAATCGTGTGGTGAAGTGTTTCCTTACCTGTTTTATTTACGCCTTTCTGATTAGTTTAGTACAAAGAAAAACACTTGTCACAACAATTTGTCATGAAAGATGTCTTAAATTAAGAACAACTTGCAAATCTGGACAAGAAAAGGGTAAGTATATTTTAAGTACATAATCTTTTTATTACAAAATTAGAACAAAGATTTGTGATACGTTTTACATCCTCTAGTTGTGAAATCGAGGAACTGCGAGTTGAACGAAAGAAAAACACAGTTTTAAATGGAAATCCATAGATAAACATTTAAAATTACACATGGTAAATGAAGCACCTGCTGAACAAACAAATGTGGTGATGTAACAAAATTAATTTTCCAAATTAACGCCGTAGTCATAGTACCCCTGTTAAATTATTTAAATATTTTATTACCAACATACGGGCACAAACTTCTTTGCTATTTTCATAGAAGAACGTGTTAACTTAAGTCTATACTTAAATACGTACAATTCGTATTGCTATCTTTATTGTATACATTGCTTAAATTTTTAAAAAGTCATGAAGGTATGTTGTGAATTAGGTCAGAAAACCCATGTCCTAAATGTCTTTTTAGTGGTTTCTACTTATAGTCTTCATTATTGATTTTATTATAGATACATAAAAATATAATATGAAATAATTATACAGAGTGGAAACTTTAACTGAAACAAATTCTGTAACTTAACAAATAAGGGTTTGTCGCAAAATCTCTGAAACATGCCAATTTTTTTCACAGGGGCATATGACAAAGAGGTTTATTTTTCTTTAATTATGTGAGAGGGTGCAGCATCCCCCAACTTTTTTACATTTTTTAACTTAAAACTTCATTTGCAAATACAGTAACGTATTTTTTTGTTATTTTTTATAAGCAATATGCCCGAAAAAAATAAAATAAGGAAACTACTTTAATGTAATGAATAATTTTACCTGGCATGGGGAAGTAATTCAAACATAGTAAACGAAAATCAATGTAAATGTCGACCAACTTCCTCGTTTAGCATTGGGTGTACTACGTTCTTAGAAGGCCTGCCATTGTTATGTAGGTAATCGATCATTTGTTTATTTCCATTTTAATGTACTTCCACATTTGTTTCTTACATAATAACAATTCCATACCTTATTAAACCTGCTCGATAGTTTGTTGGCCAGTTTGCACTAAATGTGATTGATTTGTTAGTACTTGTTTGCAGGGACGAACCAGAACTTCTTTTGGTGGGGACAATTAGTTTTGATTGACCAATTCCGCAGTCAAATTTCCAACTGCATTAGAGTTACTTTTTATAAAAGAATAACAAAATGTATTCAATAATTTGTGATTTCAGAATTTGGTGACTTGAGAAAATTAATGTCTCTAAATTTGTCGATAACGTCGCACATAGTAGCTCTTTCACTGCATATATCAAATAAAATTTCAATTTCGGATTGTAATGCATGAACACTTAGTTTATCTTTAGAATTCGGAAACATTTCCAAGATTTCTGTTAGATTTTCTAAACAACCGGGAAATTTGAACACCTAAAAAGTTGGTTTTAAGTTCTTAATATTATGTGATAAAAGATTGATTAAACTGTCTAATCAATTCTTCGTGGAGAATTTTCACCTGTGGTGTCTTCGGGATTTACGCCAATTTCTAAAGAAAATTGTGCACTGCTTTCAATTAGATTATTTATTTGACTCGGTATTTCTTATAATGTTCAACAAATTTATAGTTGATTCCATAACAGTTACTACATCAATAACACTAATCTTGTTCTCTAACATTTTAGTGAGAATTGTTGTTTTCGTGAACATTGTTAAGATAATAAAAGCTTAGTATTTTCTGACAAAGTCCAAAGGTCTTTCTTCTTGTTTTCAAATCCACATTTATTGATTTTGATATTTATTTTAACAATTCTGTGATAACTTCAAATGAATTATCAACTGCCTCAATAGTTTCTGCTCTAGCTGTTCATAGTTTCTGAGAAAGATTTTAAGTTGCAATAATTTTTGCTTGCTTGCAGATTAATTTTCATATGAGAAAAACGCTTAGTGCTTTTTGTGAAAAACCTACAGTTCTTCAAAATATTAAACATATTACTACAATTTTGCTAGAAATAATACTGTGCTCTACAGCAGTACTAACACGATGTGCCTGGCATGGTATAAACGATACACGGTGACCAACAATATCTGATATCAATTTCTGTACGCCATTGAAAGCTCCAGACATTAAAGCTGCACAATCATACACATGGAAAGTTATTTTAGTAGAATTAATACCTGTAGAATTTATAATATCCATTTCAGATCCAGTTTTATTCAATACCTTGTTAATACTATCTAATCGTTTCTTAGTGCACAAATCATTTTCAACTGTATGAATTCCAATGACCATTTGGAGTGGTGTCAGCTATGATAATATTAAAGGAACTATCATCAATTTCTTACTTTATGGCTTTTCGAATATCATTGGCTATTAAAGGTTATTAAAGGCCACATACTATGGCATGCGAATAGTGCGGAAAATATTACAAGTAGAGATAGGAAAAACGAGAGGTAGAGGTAGACCTAGGTTAGACTATTGCACACAGATAGTGAGAGATGTCGGATTTGGAAGTTTCAGGAAAATGTGTAGGCTAGCTCAGAATTCGAAGATGGATAACCTAAGGACGCAAAAATAACTGTACTTAAACCTGATGATTACTATAAGCAACTACAGGTATTGGTTTTGCAATATTCTCAACTAATGTTAACTGTGCGAAAGGATTTACTAGAAAACTATTAATTCGGCAAATGTCTAAGTGTTGGGGCAATCTTTAATAGCCACAGGCTGCTTAACCCCCTTCACACAACACTTAATCTTGATGAAATAGGGCATATAATTAGGAAACAACAGAAGGTGAACCGACCTGTATCTAGGATGTGGAAATTTCAGAAAACGGTGTAGACTAACTCACAATAGAAAAAAGTGAAGATACACGGCCAACCAGTTTCAAGACAGAAAACCCAATGACGAAATAAATAATTCCACTTAAATCTGATGATTATTATAAACAAAAACAGGTGTTGGTTTTGAAATATTTTCAACTAATGTCATTGTGCGAAAGGATATATTGGAAAACTATTAATTCGGCAAATGTTCAAATGTTGGGGGATCTTGGTAGCCGCAGGCCCCTTCACATATTACTGAATATCGTTGAAATAGGGGGATATATTTATAAACAATAGAAGGGGAACTGAACTGCATCTAACAAGAAAGAGCAGTGGTTATGTTTGAAGACAACAAACAGAAACAAAGAGAAAATTGTTGAAATCATATGTGTGGAGCACAGCACAATACGTCTATGAAACAGGGGCAGTAGGCAAAGCAGACAGAAAAACGGTAGAATCCTTTTGGAATGTTGTGCTTCAGATGTATGAGGATGATAGCATGGGTCAACAAAGTTAATAACAAAAAGGTTATAGTAATAGTAGGGTAATAAAGACATCTGTGGAAAACAAAAAAAAAATAGGAGAAATAGAAGGGCAGGATATGTTCTAAGGCATTTTTGGGGAATAGGGCGGGATATATTACAGAGATAGGAAAAAAGAGGTAAAGGTAAACCTATATGAGAGTATTGCACACAGATAGTGAAAGATGCAGACTGCAAATGTGTAGGTTAACAGAAAATACGAAACCAATTCCAGGACTGAAGATCTGATGATTAAAGTAATAAATTCATTTTGTGAATTAACTGCTTAAATAAGACACGTGATAAGGATGATAATTTTTATTATTGATCCAGTAGTTCAACATTGGGTTATGTCTCGCCATCAGGTAGACAATTTGTTTTAAATTCCCAGTTTCATCATCCCCGGGATTTCTAAAGGCTACACCTTGCCTAAGTACATGAAATTTTTAGAAGAATTTTGATAACTTCTTTATTAAATGAAAAGTTCTCTTCTCTTCTATCATGATTTTTCTCTTTTCTAAATCCAGAAAAATGTCGACTTGTTTTACTTTCAGTAAAAAATTCAAATAGTCAGTGAATGCACTATTATATACCTTTGACGAGAAATGACTCATCTAATTTTCTTTTAACTTTCTTTTCTTGACTCTTCATTTTACGCCAGGCTTTTATACCATCGCGTATCCAAGCTATCTCCCAGAACCAGAAGGGAAAAGACAACATAGAAAGCAAAAGCGGCATGTTTTTCCAAAAATTCGTATCATTTAAACTATTTTGCATTTTTTGCCGCCCTGGGATGAATATATTAACATAATTGGTTGATAAGACCCAAGTTGAATTAAATAATGCCTTTGATTATCATTAATAAGCGGCTGACAAATGCCAGGGTCGTGTTCAACAAGCGTCTCGTCTTCCTGAATTTTAAAAATCTAATAGTCGATCTTTTGTTTCCATTGCATTAGTATATTTTAAACAATTTCTATAGTGTCTTCACATGCGTTCTTAACATTTTCTAAAGCTTCCATTACTTTTAAAACAATGATATGATGATCCATGGCAGTTTTTTGTTCAATTTCACATAGAACGTTTTTGCAAAGGATCAACTTCACAACATTAGAAAATTTTCCTAAGCAAGTAGTTCTCAGCCAAGGATCAGTATCAGTATCCTACAATGGAAATTACAAATTATCTGTGTTCTAATAATAGAATAATAGAATGATTCTTTACAAAAATCACTTTTCTGCAGTCGTTTTCTGTATTTCTAGTTGTTTATGTTTCTCTTCCTGAGATATTTGCATTTCATTCTCAGATTCTACAGAACTGGAGTTGCTGGTTATTTCAATTTCAGCTTAAAATGTACATATGTATTACGCAATCAAAATAGTTCTCTTAAAGCTTTCATACTGTAGCAACAGGAGCGTTGCTTCCTGAAATAATTTCTTGCACTCTTAATTCCTGTGGCTTTTATGAGATACGTGTATCATTTTTAGAAGCACCAGGGATTGAGTCGCCTATATTGACGGCAATTGTTTCTATTTCAGACTAAAGCATGTAATTGCAGTACAATAGATAAAAAATTTTGTTTGCTATCGGTTATTTAATATAATAGAAAATTTGCTGTATATAGCTTACATGTAAAGCTTCGGGTTCTTCAACAAAAGTTTCTGCAGAAACTTTTATTCTTTTTGCAGCAGTAAGTGGGTTTTCAGGTGCACCAACCATTTTAATACAAACTTTTTTCCACTGTGTAATTTTAGTTCAGGGGATTCTTTATAGTCATTATTGAAAACACTAGCACAAGCACAACATTCTACTTTATAACGTCTAGGTATATTCATGTTAATTTATAATCTTAGAACTTTTTAAAAGTACCCTGTATTGGAACTATGAAATTAATGTTTAATCTTTAATACCATTATAAAAGCAACTAAATTTTAATTCATAACCGAAATCCATACAACACCATTTATAGTTAAATAATCTAAATAAACCCCTAACATCGACTTAACCACTTGAAGCATCTAAAGATTACTAAATAAATTCTAATTTCCTTGTGCAAGTAATTTATTTCTAGGTTTTGTACAAGTTTAAACTAATTCAGGTATTTCTATTTTACAGTGCCTTTGTGTCAAAATTATCAGGCTCTTGCAAAGCAAACAACAAAGAACCCATTGAGGTAAATATTCTATGAACCGTTAGGCAGTTTCCTCAGTTTCAGCATAATTTTTAAACCTTTACCATTCTTGCATTTTTTTTCCTCTTCCTTTATGTTGGTTCGTTGCAATTACCACTTTAGCAAAAAAATGGCCGCCACTTGCCACTGCCCTTCTGGAAACATCTAACTTTAGCGTGGCGTAATTGATAACAGTAATCTAGGTTTATGTATAATGTTGTAGATATGCTGCGTTGTTAGTACTGTTACAATAATTGTATCAGCTGTCAGTGATGGAAATTAAATTTTAATATGAACTACTAAAGTAGAGGCTATTAAATAGATAAATGCAATGTTGATTTGATAAGAATGCTTTTTCTACTTAAAAGTGTCAGACGAAAATTTCAGTCTCTTTTAGGACTTCTTTATAATTCGGGAGCCTTCTGAATATCGCAGTTTTTAAATGGTTTGTCATGCATCTCCTTTTTATCTCTAAGCGCGATTGAATGATACTATAGTGTATCGTTCTATCATGATCCAACTCCCTCAGCCTCGCACAAGATGTAAATTTTGGTAACGGCGGCTACAATTTTGAAAAATTGTTATTTATTGATCAAAACTGACAAAATCCAAAATAAGTTATAACTCTGAAAGAACAAATTTCCACTCAAAACTAATATGAGAATTATAATATCAATTGCATCTACAGAAATAGGGTGAAACGTATAATCAGCCTGAAATAATTTCCAATAGATTATAACATTGCTCGCTATTTACCTCAAAATATTCCCCTCATTACTTATTCCACTTGCTATGTACAAATTTACTTTCAAGGGTCCGGATGACCCATAAGGAAGTATTCCTGTTACGGAGCATGTTTGTGTGGAAACAAGAATGTTGACTCGCAGGCTGTTGGCGGCTTTTGAATTGGGACGAACAACTGTACAACGCATTTTACGTCATGATCTGAAGTTACGTCCTTATAAGCTCAAATTAGTGCAGGAGTTAAAAGAGACAGATTTGCCTTACACCTACATTTTACAAGGAAGATGTTGGATCGATTCCCAAATTTTGACAATATTATTTTCTCGAATGAGGCCCATTTTTATCTTAACAGTTCTGTTGATAGGTAAAATTGTCGCTATTGGGTCCCCGAAAATTCCCGTTGGAAGCATCAGTGACCGCTGCACTCAACAAAGGTTACTGTTTGGGTTGGAATAGCATCGTGGGGTATCACCGGTCTCTATTTATTTGAACACTGCCGTGGCTGCACTGTACAGTGACATCCAAACGCTACTGGACCATGGTGAGAGATTTTCTGATTCCAACATTGAAAGTAGTTTAAGGTTCCAATAGAAATGCATGATTTCAACAGGATGGTGCTGCAAGCTACATAACAAATGCTAGCATCAAATCAGTGAAGGAATTGTTTCTCCACAAGTTAATCTCTAGATGATGGGTCATTTCATGGCCTCTGTGTAGTACTGGTTAACCACAGCAAATTTTTTTCTTATAGGTAAAGTTTTTCGCAATCGCCCGAGAAAAATCGTTCACCTGAAGTTGAATATTCGACAAGAATTTAGAATCCTTTTGCGGCATATCCGTACTCGTGTTTTCAGAATGTGCAAACCCATTTGGAAGAATGTGTGCACCGCATAGGAGATCAGAGGACGATGTGATCGTTAAAGCTTAAATTTCCATTTTTAATGTTTGTTTTGTACTGAATAAATATTTGATATCTATTATGGTTATTTTTCTAGAGGTTATTAAAATGTGCATTCTTGTATAGGCCACCCAATATTTTAAGTTATTATAATGAAAATGCTATTTGCAATGACAGTTCTTTTAAATACTCCCTGTATGTTTGTTGTGGTTTGTTTAGCATTCTTCTTAATCTTCTTTGGGAATTAAACCACTCATAGTTTTTAAAATCTACTTTATTTACGGTTCGATCCATGACCTAGGATCGTTGTCAAAATAATAAAAACTTCAAGTTTAACGTTTATGACATAAATTGAAGGTGACTTTGATTTATTGATGACTAAGCAAAATTTTGCTTAGTTTACTCAAACCAAATATTTTGAACATCAATAAATCAAAGTCACCTTCAATTTATGTCATAAATGTCAAACTTGAAGTTTTTATTATTTTGACAGCGATCCTAGGTCATGGATCGAAACTTAAATAAAGTAGATTTTAAAAACTATGAGTGGTTTAATTCCCAAAGAAGATTAAGAAGAACGACAGTTCTTTGTTTTCAAACTAACTATTCGAGACTTTTCAATAACTTTCCGAACTAATTGCTAACTGTACAAGTACTATCATCTAAAACTACGATGCTATCTTCTGAAGCACTACAATTAATCATCGAAGCACTAATTATTAGTTTATATTATAACTACAATAATTTATATCTACAGTATATAGTAATTTTTATCACACCTTTCAAAGCTTTAAACTAGAACATATCGTAATCAAAGTTCTAATCAAAACTCAACTTCAATTAGAACTGAACTGCAGAACCCCTTAACAACAATTTATACTATATCCAAATACTCTAGATTATACTAAAGCATACAAGAATTATGCAAATAACATCTCAATTGTACCTATTGTAATCTTTAAATTCAAAGTGTTGCACCTGGCAATCAAGAAATCTCGCACTGCAGAATTTGTCAATCGTGTTCGAACCCTTCGCTTACGTTCTAATGTAATTATTCTGGTAACAGGTAGACCAAACGGCACTACAATGCCCCCATCTTAAAGCTGTTCTGATCCAGAATGCTTTCTGACACGAAGGTTTGAAGTCCCTGTGGCGGTAAGGATAGTTGAAACCGTTTCTTCAGTTTCCATGTTGATAAAAGTAGCAATCAACACTCTTCACATCAGGCACTGTACCATTTGAATTGTAATCACACGTCAAAATCTAGACCTCGATATTCTAGGACATTGGTACAAAAAACGTTATATTTTATACCACCCTCCAGTTTAACTTATCGCGCGCACAACCAATGTTGGGTCTGGTCAACTAACGTTTTGTCTTATTTGATCATCTGGCCTTTGAGATCCGCTAACGCTCTTTACAGATCCTGGTAATACGGATTATCAAACAGTTGATACCACGAGGTCGGTCTTTTAGCCGTATGGCATTACCTACTTCTGGTGGTTGTCTGCACAGTTGATCCATACCACCAAATTTATGTTTAGACGCCCTAGCAAGTCCTCGGGACACATCAAGATCCGCTGGACGTCGATACAACTTCGTACGAACCCTTCCAATGTCTTTGTAACTTTGGCACAGTCCACGCCTCTGTCTGAGGTTGTATGGCCAGACTCACAGATACATCTCCATTCTGCAAGGATCGCACCAAGATCCCATTTTCTATTTTCAGGGAATCCCATTGTGCCCAGTACGACTTCAAGGTGCTACTCAACGGGCTAATGTCATGCCAGGATGGACTGGTTTTCCAAGAGTCAGAATGACATCTAGGTCTTTGTCATTCTCCTATTCCATTTGCAACTGTAATGTTTGCCAATCATGCTTGATCACTGTACTCCGATCAACAAGATCACAATTTATCACGCGACCCGGACGACCATTTTTGGAGCAGAATCTGTGCAGGTCGACTACCGCTCTGTTCCGTCGACCACCTCTATTAATTTCAGCTCCTCATATGTTTTCCTAAGCCGTTTATATCGGTTCTGTCTGTGTATAAATCCGCGGTTCTGGAGTCGTGGCTTCTTTTTCTCAGACTGCTGGTTCGGTTTTGTTCCGCTCCAGAGCGTCCTACTTTGCCAGAGATCAAATGCCTTGCTTACTTTGCTGCCTCGAACTCTAGACATTAGTCAACACATCACGTGAAGTCTTTGGTTGAGCAAGCCATAGTGCTTGCTCGATCTTCTCGTCACGTATTCCATCAATGAAGGTATGCACTGCCACCAATTCTAGAAAGCAATGCAGTGTTGTTGGGCAAGCTAGTTTCATCAAGCGATCAATATCTGCTTCAAACTCATACAAATTATAGTTAACCTCTTGTAGAGGGATTAGAGTCGCCGTACCTCATTTCCAGCCTTCATGGTAAGACTCTATAGCTTCTTTGGTCATGGTCTGGTATGGTCTTCAGATTATTCAAGGCTTCACCTCGTAACGCGAAAATTAACGCGATTGCTTTTATACCATCGTTCCAGCAGTTGGCTCTCGGGGCAGTCTCGAATTGCTTAAAATATGTCTTTCAATGTGATTTTCCACCATATGTGGTGGTTTTACTCTGAACTTTGACGTCTGTTCGCATTCCCCTAAATTTTTTAAGTCTGGGGCCTACTGTTGTAACAATGGAACTGTGGGTTCCGGCGCTTGTACTGTTAGGAAATTACTAAGTTCTTCTATTTACGCCAAGTCTGTAAAATTTATTCTGAAAGGATTACGGCGGTTCGTTCTTGTTTCTCCGCATTTTCATTAATTTCGTAAAAAACTTTTTTAATCTCGCTGCCAGGCTTGCAAAGCTTTCCTCCATATCTGACTTGAAGTCCTTCAAGAATGGAAGAATTTTACTATCCATTATCTGTTGACTATGAGTTTTTGGCATGCAAATAGAAATCGTTTAAATGTTTTTTTCCACTAAAATTGCACCACTTGACGCCAATGTAACGAAAACTGTATTTGTAATAACAAGTTTTTTATTTTCAAGCTGGGTATACAAGTCTTTTCAACAAGTCGTAGTTACAATGGAATTCTAAAAGCTAACGCAATTATTTACTTTTAGCTAAGCGCTAACAGTGCAAGTACTATCTTCTTAAACTATACGGCTATCTTCTTAATTACTAATTATCGAAGCACTACAATTAACTTTACTAATTTATATTAGTTTATATGCTCACTACAGTAATTTATATCAACGGAGAGTAATTTATATCGACAGTGCACAGTAATTTTTACCACTTCTTTCAATGCTTTAAACTAGAACAAATTGTAATGAAAGTTTTAATCGGAACTCAACTTCAACTAGAAATGAACTGCAGCACCCCTTAACAAGAATTTGTACATTATCCAACTGCTCTAGACTTTTCTAAATTATACGGGAATTATGCAAATAACATCTCGAATGTACCTTGTAATCTTTTTAATGCAAAGTCTTATACCTGTTAATTAAGAAATCTCGCACCGCAGTATCTTACATTTATCCTTTGTGTTCAAGTCCATCCATCACGTCCTAATGTAATAATTCTGGTCACAGGTAGACCAAACGGCGCCATATTATACAAAAATTCGTTCGTGTTATACTAATCTTTCATTAATTTTCAATAATGGGGAAAGATTACAATTTTCCCAAATAACCCTAGCTTTATAAAACTTCTCACTACAATTATTATATACAACCGCATTAAGTAAAGTACACTAACGAATATGTCAAAAACTAATTCATCGCTTGTATAAAAAATTTTCAAATATGAAAATGTTATATATACCTTGCAGTCATAAACGTTCCATACGTTGGCATCACGGAAGCAACTGCTGAGAAAAGAGCTGCGACTGACATTGCACTCATCAACGCTCTTCTTCTTCCAACACGATCTCCTAGAATACCCCATACAAATGATCCTACTGCTAGCGCCAAAAGTGTTATTGAAACTAAAAAATAAGAACGTATTAGTTTATTTGAACATGGTTGTTATGTTAACTTTTTGAAATGGAGTGATTCTGCATTAATTTGCAACTCTTAATTTAAAACGTTAATCTAAACCCTTTTTTATGTTATTCTCAAATTATACTGCTTAACAACTTCAATAAATACGTGTTAAACCATCCTGTATAAAAATGTCCCTCAGTACGTGGAATAAATCCTATAACAGTTTATAAATTCTTTGAAACATTTAGCTGGTCGTTAAAACCACTTCTAATAGGTTCTTATTAAAACTTCTCACAAATATAAAATACTTTAATTGGGTTGGTTTTCTTGCTCGTTTACTGTAAAATTCGATTTTGTTATCTGCACGTGTTCGGTCGCTCAAGTTTTATGAGTAATAAAATCGTTTCCTCTAATTAAGTCATTTTTGGTATCTCCGTAGCGTGGATCGATAATAATACAAACCTCTATTTTTTTCTAAGTCACACAAATCATTTTCTTGGCCGTATGCCTGGTTGCATAATCGTTTAGTTGTTTTAAAATATATTTTGCTTTCCCATTTTAACTACGAAATTCAATGGAATTAATTATCGTATTTTGCATTTTTTACTGTTTGCAATTTAGGAATGTTTCGCCGTTTTTTCTTGGCTTTCTTGCTTTCATAGAATATTTAACATTGTATTGCTGAGAATGGTTTTATGTTGCATACCCATGTGATTTTAAATTTATATAAATAAAGATCGTCTGTTTGAAAGTTCACTTATTTATTCGACTCCTCTTATCCGATTCTTCTGTATACGATTCTAATGCTATACAACGTCCTTTACACGTTGTCGCTATTTTAAAATACGTTTTATGCTAGTATAGTTAAGTTGTTGGTTCCAGCACTCAGCCGTCGACAAATAAAGCCTGTTTTCTCATCCTAAGATTGTACCAAAGAGAGGATAACTTAAGGTACAGTGTATTTTTCTGTTTGCTTTACTGATGTTGCGGTTTTGGAAGATAGACACTCTTTTTTGGTTGATCCGCAATAAATAGCAGGACTATACGTTACCAACTGCACGCTCACAACATGAACGATTATATACATTATTCTTAAAGTTTGCGTTAGAGCACTTTTTACTGTTTACTTTTCTGTGTAAATTAATGTTAACGTCAACAACTTGCTTTTTAAAATTTAATGTTACGTTCTTAAATTTTACAAGGTGCACTTCCCAAAGTAGATGTTACTATATTATTTTTTGCAGATGTTAATGTATTATTTCCTGCATGGATACTATATTATTTCTTGTACATATTTGGGGCTGCAACATATTGTACGTATCCTTACATGTATATATGTACTTATTATTTAGATAATAAGATTTTATTCTCGATATTTTCAGATGTTTAGGTTTATACTGTATTACATGTGAATTGACACTTTGTTTACATCACGTTATAACGAACGATTACGTAAATGTGTGTTTTTGACGTTTGTAAATATTCTTTTGGGATTGTATTTTTTTACTTTCACGTTGTAATATAACCCTTTACTAAGGTTTTTATTTTTTTTCTTTTGATATCACCCACCCCACTCTACAACGTGTTTGAGCTAGCCCGAACTCTAATTCTTTTGGAATTCGATTCTACCATTCTGCCCTTGTTTTGTTGCGGTATTCAATGTGTTCCCGGGTTCAAATCCCGACACGACCGACTGCTTGAAAAATGGCAGGTGAGCATTTTTCACAAAAATTACGCCCTCGTTCGGATGAGAGGTTAAATGGAGGTCCCGTGTGTGAGTGTTGTCACGCACGTTAAAGATCCCTACCTTGCCTGGAACGGCAAGGGTTCGGCAAAATTCTAAATTTCCAGGCAACAAAAAACTCGCCTCCTGGCCAATGTAGTACCTACGGGTGGAGCATTGGAAATGTAAATAAACGGTATTCAATGTGTGCGATTTACTTTTTTGACATTGATGCTTTCTGTCTCGTCTGCACGGAGTACCGTAACAAGGTTAGCAATTCTTAAGCCATAATTTCCTGTAGCAGCTTTTCTGCTGATAATAAAAATGTATTTATTTAAAATTATATTGGCTTAAACAATATGAAAATAAAATAACCTTTTATATGTGAAATTTGCATTAACGTACAAATGAAATTTAATACAATGACTTTGTAACCATAAAGTTTTAATCACGAATAACTTAGGATTTTAATAGTTAAAAGTGTGTTCAAACAATAAAATAATGGTAATACAACGGCTTTATTTATACAAGTTGTTTTTAAGAGTGTGCACTTTATATAATAAATCAGTATTTACCAAATATTTTATATTAATAGATGTTCGGTCTTCTACTTCAATTTAAATAGGAGATACGTTGTGAGATAAATCATTTATCATTAAATTTGTTAAGTGTTCCATTTCGTACATTGCATACTTTCTGCATATTTTACTCTTTATTCACTGTTTTAGTGCACATTTGCTTTCACGTTTGGAAAATTGCTCGATTATATGAGCCACCTATGATACGTAATTTTCAATATTTATTGTAATTCAATGACCTGGTTTAATTGTAATTAGATAAAGCCACTGTGTCATCTTTGAATGATAGAAATGTACTCAAAAGTTGTTGCTATTCTATAATGGATTTCCCCTGAAGTACTCTAGATAACAATTTTATAATACGTTCGTGTTACATGTTCACTATATTTGGAGTGCTAGTGTTCGTGGTTTCTTTTGTTATAAATATTATAAACATAACCAAGCAGTTACAAAATTTTTATGGCGAAAACTAGTTTTCTTTTTATGTGACTCCCGGATTGTAACCGATATCTCCGGATTTTAACCCACATTCTTAGTCCGGATTCTAACCCACATTCTTAGGTCTTTTGAACCAATACTGGCTTTAACACAGACGCCTCACTTTATGGTTACAACACATTTCTTCTAGCTACCATCTGTACGCAGATTAAGTTATGAGACGAGTGTACATTGCAGTTACCAATAACCCTTAACAGCTTACGTGAGGGAATATAACCAAAAGCATCAGGTAACAAATAGCCTTTCTCGTTTATAGTGCTTGGATTTTTATTTGCATTATATAAATAATAAGATGAGAATATCATTTTGCTTATTTATTACTGTTATTATTTGAATAAGGATGTTAGTGTAGTTATTATGTGCTACTGTTTTTATATTAATGGGTAACCGAGTGAATTGGTTTCGAAATTATATATAAACTTGATAATTATTTATCAGATGCCATATAAATATGTAGAAACATGCTGGAATAAATCTCATATTCTGTTTATTTTTCTGTGTTATTAATTCATTCCATTTCGAATGGACCTGCACCTTGCGGAAGTTTTAGATTACTAGAACAGGTGAAATGGCTTGCGTGTTCTAATGAGCTAAAGAGCCCAACTACAGGTCCAACCAAAGTAGTAGGGTCGTTAGTGAGGAACCAGACTAAGACAGGTCCCCGAAAGAAGGCAGCGGCTCTTTCGATACTTAGATTGGCAGAGACCATAGGAGTTGGTATGGCAGTCTATGACACACTACCGCGATTGTGGAAGGCAACGGGAAACCACCACATTACCTCCCAAGTACACAGCGTACTTACATTGTAATAGACATGATGGCATTCTCTGGGGTAAAAAATTCCGGAGTTAAAATAGTTTACCATTCGGATCTCCGGGAGGGGACTACTTCGGAGGATTAGATCAAAAAGTTAAAAATAAGGGTCGGGAACATTTTGCGAGTCGGAGCGTGGAATGTTAGAAGTACGAAGCAAGTAGGTAAGCTAAAGAACCTGAAAATTGAAATGAATAGGTTAGCACTAGACATAGTAGGGATCAGCGAAGTTCGGTGGCCAGAGGCGGGAGATTTTTGGAGTGCGGACTTCAGGGTAATTCATACAGGAGCAGAGGAACAAATTTCGTGTGTGGGGATAGTTATGCGAAAAAGATAGGAAACTGTGTAGAAAATTACTTACAAAAGAACGAAAGAGTACTCATGGTTAGATTAGAATCTAAACCGGTAAACACAGTAATAATACAAGTATACATGCCCACCTCTAGCTACAGTGACGAAGAGGTAGAAGCGATCTACAAAAATATAGAAGACATACTAAGATAAGTAAAAGGACATGAAAATTTAATAATTACGGGGGTAGGTGAGGGTAGGGAAGGAGCGGTAGAAGGTTTATTTGGTTTAGGCACAAGGAATGACAGTGGAAATAGGCTGGTAGAATTTTGCGACAAGAACAATTTAACCATCACAAACACATTATTTCAACATCATGCTAGAAGACGATATACGTGAAAGATGCCAGGAGATGTAGGAAGATATCAAATGAATTATATTCTTGTTAAACAATGGTTTAAGAATCAATTAAAAGACTGTAGAAGCTACCCAGAAGCAGATATAGACACTGAAGGCCTCACTTAAATTAAAAAAAAATTGAAAAAAAGAAACGGAAAAAGCACTTTGACTTTAAGAAACTAAAAGATAAAGATATTCAAGAAAGATTCGAAAAAAAGTAAAACGAATTGCTGAAAGATATCGAGAAAATATCTGATACCAAGGAAGTAGAAACAGAATGGAATCACATTAAATCCAGCTTAGACATGGCGGCCAGAGAAATTCTGGGGTATCCACAAAAAGGAAATAAGAAACCATGGACAACAAAGAATATCCTGAATTCAATAGAAGAAAGGCGAAAATACAAAAATAAATCAAACGAAACAGGAAAACAGAGATACAAAGCAATAAAATGGGAAATTATTCGCAAATACATGAAAGCTAAAGAACAATCGATTGATGAAAAGTGGAAAGAGGTACAAAATAACATGGAAATAGGAAAGACAGATGAAGCATACAAACCAATTAGAATTTTAGGTGTATAAAACCGTATAGCAAAAAATAAAGGACGCGGGAGGAAACGTCATTATAGAAAATGTAGAGAAAGTGGGTAGATGGCAAGAATATATAGGGAATTTATATGCAGGAGAGGAACTAACAGCAGTATAACAGGAATCAGATATTGAAAATGATGAATTGGGATATCCTATACTTAGAGATGAGTTTGAATTAGCATTAAAGTGTATGAAAAATGGTAAGGCGCCGGGTACAGATAAGGTGCAAGCAGAAACTCTAAAAACTGTTGGACAAGCAGTAACAGAACGTCTCTTCCAACTTGTAAGCTATATGTATGAGACAGGAGAGATACCCAAAGATTTCAAACGTAACATCATAGTAACTATACCAAAAAAGAAAGGCGCGGATAGATGTGAAAATTTTTGAACAATAAGTTTGACAGCACACGTGTCAAAAATATTAACTAGAATTGTACAAAGACGAACGGAAAAACGAGCTGAAGAAATACTACAGGTAGATCGATTGGGGTTTAGACGAAACAGGGGAACACGGAAGGCCATTTTAACTCTAAGAGAGATAATGAAGAAAACAATAAAAAAGGGATGAAGTGTGTATATAGGATTTGTAGATCTGGAAAAAGCATTCGATAATGTAAAATGGAGAAAAATGTTCAAAATACTCAAAAAGATTGGAATGAATTATAGGGATAGACGAATAGTACATAGCTTATACAAATGGCAAACAGCAGTAATAGAATTAAACCACTCATAGTTTTTAAAATCAACTTTATTTACGTTTCGATCCATGACCTAGGATCGTTGTCAAAATAATAAAAACTTCAAGTTTGACATTTATGACATAAATTGAAGATGACTTTGATTTATTGATGTTTGAAATATTTGGTTTGAGTACACTAAGCAAATTTTTTTTTTTTTAGTGTACTCAAACCAAATATTTGAAACATCAATAAATCAAAGTCACCTTCAATTTATGTCATAAATGTCAAACTTGAAGTTTTTATTATTTTGACAACGATCCTAGGTCATGGATCGAAACGTAAATAAAGTTGATTTTAAAAACTATGAGTGGTTTAATTCCCAAAGAAGATTAAGAAGAATGCTAAACAAACCACAACAAACATACATGGAGTTTTAGCAGTAATAGAATTAGAGCAGGAATGTAGAGAAGTAAACATTAGGAAAGGGGTAATTTTTTACTTGTACATTGAAGAGGCAACGAATACTGTCAAATGCAGGAAAACATTTGGAATTACTATGCAGGGACAAAAAATTAATATGCTTAGATTTGCAGATGATATAGCGGTTTTAGCATCTAGTAAGGAAAAGTTAGAAGCTGTCTTAATAAAATGGAAACGGTTCTAACAGAGAGATATGGTATGAAAATTAACAAAAATAAAACAAAGTACTAGTATGCAAAGGAGGGGAAAACAAATCAAAAACAAGAATACAAATAAGTAACAAAAACTTACAAGAGGTTAAGGATTTCTGCTACCTAGGAAGCCAAATAACGCAAGATGGGAAAAGCGCAAAAGATATAAAACAAAGATTAGCACAAGATCGTGCTACATTTAACAAGAAAAAGCAACAACTGTGTTCAAAGACTACAAACATAGAAACAAGGAAAAGATTGCTTAAAACATATGTGTGGAGCACAGCACTGTACGGCTGTGAAGCCTGGACAGTAGGAGAAGCGGACAAGAAAAAGGTAGATGCCTTTGAAATGTGGCGAATGATGAAGATTTCATGGACAGACAAAGTTAAGAACAAAGAGGTACTAAAAATGGTAGGGAAAGAAAGAAATACGTGGAAAACGGTAAAAAAAGAGGAGAGATAGGATGATAGTCCACATACTACGGCGTGAGGGAATAGTGCGGAATATTTTAGAAGCAGAGAGAGGAAAAAAGAGAAGCAGAGGTAGACCTAGGTTAGACTATTGCACACAGATAGTGAAAGATGTAGGCTGTGGGAATTAGGGAAATGTGTAGGCTAGCTCAGAATAGAAATCAATGGAGGTACGCATCCAACCAAGCCCAAGATCAATAAAGTAATGACGAAAAAAATAACTGTACTTAAACATGATGATTATTATAAGAAACTACAAGTATTGGTTGTGCAATTGTGTAAATGGATTTACTGGAAAAGTATTAATTCGGAAAATTTCTAAGTGTTGAGGGATCTTGACAGCCACAGACTGCTTAACCCCCTTCACGTACCACTGAATCTTGGTGAAATAGGGCATATAATTAGAAAACAATTAAAGGTGATCCGAGTTGTATATAGGATGAGTGGGAATTTCAGGGAACTGTGGAGGCCAGCTCAGAATATAAATAATTGGAGGTACGTGTCCAAGCAGTTTTGAGACGGAAAACCTAATGACGAATAAATAAGCGCAGATAAATCTGATGATTATTATAAACAACTATAGTGGTTGGTTGTGAAATATTCGCAACTAATGTTCACTGTGCGAAAAGATATATTGGAAAAATTAAATCGGCAAATGTGCAACTGCTGGGAGAGCGTGGCAGCCACAGGCTGCTTACCCCCTTTCACAAGGGTATATAATTGTAAAACAATAGAAGGGGACCGAACTGCAACTATCAAGAAAGAACAGCGCCTGTGATCAAAGACAACAAACATATATACAAGAAGAAAATTGTTGAAAGCATATGTGCGGAGTAGAGCACAGTATGCTTATGAAATACGGCCAGTTAGAAACGCTGACAGAAAAACGATAGCAGCCTTTTGAAATGTTGTGCTTCAGATGTATGAGGGTGATAGCATGGACAGACAAAGTTAATAACAAATAGGTTATAGAAATAGTAGGGAAATCAAAATATCTGTGGAAAAAAAATAGGAGAAATAGAAGGGCAGAATATGTTCTAAAACATTTTTGGGGAATAGTATCGAATATATTACAAGCAGAGATAGGAATAAGGAGGTAGATGTAAACCTAGATCGGATAGTGATAGATGCAAACTGCGCAAATTTCAGGGAAATGTGTAGATTAGTTCAGAATAAGAAACAATGAGGGTATGCGTCTAACCAGTTCCACGACTGAAGACCTAATTATTAATTCATTGTTGTGTTTAATTATATTGGACAGATTTGTATTCTGTCCGCATGTGTATGATGTGTATATATTAATAGATTTTTTTCAGGGCGAATTGGGCTGTGTGTGTTCTTTCATTTCGTTCTTTAGACTTGCTCCCAATCTCTGACTGTGTTAACCTAATATTCATTTTCTGTTTTTCCCTTTTCTGTTACCGTCATTCGGGCAAGTATTATGTTACGGGTTTCGTCCTTTTCTTCCCGGTCCGCTTGTCTTACGCATAACAAATTGAATCACTTGCACAATTCCGTGTGGTGGGGTTGGTTTTGTGCTGTTTGCCACTCATTTGATACTAATTTACAATTTTGTGTCATTCCTTGCAAAGTAGTTTTTATTACTAGAATTTAAAAATGTAATACTATTAGCAGTGGAAAATACAAATTTTGGTACCAGAGACTTACGCCACCAGGTTCCGGGGCATTTCAATGACGCAACGATCATGCGCATTTCGGGTTGGTTGATTTATGTATTGGCATTTTTTCCGGTCATGTGACGTAATTACCGCTAGTTAAATCCGGTTTATTCGCATTTTTTGTTGCAATACGTGTTTTTTTAAAGTACTCGACATTGGATTTAGCGCTCTTTAACTAAGGTCTTTTATCGCTACTTTGCTGAGACTTTTTTTGGTTTTGCGACTTAAGGTAGGGTCATGGATTGGTACTTTAGCCATTGATCTATAATTTTGCGACCGTTAACGCCCTATCGTAAAGTAAATGGTAACTACAGAAGTCCGTGTGTTTTTTAATGAAAAAATATACAAATTTATTCATCATAATTAGATCTGTAGTCCTGAAACTGGTTAGATGCGCAACCTCCGTTGTTTTCTATTCTGAGATAACCTATGCGTTTCACTGAAATTCCCACAGCTTATATCCTTCACTATCTGCGTACAATAGTCTGATCTAGATCTACCTTTATCTCCCTTTTTCCTATCTCTGCTTGTAATATATCCCACACTATTCCCCAATTGTTTTAGAACGTGTGCTGTTCTTCTATTTCTCCTATTTTTCTTTTGTTTTCCACGTATATCTTTCTTCCCCTACTATTTCTAAAACCTCTTTGTTATTAACCTCGTCTGTCCATTCCATCATCATCATACATCTGAAGCAGCACATTCCAAAAAGCGTGTATCTTTTTTCTGTCTGCTTCTTCTACTGTCCATCCGTATTTTATAACCACACAGTACTGTGTTCCACACATATGCTTTAGAACACTCAACTCTATCAATAAATCCCCGATAAATGAATGAAAGTTATTACAAACACTTACCCTGGAGTATTATCAGACGTTGAGGGTCTCAGGGAGCGCGGTCTATTCTACTTTGTCCTGTAACGTTGTTAGAGTTGCCGCTGCTACCAGTAGGGCTTCCCTCGTGAGACGATGAGATAGGTAAAAGGGCAAGGGGGGAAGGACAGCACTCGCGTCAGCACTTCCCGGTAACGGTACGATAAGTTTATCGGTAAGGCAGATGTGGCGGTACGAAAGAATCTACCTAACTAATCGGTGGTCCTCGCTTTTTATGTTCTCTCCCATCAATCGAGGTCTACGCGCTTCCGCCTGTGTTCGTGGGAACATAACTTTTTCTCACATCAGAACCATGAGTCAGCAATTACGTTTGCAAAGATAAGCAACTGGCACCGAGATCTGTGTGAACGTTCCTAACCCGTGGTTTCACAACATCGACGGAATTACACTAACTTCTAAATTAATAAATTTAATTTCTGAAAGTTTTAAAATAAAACGTAACAATCGCCATAAAGCTTCAAAAAGAAAACAATAAAAGAAAAAACCTCTTTGTACCAGAGCTTACATATTCACGGGGACCTAAACTACTTTTGTCTATGGGCGCCATCTGGTTTTTTAAACCGTATCAAAAGTTGCAATACCAGAAAATGGAATTAAGCAGCCACTCGATGTTAAAGCTTACTTGAACTGAGTGCGCACAGATCTTGTTTGTTGCACCCCAACCGCACAAATTTCATCGGAGGCATGAAGCTCACATACTTGTGACTACACTACAAAGCTAATTACAGAAGTTTTGCTTGCACCTTTAATTATGAATGCGTGCAAATTTCATCTATCTCGAAGACACTTTCCAAAGCTAAACAAATTTAACGTAGCTTCAGCAAAATAAAGCAGGTATAATGCTGCAACGCTACGTTTACAAATTAACAATGTTACCGCAGTTACAATATCTAATTCCTTAACCTATCTTATCAAATACAATACTAATGTGCGAGTTTGCTCCTTTACACAATAATAATAAATCCTACTTTTGCTCATGAATACCAAGGGTTCCGAACAATAAATTAATAAAGTGATTTCTCAAAAGGTATTTAAACTATTGTCCGAAAAAAATTTCACCCCACTAAGAAATAATTGTTGGTCTATACAGTTCCGAGAAATTTTTAAATTTTCTATGCGTTCGAGAAACAAATTTAACGAGATTTTTGAGTTATATCCTAAAAAACTAAGATTCCACTTATAGATCGGAACATATTTGGAAACGTCTATGCTTTCTATAAGCAACCGTAAGTTATTTACGTTAGGACTTGTAACAGAAGGTTCTGAAATAACATCTAATCTTTCCAAAACGAAACCTTAAATAAGAAATAGGTCGCACATAAGTTTATTTTGTATTTTATCAAATTTATCAGGGTCAGTATTTGCAAATAAATTTAACCGCCGTTTTACATGAAATAAACGAGATGGACTCTCAGTAATTCTATTTTAGTAAGCAGAGGATCGCTAGAGTAAATGATCGTTTTTATATCTTCAATGGTATCCTGTATTTCAATCAAATTTTTATCGGGATTTATAGAATATGCGTTAGGATTAAACTGGGTATCTAAATTTTGCGAAATAGAGCGGAACTGTAAACGTCTTTCATTCTTCGTTAGAGCAGAAATTATATTAAGAGCTAAAAACTCCCAAGTAAGTTCTTTAGATTTTAAATGGACATAATTCAAAGTTATTAGTACTTTAAACGACACACAGTCAGATATGATTAAACTTTTAAATTAACAAGTGGGTAAATTTAATATTATTAGCAAAAACACTTACTGAAATCAGTTATTAAGTAAATAATTACAAGGAAATCTTTACTGAGGCCTCAAATATAGAGTGACTAATATAGTTGAAAAAGAAATGTATAAATTTGCATCCTAAATGAGATCGTAAATTTTTTGCTTTTAAATGGGTTTTCGCGAATTGCAGAACACGGCCTGTTTAGATATAGGAGAAATTGTAGATAGCAGATGGAAATTTGTAAGTTCATGTAAACAAAATTTTAGTAAATTTTGAAAACACTTACATTAAGGTATAAGCGTCCTTTATACACACTTTCTCAACAAAACGCGAAATTAATTTCAAACAAACGACTTTTTTTTTAAACAATACAAAAACTTTAAATCGCGATTACATATTTTTTAAAGGTTAAGTGGCATGTCATATTTATTGTGTCTAACCATTCAAGGAGATGACGTTATCAGATATAAATAATGAATAATAAAAATATAGAAGAATATTATTTATTCTATGGAAAATACGATAAAAAGTAATATTTTCAAAATGCGGTTACATCAGTTAAATATCAATTTAGATAACAAATAAAACTAATAGCTTTAGTCAGATAATTTTAGATTTTTTTTAAATTTTAAAGCAGCAAACTTGTTTTTTTCAACAATAGCTGCTAGGCTGGGCGCCAAATTATAACACTCATTACTTATAACACTCAACCCTATCAATGAATCCCCGGCCAATGAATGTAAGTTATAACAAACACTTACCCTGAAGTAATATCATATGTTGAGCGTGTCAGGAAGCGCGGTCCATTCTGCTTTGTCCTGTAGCGTTGTTAGAGTTGCTGTTATTACCGGTAGAGCTTCCTTGATGAGACGCTTGAATAGGTAAGGGGTGGGGGGAGGACAGCACTCGCGTTAGCACTATCCGGTATCTGTACGATAAATTTATCGATAAGGTAGATGTGGCGGTACAATAGAATCTACCTAACTAATCGGTGGTCCTCGCTTTTTAAAGTCTTCTTTCATCAATCGAAGTCGACGTACTTCCACCTGTGTTTGTGCGAAGATAACTTCTTCTCACGCCAGAACCCTGCTCCTGCACTTATGTTGGCGTCGAGATCCAGGTGAACGTTACTAATCCCAGGGTTTCACAACATCGACGGAATTGCACAAATTAAACGGGAATTTTAACATGTATTAAAATAAAGTGCCTTATCTTCTAAATTAATAAATTTAGTTTCTGAACGCTTTAAAATAAAACGTAACAGCTTTCAACGATTCTTTCCTTGTTTCTATGTTTGTTGTCTTCGAACATAGCAGCTTGATATATAAAGCTCGGTTCTCCTTCTATTGTTTTCTAAATATATTCTCTATTTCACCGATGTTCAGTGGTATGTAAAGGGGGACGGCTCCGTGGTGTAGTGGTATGTGTGTGACTGCTACGCCCAAGGTCCCGGGTTCGAATCCCGACACGGTCCGCTTGAAAAATGTTAGGCGAGCATTTTTCACAAAAATATACCCTCGTTCGGATGAGAGGTAAAATGGAGGTCCCGTGTGTGAGTGTTGTCACGCACGTTATATTAGTGAAGAAATCGAATCCACTGATACAGGTTGAGGTTATTTAATAGAATATTTGATAAAATTTCTAATCAATAATCTACTATTGTGAAAAGTCTTAACCGACTTAAACTTTTTTGTTAATAATGGCTTCTCTTAAGGTAGTATTTAAGTATTAGTGAAAAGTTATGACACATTATTCAAGTCTGGACAATTTGTATACAAGCTGGGGTTTGAAAGGATTATTGTGTACTGACTGTTGTGTGTTGTTTGGTGGTATGCAGAACAATAATGAATTGGAAAAGCAAATTATAAATTCAACTAACACTAAACCAAGAAAAACAATCACAATAAGTGCTGGTAATGAGCTATTTATACAAGTTTGACTCCGGTAGCTGTTACAACATAATGCACATTACATACAAAGTAACTGAATAATAACCTTATTAACCGTAGATTAAAATTTTATATAGTAGTGTTGAATACTGACTGGAAGGAATATGATTTTATAGCGAAAGGAACTAAATTAGTTAGATCCGACAGAAAAGATTGAAATTAATTATTCGTGAACCGGTAATAAGAGCACGTCGAATATGTATTTATACAAAAACGCAATAAGACGGACGTGCCCGCCATGGTTGGAGGTTAATATAAGGTTGAGCTAAAGTAACACTGAATAAAGCCAGTTTCAAGATGTAACTTGGCCTTCTCCTCAGAGGAAAATTAAAAACGGCGCGCAAATTTTTTTCGAAAAACTTTGTTTTGCAGTTTCGGCAAGGAATGTTTTTCTATGCGTGGAATTTTTAAAACTCGCGTGTGTCGTGATAAAAGAGTTACCTGCGTGAATAGCTTAAATAAGTACATAGTGTTAAGGAGTTGGTTAACTGAAATTCAAACACTAAAGCGTTCTGGATTTTTTTAGATTTAAGGAATTGGGATAAAACAGTGAGCAATATTATAAGCGTATATGTTTATACTTGTTTATAATTTCTATGTGAATTTCAAATGTAAATTGGTTGGTATCCATGGAGTAAAAAATGAAGCGAACACAAAAGTGATTATTTTGTTGGATGATAAATTTCAGACAAAATTAGTGTTGTCTAAAATTTAGGCATGATATCGTGCAAACAAGTTGTGAACATTTTAAAATATTAACAAATATATACCACATGGGAATTTAAATGTAACTTTTATTGGTAGAATTTAGTGTTAGTTAAGCATAATACATTAGTATTTTTGAATGGGTAATAAAATAATATAACGAAAACATGGGGATTAACTGTTTGATATGTTTGCTATTAACAACATTTCCAAAGAAACTAGGATTTATAAAGATCATGTAATTTAATATTGAAAACAGGATAATTTAGAGTGACGAATTGCTTAGTCGATGGATTAGATTTTAGATTCTTTTAGGATTTTTGTTTTAGCAACAACTGGCCAAAGCGAGGTAAGTAATTTAGGTTTTTAAGGGAAATGTATTATGTAAATTTACTTGAAATTATTTTACGTTAATAGAGCTAAAGTTTATGTTAAATTTTTATTTAAATTTATTTAAAAACTAGGTACATAGAGACATGCGTAAAGGATATCCAGCTACCCCAGTAATGAGAGAGGCCTTGATCTTGTGTAATTTGACAGAAGTTTAATAAGAACTTTTAAAATATTTTAGAAGAAGGGAACGTATAACATGACAAAGTTTAGGATACCGAAGTAAGGGAGATTTATAGGGAATAACCGTCTCGTGTAGGAATAATATCAAAAGGAATGACTGTAATAGACGCTTTGGCGCCCTTTGGGGTAAGTGATGAGTATAATATAAGTTTTTTTTGTATTTCAGTCATTTTGTTTATTATTCTATTTTGAATTTTTCTGTATTTTCTTATAATTTCTTTTATAGGAATCCACTCTCGTACCACTGCAGTTAACCGAAGCACTTATATTGTTACGGGGTTTCCTCCCCTTTAGGGCAAATCAAAATTTATTAACGTACCGTTCATTTTACCCGTCGTAACATTCAGTCCAGTTGTCAAATATGGAACTGTGCGAGTTACATATCCTCCAAATTAGAATATATATGTTTAAACAAATTGAATTATTAAAACTTAAGTTAGATGCAACAATGTAAAATTGAAAGACAATAAAAAGGTTAATGAAAGTTCAACAAGCCAGACAGTGAGAACGGAAACAGACATTGTATTCCAGACGTAACTTGATACTGCAAGTGCAGGTCACAGTACGTTATAAGACAGCAATTATTAAAATTAAGATTGCTACATTGTATTAAATACAGAAATAAGCAGACATGAGCTCTGCAGTTCCCCACAAGCAATGTGAGTGGCAGGGACAGGATAAATACCCTCGAGAGTTTAAGATGGTCAGTCAGTCTAGAGCTTCTCAACTTTAACATTGTTGTTAGTTTAGCCTACTCACTGTAATTTTATTTTATTTAATTAAAGTGAATTTCAACTTAAAATTATTTCGATATCATACGTTACTGCATATAACGAACTTGTAAATTAAAATTCAATTGTAATTCAGCATAAAATAAATTTGTTAGAAGTTTTTTAAAAAAGCTTTTTAAAAAGTCGCTCCAAGAGGCCCAAAACCTAACTCGCGGACCACATTAAGCGTTGCAGCTAATGAAGGATTAAAGCTGTGCCAGTTTGACGTCAAAACAGCTTTCCTGTACGAAAAACTAACCGAAGCAGTGTACATAAAACAACCTGAAGTTTATGATGATGGTTCTGAGCGTGTATGCAAATTACAAAGAAGCTTTTGTAGCCTAAAACAGTCACCTCGATGTTGGTCTAACCAATTTTTAGACTTCATGGAGAAACATGGACTTGAACAATCGGCCGCAGATCCATGCTTGTACAAGAGCGACAGTGGTCATTTATTTCAATGATAGTTTAATAGCTGGGGCATCCGACTGCAAATTCGCCAAAAAATTACAAAAGAAATCCTGGATAGTCATCTCGGAATACAAATTGATATGCACGGTAATTGAGCAATTCGATTGCATTAAACTAATTACACTCATCAAACACCCGATCGTTTCCAAGTGTTAAAAGTGCATTCAATAAAAATGCCAGGTACGAAAGAAGTGACCGCAACAGACGAACCAGCTGGCGATGTGCCTTACCGAGAAGCTTTAAGACATCTAATTTACTTGATGACTGCAAGTCGTCCGTTTGAAAATGTGCAACTAATAAATTCAAACTGGAATTCTGGTAAGGAAATTTGTCGCTATCTACGAGGGATTATGATATTGCCTACCAGGCCGAATATAAGATCGGAAAATTAGAAGCTTTTAGCGATGCAGACTTTGCTAGCTGTGTTTTTACAGCGGAGGCGTAATTATTTGGGCTAGTAAAGAACAGCAGATGGTTGTAACACCAAGGACTGATTTTCTAAATGTACTAAAGATATAGTCTGGCTATGACGTAGCTACGTAAAATTAGCCCTGGAATCACTATCTGCGTGCAATTGTTTGATCTAGGACTACATCTACCTCTTTTTTTGCTACGTCTGCTTGTAATATATCCCGTACTATTCCCTAAGAATGTCATAGAACGTATCCTGCCCTTCTATTTTTCCTATTTTTTGTTTTTCATATATATCTTTATTCCCCTACTATTTCTAAAACCTATTTGTTATTAACTTTGTCTGTCCATCCTATCATCCGAAGCACAACACTCTAAAAAGCTTCTACCGTTTTTCTGTCTGTTTCTCCTGTTGTCCCTATTTCATAGACGTACTGTCCTGTGCTCCACAAATATACTTTCAACAATTTTCTCCTTGTTTCTATGTTTGTTGTCTTTGAACATAGCCGCTACTCTTTCTTGTTAGATGCAGCTCGGTTCCCATTCTATTGTTTTCTAATTCTATGCTCTATTTTACGAGATTCTGTGGTATAAGAAGGAGGGCGGCTCCGTGGCGTAGTTGGTACGCGTGTGACTAATATGCCAAGGTCCCGGGTTCAAATCCAGACACGGTCCGCTTGAAAAATGTTAGGTGAGCATTTTTCACAAAAATACGCCCTCGTTCGGATGAGAGGTAAAATGGAGGTCCCATGTGTGAGTGTTGTCATGCACGTTAAATATTCCTACCTTGCTTGGAACAGCAAGGGTTCGGCAAAACTCCAAATTTTCCAGGTAAAAAAATCGCTTCCTGGTCAACGTAGTACCTTCGGGTGAAGCATTGGACTACCAAATGTAAGGTGTAAGAAGGGGATTAAGCAGCTTACGGCTACCAAGATCTCCCAACACTTAAACATTTGCCAAAAATAACAATTTTCCAGTAAATCCTTTCGCCTAATTAATATTAGTTGAGAATATTGCGAAACCAAAACCTGTAGTTCTTTATAATAATCATCAGGTTTAAGTACAGCTATTTTTTGGTCACTAGTTTTTCCATTTTGGAACTCGTTGCACGCGTACCTCCATTGATTTCTATTTTAAGCTAGGCTATACATTTTGCTGCAATTCTCACAGCCTACATCTTTTACTATCTGTATGCAATAGTCTAACCTAGATCTACATCTACTCTTTTTTTCTATCTCTGCTTCTAATATATTCCGCACTATTCCCTCATGCCTTAGTATGTGTTCTATAATCCTATCTCTCCTACTTTTTTCTGTTTTCCACCTACTTCTTTTTCCCCTACCATTTCTAATAACTTTTTTCTTGTCCGCTTCTCCTACTACGCAGGTTTCACAACTTTACTGTGCTCCACACATATGTTTTAAGCAATCTTTTCCTTGTTTCTATGTTTGTTGTCTTTGAACACAGTAGTTGCTTTTTCTTGTTAAATGTAGCACGGCCTTGTACTAATGTTTATATCTTTGGTGCTTTTCCCATCTTGAATTATTTGGCTTCCTAGGTAGCGGAATACTTTAACCTTTTGTAAATTTTCGTTACCTATTTGTATTCTTGTTTTTGATTTATTTTCCCTGCCTCTACATACTAGTACTTTAGTTTTATTTTTTTTAATTTTCATATCGTTTCTTTTTATTAGAACTGTTTTCATTTTATTGAGGGCAGCTTCTAACTCTTCCTTGCTACATGCTAATATCGCTATATCATCTGCAAACCTCTAAGCTTATATCTGCAGGGCATATTAATTCCAAATGTCTTCCTGCATTTGACAGTATTCATTGTCTCTTCGACGTACTAGTTAAAAATTAATGAGGATAGAGCACATCCCTGCCTCACCCCTTTCATAATATTTACTTCTCTACATTTCTGCTCTAATTATATTACCGCTGTTTGCTCGTAGAATAAGTTATGTACTATCCGTCTTTCAATTCCAATCCTTTGGACTATTTCGATCTTCTCCTAGTATTCCTTCATCTCATTTTTCCATTCGCCTTTGTACAATTCAAGTTATTGACACGTGTGCTGTCAGACAGAATTTTCACATCTATCTCCGCCTTTCTTTTTTTGTATAGTTACTATGATGTTACGTTTGAAATCTTTGGGTATCTTGCCTGTCTTATACATATAGCTTACACGTTGGAAGAGACGTTCTGCTACTGCTTGTTCAGCGGCTTTTAAAGTTTCTGCTTGCACCTTATTTGTATCCGGCGCCTTGCCATTTTTCAGACCCTTTAATGCTAATTGAAACAACTCTAAGTATAGGATATCTCAAATCATCCTTTGCAATGTCTGATTCCTGTTCTAATGCTGTTAGTTTTCTTATGCATATAAATTCCCTATATATTCCCTATATATTCTATAATAACGTTTCCTCCCACGTCCCTTATATTTTTGCTATATGGTTTTATATCCCTAAAATTTCTTCTAATTAGTATGTATGCTTCCGTCTGTCTTTCCTATTTCCATCTTAGTTTTGTACCTTTTTACGCTTTTCATCAATCCTTTGTTGTTTAGCTTTCCTGCATGCGTGAATAATTTCCCATTTTATGTCTTTGTATCTCTATTTTCCTGTTTCGTCTGATCCATTTTTGCATTTTCGTCTTTCTACTATTAAATTCAGGATATCTTATGTTATGCATGGTTTCTTATTTTCTTTTTGTGTATGCCCCAAAATATTTCTGGCCGCCTTGTCTAAGCTGGATTTAATGTTAATCCATTCTGTTTCAACTTCCTTAGTATAAGAAATTTTCCAGGTATCTTTCAGAAATTCATTTGACTTTTTTTCAAATCTGTCGTGGATATCTTTATCTTTTAGTTTCTCAGAGTCAAAGTGCATTTTTTCCGTTCCTTTTTCAATATTTTAAATTTAAGAACGGTCTTCATAATTACGATGCTTTTCTGGGTAGCTTCTACATTCTTTAACTTGATTCCTAAACCGTTGTCTAACAAGAATGTAACCTATTTGATATCTTCCTATATCTCCTGGCATCTTCCACGTGTATCGTCTTCTAGCATGATGTTGAAATAATGTGTTTGTGAAGATTAAATGGCTTTTGTCGCAAAATTCTACCAGCCTATTTCCCTTGTCGTTTCTCGTGCCTAAACCAAATAAACCTACTACCGTTCCTTCCCTACCCTAACCTACCACTGAATTAAAATCCCCGTAATTATTAAATTTTCATGTCCTTTAACGTATGTTAGAATGTCTTCGATATTTTTGTAGGTCGCTTCTACCTCTTCGTCAGTGTAGCTAGAGGTGGGCAGGTATACTTGTATTATTACTGTAATTACCGGTTTAGATTCAAATCTAACCACGTACTCTTTCGTTTTTTTGTAAATAGTTTTCTACACATTGTCTTATCTTTTTTCGCATAACTATACTCACACCCAAATCTCCTTCCTTTGATTCTGTATGAATTACCCTAAAGTCTTCACTCCAAAAATCCCCCCGCCTGTGGCCACCGATCTTCGCTGATACATTCTATGTCTAGGGCTAAGCTATCTATTTCAATGTTCAAGTTCTCTAGCTTACCTACTTGCTTCATACTTCTGACATATTTTACATGTGATTTTCCAATGCTCCACCCGAAAGTACTACATTAGCCAGGAAGCGAGTTTTTTTTTAGTGGGTAAATTTGGAATTTTGCCGAACCCTTGTTGTTCCAAGCAAGGTAGGGATCTTTAACGTGCATGACAACATTCACACATGGGACCTCCATTTTACCTCTCATCCGAACGAGGGTGTATTTTTGTGAAAAATGCTCGCCTAAAATTTTTCAAATAGACCGTGGCGGGATTCGAACCCGGGACAATGGGCGTACTAGTCACACACATACTAACTACGGCACAGAGCCGCCTACTTCTGACATACCACGCTCCGACTCTCAAAGTGTTCCAGACTCTTTTCCTGAACTTTCCGATTACATCCTCCGAAATAGTCCCCTCTGGAGATGGAGGACTATTTTAACTTCGGAATCTTTTACCTCAGAGGATGCCATCATGTTACTTGTAATTTAAGTATGCTGTGTACTTGGAAAGTAATGTGGTGGTTTCCCGTTCTCTTCAACATCGCAGTAGTGCACCTTAGAATGCCATACCGACCCCTATGGTCTCTGCCACTCTAAGTACCAAAGGTGCTGCTGCCTCTTTCAGGGACCTGTTTTAGTCAGGTTTCTCACCAAAGACCCCACCAATTTGGTAAAACTTTTAGTTCGGCTCTTTAGCTCATTGGAACACTCAAGTCATTCCACTCGTTCTAGTAATCTGGAACTTCTTAAAGGTGTAGGTCCATTCGGAACAGAGAAGTTAGTTGCCAATTAATAAATAATTAAATCTATAGTTTTGCGTTAAATATAAATCACATCAAAATAAAGACAATTAAGTGGCACTCAAGAAAATTATCGACTTAGACCGCTATTCCTAGACAGTAATCCTTCTGCCATATTCAAGCAGTTACTCTCCCCTAGTCCTAAGTTAGTTGACAATCATTGCGTTGTTATATACCATCACGGTCAACGACAATTTTTTAGATTATAGAATTTTGGGTGGAATACTTCACCGAGCGTCTGCGTGAAATCAAAACCTAGTTTTCTAACTTAACCTACATGTAACAAAGTATTTTAGTCCTAGTTTAAGAATAGATTATATAGAAGCAATAACAGATTAAAAACTATTAATATTCTTACCTAACCATCCCTTTTTGTGTTCATCAATACAAAGCTGCAGTTCTGCCGAGGGTAGTATAAAACCAACAATTTTCAGTTCCGCATGTTCTGCTGCCAGTGCCAAACCCAGTATTAAACTCAAAAATAATTGTGCTTTTCCAGCAGCTGCTTGAGATATTGCATCTTCGTGAAATCCAACCAACGCTTCACCTCCAATTCCCACCCCGCCCCCACTGCCTGTAGCAGACACTGCAAAAGAAAATTAGTAAATAAATTGTCCAAAATTATGTCTTAAAGATATACAAATGTTGTTGTATTTACTAGAACGCCTAATTTTTACTTCGCCTTATGATTTCAAATTTCTGTATTGCTTGAATTTTGTGTTATACAAGTGACAAATGACCGCATTTCGTATACCAAATCTTTGGAAACATTTTTGCTGTTCTAGGATATAAGACGTTTAGAAAACTTTACAGGTTGTCAGTTTCCCGTGAAATCTGTCAGCTTAAATATATGTCATATTACAAATTTAACATGTTTTATGCAAAGTGCAAACCTGGATTTATATCAATAGTTATTATGTGTCAAGTGAAATAACTATGCCTTTTTATTTATTGGAAATCCAAGTTCCGTCCCACATCTATTAAATCTATTGTATTTTGTATAAAAGTAAAAGAATTCTTTTTGTTTCCTAAATCTAGCCCTGGTTATTTTATAAATTATTATTTACATTGTAAGAATAAAATGGTTTGCACAAGCATATATACGATAAGATACTCCCGGGGAATTTTTTACTCTCGGGAAAATGATGAAAATGCGCGCTCTTGAAGTGACGACGCTCTCTATTCTAATTGAGTGTAAGGCATCAGTCGGTTGGAATAATCCAATCTCGCGAGGGACGAACACGTTCTAGGACCACGAGGAAAGCACATGAACACTTTAGTATCAGAATTTACGAAAGAGATTGCGTGGGGGGGGGCGTTATCGTGCGTGTTTTGAAATAGTGTCTACAATTATAATTCCAACTATTATTACCTTTTCCTTATAGGGAACCACAGAGATATGGGAGAAATCGATGTTAAAAAATTTGAGAAAACCGAATCAATAATACTCTGAGAGGAGCTCGTCGCCGCAGGCCATGAAGTACAAGTGATAATAACTTTATAAATTGTAAATAGAAATTTAGACAATTGGGCCTAAATAATAATCAAGTAAGAGTGTTGGGGTGAACAGTAACAGGGTATACAAATTACAAAACTCGAAAATCAATAATCAATCAATAAATACGCAAACCCCTCAAAACATTTTAACTTATATATACCGTCAAATCATAATAAATGATCAATTCATACTCAGTCGATCAGTCATGTTTCTCAAGAGGTTACAATTCAATCGATCAACAACCAGCGCCGAGCTTTGACAACCTTTAAGTAATTTGACTACGGTAATTTCATAAATTCGGTTTCGTAGTGGAAAAAGCTACCGGACGCGTTTGTAAGCGCGGAATTGAATACATTACTGTGACTTAGTGAAGGTGATCCAGTAAGTGGATGCTTTCATCAACGCTCAGTTAGATTCAAAGGATTGCTTGACTGATACTCCATTGCTATTTTGCACGAGGTCACTCGAACCTTGGAAGGAAAAGCTGGAAGTCGTTGGGTTTTTTCACCTGCTACATATTTTAAACTGTTATTTAATATTTAAATGCCTACAACCAACTTTTCTTATTAAGCGGACCTTTAATCGGTGCACGCTTGATTGAAGGCAATTTATAACTAGGAAAAGCAATTACCATTGTAATTGCAGAAACTGATTGATCGATTGTATTTAGTTTGGTTGGATACTAATATTTAATAAATTAATTTTTTACATCTAAATTTGGTCCAATAGGGATATTTGAATTAGTCACTTTGTTTTGTTACGATAATATTCATGTATTAACATAGAGTGAGCAGCTGGGAGTCTTTATTTCTGTATACTTTATGTTAGTATTTGCAGGAAAATGACAAGTTTACACGAGACTCTACGAACTAGAATTGCAAGAGTTTAATAACTTTTTGGAGTCCTTTAGTAGATCACCCACCATCTAGCGAGATACGATAAATTCCAGGTGAGGTTGGGGCACAGCATTTTATTATTGGACTGAACGTTTATAGACCTAGTTGCAGGTCGGTGTACGTGTTCGAATTGTATACCCCTAAAGGAATTGCTTTTGTTTTCACAAAATCAACTTCTTGCTATGGTATGCTAGCTGGTGCAATTTTTCTGTTGCGTCTTCGTGGAAACGTAAAATTTAAAATATTACTACCGTCAATTCCACACGTAACAAATGTCATTGCAAGTAACGAATATCCAACCACAACGGGTGGTCAACACATTTTGCACATAACCGATACGTTTAAAATTCCCTTCCGTCTACTGTAAACTGATTTCATATGCACCTCTCTTTCGTGACCGAAGGGGGCATGTCTCATTTTCACGATCGTATGTCTGATCTAACTGTTTTCGAGTTCATTCCACATTCTATTCGTCTGATTTTACGACCCTTGTGATTGAACTTTGGGTTTTTACAACCTACACTCGTGTATTCCGGTTTATTTAGCAATTAGCAAGAATCTAGTGTTATTGTGTCGCGACGTTCGATATCTTTATCAATACGAATGTATTGTCTGGTGATGGTGGATTATTATCTTCTTAGGCTATCATATCGTTATGTTTATAAGTCTAGCACGTCCGTGTGTTGTATGTGTTTATTCTAATCATATTTTCCGGGGGTTTTACCTAACTGCGGATTTCAATGTTTAGGTCGGTCGCGACGTTAATGTCTAGTTCTTTGTTGTTTTTTTTATTACACGTTTTTAATTTATTATAAAGACAACAATTTTATCACTTGTGTGCCATGATTTGAACTACATTTCTTTGCTTCAATGTATTTTAGAACCAATCGTTCCTATAAGAATTTTATAGAAATATTCTCAACTGGTCATTATTCTTATATAATTATGTATAGTGCTTTTTATATTAAAAAAAGTCGTAAACCCATTGTTTTCTAAAATCTTCTATATACAGTGTGTATCCTCACTAAAAATTTAAACTGTGCAAGCGCGCTGTTTGCAAAATCTTCTGTGAAGACGGCCCAATCACGTTGGACGCCACTTGTTATCGTTCGGGTGGGAGGCGTTTGAAAGCATGTAGGCTTGGCTTGATTATTTGTTTAATAAGTATAAGCAAAAATAATTATAAGTTTCATAAACACATGAAAACAAAAATGAAATAGTTAAAATTGAATGATTATAACAGTTGAAGTAGTTCGGAAGTCTTCAGTAATCTTCGAAACTCTTCGGAAGGCTTTGTGGTTTATTTTGGTTCCACAAGCAACCACCAAGCCGTCCGAAGAGTTTCGAAGATACTGAAGACTTCCAAACTACTTCAACTGTTAAAATCATTCAATTTTATCTATTTCATTTTTATTTTCATGTATTTATGAAACTTATAATTTTTTTGCTTCTACTTATTAAACAAATAATCAAAGCTATGCCTACATGCTGCCTACATGCTTTCAGACGCCGCCCACCCGAACGATAACAAGTGGCGTCCAACGTGATTAAGCCGTCTTCACATAAGATTTTGCAAACAGCGCGCTTGCAAGAACTATCAACATGCCCGAGACGAGGAATCAAACGACATCAAACGTCCAGCCGGACACCAACCAACTGCCTCCAACCCAAGAGGTCACACAACCACCAACAGTTCTGGGACTACAACAACCCAGTGGCGCTCAACAAACACAACAAACCAGCAAAATGGTCACAATCAAGGCACTAATAGAGGATATAAAGTCGCCATAGCGACCTCCGAAGCGTAAAAACCTATATTCTCGGGCACTCTTCTGGAGGATTCCGCAAAATTCCTTCAACGGATGGAAGCGATGAATGCGGATGTACCTACAACGGCAGTTGATAACAGGGCACGGCGCACTGAAGGCGTATTTACAAAGGTTCGGGCTAACCAACAGCGACCGCTGCGAATGCGGCGAGGGCGCGGAAAGCGCAGAGCACGTGCTCTTCGACTGCCCGCTTGAGGCGGGAAATCGTGGGTTGACTGATAGCAAACTAGCTATCTTAGGTCTGGCATGACCAAAGAGCCTAGAGGAAGTCGGGGAAGTGGTTAACCAGAAGGCGTTCTGGACAGCCTTAAAAGAATTCGCGGGAAGGGTCGCGAGATTAGACAATGATAACCGCGTGTAAAATTCGGTGGGGTTGGTGCGAGGATTGGAAAATTTTAGATTGACTTGGCGTGAGTAAGGATACGAGCATAGATATAACCAAAACCTGATATTAAAAATTAAAAAAAAAAAAAATAATAATAATAATAAAATAACATGATAATTATACCCAAATGTCCAATATGCACGAGAAACCCCCACACCATTAATACAATCACTGCCTATCTTCATAATTATGTGCGGATATTCGGGAAATCGGGAATAAATAATAACAGATAAACAATAACAAATAAATCAGAAACCCTCATTAAATTAAATCAATAAAATAAACAAAGATAATAAAATAGAGTGAAACCGCGCATCCCCCCAGGACTTGAAAGTGAAGTGATAGTGATAGTGATTGTGATCCCCCCCCAAGAACATTTAGTGCATACCCACCAGGACTTTAGCAGTGCACCCCATCTTACTCTTCGAAGTAAGTTACAGTTAGATGTAGGCAGACGACCAGATCTTCGGATGCTGGAGAATTTTATCATGGAGGTAGGACTTAAATTGTGGCGGCTGTACTCGCACAAGCTTTGATTTACATTAATTAGTAGTTTTTGAAATAATTTAACAAGCACGTTTTGTGTGTAATGTCGCTAGCTGACATAATGCTTGTGCGAGTGCACCTGATAAATAGGGTGATGCTTTTGCTTTTTTGTGCACTGCTATATGCTTAACGCTTATTAGACATTTATTTATATATTTATTTATATTTTATATTTACACTTTATATTTATTTATTTATTTATTAGCATGCATTGTAGCATTTTGTGGCATATTTAATTTGTTTGACGTTCTGTCGCCATATTGGTTGCAGTATATATTTGGGAAGGAAGAGTAGAATAGTGAAGATTGTAATCATAATATAAATCAGTTAGGGAATGATAGGGAAAGCTAGGGATGAATTTAAATTAGTTAGCTAGATTTGGTTAGTTTTAAGACGACCCTTCAGGTCGCACTGGTAAGCAGAGCCGGCGTCTGCTATTCGGTATTACGGATCCCTCCCCTCTTATTTTTGCTTGTGTCTTGTTGATCGGGTACATTCCAAAGTCAGCGCTTGGGATACCATTATTTACAACCCTGTTTTTAGTTTTGTTTCACTTGGTCAGATTTTTATGTTTGTTAGATTGTTAGCGCTTGTTAGGTTTGTTAGATTTTTATTTAGTTTTTTATTTAGGGTGGATTAACTATGAAGTCAGAATTAATCAGAAGCACGATTACTTTCGCGTTTAAACCCAATGTAGTACCTCTGGGTGGAGCATTGGGGACGTGGCCGCAAGTATAGCGGCCCTAATTCAAATTATAATGTACCTACAACGACTGCTTAATTCCGAGGCCAAGCAGCCACATGGAAAGCATACGCGATGTTCCAACCCACCTACAGCGAATTCAAAGGTTCTTTCTGAACAAGTACGACCGTCCAACCATTAAAGCCAAAATAACCTCCGACTACTATGGACAGAAGCAGAGGGCGTCTCAATCACTAGCCGCTTTCCTCGGCATTAAGGCGAAGCAAACACACCGCCTAAAGCTAAACATCAACCGGGACATGGAGCTGTTCATGGACCTCCTCCTGCCGACACTGAAAAATTCAATTCAGTGTCACATGCCGACAACAGTGTGGGAAATGGTCCCGCCTCACAAAAATCGAAGAAAACTTGAAAGATGCAACAATAAAGACGACCAACCCAAAACTATCTGCCAGACGTCCACCCACAGCAGAACAACTACCAAGGTGCCGCTTCTGCCCTCAAAGACACTGGCACCGAGACTGCCCAACCAGAGACTCGGGTAACGATATCCGGCCGAGCTGCGCCAGCACACCGCCCGGTCGGGAGAAACAAACTGGCGCAACTAAACATTATCCACGATGACCTACTACCAAGATCCCCGTCACAATACAGAAGATAACCTTCAACGCACTACTAGATACAGGAACATCGACGTGCAACATTAGAGAAGATCGAATACCCACAGGTTCACAGGTAGAACACTATCATGCCTTCGCCTATCTAGCCGAAGCAGGGCAATCAAAGGCAAGTTCCGCACACCATTCACCGTAGGAAAAGTGACAGACCATGAAACATTCCTGGAAGTGGCCAATCTAGCAGAGGATGTCATCGTGTGCAATCCTGGCTTCAACGCCAAAGAGCAGTCATGGATCACGAGCGAGGATCTGTACACTTTGGAACACACAACCGCCAAACGCTCCACTGAAACCAAAGGACGACACCCGTCTCCGCCGACAGGCCATCCTCACAAACCATAATACACCAGTTCCCAGCCAAATTCCAACCCAAATTTAACAGTCTCCTGGAGGAGTTCCAAACCGTTGTCTACGGACCAACCCAGCCAACCATCACTGCCAGCACCAGTCATACGATACGGACCAATCCACACACACCTTTCCGATTGCCGCCATATCGGTACTCCCCACAAAAGAAACCATCATCGCAGCCGAAGTAAAGGAAATTCTGGCTAACCGAATCATTGAGCCCAACACTTCGGCCTAAAACTCTCCTATAGTGATTGTGGAGAAGAAAGATGGAAGACCACAATTTTGCGTCGACTATCGGAGACTCAACTCCATCACGAAGGATGAAAGCTCAAACCTACCAATAATTCATGAAACGCTACGAGACCTCGGCACATCAGCCATTTTCCTCACCCGCGACCTTAAATCAGGATACTGGCCTCTCACAGCATTTACCACGCCCGATGGAGCCAGTTACCAATTTCGTGCCATGCCATTTGGACTGAAAAATACGCCCAGCTAGTTTTCAGAATCTAATGACACAAGAGGTACTGGCGGGCTACCGCAAATTTCTGCCTGTATATCTGGACGACTTAATAATTTATTCTAACAACTGGGAAGAACATCTACAACACATTTGACTGGTTCTAGAGAGGCTGGAACAACACAGGCTTCACCTAGTGTTAAAGAAATGCAGCTTTGGAGTACAAAACATTGAATACCTAGGTCACGTCATAACCGCCGAAGGTAATAATCAACCCATACCAAAACACGTGGACCAGATCCAGAAGGCAAATTGGCCCACGAATCGACGACAGCTAAGGTCCTTCCTAGGACTTACCAATTGGCTCCGAGACTATATCCCGCGGTGTGCAGACCTCCAAGCACAGCTAACTAACTTACTCCAAACCAATCAACGCTTCCAATGGACTACAGAAACTGAGCAAGCCTTCCAAGCTATATAGCAGGTCATCAGCCAACCATTGAAGCTTCACCGACCAGATTTTAACCGACCTTTCATTTTACAAACCGACGCCAGTGGAACAGGCATTGCAGCAGTCCTCTACCAAGAGATCGAAGGGTCCCGAAACATCGTCAGCTACGCCAGCGCCAAACTCAACCAAGTCGAAAAAAACTACCACGTGAATGAGCAGGAATATTTGGCAGTAATCTGGGCCGTTAAGAAGTACCGACCATACTTGGAAGATAAGCCTTTTTCCTCCGCACAGACATCCGCGCGCTGCTATGGTTGAACAAAACCAAAGATACCCGTTCCAAACTCACCCGCTGGGCCTTGTTGCTACAAGAATTCTCCGTTGACACCCAAACATTGCCCGGAGCTCAGAATAGGCTACCGGACCATCTCTCACACCACCCCGTCAACAATGACATTCCCGAAGAGGTCACAAGTGAAAACCGCCTGCTCCAAACAACCCAAGCTATCCACAGGCAAACTACGTAGCTCTAGTGGTCCTGCCCGAACGGGTACAAACTGCTCAACGGGACAGCGAAGTCATTGGACGGATGACCCAAGAATGGCTCCTCGTACAGCAAAGAGGTCCCCAAAACCCACACGAAGAAAATCCTACAAGACTTTGTAGTCGAAAACGGATAACTCTAACGATGCAATCCTACCCAGAACCTAGTAATGCGCAAGCGTTACAATTCTTTTATTTGATATTATATTTTTTACTTTTTTATTTTGCTAATGGCATCAGCATCTCTGGCTGTTAGTCGTGCTTAATTTTTTCTATTATAAGATTGACCGAACTGCATCGAGTAATAATCTGATATTTTTGTTGTTGTGTGTCTCAGTTGAAGATCTAGAAAAATATTGACATCCTTGGCAAATCCCATAGTTCGCTAACAAACATCGTTGATAGAAGTCATCCATATAAAAAAAATTGTTGTTCCAGAATTTCTGTTCGAATAAATTGCAAAATGTTTAAAATTTTTAATGTTTAAATATTGTAATTTCTTAAACCAAATAAAGTTAGTGTTTGCTAATAGTAAAGATAAGTTGTTTTAGAGTTCAAACACCCACACACACAACCTTGCAACCAAATTGTTTCAAGTAGCATGACAATTCATTACATTAATTTAGTTTTAATCTATACAAACAATAAAATTTATTTGTATACTTACAGCGGGGTTCGGGGTGACCGTTCTGTAATTGCTCCAGTGGAGGAACCAAGCAGGCAGATTCTTCACACATTTTCCCCCCAATATCTTTTGCGGGTTGCGAAGTTGACACTGTTTTTGTGTTTCATCTAAAAATAAGGATCACTGTTTCATAATTTACAAAATACATTTTACTTATTTCTAGGATTCAAAACATTCTTCTGCGACAGTGTACAGATAAGACGAGGTATAACGACCAGTCTCGTTCGTCTTTTTATTCTGGTAACCAAAACAAAACGCGCATTTCTATAGTAATATAAAAGGTGATTGTCCGCATTGCTTTATGAAAAACGTACTTCATGACATGCTTGTGTATATATTTCTGATAACAAAAACGTTATCTTTGTACTACACCAATATAAATATAGGTATATTATAGGTGACGCTAATGATTCAGCGTTATTTGTAATGCATTCGTTAGAGATAACAAAAACAATTGTCTTAATTGGTGAACAAAGGGGACTACAAAACTGGACTGGTGGATATATAACAACATCCATGGCCGGACTGGCCCATCGGGACACCGAGACAATTCCCGGTGGTCCACTACATATTCCGCCTGCTTCGCCGCTGAACAAAAATTATTTTCAAGTGGTTAACATAATGAACTATAGGGATAGACGAATAGTACATAGCTTATACAAAGAGCAAACAGCAATAATAGAATTAGAGCAGGAACGTAGAGAAGTAAATATTAGGAAAGGGGTGAGACAGTGATGTGCCCTATCCCCATTAATTTTAACTTGTATATCGAAGGGGCAATGAATACTGTCAAATGCAGGAAGACATTTGGAATTACTATGCAGGGAAAAAAATTGATATGCTTAGATCTGCAGATGATATAGCGGTATTAGCATCTAGCAAGGAAGAGTTAGATGCTGCTCTTAATAAAATGAAAACGGTTCTAACAGAGAGATGCTGTATGAAAATTAACAAAACTAAAACTAAAGTACTAGTATGCAAAGGAGGGAAAAATAAATAAAAAACAAGGATACAAATAGGTAACAAGAACTTACAAGAGGTTAAGGATTTTTGCTACCTAGGAAGCCAAATAACGCAAAATGGGTAAAGCGCAAAAGATATAAAACAAAGATTATCACAAGGTCCTGCTACATTTAACAAGAAAAAGCAACTACTGTGTTCAAAGACAACAAACATAAAAACAAGGAAAAGATTGCTTAAAACATATGTGTGGAGCACAGCACTGTACGGCTGTGAAGCCTGGACAGTTATGATGAAGATATCATGGACAGACAAAGCTAAGAACAAGGAGGTACTAAAAATGGTAGGGGTAGAAAGAAGTATGTGGAAAACGGTAAAAATAGGAAAGATAGGATGATAGGCCACATACTACGGCATGAGGGAATAGTGCAGAATATATTAGAAGCGGAAATAGGAAAAAAGGGAGGTAGAGGTAGACCTAGGTTAGACTACTGCACACAGATAATGAAAGATGTAGGCTGTAGGAATTTCAGGGAAATGTGTAGGCCAGCTCAGAATAGAAAAAAATCGAAGTAGCGTCCAACCAGTTGTAGGACTGAAGACCTATTGATGATGATTTATTATATTCAGTTACAACTGATTTACGAATACTGTATATAAGTTGCGTAGTAATTTCAGTGAACTGTGTAGACTAGCACAGAATATAAATAAGTGGAGGTTCGTGTCCAACCAGTTTTGAGACGGAGAACCTAGTGACGAAAAATAAGCGCAGATAATTCTGATGATTATTATAAACAACTACAGGTGTTGGTTGTGAAATATCTGCAACTAATATTAATTGTGCGAAAAGATATATTGGAAAAAATATTAAATCGGCAAATGTTCAAGTGCTGGGGGAACTTAGCAGCCACAAGCTGCTTACCCCGTTTCACAACTACTAAATGTTGGAGAAATAGGGTATATAATTGTAGAACTATAGAGGGGAACAGAACTGCAGCTATCAAGAAAGAACAGCGTCTATGATCAAAGGCAACAAACATAGAAACAAGAAGAAAATTGTTGAATAGGTGTGGAGCACAGCACAGTATGCCTATGAAATACGGGCAGTAGGAAAAGCAGACAGAAAAAAGGTAGCGGCCTTTTGGACTGTTGTGCTTCAGATGTAAAAGGATGATAACATGGGCAGACAAAGTTAATAACAAATAGATTATAGAAATAGTAAGGGAATAAAGATATCTGTGGAAAAAAATAGGAGAAATAAAAGGGCAGAATACATTAGTAGGAGGAGATTGACAGTCCTGTGACCTCATTTGCTCCAGCATCCTCATTTGCTCCCTCATCTGGACCAAATTTACATGTAAATTCCCATAAGGAGGAAATGTGGAGATGAATCCCCACCTTGCTCTCGCCTTGTGGACCACCTTGCGGGATTTTTTTACCCCAACCCCCTACCTTAAAAATCGGTAACCTAACCCCTAAAATTTTCGAGATACTTCTCGGTAACATCGTCCATGGTTAAGCTTATACATCCTGTCAGCAGCAAAGTACTTAAACTGTGTGTCTTGCGGTATCGCTTTTACGAGAATGGACACTTACTGCGACACAAAGAAAACAGCACGGTATTTCATTAAGCCGTAAACGTTCAGCTCCGACAGCTGTTAATAAAGGGTCTTGTACGAAACAACCACGAATTATGTGTAAAGTATGCGATTTCGAAATGGAAAAGACTACCTGTGCCGCACGCTTGAGAAGACCGACATAAAAATGCAACAGTTACCGCTACTGGCGAAGATGGTGTAAAAATGGTTAACACAGCGTTTAACAACCGTATGGCTAGCTTTCGCATAAAGAACACCAGTGTCGACGATAGAGTGTCCGAGTTTCTTTTAACACAAAAAATATAGTTATAACATCTTCTAGTAATCTAGAAAATATGTACGAGGTCTTAAACGAAACCATGTAAACACCAACTTTATACCCAATTAATTAATAAAATTAGTTTGTCGGGCGAGGACGACAAAAGGTACATCATTCTTAATAGTAGCTGTACTCCGCATAAATATATAAGATAGTTGCTATATTTGTATATATTTTATTGTGTTTCCTTGTACAAACAATTAAGGTAGGTCAGTAAACCGTATTGAATTGCTATTAATTGGCTTGCATTCAGCGCACTTTTCTTCTGTAATTAACGCATTTGTTTGGAGAAGATATTCACTTTTAAAACGAAAGGTCTACACCGCTTTCACATGTAGTCCATAATCGTAAAGAATTTAGTTTGGAAACGAATTGTATTTTCCAAGTACATATTTAGCATTGACTATATAATTATGTTATGACATGCTTAGTAATTAAAAAATGTTAAACCAGAAAATTGATAACTGTTTAAAATTTTAAAAGTCATGGTTTTGAATATTCTAAACAACAGTACATTACCGTTTGAAAATGGTTTTAAATATTATACACTTATGACTTATAAAGGGCTCATTTCTAAAAACTCCCGCGGTGTCAGATTTTCGGAGATGGTCGGTTAAAGCATATGTCTTGGGTAGCGAAAGGTTTTAAAAATGGAGTTAAATATAGGTGAGTAAAAATTTAGGGGCTCGGAGTCTTTAAAAGTGTAACTTTGTAAGGGGTGGTCGGATTTTAAATCTGCTTGCAGATTCGGATTCTACGTAAAATTTTAGACTAATTTGATGTGTCGCATGTCTAAAAAATCTATAAGGACTGTCAGATATCACTACCAGCAAAAAAATCTTAAAATGAAGGTAGCTCTCTGGGGGATGATGCAATCTAAAAAATTCCGAGAGATTCGGGTAGCTGAAAAAAATCTAATATTAATTGATACTAAACAAGGTACATTTATCTTGTGGGTGGAAATGACTGGTCGAAGAAAACTATTTGTTAGGTTAGCTTATAGAGCAAAGAGCAAAATTTAGAGGTTTAGGACTTTAAAGGGGTATAACTTTGCCGGGGGTGGTCCGATTTTAAATCTGTTTGCAGATTCAGATTCTGCATAAAATTCTTAGACTAATTTGATGTATTGCATGGCTAAAAATTTATAAGGACGGTTAGAAATCGCTACCAGCAAAAAATCTTAAAATTGGGGTGATTCTATCTAAAAAATTCCTAGAAACTCGGGTAGCTGAGAAAAATCTAATATTAACTGATATCAAACACTATAGATTTATCTCGTGGGTGCGATGCCTATAGGCATCGAGAGGTATCTCGAAAATTTTAGGGGTAGGTTACCGATTTTTTAGGGTAGAGATGGTTGGGGTAAAAAAATTCCACAAGGTGGTCCACAAAGCGAGAACAGGAGGAGATTCATCTCCTCATTTGCTCCTTATGGAAATTTACATGTAAATTTGGTCCAGATGAGGAGCAAATGAGAATGCTGGAGCAAATGAGGTCACGGACCTGTCAATCTCCTCCTACTTACATTCTAAGGCATTTTGGGAGTCTGGGATATATTACAAGCAGAAATAGGAAAACAGAGGTAGATTAGACCAAGATCAAATGGTGATAAATGCAGACTGTGCAAATTTCAGGGAAATGTGTAGGTTAGTTCAGAATTGAAACAATGAGGGTACGCGTCTAACCAGTTCCAGGACTGAAGATAATGGTTAAGATAAACCAACCAACTCGCTTAGAAATTCTTTAAAATATTATAAAAACACAGTACAAATATATTCAAGATTTATAATCCCTTACTAGATCTGCTGGAAATGGTCAATGGTCGTTAAATATACTTATTATTATTGTTCGTCTTAGAGAAACGAGTATACAAACCAGTAACAATAAATACATGTAAATATCTATATTTGATCAAATCTTTCTTCACCCTAGAAGTTGTAAATTTGGGCTCCGGGGCTTTATTGTATGTACTTCTTAGAAGCACTCGCTCAATCTTGCAATTACGGTTATGTTGGTATCGTTTGGATTGCTCGATAATTGCGTATTTGGGCAGTATAGTGTCCTTGTCGGTTTCGGTAACGCTAAAATTATTGTGTCTTTGTATATGTACAGTTTAAGATTTCGATTTACGAGAGCAGTTTTAGACCTTATAAGTTACAAAACTTTAATTGTACTTGTTATTTTTAGAAATTATTTAGTGTCAGTATTACTACAACAATGCCTAACAACATAATCTCTAAACGAATAGGTGGCGCTGAGCGCATAAGAGACAAAAACGTAAGATAATGGAACACAAAGCTTCAAAATTTAATAAATTTAGTGAATTTTTAACTCGGTCAGAAACATAAGATCCGATACTAACACACTATTTTTACTGACTAAGCTAGTGTGATAGAGCCGACTCCACAGTACATCGTCTTCAACGTCTTCTGATATTCGGGTACTACAAACACTAAAAACAAAAGCCTTTTCGTCATCCGAAAGTACTGAACTACAGAATGTACAAATAACAATCAAATAATTCTCATGCCCTAATTAAAAAGGAATCAAGATCAACCACAGTCTCCCGCAGAGCCCGCTTTTAACTTATTTCTATAAGACCAAAACTTAACGAAGTAGATTAATTTTTTTAAAGTCATCCCATACAGCCATATAAAGTCAACAACACATACGTTTTTAACAGGAAAGGCGTTCCTTCATCAAAATAAAACTAATCCTACTTTTAACCCAAACTCGTTAAAATTGTATTGTGCAGTTTGTTTGGCTTTTGCTAAAATAGCAGACATAATTACATTTTTAAAAGGCGTGAGTGATTGGAAACGTTCATCAACGAAAAGATGAACATGACCGAAGTAAAACCATTAAATTGCCGCAGATTCCTTCTTTCTTAAAACTCAGGACAAAACTATTGCTGACGTATTATTTAGGAAGCAAACTATTGTTCAGCATTCCCAAGTGAAAAAGAAACGCTTAGTTATGGAACGCATTATTGACACATTAAGGTTTATTGGCAAGAGAGGTTCAAGTTTTAAAGGTAACTAATTCAAAGCAGCATGTACTTCGTAAGATCCATGCCTAGTCCACGGAAATTTTTTAGAATCAATATTACTAATCAGCAAGTACGACGTTATATTACAGAAATTGCAGTCAGCAAAGCAGCTCATGACAGGTCTGAACAAAAGTACTTGGCGCTAATTCAAAATATCTAAAAAGAAAAATTATAAAACGTCAAGGTTGAGGAATTCTGTTAACTATCTTTTTAAAGACCACGTTATTAAAATAATATCTTCTTGTATGAAAACATTAATAGCTAGTTGACTAAGAGAAGCAAGATTGTTTGCGGTACAATTAGATACTACACAAGACATTTCGGTAAAGAACCAGGTTCACTCATCATCGTATACGTTTTGAACTGTGAAACTAACGAAAAGCTCTTAGGAGTGGTCACAGTTAGCGACTCTACATGAAAAGGAGTAAATAATTTGTTAACAAAATTTCTGATGGACAACAACTTGGAAATAAGTATATGCATTGGTAATTCTACTGTGGTGCTGCTAAGATGAAAGGGGAATATAATGGCTTTACCGCATGGCTTACAAAAAAATCTTGAAACTAAGTGCATGTGTGGTGCTATGCTCATATTTTAAATTTATATTGGGTGATGCCACAAAAATCTCCTGTTACTTAAGCATCCTTTTTTATACAATCAATTTTTGGCAGTATTTTTTAAAAAGTTCTCTTAGCGTGTTACGTTCAAACCTTTCAAGTAATTCTTTCCTACTTCTATTTAAAACTCCTTAAGATTTCTAGGCAAATGATATAAACTATTATTCAACAAGCAATTCAAGTTTTGAAAACACGGGCGCCCTATTTTTATTCCTATTCCTATTTTGCAGCTCCGATTCTGTTAGTGTTACTAGATTCTATTTGTTTCGCTCCTACCAATTTGGTACGTTAGGATTAGAATTTCTTCCTTCGCGTATATTTTAACGTATTCTGTTGACTGTAATATTCTTTGATCGAGTTATCACGGCTGTTGGTAAACGAAGACTATTTGATGATATCTTACGTAGGACGCAAGGTCCTCCGGAATGTATCGTTGACTATCTAACATATGTGACGTCCATGTTCGTCTATATGCTTCTTTACAGGTCTGTATGCAGTTGGATATTGTGGATCGTAACCTTGCTCCATTCTATGTAATCTGTTTGCCTACCGTCCGCTCTTTACAAGAATTAGAGAATGAATGTCTGAAGTTGGAGCCGGAAAAGATTCGAACCGATAATTGCTTACCCCATGGCCAAGACTAATATACTTTTACTGCTGGACCAAATTTTGTTTACAAATCCGCTACGATTGAGAAAAATACTTGTACTGACCGAACTGTTAATATTTCTGCTACACCTATGCGAGTTATATATCCCCCAATCTATATATGTATAACAAAATAAAATTTATTAGAAATTATTAGAAATTATTAAAGAAACTTAAGTTAGACGCAACTTTGTATTTCAAGAATAAATACAGAAAGGTTATTAAAAGTTCACAAGCAAGTTGTGAGAACGGATGCAATACGTTGTATTCCAGACAGTAAGTGATACTGCAGGTGCAGGTCACAGACGGTTAAGAAACAGCGATTACTTACAAATTAAGATTGTTACATTGTATAATGAATAGAATTTAGAAATAAGCAGACATGAGCTATGCAAGTTCCCACAGACATGTGAGGGGCAGGGACAACATAAATACCCCGGAAGCCCCAAGACCATCAGTCAGTCTTAAGTATTTCAGCTTTAACATTGCCGTTTGCTTAGGCTACTCGTCCTAATATTAACTCAATTATTATTTAATTTTGTCAAAAATCAATTGTAATTTCTATTTAACCAAATAAATTGTTACAAGAAGTTTTGAAAGAAGTTTTTAAAAAGACCTCTCCCAAGGCCCGAAATGTAACTTGCGCAGTCGTACGGATCTAGAAAGGTACTACGAATCAAAAAATTCGAGAACTGGTGACCAAGAATTTCAATTCCCAATCTGGAAGAACCCAAACATAGTTGGGCGAGGTACAAGAATCGACCTAAACCAACCAAAAAAATGTTGAAGAGGTACAAGAATCGACCGAGCCCAAATAAACAAACGTGGACAAGGTACAAAATCGACCGAGCCAGAAAACAAAAGAAATTGACAATGAAAATTATGTAAGTTAATTTTCCTAAACCAATTTATTCTTTTTACAAAGCTAGTAAAAGAAAAAATTTTACTATTTTATGTATGTACAAATTTTTTTTAATTATTGCAATTTATGCCATTTTATAAAAACATTTACTTATCTATTAAGTGAAATTATTTTTAAGTACGAGAACTTATTTTTGAAACACGAGAATTAATTTTTAAACAAGAGAACCACAAAGACGCATCAAATGTAGCACTAGGCGCAGGTATTAAGCCAAGCAAAAGTAGGTAGCGATAAACCAATCAGCTACGCATCTATAACCTTAAATGAGACCGAACGGAAATACAGTACAATAGAAAAGGAATTATTAACCATAATTTGGGCAACAAAATATTTTAGACCATACCTTTACGTACAAAATTCTATATATACACCGACCATAGACCATTAGTATGGCTATGCAAACTTAAAGAACCAAACTCAAAATTACAACGATGGAGAATCAGATTAGAGGAATATCATTACAAAAAAATAATTTATAATAATAACGCAGACGCCCTAAATAGAATACAGCTCAACGCATTACAAACAGAATCAATTATTGGCAACGTAGACAAGACAGAAGTAAAAGAAGACCCAGAAGAGATGAACACCATACATTCGACACCGAACGAAGAGCCTAAAACCGCAATTAAAATTTTAAACGAAGCAATCGATATAAAACCAAATCAATTTATAATTACCAAAGTTTTAACAAACCCCAATCCCGTAAAATACACAAAAATTGACAATAAGAAAATATACCAAATCCAAATAACCAAGGACAATAACGAAGCACAAATAATTAAAATTCTAAAAGAATATACCCCTGAGAATAAACGATTTTACTTTTATTTCAACACCGAACATTTATATAAACGATTTTCAGAATTATACGTTAAATTATTTAATAACTCTGGCCCCGAACTTATCAAATGCACAAGAAAATTAATAACCTTAAACGACCCTGGCGAAATAAACGACGTAATTAGAAATCAACCCGAAGGAAAAACCAACCATCATCGTGGAATCAATGAAACATTAAAGCAACTTATTAAACGATATTGTTTTAAAGATATCAAAGAGTTAACCATAGACTTTATCACCAATGCGCACTATGCGATAAAGCAAAATACGACAGAACACCCCCAAAATACCCTTAATGTTAACCAAAACAACGGACAAACCTTTTCAAAAACTACATGCTGACACTCTAGTAGTAAAAGCACAAAACTTTTTAACCATTTCAGATGCATTCACCAAAATAGGTCAAGCAATACTCATCACCTTTAAAAATAACATTGACGTAACACAAAGATTTTTACAATATTTTACATTTTATGGCACACCCGAAACTATAACCTTACATAACGGCAGCGATTTTAAAAATAGAAAGCGATTATTCAAAACTTAAGCTTCAGCGCAACAAATTGACTGAAGTGCGTAATTATAGAAACATCTTTTTAATTATTAAAATTAACTTAGCAGCGTGAAAATCTGTAACGCGATTCTTATACTGGAAACCATCAGTGAATAAAACCATACACTCTTCAGACCTTTATAAAGTGTAATTAAATATTTTTCAGCACGAAGATATCTAGTTATACAAAAAGCATTACGCAATTTATTTAAATTTATTACCGAGACTGAGAATAAAACCTTTCACAAACTTAAAACTTATAATTTAGACAATCTTATTGTATAAATTATAAAGAAAACATTGCACAAAACAGTTGCCTGAAAACTTGCAACTATACAATTGAATATTTAAGGTAACTAGACAATACAATTGAAAGGAAGCATTTTATGCACTTATTAAAGGATACTCGCCCTAATATTAACTCAATTATTATTTAATTTTCGACAGAGTATTTTAATCAAGTTTGTCAAAATTCAATTTTAATTTCTGTTTAACCAAATAAATTGGTACAAGAAGTTTTTAAAAGGACCGCTTCTGAGGCCCAAAACGTAACTCGCGTAGATCAAATACTTTTTCTGTGATTTCTGCTGTTCCTATTCCTGTGTCTACTTCTACTCTTCAGGTCACATGCTTCAATTGCGATCAACCTGGTTATGTGTCGACATATTGTATTTGTCCTCAAGTATTCCATTGTATGGTTGCCGACATAAGGGAATTACTCGCCGCAACTGTCCGTACTGTCATCCTACTACTAATAGGTTTTAGAATAATTCTTCAAATTCTGTAGTCAGCTCTATGAACCAAATTTATTCTGATTCTAATTCTACGTTCCCTTCTGTGCCTCATGCCGATCCTACTACTATTACCAAAACATACCCTCCTTAAACAAATATGTCTTCGAACAATACTCTGAATTCTGTCCTTAGCGATAGGTACCAGATTTCTTCGGTCTATAGTTCTTAGTTCTTCTCTGTATCTCCTCCTGGTCGTCCTACTACCATCGCAGCTTACTCTTTTCAGCCACATAAGCCTTAAAACTATAATATTGATTTTTACGGCCATCACACCCCTACTTACTGAATCCCTACTAATAAGAACCAAATTTCTTCTGTCCTTTGCGATTCAAACGATGATCAAACTTTCCACATATTCACTTCCACCTCAGACTGTGCTGCCTCCTCCACGAATCGAGTCCATACTTCAAATTAGTGGCTTACTCAAGAGTTTGTTCCAGCAGAGGCCGGTTGCTTCCAACTTTATAAGCAATAATATAATTATAACCATAATAATTATGTTAAATTAAATTAGCAAAATTTGCGTGAGAAGAAAACAAATTCAACCACCACTACCTACTCGCTAATAAAGATGAGTAGAAGTAGGAGGTAAACAATACAAATTGAAACGTGATAAGATATGCACTTATTTAATTGTATTGTAATTCGGTGGTGGATGTTGCTAACTGCTACATGTAGCCTGACAAGGCATATTCAAATGTTCTCGCATAAAATCAAACTGGTGTCTATAATACGTACAACTTGTGTCGTCAAATCGTTGGCCAGACTAGTGAAACGAAAAACACTTTAAAAACTTAGACGTCTGACTTAAGAGTTGGAGAAAGCTTCAACATCAGTATTGACATATGTATGTATATTGTATATTAATTTAGAAATAAAAACAATTCAAGAAAATATTTCTATGGGAGGTGAGTTACATATCACCCAATTAATATGTATACAAATTTAAATTATTAAGTCTTAAGAAATAGAACGTTACTTTGTATAACTGAAGGGACACATTATAAAAGGTTAATGAAAGTTCATAATCAGACGTGAGAACGGAAGTAACTACTTTGTATTTGAGACGCAAAATGATACTGCAGGTGCAGGTCACAATGAAGTATAAGAAAACAATTGTTATAATTAAGATTACTAAGAAGTAATTCATTGTAAATTATCCAAAAATAGCAGACATGAGATCTGCACTTCCCACAAGATACAAGAGCAGGGATTACATAAATACCCTAAAAAACCCCGCATGGCCAGTCAGTCTCGAACTTCATAACTTTAGCATTATTGGTTGTTCAAGCTACTCACCACAATCAGTAATTATTAACTTTTATTAATTATTAATTAATATTAAGACGTTCCATTTCGAATGGACCTGCACTTTGCCGAAGTTCTAGATTACTAAAACAGGTAAAATGGCTTGCGTGTTCTAATGAGCTAAAGAGCCAAACTACAGGTCCAACCAAAGTAGTAGGGTCGTTAGTGAGGAACCAGACTAAGACAGGTCCCCGAAAGAGGGCAGCGGCTCTTTCGGTATTTAGATTGGCAGAGACCATAGGGGTCGGTATGGCAGTCTAAGACACACTACCGCAATGTGGAAGGCAACGGAAAACCACCACATTACCTCCCAAGTACACAGCGTACCTAAATTATAATAAAATGATGGCATTCTCTGGGGTAAAAGATTCCGGAGTTAAAATAGTCCCCCATTCGGATCTCCAGGAGGGGACTACTTCGGAGGATGCGATCGGAAAGTTAAGAATAAGAGTCGGGAACATTTTGCGAGTCGGAGCGTGGAATGTTAGAACTATGAAGCAAGTGGGTAAGCTAGAGAACCTAAAAATCGAAATGAATAAGTTATCATTAGACATAGTAGGGATCAGCGAAGTTCGGTGGCCAGAGGTGGGGAATTTTTGGAGTGGAGACTTCAGGGTAATTCATACAGGAGCCGAGGAAGGAAATTTGGGTGTGGGGATAGTTATGCGGAAAAAGATAGGATACTGTGTAGAAAATTACTTACAAAAGAATGAAAGAGTACTCATGGTTAGATTAGAATCTAAACCGGTAAACACAGTAATAATACAAGTATACATGCCCACCTCTAGCTACAGTGACGAAGAGGTAGAAGCCATCTACAAAGATATCGAAGACATATTAAGATACGTAAAAAGACATGAAAATTTAATAATTACGGGGGATTTTAATGCTGTGGTAGGTGAGGGTAGGGAAGGAGCGGTAGTAGGTTTATTTGGTTTAGGCACTAGAAACGGCAGAGGAAATAGGCTGGTAGAATTTTGCGACAAGAACAATTTAATCATTACAAACACATTATTTCAACATCATGCTAGAAGACGATATACGTGGAGGATGCCAGGAGATATAGGAAGATATCAAATAGATTACATTCTTGTTAGACAACGGTTTAGGAATCAAGTAAAAGACTGTAGAAGTTACCCAAAAGCAGATATAGACACTGACCACAACATCGTAATTATGAAGGCCGCACTTAAATTTAAAAATTTGAAAAAAAGAAACGGAAAAAGGCACTTGGACCTACAGAAACTAAAAGAGAACGATATTCAAGAAAGATTCGAAAAAAGGTCAAATGAATTGCTCAAAGATATCGGGAAAATATCTGATACTAAGGAAGTAGAAACAGAATGGAATAACATTAAATCCAGCCTCGACATGGCGGCCACAGATATTCTGGGGTATACACAAAAAATAAATAAGAAACCATGGATAACAAAGGATATCCTGAATTTAATAGAAGAAAGACGAAAATACAAAAATAAATCAGACGAAACAGGTAAACAGAGATACAAAGCCATAAAATGGGAAATTATTCGAAAATGCAGGAAAGCTAAAGAACAATGGATTGATGAAAAGTGCAAAGAGGTACAAACTAAGATGGAAGTTGGAAAGACAGATGAAGCATACAAACTAATTAAAATCAATTTTAGAGATATAGAACCGTATAGCAAAAATATAAGGGATGCGGGAGGAAATGTCATTATAGATAAGGTAGAAAGTGGAAAAGCATTTGACAATGTAATATATGGAAAAAATGTTCGAAATACTGCAGGAGAAGAACTTGGAACTGCAGTTTTAGGAATAGACGGCATCAGTACATAGCTGATACAAAGATGCAAACTTGGAGATATCCTATACTTAGAGCAGGAACGTAGAGAAGTAAACATAAGGAAAGGGTAAGACAGATGTTCTATCCCCACTAATTGGTAAGGCTTGTACATTGAGGTAGGCAATGAATAAGGTGCAAATGCAGGAAGACATTTGGAATTACTATGCCGCTGGACAAGTAGTAATTGATACGCTCTAGATATCCAGACTTGATATAGCGGTATTATGCATATAGCACAGGAAGAGTTAGAAGCTACTCTCAATGAAATGGAAACGGTTCAAACAGAGACATACGGTATGAAAATATAACCAAAAGTAAAGGCTAAAGTACTAGTATGCAAGATGTGAAAATAAATCAAGAACAAGAATACCAAATATGTAACACCACACTTACAAGAGGTTAAGGATTCTGCTACCTAGGAATTGTACAAATAACGCAAGATGGGAAAACGGGCAAAGATATAAAACAAGATTAGCACAAGGACGTGCTACATTTGGACAAGAAAGCAACTACTGTGCTCAAAGACCACAAACATAGACACAAGGAAAAGATTGCTCAAAACATTATGCTCTGGAGCACAGCGTGATAATGGCTGTGAAGCAATAGAAACAGTGGGAGAAGCGTGTACATAGAAAGGTAGAAGATCTTTGGAAATATGGTGCTATTTGACGTATGATGTAAATATGGACAAAAATGTTCGAAATACTCAAAAGATGTGGGAATGAAGTATATGGGATAGACGGAAATAGTACATAGCTTATACAAAGAGCAAACAGGAGTAATAGAATTAGAGCAGGAAACGTAGAGAAGTAGAACATAAGGAAAGGGGTAAGACAGGGATGTTCCCTATCCCCACTAATTTTAACTTGTACATTGAGGAGGCAATGAATACTGTCAAATGCAGGAAGACATTTGGAATTACTATGCAGGGACAAAAATTGATATGCTTAGATAAGCAGATGATATAGCGGTATTAGCATCTAGCAAGGAAGAGTTAGAAGCTGCTCTCAATGAAATGGAAACGGTTCTAACAGGGAGATACGGTATGAAAATTAACAAAAGTAAAACTAAAGTACTAGTATGCAAAGGAGGGAAAAATAAATCAAAAACAAGAATACAAATATGTAACACCAACTTACAAGAGGTTAAGGATTTCTGCTACCTAGGAAGCCAAATAACGCAAGATGGAAAAAGCACAAAAGATATAAAACAAAGATTAGCACAAGGTGGTGCTACATTTAACAAGAAAAAGCAACTACTGTGCTCAAAGACCACAAACATAGACACAAGGAAAAGATTGCTCAAAACATATGTGTGGAGCACAGCGCTGTATGGTTGTGAAGCCTGGACAGTGGGAGAAGCGGACAAGAAAAAGGTAGAAGTCTTTGAAATATGGTGCTACAGACGTATGATGAAGATATAATGGACAGACAAAGTTAAGAACGAAGAGGTACTAAAAATGGTAGGGGAAGAAAGAAATATGTGGAAAACGGTAAAAAATAGAAGAGATAGGATGATAGGCCACATACTACGGCATGAAGGAATAGTGCGGAATATACTAGAAGCAGAGATAGGAAAAAAGAAAAGAAGAGATAGACCTAGGTTAGACTACTGCACACAGATAGTGAAAGATGTAGGCTGTAGGAGTTTCAGGGAAATGTGTAGGCTAGCTCAGAAGAGAAATCAATGGAGGTGCGCATCCAACCAATCGCAAGATGGATAAATTAATGACGAAGAAAGTAGCTGCACTTAAACATGATATTTATTATAAGCAACTACAAACATTGGAGGGGCAATATTCTTGAATAATAGTAATTGCGTGAAATCATTTACTGGAAAACTATTAGAAAACAATATAAGAGTAACCGAGCTGTATTGCTGTGTGAGAATTTCAGGGAACCATGTAGGTTAGTTTAGAAAAGAAGTAAGTGCAGGTACATATCCAACCAGTTTTGAGACGGGAAACCCAATGACGAAAAAATAAGCGCAGACAAATCTGATGATTATTATAAACAACTAGTTGTTTGTTGTGAAATATCTGCAAATAATGTTGACTGTGCGAAAAGACATATTGGAAAAAATATTAAATCAGTAAATGTTCAAGTGCTGGGGGAACTTGGCAGCCACAGGCTGCTTACCCCCTTTCGCAACCACTGAATGTCGGAGAAATAGGGTATATAATTGTAAAACAATAGAAAGTGACCGAACTGCATCTAACAAGAAAGAACGGCGCCTATAATGAAAGACAACAAACATAGAACAAAAAGTTGTTGAAAGCATATATGTGGAGCACAGCACAGACAATATGCCTACGAAATACGAGCAGTCTGAAAAGCAGACAGAAGAACAGTAGCGGCCTTTGAAATGCCGTGCTTCAGATGTTTGAGGATGGACAGACAAAGGTAATAACAAATAACAACATAACAGTAAGGGAACAAGGATATCTTTGGGGAAAAAATATGAGAAATAGAAGGGCAGAATACGTTCTTAGGCATTTTTGGGGAATAGTATGGGATATATGACAAGCAAAGATAGAAAAAAGAGGTGGATGTAGACCTAGATCAGATAGTGATAGATGCAGACTGTGCAAATTTCGGGGAAATCTGTAGGTTAGTTCAGAATAGGAAACAATGATGGTACGCGTCTAACCAGTTTCAGGACTAAAGACCCAATGATGATGATTAAAACGTTAATGAATATAACGTACAAGTTGTCAAACCATTTATGTAATTACCGTATAAAAATAAATTTGATAGAAGTGTTTTTGGAAAGAAAACTTTTTAAAAAGAAGCTCTCAAAGGTCCAAAACCTATCTGGCGGTGCCCCCATAGAAATGTTTCTATGGGGGCAAACGCCCGCTACCCTCATGTAGTCGGCGTCCTGTCATTAGGATAGAAATCGAGTTTTTAAATAAAAATATGGCCACCATTATCTATATGTGGTGCAGGTTCCAAATATGCGGTGACTAGCACGTTCCTTTGTGATTGCAATCCATGACGTTCACACTAATAACTTGCCATTAACGTGACTCCTTAGGGTATATAAATTTTAAGAACTTTAATCTCATAATTTCTTATTGTAGAATTTATGCGGATGTTACATGAGTAACAATATTTCTTCTAAAACATAAAAGTAGGTCAAACAATTAATTGCAATTGTGGAACAGATTTCATTGCCTTTTACGGTGAAGTAGAACTCTGTCATTTCGATTACGTCAAAGATTAAAATTAATTACATAGATACTAAATTTATTAATCACGATACGATTTTAAATTAAAATTCTTTGAGCAAACATTTCGGGTACACAAAATGCTTTTAATTAAGACAACATTCACAAAGGTTGTATCGCAAAAGCAAAGCTTGCTACATTGAATTTTATTTTTTGTGTTTTCCGTAACTAAAGTAAACTTGGTAATTGCTTGGTAGCAAAAATCAATTCATGGGAGAGGTTGTGAGTTCAGAGTTGACATTTACTTATCGACTTGACTTCTGATTAATTAGAAAGGTTTAATGATTTTACTCATATTAAATGAAATTGGAAATGACTTTCACGTCTAAATTTAATTAAACGTGTCTATTTCAAAAATAAACACGATCTATAGAAGCTATTTAGAAACCATTGACAACAACCTTGCGTTTCGTTTTCCATTAAAAAAAAAACCTGATGCAGTTTCTGTCTGTCCGCAATTTAGGTATTCGTTGCTTATGGGCTAAGACCAGTTCGATCTCTACCTATGGGTAACACTATTTTTGCTGCCCTTTCTAACTATTGTGCTCGGTTGCCACATAGATACTCCTAAAATTAACGCGCATAATAGATAAGAGGGCGAAAGAGGGTAGTGGCTCTTTCGGTACTTAGATTGGCAGAGACCATAGGGGTCGGTATGACAGTCTAAGACACATTACCGCGATGTGGAAGGCAACGGGAAACCACCACATTACCTCCCAAGTACACAGCGTACTTAAATTGTAATAAATATGATGGCATTCTCTGGGGTAAAAGATCCCGGAGTTAAAATAGTCTCCCATTCGGATCTCCGGGAGAGGACTACTTTGGAGGTTGAGATCGAAAAGTTAAAAATAAGAATCGCGAACATTTTGCGAGTCGGAGCATGGAATGTTAGAAGTACAAAGCAAGTAGGTAAGCTAGAGAACTTGAAAATTGAAATGAATAGGTTAGCACTAGACATAGTAGGGATTAGCGAAGTTCGGTGGCCAGAGGCGGGAGATTTTTGGAGTGCGGACTTCAGGGTAATTCATACATGAGCAGAGAAAGAAATTTCGGGTGTGGGGATAGTTATGCGAAAAAGATAGGAAACTGTGTAGAAAATTACTTACAAAAGAACGAAAGAGAGTACTCATGGTTAGATTAGAATCTAAACCGGTAAACACGGTAATAATACAAGTATACATGCCCACCTCTAGCTACAGTGACGAAGAGGTAGAAGCGATCTACAAAATATAGAAGACATACAAGATAAGTAAAAGGACATGAAAATTGAATAATTACGGGGGATTTTAATGCAGTGGTAGTTGAGAGTAGGGAAGGATCGATAAAAGGTTTATTTGGTTTAGGCACAAGGAATGACAAGAGAAATTGGCTGGTAGAATTTTGCGACAAGAACAATTTAACCATCACAAATACATTATTTCAACATCTTTCCGGAGTTAAAATAGTCCGTTCATTTACTTTTCCAATGCTCCACCAGTAGGTACTACATTGACCAGGAGGCGAGTTTTTTGTTGCCTGGAAATTTAGAATTTTGCCGAACCCTTGCCGTTCCAGGCAAGGTAGGGATCTTTAACGTGCGTGACAACACTCACACACGGGACCTCCATTTAACCTCTCATCCGAACGAGGGCGTAATTTTTGTGAAAAATGCTCACCTGTCATTTTTCAAGCAGTCGACCGTGTCGGGATTTGAACCCGGGACCTTGGGATCCGTAGTCTTACGCTTACTACATTGATCCACGGCGACGCCAGTTAAAATAGTCCCCCATTCGGATCTCCGGAAGGGAAGTATTTAAGAGGATGCGATCGGAAAGTGCAGAATAAGAGTCGGGAACATTTTGCGAGTCGGAGCGTGGAATGTTAGAAGCAAGTAGGTAAGCTAGAGAACCTAAAATCGAAATGAATAGGTTAGCACTAGACACAGTAGGGAACAGCGAAGTTCGGTGGCTAAAGGCGGGGGATTTTTGGAGTGGAGACTTCAGGGTAATTCATACAGGAGCAGAGAAAAAAAATCTAGTGTGGGGATAGTTATGCGAAAAAAGAAAGTACACTGTGTGGAAAATTACTTACAAAAGAACGAAAGAGTACTCATGATTAGAATCTAAACCGGTAAACACAGTAATAATACAAGTATACATGCCCACCTCTAACTACAGTGACGAAGAGGTAGAAGCGATCTACAAAGATATCGAAGACATACTAAGATACGTAAAGGGATATGCAAATTTAATAATTACGGGGGATTTTAATGTAGTGGTAGGTGAGAGTAGGGAAGGAGCAGTAGTGGGTTTATTTGGTTTAGGCACGAGAAACGAAAGGGGAAATAGGTTGGTAGAATTTTGCGACAAGGACAATTTAATCATCACAAACATATTATTTCAACATCATGCTAGAAGACGATATACGTGGAAGATACCACGAGATATAGGAAGATATCAAATAGATTACATTCTTGCTAGACAACGGTTTAGGAATGAAGTAAAAGACTGTAGAAGTGTTACGTGCCAAATTTGGCACTAGACTTTTTAGTTTAGTTTTAAAATGCGGGAGTTTTCGCGCCATAAATTTCAAAGACTCGGTGCGCGTATTTTCGTCACGTCAGAAGTGGGTTGGACGAACTTCGCGCCGACGCGAGTGGCGAAGGAAGAGGGGGAAGTTTTCCCGGGAGACGCGGTAACGTGGCTTTTTGCCTTTGAACTTCCAGAAGAGTGGTTGGGTTTAGGTATCGTATCGTATCGTTATCTTTATTTATGTAGATTTCCTTATCTGATTGTCGTCCCTATTACCTGTTCCTTAATCGTTCCCTACATAGGTAGAAGGTAATTTGCAAGCAGCCTGCCCGAACCGTAGTCCACGACCCTAGAACGAGCTGGAGTCCATGCCTCGCTAACAGCTAACCGGAGCAGTCACCATCTTTAAATACTTCAGAAGGGGGCTCCAGCAATCCCGAAGGACGCTAGGCGCAGCGTCCGTAAACTATTTTGAAGGGGGCTCCTAGCAACTCTGTAGGAAGCTGAACCTATTTATGTGAGTATTAACTTTTCACGATCTGTTTGCGAATTTGATATATTTTCCGTCAATTGTGCTTTTAAATTTGCCTATTGAGTGACGTCATTGACAAATGGACGCGCTAAAATCTGTAACCAAGATAAGGGTTACCATCTGCCAGTGCGTTACGTAATCTCGCGCTTGCGGGATTGTAACTTTAACTTTTAAATGTAAGAGAAGCTACCTAGAAGCAGATATAGACACTGACCACAACATCGTAATTATGAAGGCCGCACTTAAATTTAAAAATTTGAAAAAAAGAAACGGAAAAGGGCACTTTGACTTTGAGAAACTAAAAGATAAAGATATTCAAGAAAGATTCGAAAAAAATCAAATGAATTGCTGAAAGATACCGAAAAAATATCTGATACTAAGGAAGTAGAAACAGAATGGAATAACATTAAATCCAGCTTAGACATGACAACCAGAGATATTCTGAAGTATACACAAAAAGAAAATAAGAAACCATGGATAACAAAAGATATCTTGAATTTAATGGAAGAAAGACGAAAATACAAAAATAAATCAGACGAAACAGGAAAACAGAAATACAAAACCATAATATGAGAAATTATTCGCAAATGCAGGAAAGCTAAAGAACAATGGATTGATGAAAAGTGCAAAGAGGTACAAACTAAGATGGAAGCAGGAAAGACGGACGAAGCATACAAACTAATTAGAATCAATTTTAGAGATATATAACTGCAAAAATATAAAGAACGCGAGAGGAAACGTCATTATAGAAAATGTAGAGAATATATAGGAGATTTATATGCAAGAGAGGAACTAACAGCATTAGAACATAAATCAGACATTGAAAATGATGACTTGGGATATCCTATACTTAGAGATGAGTTTGAATTAGCATTAAAGGGTCTGAAAAATGGTAAGGCACCGAGTACAGATAAGGTGCAAGCACAAACTCTAAAAGCCTCTGGACAAGCAGTAGTAGAACGTCTCTTCCAACTTGTAAACTATATGTATGAGACAGGCAAGATACCCAAAAATTTCAAACGTAACATCATAGTAAGTATACCAAAAAAGTAAGGCGCGGATAGATATGAAAATTTTCGAACAATAAGTTTGATAGCACACGTGTCAAAAATATTAACTACAATTGTACAAAGACGAATGGAAAAACGAGCTGAAGAAATACTAAGAGAAGATCAATTTGGGTTTAGGCGAAACAGAGGAATACGGGAGGCTATTTTAGCTCTGATAGTGATAATGGAGAAAACAAAGAAAAAGGGGAAAGCGTGTATATAGGGTTTGTAGATCTGGAAAAAAGCATTCGACAATGTAAAATGGAGAAAAATGTTCAAGATACTCAAAAGGACTGGAATGAGTTATAGGGATAGACGAATAGTACATAGCTTATACAAAAGCAAACAGCAGTAATAGAATTAGAGCAGAAACGTAGAAAAGTAAACATCAGGAAAGGGTGAGACAGAGATGTGCCCTATCCCCATTAATTTTTAACTTGTACATTGAAGAGGCAATGAATACTGAATCAAGAATTGAATTACAGAGAAAAATGGCTATTTGGAGATTACTTTAGCAAGGAAGAGTTAGAAGCTGCTCTTAATAAAATGAAAACAGTTCTACACAGAGATACGCTATGAAAATTAACACAAATAAAACTAAAGTACTGCAAAGGAGAGGAAAATAAATCAAAAACAAGAATACAAATAGGTAACAAGAACGTACAAGAAGTTAAGGATTTCTGCTACCTAGGAAGCCAAATAACGCAAGATGGGAAAAGCGCAGGAAGATATAAAACAAAGAGTAGCACAAGGTCGTGCCAACCATTTTAAAAACCAAGAGAAAAGTAACTAACTGTTGTTAAAAGACAACAAACAGTGTTAGACACAATTGGAAAATATTGCTTAAAAATATATGTATGGAACACAGCACTATTAACGGCATGTTGAAGCCTGGACAGTAGGAGCAAGGTGGACCTCAAGACAAAGTGAGAAACCTTTGAAATGTAATTGCTACAGACGAATAATGAACGAATACTACATGAAGACAAAGCTTAAGAACAAAGAGGTACTAAAAATTGTAGGGAAAAATGAAAATATGTGGAAAACGATCCAAAAGATAGGAGAGATATGATTATAGGCCACATACTACGGTATGATAGGAATAGTGCGGAATATATTGAGAAGCAGAGATAGGAAAAAGAGAAGTAGAGGTAGGCCTAGGTTAGACTACTGCACACAGATAGTGAAAGATGTATGATGTGGAAATTTCAGGAAAATGTGTAGGCTAGCTCGGAATAGAAATCGATGGAGGTACGCATCCAACCACTCCCAAGATGGATAAACTAATGACAAAAATAATAACTGTACTTAAACATGATGATTATTACAAGAAACTACCGGTATTGGTTGTGCAATATTCTCGAATAATATTAATTGTGTGAAAGAATTTACTGGAAAACGTGTTACGGTATTCCGCGCAAACACAAAAGAAAACATTAAAAGTAAGTAAAGAACTAGTTTACGCCGAATACCGCAACAGAACGGGGACAGAAAGGTAGAATTCGGGCTAGCTCAAAACGTCGGAGAGGGGCGTGGGTGAAATAGAAAAACACATTGGAAACCTCGGTGAAACTATATTCATAACATCGAATCTTGAAAGACTATTTACAAAACAATAAAATAAATGTTGCGTAACAGTGATTGTAAACAAAGCGTCATAACATATAAAAATTGGTAAGCAAATAAAACTTCTTATAATCTAAATACCTACTTAATGGTTCATCTTAAATACATATAAAAGAAAATAAAACAAACTATACAGTAAATCTAGAAAAGAATTATACCTAAATTATATGTACATGCTGCTTTGTGAAGTGCACCTCCTCAGAAAGAATATAATATTAACATTAGACACCCTAACTTAAATTAATCATATATTAAATACTTTTAAATTGAGGCATAAGTTCTTTTAGTTAAGGTTTATACAGAAATACAAAATAAACACTAAACGGACTCTAACAAAAACTTTGAGTAATTAAATTTTTCATTTAAAGAATAATAACATAGTTTTTCGTACATCGTGCATGTAGGTTTTGTAACGCGGTGGTGCCAATTTATTTGATAATTATAAGCAACAGCAGTAAATGAAAAGTCTATTCTTCACAGCAGCATAAAATAATTACGCTAAGAGAAACTGTACCTTGAACAATCAGCTTCGTACTGGTCTCATCTTAAGGCTGGAAAAATGCGGCTGCATTTCTCTATGGGCTGGCTGCATGCTGAAACCACCAACTTCACTTATACAAGCACAGAGAGCATTTCTAATAGCGCAACTTTACAACAGGTGTCTCCGGTAAGAGGATGTTGTATTCAATCTTTAATCTTTAATCTTTAATCTTTTAATGGTGTCTTTCAAAACACAGTCTCTATTTTATAAGGCCAGAATCATGTATGGGGATAGGGTATTTGATTTTCAAAGATATCGCCGAATTACTATGTGTGCAGAATTTTCAGACAACAGCTGCCAAAATACAAACTGTGGCAGCTTGCCAACAAGCAAATAACGCAATTATCAAAGGGTTTTAAACAAAGGAGAACAATTTTGTTACTTTGTAACATCTTAACAGCTGCAGAATACCAGATAACAAGTCCATTGTAAGCAGATGTAGGCAGGTGGTGAGTGGTCTTATCTTTTAGAAGAAAGCTGCAGCTTTTAATTAAAATGTAATCACTGCAGGTGCTAGGAAATATTGCAACTACTTTGTAACGTAATGTTTCCTAGGCAGCTGTTTGATTTTATAAAGCAAACTTTTGTATAGAGTAATTACTTGAAAAATTTTATTAAATAATACTAATTCAAATGGCGGGAAATTGAGCTTGTTGAAGAATTTTAGGGCATTTTAAAAATAGATGCAGGAAAAATTGTTTGCAGGGTTTTGAACGTAACAAACTAATAATTCGGCAAATGTTTAGGTGTTGGGGGATCTTGGCAGCCATAGACTGCTTAACCCCCTGTACATACCACAGAATCTCGGTCAAATAGGGCATATAATTAGAAAACAATAGAAGGGGAACCGAGCTGTATATAGGTTGTGTAGGAATTTAAGGGAACTGTGTAAGCTAGCTCAGAATATAAATAATGGGAGGTACGTGTCCAACCACTTTTGAGACGGAAAACTTAATGACGAAAAAATAAGCGCAGATAAATCTGATGATTATTATAAACAACTTCAGGTGTTGGTTGGAAAATATATGCAACTAATGTTGAATGTACGAAAAGATATCTTGGAAAAAATATTAAATCGGCAATAGTTCAAGTGCTGAGGGAACTTGGCAGCCACAGGCTGCTTACCCTCTTCACAACCACTGAATGTCGGAGAAATAGGGTATATATTTGTAAAACAATAGAAGGGAACCGAACTGCACCTAACAAGAAAGAAAAGCGCCTATGATCAAAAACAACAAACATAGAAACAAGAAGAAAATAGTTGAAAGCATATGTGTGGAGCACAGCACAGTATGCCCATGAAATATGGGCAGTAGGAAAATCAGACAGATGAACGGTAGTAGACTTTTGAAATGCTGTGCTACAGATGTTTGAGGATGATAGCATGGACAGACAAAGGTAATAACAAATAGGTTATAGAAATAAAGATATCTGGGGGAAAAAATAGGAAAAATTGACGTGCAGAATACGTTCTAAGGCATTTTTGAGAAATAGTATGGGATATATTACAAGAAGAGATAGGAAAAAGGAGATAGATGTAGACCTAGATCAAATAGTGATAGATGCATACTGCAAATTTCAGGGAAATGTGTAGGTTAGTTCAGAATAGGAAACAATGAAGGTACGCGTCTAACCAGTTTCAGGACTGAAGACCTAATGATGATGAATAGATAATATAAACAAATAAATACTCTGTAATATACATACAGAGAATTTTTCAGCAGTATTATAAAACAAGTTTTTTCCAAGAATAAATATGGTTTTTATCATTTAAAGTAAAATAATAGATATGTTGTAAGTAGTTTTAATAAAAACTGATTCTCATTAAATTTAGTCTGCATGAACCCTTTCATAGCATATTTAGAACCGGACTGGTTTACGACTCAGAAGCTTCAGCCCTTATCTATCTATTTTGTCATGTCGGTAGGGATGATCGCAAAGGCGAAGATTCTTGTACATTATACAGTAAATTAATTGAAATCGCCAAAGATTTAAAAAGCAAACAAAGTAAATTCATATCATGAAAAAAGCGAAGAATAATAATCATTATGCCTCAAAATTGTCTTAACCATAAATGATCGATACAGATTCTAATAAACTTCAAATAAACTAAACACCAAACTTGATAAAATATCTGTTCGGGTATTGTACACAATTTAGTAAGATGCCCATTATGTAGGCGGCTGCTGGCGTTTCTTAATATTCCGTCAGCCGTAAGATGCAATTCTGTTACTCAATTCAAGGTTCACTGTAGGGGTGGCAAGCTTTCTTCCTTTATCAGTACCAAAGAACCAATTTTTAGAAGCCGAGGAAGATTTTTAGACCACTTTACTCTTTTCTGCATTTCCAGAATTACTTGTAAGCTCCATTGCTTCCAAAAGTCTTGGATTAGCTTTTGCATACGTACTAACTAACAAATCCAATTTACCATTGGTCAAGCAGTAGTAGAACGTCTCTTCCAACTTGTAAACTATATGTATGAGACAGGCAAGATACCCAAAATTTCAAACGTAACATCATAGTAAGTATACCAAAAAAGTAAGGCGCGGATAGATATGAAAATTTTCGAACAATAAGTTTGATAGCACACGTGTCAAAAATATTAACTACAATTGTACAAAGACGAATGGAAAAACGAGCTGAAGAAATACTAAGAGAAGATCAATTTGGGTTTAGGCGAAACAGAGGAATACGGGAGGCTATTTTAGCTCTGATAGTGATAATGGAGAAAACAAGAAAAAGGGGAAAGCGTGTATATAGGGTTTGTAGATCTGGAAAAAGCATTCGACAATGTAAAATGGAGAAAAATGTTCAAGATACTCAAAAAGACTGGAATGAGTTATAGGGATAGACGAATAGTACATAGCTTATACAAAAAGCAAACAGCAGTAATAGAATTAGAGCAGAAACGTAGAAAAGTAAACATCAGGAAAGGGGTGAGACAGAGATGTGCCCTATCCCCATTAATTTTTAACTTGTACATTGAAGAGGCAATGAATACTGTCAAATACAGGAAGGCATTTGGAATTACTTTAGCAAGGAAGAGTTAGAAGCTGCTCTTAATAAAATGAAAACAGTTCTAACAGAGAGATACGCTATGAAAATTAACACAAATAAAACTAAAGTACTGCAAAGGAGAGGAAAATAAATCAAAAACAAGAATACAAATAGGTAACAAGAACGTACAAGAAGTTAAGGATTTCTGCTACCTAGGAAGCCAAATAACGCAAGATGGGAAAAGCGCAAAAGATATAAAACAAAGAGTAGCACAAGGTCGTGCTACATTTAACAAGAGAAAGTAACTACTGTGTTAAAAGACAACAAACATAGACACAAGGAAAATATTGCTTAAAATATATGTATGGAACACAGCACTATACGGCTGTGAAGCCTGGACAGTAGGAGAAGTGGACAAGAAAAAAGTAGAAACCTTTGAAATGTAATGCTACAGACGAATAATGAAGATATCATGGACAAAGTTAAGAACAAAGAGGTACTAAAAATTGTAGGGGAAAAAAGAAATATGTGGAAAACGATAAAAGATAGGAGAGATATGATTATAGGCCACATACTACGGTATGAAGGAATAGTGCGGAATATATTAGAAGCAGAGATAGGAAAAAAGAGAAGTAGAGGTAGGCCTAGGTTAGACTACTGCACACAGATAGTGAAAGATGTATGATGTGGAAATTTCAGGAAAATGTGTAGGCTAGCTCGGAATAGAAATCGATGGAGGTACGCATCCAACCACTCCCAAGATGGATAAACTAATGACAAAAATAATAACTGTACTTAAACATGATGATTATTACAAGAAACTACCGGTATTGGTTGTGCAATATTCTCGAATAATATTAATTGTGTGAAAGAATTTACTGGAAAACGTGTTACGGTATTCCGCGCAAACACAAAAGAAAACATTAAAAGTAAGTAAAGAACTAGTTTACGCCGAATACCGCAACAGAACGGGGACAGAAAGGTAGAATTCGGGCTAGCTCAAAAACGTCGGAGAGGGGCGTGGGTGAAATAGAAAAACACATTGGAAACCTCGGTGAAACTATATTCATAACATCGAATCTTGAAAGACTATTTACAAAACAATAAAATAAATGTTGCGTAACAGTGATTGTAAACAAAGCGTCATAACATATAAAAATTGGTAAGCAAATAAAACTTCTTATAATCTAAATACCTACTTAATGGTTCATCTTAAATACATATAAAAGAAAATAAAACAAACTATACAGTAAATCTAGAAAAAGAATTATACCTAAATTATATGTACATGCTGCTTTGTGAAGTGCACCTCCTCAGAAAGAATATAATATTAACATTAGACACCCTAACTTAAATTAATCATATATTAAATACTTTTAAATTGAGGCATAAGTTCTTTTAGTTAAGGTTTATACAGAAATACAAAATAAACACTAAACGGACTCTAACAAAAACTTTGAGTAATTAAATTTTTCATTTAAAGAATAATAACATAGTTTTCGTACATCGTGCATGTAGGTTTTGTAACGCGGTGGTGCCAATTTATTTGATAATTATAAGCAACAGCAGTAAATGAAAAGTCTATTCTTCACAGCAGCATAAAATAATTACGCTAAGAGAAACTGTACCTTGAACAATCAGCTTCGTACTGGTCTCATCTTAAGGCTGGAAAAATGCGGCTGCATTTCTCTATGGGCTGGCTGCATGCTGAAACCACCAACTTCACTTATACAAGCACAGAGAGCATTTCTAATAGCGCAACTTTACAACAGGTGTCTCCGGTAAGAGGATGTTGTATTCAATCTTTAATCTTTAATCTTTAATCTTTTAATGGTGTCTTTCAAAACACAGTCTCTATTTTATAAGGCCAGAATCATGTATGGGGATAGGGTATTTGATTTTCAAAGATATCGCCGAATTACTATGTGTGCAGAATTTTCAGACAACAGCTGCCAAAATACAAACTGTGGCAGCTTGCCAACAAGCAAATAACGCAATTATCAAAGGGTTTTAAACAAAGGAGAACAATTTTGTTACTTTGTAACATCTTAACAGCTGCAGAATACCAGATAACAAGTCCATTGTAAGCAGATGTAGGCAGGTGGTGAGTGGTCTTATCTTTTAGAAGAAAGCTGCAGCTTTTAATTAAAATGTAATCACTGCAGGTGCTAGGAAATATTGCAACTACTTTGTAACGTAATGTTTCCTAGGCAGCTGTTTGATTTTATAAAGCAAACTTTTGTATAGAGTAATTACTTGAAAAATTTTATTAAATAATACTAATTCAAATGGCGGGAAATTGAGCTTGTTGAAGAATTTTAGGGCATTTTAAAAATAGATGCAGGAAAAATTGTTTGCAGGGTTTTGAACGTAACAAACTAATAATTCGGCAAATGTTTAGGTGTTGGGGGATCTTGGCAGCCATAGACTGCTTAACCCCCTGTACATACCACAGAATCTCGGTCAAATAGGGCATATAATTAGAAAACAATAGAAGGGGAACCGAGCTGTATATAGGCTGTGTGGGAATTTCCGGAAACTGTGTAAGCTAGCTCAGAATATAAATAAGTGGAGGTACGTGTCCAACCACTTTTGAGACGGAAAACCTAGTGACGAAAAAATAAGCGCAGATAAATCTGATGAATATTATTGACAACTGCAGGTGTTGGTTGTGAAATATCTTCAACTAATGTTGACTGTGCGAAAAGATATCTTGGAAAAAATATTAAATCGGCAATAATTCTAGCGCTGGGGGAACTTGGCAGCCACAGGCTGCTTACCCCTCTTCACAACCACTGAATGTCGGAGAAATAGGGTATATAATTGTAAAACAATAGAAGGGAACCGAACTGCACCTAACAAGAAAGAACAGCGCCTATGATCAAAAACAACAAACATAGAAACAAGAAGAAAATTGTTGAAAGCATATGTGTGGAGCACAGCACAGTATGCCCATGAAATATGGGCAGTAGGAAAATCAGACAGATGAACGGTAGTAGACTTTTGAAATGCTGTGCTACAGATGTTTGAGGATGATAGCATGGACAGACAAAGTTAATAACAAATAGGTTATAGAAATAAAGATATCTGGGGGAAAAATAGGAAAAATTGACGTGTAGAATACGTTCTAAGGCATTTTTGAGGAATAGTATGGGATATATTACAAGAAGAGATAGGAAAAAGGAGATAGATGTAGACCTAGATCAAATAGTGATAGATGCATACTGCAAATTTGAGGGAAATGTGTAGGTTAGTTCAGAATAGGAAACAATGAAGGTACGCGTCTAACCAGTTTCAGGAATAAAATAATACATATGTTGTAAGTAGTTTTAATAAAAACTGATTCTCATTAAATTTAGTCTGCATGAACCCTTTCATAGCATATTTAGAACCGGACTGGTTTACGACTCAGAAGCTTCAGCCCTTATTTAACTATTTTGTCATGTCGGTAGGGATGATCGCAAAGGCGAAGATTCTTGTACATTATACAGTAAATTAATTGAAATTGCCAAAGATTTAAAAAGCAAACAAAGTAAATTCATATCATGAAAAAAGCGAAGAATAATAATCATTATGCCTCAAAATTGTCTTAACCATAAATGATCGATACAGATTCTAATAAACTTCAAATTAACTAAGCACCAAACTTGATAAAATATCTGTTCGGGTATTGTACACAATTTAGTAAGATGCCCATTATGTAGGCGGATGCTGGCGTTTCTTAATATTCCGTCAGCCGTAAGATGCAATTCTGTTACTCAATCCAAGGCTCACTGTAGGGGTGGCAAGCTTTCTTCCTTTATCAGTACCAAAGAACCAATTTTTAGAAGCCGAGGAAGATTTTTAGACCACTTTACTCTTTTCTGCATTTCCAGAATTACTTGTAAGCTCCATTGCTTCCAAAAGTCTTGGATTAACTTTTGCATACGTTAGTACAAATCCAATTTACCATCGGTCAGATGCAGGAGGTTAGGTTTAGTCAGGGATATTGCCGGTTTACCAATAAGGAAATGATCGGAAGTTGGGGGATTGACATCAGTAGAGTCGGTAGATAGACGAGAAAGTGGTCTTGAGTTTAATATTGCTTCAATTTGTAGCAATACGATTTTCATAAGTTACAGTCACATTGCCGCTTCCCATAAGTCTCCCTGATGAGAAGCTTGTGAAGTAATAAAAGTTCAAGTAATAAATTGATATGCTCAAAAGTTGGTATATTTGATCTCTATTAGTGCATTTATCTAAGAACTTATAGAGTTCCTGTAACTCGTTAGATGCGTCAACAAGTTTAATGGCGTTATCAAAAGTAATTGAATTTAGTTTTCCTCTGCGGCTTATAGATCGTTTTAGAACAGCAAAAAGGCGTCGGTGGTAGGTCAGTCACTATATCCAGATGTACGACCTTCATTACCATGCAGACAAAAAAGCATATGTACCCCTTAAAAATAACATTATAGAATGTCGCGGAAATATGCTGGGCTTTAAAATCATATTAAAAATTCTATTCCTGAGGCACCTTACGCGCCTTGTGTTACTCATTCATTAAACCTTATTGCTGAAAATTCTGCAGAAGTTTGCTTAGATGCGACTAAATTTTTCAACTTATTACAAGAACTATACAATTTTTTCTGATACCATGTAAGTTACGTTTCGGGCCTTGGGAGCGGTATTTTTAAAAACTACTTCAAATTCTTCGTAACAATTTATTTGTTTAAACAGACATTAATTATGGAATTTTGACAAACTGATTTATAAAACTCTAAGTCGAAATAAAATTATTAATTGAACTAATATTAAGGCGAGTAGCCTATAAGTAAACAACAATGTTAAAACTGTAATACTCAGACTGACTGACTGGTCTTGGGGCTCCCGGGATATTTATGTTGTCCGTGCCCCTCACAATTCTGTAGAACTTGCAGAGCTCATGTCTGTTTATTCTTAATTCTATTCATTAATACATTGTTACAATCTTACTTTCTAGGTAGTTGCGGTATCTTAATCGTCTGTGACCTGCCACCTGCAGTATCACTATCGTCTGGAATACATTGTATTGCATCCGTTCTCATGAACTGTTAATAACCTTTTTTTATATATCCTTGAGTTACATTGTTGTACTCGACTTATGATTTCTTTAACAATTTCTAATATTTTCCTATTAGATTCTATTATACAGGGTGCCCGGAAAATACGTGTAAAACGTAAGAACAGAGATTCTTTGGCTTGAAATAGATCGATTTGAGCCAACTTTATCGATTATACAAGTTGCTTCATTTAGCCACTAGAGGGCTTCAAAAATCGTGAAAAATATTTGATATTTGAAAATAACTCGAAAACGCGTCGATAGATTTTGACCATTTTTGGGGTGCGAGTTTCTACTTTCAATTGACATCTTTTGGTGGTGTACGCAATAATTTTAAAAGCATATGAGTGTCCCAAAAATGATGTATTGTATAAATATCCGACCATTACTTTTTTCTTGTTTATGCAATGACTACCAATTTTTTTTTATGAGTAGCCGACTTAATTTGGAAACTTTTTTGTCTCTTGTAAAATTAGACGAGCGGTTTGACAAAAAAAAAGTAATTTCAAATGTCTGTTTTTTTATTTTTATTTCATTGTTTTGTTTATTTTTTATTACTATCATTGAAAATTAACAGCGCGGTACAAGTGTTGGACCATTACAATAAATTTTCAAAATGGCCGCCATTTTCTTCAATGCACAAATTAACTCTTTATAAGAAGTTTACCTGAACCCTCTGCATTGTTTGTGCATTATTTTTTAAAGAGTTGGCTGCATTTAAAATTCGTCTATACAATTCTTCTTCACTATCAAGTGGAGACGAATAAACCTTAGATTTTAAGGTACCCTACAAAAAATAATCACAGGGCGTCGAGTCCGGCGATCGTGCTGGCTAATTTGTAGGAGCATCATATCCCCTTCCGATCCATCGATCCGGATATTTTTCGTGTAAATCTTGTCGAACAGCTAGAGTAAAGTGGGGAGTAGCACCATCGAGCATGAACCACATGTCTTGGCGAAGTAACAATGGCAGATCTTCCAATAAATTCGGCAATGTTTGTTGTAGAACGTTGAAGTAATTGTCTCCGTTTAATCGATTTGGTATCACAACAGGACCGATAATAAAATTATCAATAGCTCCAGCCCAGACATTAATCTTAAATTCATGTTGATAGTGAGTCACTTTAGTTGCATGAGGATTTTCTACAGCGTAAACATGTTCATTATGTATGTTAGTAATACCATATCTTGTAAAAGAAGCTTCGTCTGTAAATAAAATTTTGCGACTGAAATTTGCATTTCGAATTCTCTGATCTTGAATAAATTGACAGAAAGCTAGACGCCTCTGAGAATCGATAGGCAAAAGGTCTTGTACCTGCTGAACGTGGTATGGGTGTAATAACTGTTCCTTTAAAACGTCATGCGCAATACTTTTAGGAACTTGTAGTTCAAGTCCTAAGCGTCCGGTGCTTATTTTTGGGTCTCTATCCAAAATTTGTTCCTCCAGATCCGCAGTTCTTGTGGTACGTTCACGTCCTCGATCCGCATTTTTCTTGACTGAAAGCTACCATTTTCACGAAGACGTCTTTCAATATTTGCGAATGTTTGGTGGTTTGGAATTCGGCGATTAGGAAATCTTTCCCTATAGACTCTGACGCTTTCACGACCATTGCCTTAACAAAATCCGAAAACCAAAAGCATATCCACCTGTTCGTTGTTTGTGTAAGTATTCATAATGTAAGATGAAAGATGCAAACTTTTATTGAATTAAGCATAAATTCACGACTTGACAGGCAAACTGATGTTAAATAATATTCAAATTAAATAACAAAACAAAAACAAAGCCTACTACTATACTATGTTCTTTTATTTGCCCCGTTTTACAGTTAATGCAGCAATGAAGACGAAAGTATGCAGACATTTGAAATTACTTTTTTTTTGTCAAACCGCTCGTTTAATCAAAATTTTACAAGAGATAAAAAAGTTTCCAAATTAAGTCGGCTACTCATATAAAAAAAAATTGGTAGTCATTGCATAAACAGGAAAAAAGTAATGGTGGGATATTTATACAATACATCATTTTTGGGACACCCGTATACTTTTAAAATTATTGCGTACACCACCAAAAGATGCCAATTGAAAGTAGAAACTTGCACCCTAAAAATGGTCAAAATCTATCGACGCGTTTTCGAGTTATTTTAAAATATCAAATATTTTTCACGATTTTTGAAGCCCTCTAGCGGCTAAATGAAGCAACTTGTATAATAGATAAGTTGGCTCAAATCGATCTATTTCGAGCCAAAGAATCTCTGTTCTTACGTTGTACTATATATATATGTTATATATATGTTACTTAAGTTGGCGGCATATGGAAAACTTTTTTATTTTTAGTTTTAGAAAAAAAAATTACTCTTTATAAAAAGTTCTGCTTAGTATGAAACCTAAAATAAAACATTCAAATAGCTAAATTTATCAGTCATATACGAGGTTTATCAATAAATATGAATTTGGTACGAAAGTAAAGTATCTTTATTTTTGAGAATTTTGAAAATTGCTAGTACAAAAAGTTATTTAGAATGAAAAACTATGGTATAATATGCAATTATATCTATCTATCGTAAAAAACTTTTTTCTTACTTTTTCAAACTTCTCTCTAATACATTTAATCTAGGACGCACTGACGAAAATTGTTTGACAGTAAACGTCAACACTTCAGCTTGTAAATGTATTTGTAAGGAAATGCCAGCAACATTGAGTTTGCAAGAAAAAATTAAAATTGTGTTAATTGTGGGTGAAAATTATAAAATATTTCGTGAAGCTGTCGGCATTTTCAGTAACCGACATCCAGGAAAAAAGGTTCACAATGAAACAGAAAGAAAACTATTAATGAAATTTAAGAGTTTTGGAGATGTAAAAAATAGATATACCAACAAACATCAAAAACTTGTACAAGCCGCAATTTATTCATACGTTATGGCCAGGAGATCATGATAGACGCTTTGAATTCTGTTGTGATATCCATATAAAGTTGGAAGATAATCCATTTATGGTAAGACATTCTTTTTTCGGATGAAGCAACATTTTCATCAAATGGAACAGTTTCTTCACAAAACTGCCGTTGGTGGAGTGAAACTGATCCAGATTTTACAATCAAAACTCCCGACCAGTATGCTTTCCAAACTAGTGTGTGGTGTAGAATTTTTAAAAATGAAATAGTTGGACCTTACTTTTGTCGAATATCTTTGAATTCAGACCGTTATTTACTCTTTCTACAAAAAAAAAACTTGATGATTTTCTTGATAATCTACCCCCACTTGAACGTCAACAGATATGGTACCAGCAAGATGGTGCCCCATGCCATAGCAGGTTAGATGTAAGGCAATAACTTAAAAATTGTTTTAATGGAAGAGTTGTGCATCAGTTTTCGGAAATTCGTTGGCCACCTCGCTCTCCAGATTTGACCCCACTCGACTTTTTCTTGTGGGGCTACTTGAAAGAGTAGGTGTACATTCAAGGGCCATTCACAGATGTTGTCCATTTAGAACGAACCATTAAAGAAACCGTTCAGAGTATAACACCGACTATGATTAGAAGAGTGTTGACAGAGTTTCGAGATAGAACGATTACTTTTATTTACAGAGAAGGCGGATATGTTGAAGCGGTAGATCCGTATGTGTAACAAAAACTATTACATTATTATTAAACTATTGTTATTATTAAAAAAGTCTCGAAATGCCGAGAAATTATATTTCATGGACAGTTCTTGTTAAATTAAATGAAAGGCGTATGCTTAAATAAATCTTTATTTTAGAAAATTTGAACAAAATTTTTATGATCGATCGAGATTTTGCATATTTGAAAGTGGTGTTTGATTCTGAACAACATTTCATATTAACAATTTTCGAAATTGTCAAAAATAAAAGTACTTTACTCTTGCACCAAATTCATATCTATTGATAAACCTCGTATATGACTAATAAATTTTGAAATTTGAAGGTTTTATTTTAGGTTTCATACCAAGCAGAACTTTTTATAAAGAGTAACTTTTTTTCTAAAACCAAAAATAAAAAAGTTTTCCATATGCCGCCAACTTAAGTAAGACACACTGTATATATATATATATATATATATATATATATATATTGCCGTGTAACTTCGCTCTGGCTCAGTTTATTCGAAAATTATTTAATTTACAAAAATCGAAAATTTCACAAAAAGCAAAATTTTCAAAAAAATTTCTTACCCGGATTCTGTTTCCATCAACTTTGATTTCTTCAACAGCTCCCTGGCTAGCTCAGCTATGCATCCTCTCGGATACCTAAATTTACTATCATACACTTAACCGTTCACACACACCATTCAATAAAACCACAACATACAACAATCATACAATATTTATTTACCATTAGTTACAAATAATAATTCAAGATTATGTACATTTCGGTGCTCAAGTTACACCTCAATAAATTCTATCTTTGTAAAGTCCTGGATTTTAAATTGAAATATCAGACACTTTTAATGTAACAGAAGTAAATAACCCCTAAATAATACCTTATTTATATTTTTTCTAATTATTACACTCTGGAGTATGGTGAGCTCATGATAACCCAGTTTATGAATGTATGCTGTCTACTTAGCATACTCTTACTACAAACACAAAAAAACCCATGTACTCTTAACAATAAAAATTAAATTCATGAGGAACGTTAATAAGCTTTACGTACACCTTTAGATTTATATTCAAATACCATAATAAAAGTTAGTTATGCGTATTCTTTTCAATACGCAAAATAACAAAGAAAAATACCATCAAAGTTCACTCTCACACATCACAAATAATTTTCACAGTTTAAAAAAAACAGCCAATTCTAATGTGTTACCTGGAAAAACTTGAAGATTCCATCTCTGTTGACGATGTATTAAGTTCCTGAACCCTCGGTCTAGTGATTATGCGCTGCTTGCCGCCTCCAGTTATTTATAGATGAACACCATCTACGTTGCGCTGCATGCTACTCATTCAAGATCCAACTCAATATCCAAATCCAAGTATATTACTTTTCTTTGTTATTGCAAAATTTAATTTACGTTACGAGCTTGTTACAGTATACGTTGTGCCTTAGTTAAATATAAATAAACTCGACACTATCCGCGTTCAAAGTATTAGGCCACAACAATCTAACACTGTACTATTTAATTTATAAATTTTAATACTTACAAGCTCGTTAGTAGATTTTTGGACCGTCGTAAGCGATGCAAATTAAAGAAGTCATAGAGAAACTTAATAACTCAACTCTCGTATTTATACGATTTCAAAATGTAACCTCTCCAGACCCTCCTAACGCGAAATATTTAATTGAACTAACTCTCTCTTCAAATTTTGTATAGCCGTTTTCAAACTCCCGAAATTTAGCTCGTCGCAACGCTATTTTCCGAAAAACCCGCATTCATCTGTCCCGTGCTCGTCTGTTGTAAAACTAACTATTTCGGCCAATGATATATTTCAGTGACCTCTTAAAACCCCGCCTGTATTAGCTCTATTCCTCTCTTATGCATATTGGATGTTTCCTTCTAACCTTGTTTGAGTGGTAGAAAATCGATATTACTGTCCGCGTGCCATCTACTCCACGTGGAGTTGAATACGTGCCTACCGAAGTAAATGCTATTATGCCTGTCTCATTCTGAAGCATATCATTGATTGTTCATATCTTCTGCGCTAATAGAAACTTTTGATTAGCGTTTGTGCGAAACAACTGTCGGTTGAACGATATTCCTCGAAGCTTGTTTTGTTATCTACAAAATTCATAGAAGTCGACCTTTCAAAACATGCAGATGTTCAATTAACGAACGTTTTAAAATAACATTTCTAGGAGTTTGCGTTTCAAGGTATTTCCTATATTTGACGTCTGTTTGTTTGTTAGTAACGCGTTTCGCCTTGAATTATCGATTTTTCATGCTTTGATGCGTTTTCTGACTTCATAACCCTTTGAATTAAACTGAATTAAATTAAATAATAATTTCTATTGGCTTATACAATTTATTTTCTTTACGAACCTACGAATTTTTAATCCCTAATTATAAAATTCTGTTAATACTTGATACTTTACATTAAATAAATGAAATAACTTTCGCCCGTAAATTATGGTTGTTTCCTCTATACAGGGTGTTTGAAATTGCATTGTTTACACCCAAATTTAACCATATAAATCCACTACAATATATATATATATATATATATATATATATATATATAAATTGGGGGATACATAACTCGCATTGTTGGAAAATTCTGATATCCCAAGAGGAAGATCAAAATGGAAGTAGAAATACAGCTGCTTTAAGTAAAACTAGATGGTCAAGTCGTAGAAATGCAACTAGCGTCGTAAATAAAGATAAGCTAGTATTGCAAAAGCCTGAACATTTATGGGATTGGGATTTCTAATACTAAGTTGCATGCTAAAATCTGTGAAAATGTTACAGAAGCTCAAGATGGCGTTAATGGTCGTTATCTGGGATTTTCTTTTGGAAATAATAAATGAAACTAGCAAAGGCTGTTGAATTGGATCTAAGTATAACTCCCTGATTGATTTTGTAAAAGTTACTAAAACGGAAGAAAATTTTTAACATTTTGAAGAAAAAGCCAAACAAAGAACAGATTGCGAATATGAAAAAAATAAGAGAAAAATTCGAAAACGACAAGACAGTTTGATGAGCGTGAAAAAGACGAAACTATTCGTTTTACTATTTCTGATAGTTTAAAAGTCAATGTATTCTATGTAATTCTGAGCAATTTGAAAGACAATCTTGAAGATGGACGTGCTGCATCCGTTGTTCTTAATGACCAATTCTATGTTTTGCCATACTTTTTTACCTTGGTTGTTTTGTATTGGAAAGTCTTATTGCATCTATATTAAAAGTGTACACAAATGACTTTGAAGAGATTTTTCTAGAAGAGTGTCTACAGCTACGAGCACATTTGTAGAGTAAAGATGAAGAGTTGCGACCGAAATACGCAATTCAATTGTGCCGATGGATTCAACAAAACAATTTTGTAGAATTATATCAGTAGTGTAAAACCAGGTCTTCTGTGACCTAATTTCCTCTTGCTTCCCTCATTTCCTCACTCATTCTGGACCAAATAGTTTTCTTCGACTAGCCATTTTCATCTTTTGAGATAAATCTATATTGTTTGGTATCAATTAATATTAGAATTTTCTCAGCTACCTGAATTTCTAGGAATTTTTTAGATAGTATCACCTCCAGGGAGCTACTCTCAGTTTAAGATTTTTTGCTGGTAGCGATTTTTTGGCCGTCCGCATAAATTTTTTAACCATGCGACACATCAAAGTAGTCTAGAATTTTACGCAGAATCCGAATCTGCAAACAGATTTAAAATAGGACCACCCCTTACCGTTTTACACATATACCCTCGGCGAGATAAATCTTTCTCCACATTTCCACCCACGAGATAAATGTACCTTACCGTTTTACACATATACCCTCGGCGAGATAAATCTTTCTCCACATTTCCACCCACGAGATAAATGTACCTTGTTTGGTATCAATTAATATTAGATTTTTCTCAAATAGCCAAATCTCTTTAAATTTTTCAGATAGCATCATCCGCCAGGGAGCTACTCTCATTTTAAGAATTTTTTACCAATGTCGATTTCTGACCGCCCTTTTAAATTTTTTAACCATGCGATGCATCAAATTAGTCTAGAATTTTACGCAAAATCCGAATCTGCGAACAGATTTTAAATAAGACCGCTACTTACAAAGTTACACTTTAAAGCTCCCAAACCTTTAAATTTTTTGCTCATCTATGACATATGCTTTAACCAACCATTCCTGAAAATCTAAAACCGTGGGGATTTTAGAAATAAACCCTTTATAAGCCATAAGTGTTTAATATTTAAAACCATTTTCAAACAGTAATTTTAATACAGTCCTTTCTTTATGTTTGTTGGGAGTGGTTTTAACGGGAGCAGGTCGAAGTATAAGTTAGATGGATGATTGACCGAGTTTTTCTACCTTTTACGAGGGAATCGGAAGTTAACAGACATCGAGCATTTAATTCTCTATTTGGGTGGTATCGAGTACTTGTCGGTTGTAGAAATAATTACGTGCTACCGACCGCTATGCGGAAGATTTGGTTCTAGGAAATGAACAACTTACGAAAGTACGGAATACTTGGTATTAATGCTAATTGGTTTAGTGAACGCGCTTGTGCACTCTTCGAGTGTCTTCGGCAATCTTCGATTGTTTTCAAAATGTATATAAACCATGGCGCTATCCTTGAAGCTGGTCGAGGAAAAATGTCATCCGAAAATATTTTTAATTGCAACTTTTGTGGTGCTTCCTATACCTGGAAAAATGTTCTCAAACGGCACCAGAACAAATGTCGTGATGTAACATCGTCCACGGTTAAGCTTATACATCCGTCAGCAGCGAAGTACTTAAACTGTGGGTTTTGCGGTATCGCTTTTACGAGGATGGACAACTTACTACGGCACAAGGAAAAACAGCACGGTATGTCATTAAATCGTAAACATTCAGCTCCGCCAGTTGTTAAAAGGTCTTGTACGAAACAACCACAAATTCCATGTAAAGTATTCAATTTCGTTATTTAAAACAAATTAAATTTTAATCTATAATTAGCCGCGCTCGTAAAATGAGAAACTAATGGTTAATTTTAATGCCGCTAAGCATATACTTTTGCTTGGTGAATCATTTAGAAAATATTCAAGCCTGCCATTTCGAAAATATGACGTAGAAGTTATTTAAAATTAAATTGCTTTATTAGTAAGTATTCTGTAGACAACAAGTTTGGTATTCCCTTAGTAAAGGTTTAAAGTGTTTTATCAAGTTTTTGTTTATAGTAGCACTGCATCTTCTACCGCACGACTTGCAGTCAATTTGTGCACGTGAGCTGCCACCCTTTTGGATTTTAAAATATGCACGCGATGCGATTGCTGACCCGTATAACATGGAAGACGTTTCCGGTGTTTTTACTAACTGCATTCGCAGTATGGACGATGCAAACCGGCGCATGTATTGGTGCTAAATGTATTGGACGAGCAATGCCGCACACTTGAGGAGCAACAGACATAAAAATGCAACAGTTACCGATACTAGCGACGATGGCGTAGAAATGGTTAGCACAGCATTTAACAACCGTATGGCTAGCTATCGCATAAAGAACGTCAGTGTCGACGATGGAGTGTCCGAGTTGCTTTGGAAGCAGAAAGTGCGGTTTATTCGATTAATTAATGAAAAAAGAACACAACATACAACAATAAAAGTTAATTGCAAACTCTACGGCGTCTACACCAAAATGGTAGAAGAGACTACCAATGTGAAATCTTTTACACAAAAAATATGGTCATAACATTTTCTAGTAATCTGGATAATATGTACGAGGTCTTAAGCAAAACCATGAGAACAAAATCAGAGGAATTTGAAACACGTGGGTTCGGTTGGTCTTTGGAAAAGGTGCTCTATTTAGAAATAAATATTAATAAGTATAAGCCGATGTGAGGAGTTCTAGGTTAAGAATAAAAATTGTGAATATGTATTTAGAAATGTGGTTTACAACATTTAAACTGTATTAGTAAAAATTGTCTGTAATCAAATGTTTTAAGAATGGTTTTTAGATTTTCTTTTAGGTATGAGCTGCAGGAAACTTATAGTTTAGAGGGTATGTGTGTAAAATGGTAAGGGGTGGACCAATTTTAAATTTATTTACAGATTCGGATTCTGCATGGCTAAAAAATTTATAAGGACGGTTAGAAATCGCTGCTGCTGGTAAAAAATCTTAAAATTGGGGTAGCTCCCTGGGAGATGATGCTATCTAATAAATTCCTAGAAATTTAGGTAGCTGAGAAAAATCTAATATTAATTGATACCAAACAAGGCACATTTATCTCGTGGGTGGAAATGTGGAGAAAAATTTATCTCGCAGAGGGTATGTGTGCAACTTTGTAAGGGGTGGTCTTATATTAAATCTATTTACAGATTCGGATTTTGCATAAAATTCTAGACTAATTTGATATTTTGCATGGCTAAAAAGGACGGTTAGAAATCGCTGCTGCTGGTAAAAAATTTTAAAATTGGGGTAGCTCTCTGGGGGATAATGCTATCAAAAAATTCCTAGAAATTCAGGTTGCTGAGAAAAATCTAATATTAATTGATACCAAACAATAAATATTTATCTCGTGGGTGGAAATGGCTAGTCGAAGAAAACTATTTAGTCTAGAATGTTAGCGGTAAAAAATCTTAAAATTGGGGTAGCTCCCTGGGGGAAGATGCTATCTAAAAAATTCTTAAAAATTCAGGTAGCTGAGAAAAATCTAATATTAATTGATACCAAACAATATAGATTTATCTCGTGGGTGCGGTGCTTATAGGCACCGAGAGGTATTTCCAATATTTTAGGGGTTAGGTTACTGATTTTTTAGGGTAGGGATGGTTGGAGTAAAAATCCCACAAGCAGGTCTACAAGGAGGGAGCAAGGATGAGATTTCTCTCCACATTTCCTCCTTATGGGAGTTTACATGTAAATTTGGTCCAGATGTGTGATGAATTGTGGATGCTGGAGGAAATGTGGTCACAGAAGACCTGGTTTCACACTACTTATATCCTAACATTGATACCCTGTTACGTTTATTTCTTAACAAGGTTATTAGTAATTGCACTGCAGAAAGATAGTTTTCTAAATTAAAGTATCTCTCCATCGAGTGCCCATGATCTAAGAATGGTTAAAAGTTTTATGTACGAAAGAAAGTAAACTAGTGCACACGCTCTTCTTGAAATTGTCTTTGAGGCATTAGCTCCAGAATAAGGTTAAGTAATTCATTAGAAGTACTTGTTTTGCAACTGTTACAAAACATAATTGTGAATAAAACACAGTCTCCCTCTTGGTAACATCAATTACGTTAATTATTTAATTTTTACGAAGTATCGTGTTTATTTCCTTATGTTAGACGCGATGTTTTTCATTTTTTATTAATTATTTGAAAGTACTTGTTTTGTAATACTGCTAATAAATTTTTTTTACATTACAAAGTGTGTTCGTTAATTTTAGGAATACCTATGTGTGGCGACTGGAGGCAGTAGAGGTCGAGAGGACAGCAAAAATAGTGTTCACCATAAGCAACAAATAGCTAGATCTGGGACTGAATATGAACTACCAATTGTATTGCAACAATTATTATACTTCATTCTATTGTTTACATATTTGTTAAAACATGACATACTTGTTAGGAACTATACGGAGAAATAGAATCCTTTGTAACAAGCTAGAAAAACTTTCAGAAAAACTAAAAGAAGAACATCGGAAGAATTTGTAGCTTATGTCAATGGCATTGACCTCAGTGTTGTAAATTGGGGCGATAACAAAGTAGTAACATTGTTAGCGTCTCGTTTTGGCAAATTACCACATCACCCTATCGCAGATATGATAGGAAGAAAAAGAAAATTACAAATGACTGTCCTAATGTTATCCGGCAATACAATATGCATATAAGGGTTTAAATATGCTCGACAATCATGTTGGACGTCACAAAATATGTATAAAATAAAAAAATGGCACATGAGATTATTTTTTCATGTGATAACTGTGGCAATAATTAATTCTAGGCTCCTTTCTATAAGAACGAAAAAGCACAAAAATGAAAAAAGAAAACGTGATAGACCAAGTAATGAGATTGAGGTAGCAATAAACGCTATAAAGGACCTGCCGTGCACGTTCCTCCCAAAGGTGTTCGAATGGACCAATTTGCACATTGGATCAAGTACGACAAAACAAGTGTTACGGTATTCCGTGCAGACAAGAAAGAAAGTAGTAACGTAAGTAAAGAAAATCGCCCACGCCGAATAGCACTACAAAACAAGGGTAGAATAGAAATCCAAAAAAATTTGAATGCCGTAAGTACATACCCCCTATATTAATTTGTATTTAAAATTAAACGTATTTATTATGTCTTAGTAATAGCATGATACATTGTATAAAGGAAGGATATATATTAAGTGTTATCAGAGTTCATATCAGAAATACGAATAGGAAACGACTACTTTGTATTCAAGACGCAACTAGATACCACAAGTGAAGAAACAATAAACTGCGATCAAGCAGACTTATTTATAATTACGTAGTATAAGGCAATGTATGATTTATCAAGAAACTACAGAAAGCAAGGTCTACACTTTCCCACAAAATGATGTAAGGCCAGAGGCTTCATGCTAAATGTAAGAAGCCCTGATCGTCAGTCAGTCTTCGAACTTTATAACTTTAACATTGTTAGGTGTTCAAGCTACTCATTCGTAATTACTAATTATTGATTTATAAAATATTAACGTCAAGGATTTTTAAATTTCAATTACTTTACGTTTAATGAACATAAACGTTCAAATTGTTGTAAAAAAAAAATAAAATAATTTTTGTAATTACAGAATTAAAACAAATTTGATAGTAGTGTTTTTGGAAATAAACTTTTTAAAAAAGCTCCCAACGACTCAAAATCTATCTGGCGCAGCAGTAGGATTCCATAAAAGCACTGGTAATTCCAAAATCGAAGAACTAGTAACCGTGAATTTCAATTCTTCACTGGAACGGAACACAAAGATTGGACAATATACAGAATCGACCGAATCCAATACAGAAGGAAGGATATGGAACAAACAAACAAATTATTGTGAGTACCTATAGTTCATTTTCCTTACAATTTTTTTTCAATTGCATATTGATACTAGTAAGTAAGATTTGAAAAGAAAAGAATTTTTTATACACATCTTATGTACAATTTATTAAAGCAAACAATTAATGAGATTATAACAGAGGTTTATGATTAAACACAATACAAGATAGCGGAAGTAATTCATTAAATAACTTTAGTGCAAACTTGACTAAGGTAATGAAAAATAAATAATTCATACAAGATGTACTCAGATAACTTAAGATTATATTTAGATTCGATTCCAACAGATGATGGAAATCAGACAATGCTAGGTATATTCATTAACGCGTACGAAACATTTCTGAAAAGCTTTTATAAGCAAGAAGAGATTGAAAAGAATATGTGGCTATTAAGATTAATTTTAAGTAAATTAACGGGTATAGCTTTAACTTTAATAGCGAGTAGAAATGATTTAAATAATTGGGAAGCCTATAAAAAAATATTGATTGCTTATTTTGGTGACCAAGAAAATATTAAATGCTTAGGTAGGGATTTATTAAACTGAACAATGGAAATAATCAATCACCGTTTCAATTTGATATGCGATGTCAGGATGTGAAAAGTTTGATTCTAACCAAACTTAAATTAGAAGAACCGGACCCTAACATACATTTAATTAAAACCAGAATGTACGAGAAAATGAGAGAAAGGACATGACCAAAACAGCTTTCAGTACACTCAGAGTACACTATGAATACAAACGCATGCCGTTTGGCTTAAAGAACGCACCCGCCACTTTTCAGAAGGTTATGGAAATATTTTGAGAGGGATACACAACGATAAATGTCTTGTGTATCTTGACGACATAATTGTATATTCAACGTCACTCAACGAACACATTCAGAGATTAGGAGAAGTTTTTGAGCGTTTAAGAAAAGCTCACTGTAAAGTACAACTAGATAAAAGCGAATTCTTGCAAAAAGGAGTAACATTCTTGAGGCACATAATAACGCGACAAAGTGTTATGCCAAACTCAGATATGACAATGCCGTATTAAACTACCCCTTACGAAAAACGAACAAATAAAAAGATTTTTAGGACTTAGTGGATATTATAGAAAATTCATTAAGGGTTATGCACAAATAACTAAACCACTAACAAATTGTTTAAAGAAAAGTAATAAAATCGAACACACACTGGAATTCATTAAAGCAGTAGAGAAAATTACGTGTGTTCTTACGAATCACCCTTTGTTGGAGTACCCTGACTTTTCAAAGCCCTTTATAGTTACTTTGTAGAACCATTTTGATATCAGCATCTACTGCTGAACGCGAGCCACCGAGACGGAATGTCCGAGTTGTCCGTGACGCCCTCATCTTCGCCGCCCACCATTACTGAAGCGGACATAGCGGCCTGGACATGTGAATATCATACCTCGCACCAGTTCTGATGCCTATTACGAAGAATCCGCCATCATTATACCGTTCCACGCCTCATATAGCTGAGAAGGGAACCCGCAATATACATGGCACCTGCGTTGATTGACCTGCTACATCTAGCCCCATATACAGACGTCGACCCAACGAAACTTTTAGCTGCAGATCCCAGGCGACACCGTATCTGTGAGTACCTACTCCTGCGCTAATCCATTTTAGCGTAGGCTTTTTTTTTGTGCCGCGTTTCTTCATAGAAACGCGCATAAAAGTTCAAAGTGAATCCAGTGCGTAAATTTCATTTTTTGTGTACAAACATTATATTTATTCTAACGTCAAAGGACATTTGCATTTCTAATAAAATTTGTTCACATAAAAGCTCTATTCTCATGCATAAATTCAAGGACATTTGTATATTGCATATGCATGTAGAATCTTATGTAATTGTCATTTTCAATTTCATGTTATTGTATGTATCTCTTACAGCCGATGTTTAATTTTAAATCTGTAAATAAATTGTACATATTTGTTGTCTCTATGCATTAACGAAACAAAAGGTGATCCCACAAAATAGAGAAATCGTGAACTAAACATCCACACTGTGTTACATTCTTTTCTATAGATGTCTCACTTACTCCATTGCGCAGCCCAGGGTCGTTAAGATTTTCACACCTATAATTCCGAAATATATTACCCTAAATAACTCAAATAGGAACGAAATAAAATCAATAATCAAATCTACTACAGTAAGCTCGAAAATTTAATATCTTGAACTGAAGGAAAAAATGCTGCATTATTGAAGTTGTTACCACTAGTATTTCCTAACAAATGAATTCCAATTAAAAACATTGTTAATTAGTACCAACCGAATTAAGGTTTTAGTAAAAATTCACCTTGATTGCAGCAAGTTAAAGCCTACGTTTATCGGAAAGGTTTTGTACTTTCTGGACGATAAAAGCAAGTAAACCTACCTTGTATATCGTTTTTCTTGTGGAAATAGGTCATCAATCAATTCAATTTTGTCAAAGACGATAATTAAATTGCAGAAAGGGAAAAGTTAATCAAAATATAATTTTATATCAAAATTGCTTCAGCAGGCATCTCTATAAAGTGGTTTATTAAACAAATATTTTCAAGAACCTCTTTTTGGAAGCAACGTTTGTTGTATTAAACTTTGTCTTTTGTTAGATCCTGAAGCTAACACATTCTGAAATTGCTTGGTAGTGAAAATCAATTAATTCGATACTAAATTTTGTGGGTGGCGAGTTGACATTTCCTACGACTTTACATCCAGCGACTTTCAGTTGAGCAGGAGCATTTTAACTATTCTACTTCTATTAATTTAATGTTAGAGTAATTATTGCGCTTCAACTTAATCAGTATAATAATAAAATATAGAAGTATTTTAATACTTTTATCTTTGAACAGTTTAAATCTTTGCTAACTTTATTAGTAGTATATACTGGGTAGTTCTAAAATCTTTACGTGATGACATCACCATAGCAAGTCGGATAAAGCTAACTGATCTGACGACGTACGCCGTTCTAGAAAATTAAACCCTCATGTCACGACAACAGTAAACTTCATGTAACATATTTTCTATCTATAGTTCATTAACTCCAAGACAGTGCACAATCCTTATAATGATACATCGAGTATGATCATTTATACCCTCAGCCATATTAGTGAACTGTTTTCGGTGATTGAAGCTGATCAGTTCAATTATCTTAACATTGTGAGGTCAAGAGACATCAAATGTGATTTTTGACTACACGCTCATCTACACTTTTAGTCAGTGTATTTTGTAAAACGAAATCGTTTCTAGAACTATTGTTAGTATCAGAACAGTAGTTACGATACTGAATATGTAGTGGGAAATATGAGATGTATGTAGTAGTAAGGTAGTCTGCGAAAATTCAAGGTCGGCTTCGACTGCCATATTACGCGTCATAATGCCTGCCCTTTGTTAATGTTTACATTTGCGCTTTAAAATTGTTATTTGTTATTAACGTTTTTCTTCTGGATTATTATCAAAATGACTACTTTATACATCTTGAATTGTTATAATCTTTTTGTTGTGTGACAAATATAGTATTTGTAAGACATTGTACATTATTTCTAATATATTATTCAAATGAAATCTATTTGTTTAGTGCATTGTTCTTAGCAAAGTGCGATTAGATTTTCAGATGTAAAAAATTATATATAGTTACTATTTAGATATAAAAAAATCATTATTTTGTTGCAGATGTCAGGTGATAAAATTTTAAATGTAGCTATTTGCAGAAGTTGTTCGAAATGGCTCAATGAGAGTAGAAAAATTGTACTTTTTTTTTCCTTTCTAAATAATTCAGAAATCTGTAAAAAAATGGGAAAGGAAAGATATAATTAGTACGGAAAATAAACGTGTAAATGATATGAAAATCTGGTAAACTGATTTGGACATCAATTTAAAATAAGAATATATTTAATTACGAGCTGGATGAAAAGGCGCTTTGTGGATTTTTGCAAGTATTAATTGTTTGCAACTGATATTCGACTTTTGTCATTGTTGGTAAACCACGATATTTTTAGTTTTATAAATAGAATCGGGTCCTTTTAACAGTTACGGGTAATACGAAAAGAAAAAAAAATTAGCTAGTCTTGAGATGAAAAGGAGGCAATGTCAAGTTAAGTAAAAAAAAACAAGAAAGAAATGATGGATGAATCTGGCATTAATTTTAATGGAGTTTTTCTGTAAATGTGGAGCATTTTTGTGGCTGTTAAAAGGACTTGAACCTTTGACAAAAGTCCTAAATCTCTAAATTTTACCAATATTAATTGTCAATTTGTATTGTACTGGACGCCTACTTACCAACATTGCTGAAATAAATTAGTGTTTTGGAAGTGTAGTATTTATTGCCGTCCACAGTGTTTGACCATCACATCCATTGCTCTTATAGGCCCTTACGACACACAATAATTAAAAAATAACAGTCATTTAGTTAATTTTATTTTTGTAAGGATTTTTACCAGGAAAGTTTGTGTTCAGGGTTCGAAACACTCTGACCTTTTAATAGATTATCTGTCAAGGATTTTTGGCCAAACAAACCTTACAAACGTGAGAATAAAAAAAGATAAAATATGCAAAAGAGAAGTTTGGTTCTGTAAATTTAAAATAAGATAAGGAAAAATTTTTTTATAACAAGTACTTCTTAGAAATTATTTTATGTTTGAAAGAAAAGATGTTGTAAATGCTTTCGTATGAGAGAAAATATTTCATACTGTATAAATGCTTTAATATTGCTGTGTTTGATTTTATTTTGAAAACTCCGTCAATTCCGTTGAGCTAGCCAGGGAAAGTATGAAAGGAAGTTATGTCAACAATTTCAAGTTTTACAATTTGCTGTATCTGTATGACAGCACACTTTTAGCGGCGCATCAAAGCGAGGCGTTGTCACAGCACTCTTTTGGTGACGTCACAACGCGAGGACTTATCACAGCACTCTTTTAGTGGCCGCCCCAACGCAGGCTTACCACGTCACTCTTTCAGCAACGCCTCAACGTGCGGGCATTATATCAATATATATATATATAAAATACTCATATTTAGACCAGGGTAGAAAATTAAATAATCACATCAAATAATTTTAATCACCGTGTAGAAGCTTTGGGAAGAGGTACGCTTTATTAAAACCGTGAAGCATAAAAAGGTTATTAGTTTCATTAAACATAAGAGATTTAAATCATGTACAAGACGCTTTATATCAAAAGAAACAGTATTAACAAGCTCTACGGGTAATGTAATTATTCCTAAACAAATGGAAATTACGTGCAAAATTTATATTAATTAACCCTATTTTAAGTAACCGGTAGTAAAACAAAGTGTACACATAATAATTAATATTTAACTTGTATTCGCTAAAAATAAAGGATAGAAGTCAATTTTAATTGGAGTTAATTAAACCATTATTAATAATAAGCATAAAACTGTGAAAATCCAAGATTATAATACCAGAAAATAAAGCTCTGAGAATTAATATTATTTTGAACACCTGCGTAGTTTAAATATCACGTACGGCGAAAATTGTGTAGATAACAAATGGTTTCAAAGAATCTTGAAGAAACCGTGGCTTAATATTCACGAGAAGGTGCGATACGGGGTTATTAAACCCAGATAGTCCACATGGACTAAAATATAATCGATAATAAAGAATATCAATTTGCACCAATGCGAACAGGTTAGAAAAGGAAAAAGAAAATGCGTCAAGCAAAGACACATATAGTAAAAGGCGTGATTTAAGCAACGTCACGAGGGTCACAATTGGTTGAAAATAGGATGCAAATATCAGAGGTAGAAACAAGGATTTCTGTACAAAATTAATTAGCTTTTCTCGGACATGTTTGCGTGCCGTGTGAGAATTTCTGAGATCTTAAATGGGGCGAGTGAAAAATTCGTAAAAACCGACGCGCGAGCGACGGACTGGGAACATGGCATGAGAAATTCTTTAGAATTACCCGTTTTGGGGAACAGACCGACAGACAGGCTTTTTGCTATATATACCGAGGTGAATATAAACAAGCTCTCTCTTAGACTTTTGACTATTCGATGCGTTAAAAGCTCTTACATCCGCGACTTGATTGAAGATGTTAAACAGTGCATTTTAGTTTGATAAAATAATTTAAAGTTTGCTCGTATATTTTAGTGATTCAAAATAGTTTGTTATTTACGTGCTAACATGAATGTACTTCAGTGCACTTAGATACAAGGTAATAAAATTTAGTATCACGGTACCAATTAGCAAAATTTACAACGACAAATGTATACACAAAAGTAGGCAGTTTTGGCGTATCTTGGTGAAAGAAGCATGAATTTCTTTGCTATTTTTCGGGGGTGTTAATAATTAAATGGTTCAAATACGTGTCTGGATCCACGAAACAAGGGTCAGATATACACAGATGAGTTCCGGAAAAGCCCCGAAACAACTTTAAATAAATGGTGATGGAGAAAATTTTAAAAGCGTTGAGAATTAGAAGCCGTAAATATAATCCTGTTGGAATGGTGTGATTAACTAAAGGGACGATGTACATTAAAGCTACGAGGACAGTAACCTTCAGGTAAATTATACTATTTTGTTTGACATTTTGGTGTGTGTTGAATAACTTTATTATACTATTTTGTTTGACATTTTTGTGTGTGTTGAATTACTTGATAATTGATTTACTTTAAATGGACATTAGTGAAATTGTACTAACCATAAAATTTTAATGTTAAGATGAAATTTGCTTGTATAAGTAGAAAGGGGTATTTAGTATTGATGTTCTGAATTATGATGAAAATTTGGGTATGTCTTTGAGCTCAATTAGACGAACCTGGTTAATTAACGTAAAGGGGTGGTAGATGCTCCCTTTATACTCAGACTCCGGTCTGCTTATATTGTTATATTAATTAGTAGGCATCCAACAAGGACTTTAATTCTGGATGCACATTAAAATGATAATAAAATTAATCTTGTAATTCTTTTAAAACTGAATTTTATGCTGAAATTTAATTTGAAAATTTAATGTATTCTGAATATTGATGTAAATAGAGTTAACGTTGATGTTTGTGGTAGGAATGTGTTGTTTAATTTTATGAATGAGGAGGTTTATAAAATTAGGTGAGCAGCTGAAGCGAAACCAGGATCACAGCAGTTTATGACGCCCAATCGGTGGGACTAGAATTTTTTTGTTGAAAGTTCCCAGTTCCCGCATACACAGGAGAATAACACAGCAATATATATATATAAACAACTGATTTGATTAAAATCTTGAGATGCACTCGTTCTACCAAAAACTACAGCGTCAAATTGTAATTTTTATTCAACGTTTCGGCATTGACTTTATGCCTTCTTCATAGACTGAAAAATTTAATGAAGATTATTACAATTAAAATCAAACAGTTAAGCTGTGTACTTACATAAATTACTATGACTTAAACCTGATTTAAACTTAACAAACAACACTTATTCATGGCATACAGCTTGGTTAAACTTTTAAAAATTAATTACGGCAACACAATTAAAATGTAACACAGTCAATTGGATAAAATAAATAAATAAATAAATAAATTAACATATAACAACATGCAGTTAAACCTAATCATACGGCGCAACAAGCATAACTAAACTATTCCTATTTAATAATTGATCATGTTGTCACATGGTCAAAATCTAAAAAGTCCAAGTTATTATTTCATTTTATTAATTGCAATACGTTAGTATTTATCAACTTACCTTGTGTAAAAAAACTACCTAAAATATATATATATATATATATATATATATATATATATATTTCCGTGGATCTCGGGCAAAATCCTCACCAATAAAATTATATTCGAACTTTTTTCTTAAATTTTCAGAACTCGAAAATTGTTCATAATAGAAAATTTCTCAAAGATTAAAGAATTCAAAAACATAATTTCTTACCCGTTTTCCTCTCTTCCTCGGTTGAATTGCCTTCTTCAACTGCTTCCGGCTAGCTCAGTTGGACCTCCTCTTGGATACCTAGATTCACTCTCATATTCTATCATTCACGCACACTCCCAATAAAACCACAAAATACAACAAACATACAATCTTTTATTTTTCACTATTTACAAATAAAATTAAATTTTATTCACATTTTAGTGATCAAGTTACACCTCAATAAATCCTATTTTGGAATGTCCAGAATTTTAATTTAAATTATGAAACACATAGAATGTACCCGGAGTAAATGGGCCCTGAATAATATTTTATTTCTCATTCCTTTTATTTAATTTATTTTAAATCTAAGTAAACTCTGGAGTATGGTGAGCTCATGATAACCCAGTTAATTATGAATAGTGTATGCCCTTATACTTTGCATACTCTTATAACAAACAAAAAAAAAACACCCATGTACTCTTCACAAATTGTAACTTCCTGATGGAACGTTAATACGCTTTATATATACACCTTCAGATTTCTATTTAAATACCATAATAAAGTTAGTTATATGTATTATGTTCAATACACAAAATAATGCACAATACCTTCAAAATCACTCTCATACGTCACTCAATATTCATAGTTTATAACAACACAATTTCAAAGCGTTACCTGGAATTTCTAGAAGATCTCCGCTCCGTGGACGATAGTATTTGGTTTTTTTCTCTGCTTTGCAAGCCGCTTCTGGCTATTAGTAGAAGAACCCCATGTAAGTGAGCTGCTAGCGCTGCCTTCACGTTGTCTCCAATTTCCAAATCCAAATTACTTATACGTCTTTCGCAATTATTTACTTTAATCCACGTTACTTAACGACACGACACGAGCTTGTTAGAAAAATTATAGGTGATACCTCAATTAAAAAAATGTAATCTCGGCACAAAAACCGCGTACAAATTATGAGCAATTCACCATGCAATATAATTAAATTAAAGATATAGAAGACAAAGTATGTTTACTTAATTAAAAGTAAGATACAGGTTAATCGTCAATGTAAAGAAAAAGGATTGCAAATCCTTTATATGTCATAATTTTGGAAATTTTCAATTAAAATTCTGTAATCTATAAGTTAATAATAGTGCTATATGGTATAATTCACACATGCTATCATTAGAAGTTGGTTTTTGAGAAAACTCTTAATTGTATTAAAAAAAAATGATTTAGTAGCATTTTCAGTTTTAAAATAGCGAATGTGATTCTTATCTAAGACTATCTACACATAATTTATATTGGTATTCTAAATAAGTAAAAAATTAAGTTTAAAAATAGAAGATATTTTACAATTAGTAAAGATAGTTGGCTATCTTTATTTAGTAATTAAACAAATTTAAAGACATTTTTGTTTCTAAGGCAAAATGTTTAGTTACGAATGTAAAACAGGTTAATATTTTATGCGTAGAATTAGAATTAGAATATTCATCATAAAATAATTTTAGATAAAGGTTAAACCACTTAAAAACGCTCAGATAAGCTATTATTAATAAAAAATACTTAGATTTAATGACAGCTAGACAATTTTAATGTAAAAAAAAATTTTTCACAGCGCGATAAGTGTAATTTACCGAGATGGGAATCTTTATATTGCACCCTCCCTTTTTCCAATGAGGTCTAAAGGGTACGTGTACTACAGAGAATAAAAATTATTGTACTCTGGCGGAACTAATATCGGTCTTTAATGGCTGCGGAGTGTGAAAAAAACTAATCTCAGGAGAGGAAGTTATTCATAGATAAAGTTCTTGATCTGACTACTTTCTTTTTCTCACCTGGCAATAAAAGAATTAGAAATCAACGTAAATTGTATATGGAAATTTTGGTTAACATATGAACAATTATCTGTTTCAATTTTACTTGTTTGCTTGCAAACCTTTTTACCATAAAAAATTTCATGAAATTCTGTATGTTCAAAAAGTTAGGTTATAAGCAGTAACAAAAAATATTTAAGAGCACGTTTTATTTAAGTGCAAGATAAGCAAAGGGCAAAATACTGTTGTGAATATTCACATAGATAATTTATATGTGCAAAAAGTTAGGTTATAGTGTTTATGCATTACCATTTACAATAAAAGAAGTTTCTTTAAAATTCATATCTGGAATAAATAACTATTTTAGATTGCTACTTGTATTTTAATTTTTTTCAGGATCCAGATGGCATTCTATAGAAAACATCTGGTGGTGGTCAAACGACTCGTCCACAAAGTGAAATCTTCAACTTTTTAAATAGACAATCATGCGGTCCGCCAAATATTAGCAGTTAGATTCCATTTAAGAAAAAATTCCAGCCTCCAGATATTTTTATATTGTTTAGGTAAAATTGTTGCATATCTAGTTTTTAACATAAAACGTTGAGAGAAAATTTATGAAGAAATCGACGATATCCAACGAAAAAGATAATATCAAGATATGATCGTAGGTTATATAGAAATAACTATAGATATATTCAGAGTAAAATCTTAGAGTATGATTTTAGATAAAATTTTGGAGATATCTGAAGCAAAATAGAAATATATATTTGAAGTAAAATGTTGGAGTACATATTTGAAGTAGAGCTTTGGACCCTGCAAAATCAATTGTTACCAACTTATAATATACACGATTTGACGAAACAATCAGAGACTGTCCTTAATTTACAGGGCAGGTCCAAATAGGCAAGGACTTCATCTTACATCCGAGATAAGACATCTATAAAATTATTTTTAGTAAGACGTTATGTGCTTAGCTAAAAAATATGTACCATAGGTAACCTTACGGCGATTTATAGATAAATTAACATAATGGACTACTACACTAGCACACAGAACGTTATACGAATGTTACAGATACCACAAAATAAAAAGAGTTAGCATTGGAATGAATAAATATTATTTCTAACATGGGTTCAGATCCACACTAGTTGTGTTTTGAAAGAAGAATTGACCAATCAAAAAATTACAGTAAAGGTATTTATTTATACAACGTAGATAAATAATAAAATCATGATTAAATTTAGTAATCTCTGTGTCTAGTTTTATTTTCTAGTACAAGAGCAAACGTGAATATATATTTGGAATCAAACTTAATTCCAAGATGTAATAAAATGTGTTTTTATATTAAGGAAACGGGAATATTATATAAAGTGCGAAGCACGTTGTAACATGGCTAGGCCTAGGCCAAATGCATGTTACAATATTACGAAAAATTAACCAAAATTACAAGTAGATGTTTTAAACGTTGATTATTAAGAAGATATATATATATATATATATATATATATATATATATATATATATAGATATTTTATATATATAATACATATATATATATGTATATATATATATATATATATATATAGTAATTAGACTTTCCTATCATTTTTATATAAAAACAACCAACCATTGTTCAAGGAACACAAATTAACCCTAGTTATTGAAATAAAAGATTTCTTCATTTAAGTGAAAATCTAGTTAACACACAAAAACCCACGATTTTAATTAACCAAACATTAAATTTAGTGCATGAATAATGGTTTTTAAAACACGAGTTCTCAACACAAACAGAAATCCGTCACGTTTTGTTTTAAGGTGTTCTGCAAAAGTTGTATAAGGTATACGGATTAGTTAGTAGATGGTGTGACAGTACATTCTATAATAGAGGTTTTAGAAATAGTATTGGAAGGAACTTTTATGCAAATTTGAAAGATATTATTAGTTTTAACGATAAATTTTATGTTTTTAAGTTAGGTGCTAAATAAAAAAACGAACGTGAATATGGATGGCGTAACCTGGAAAAATTCAATTAATTATATGAACAGGCTAACTTTTTTTAAACACAAATTTTTATAAATACGGCCCATTGTTGTATAAGTGTTGGGGCATCTTGGTAGCCACAGGTTGCTTAACCACCTACACATATCCCCTACATTTGACTTTTTAATGCTCCACCCAAAGATACTACATTGGTCAGGAAGCGAGTTTTTTTTACCTGGAAATTTTGAATTTTGCCGAACCCTTGCTGTTGCAAGCAAGGTAGGCATCTTTAACGTGCATGACAACACTCACACACGGGAATTCCATTTTACCTCTCATCCGAATGAGGGCGTATTATTGTTAAAAATTCTCGCCTAACACCTCCTTTACATACCCTACATGTGATTTTCCAATGCTCCACCCGAAAGTACTACGTTGGCCAGGAAGCGAGTTTTTTTACCTGGAAAATTTTGAATTTTGCCGAACCCTTGCTGTTTCAAGCAAGGTAGGGATCTTTAACGTGCGTGACAACACACACACACGGGACCTCCATTTTACCTCTCATCCGAACGAGGGCGTATTTTTTGTGAAAAATGCTCACCTAACATTTTTCAAGCAGACCGTGTCGGGATTCGAACCTGGAACCTTGGGCGTAGTAGTCACACACATACCAACTACGCCACGGAGCCGCCCCCTTCACATACTACTAAATATCGGTAAAATAGTGTATAATTATTTACAAAATAATCGAAGGAGAACCGAGCTGTATAAAGGCAGTGGGAATTTCTGGGAAATGTGTTGGCTAGCTTAGAAGTAAAAGCAGGGGAGGTACGCGTCCAACCAGTTCGAAGACGGAAAACCTAATGACAAAAATTAATTGCACTTAAACTTTATTGTTATTATAAACAACTACAGTTGTTGATTTTGCAATATTTTCAACCTAATCTCGATTGTGCAGAGAAAACTATTAGTTTGGCAAATGTTCAAATGTTGGGGGATCTTGGTAGTCACAGGCTGCTTAACCCCCTTCACATCTACTCAATATTCGTGTAATAGGGCATATATTTACAAAACAATAGAAAGGGAACCGAACTATATCTAACAACAAAGAGCAGCGCCTACGTTCGAAGACAACAAACATAGAAACAAGGACAAAAGTGTTGGAAGCATATGTGTACGCCTATGAAATAGGGACAGAAGGAGAAGAAGACAGGAAAAGAAAGAAGCCTTTTGAAATGTAATGCTTCAACATGGAAAAATAAAGTTAATAACAAAGTGGTTATAAAAATAGTAAGGGAATAAAGATATCTGTCTGAAACAAAAAAAAAATAGGACAAATAGAAGGGCAGGATATATTTTAAGGCATTTTTGGAGAATAGTGCGGGCTATTTTACAAGCAGAAATAGAAATAGAGAGGTAAATGTAGAACTAGATCAAAATATTGCATGCCGATAGTGAAAGATGCAGACTGTGTGAATTTCAGGGAAATGTGTAGGTTAACTCAGAATAAGAAACAATAGAGGTACGCGTCTAACCAGTTCCAGTACTGAAGATTTAACGATGGATGGGCGCCACTGCTACAATTGTGCTAATAATGGTATAATTTAAACTTCCCTCGTCGCTAACCATGAATGACCCTAAACGTAAAGTATTACGTCCACAAATTCGGCTGCATAGATTGCCGTCACTGATCTTTACCGGAAGCCAAGACCTTTTCCTGTTTCTCAGGTCCAGGTCATCGACTGGTGGTTTCTTTTCGGGGACAAGTTGTATAGGGGAAGCGATGATATCTATGCGATAGCGGAACACCATAGTTTCTTTAGGTAAGAGGGAAAAGGTAACAAGGACACAAGAGGGATCACTTTGCCGAAAAATCACCACACACGTTCGATCTTTTCGAACACCGTTCATTTACATTTCCAATGATCCCCCGGAGGTACTACATTGACCAGGAGGCGAGTTTTTTGTTGCCTGGAAATTTAGGATTTTGCCGAACCCTTGCCGTTCCAGGCAAGGTAGGGATCTTTAACGTGCGTGACAACACTCACACACGGGACCTCCATTTAACCTCTCATCCGAACGAGGGCGTAATTTTTTTTGTGAAAAATGCTCACCTGTCATTTTTCAAGCGGTCGGCCGTGTCGGGATTTGAACCCGGGACCTTGGGATCCGTAGCCTTACGCTTACTACATTGATCCACGGCGACGCTCTTTTCGAACACCGCTGGTCAAGTCTCCCGCTTTTAACCCTATCGTTCTACGCTTTCCACACCGAACCGTTTTAACCACATAAACGTTCTTTTAGCATGAGAACGCAAACGTATGCGGTTTACATACCTTAATTCATGGAGTTAATGTCTTAAGGTTCGTGGGAAACTGTAATCGTGAAACTTATACATAAAAAATTAAATTAAGAATCAGAAAAAGCGCTTTCTTATGCTGAGTTTAAAAATTCGTTAAATTTAAATATTAAAACAAAATGTTGAGCCAAAAGGGTGCAATAACTTGTAAAGAATTAGAGAAATAAAATTGCAGATTTGCGCCTAGAAAGGCGTTCTTTTTGTAAACACAATTTCCTCATATCGATCGTAAATTTAAATATAAGACAAGGGTTTTAAAAATATTTGTGTGAAGTGTAGCATTGTGTGGTTGAAAAACATGGGCTAAGAAGGAAAGAGAGAAGAAATTTTGAAGTTTTTGAAATGTGGTACTACCGGAGAATGTCAAAAATTAACTGGATAGATAGGATAACAAATGAAAGAGAATAAGACGAACTGATAGAAACGGTGGTCAATTTTGGGAAATATTCTAAAGAGAAGAAATTGACTTACAGGTTATTGCTTACGGCAATTAAGACTGGTATAACTGCTAATAGAAAAAAAAATTGCATAGATAGACAACCACTTCAGTATCTTGCACAAATTACAGACGTTGTAGGTATGTTGTAAAAGCAACGTGTGCAGAAAGAGGAAGTTTGGAAAGACGCGTCCAACCAACCTTCTACCTGATGCCAGAAAAATTAAATCTGAGTAACACTGGGAAGAGATGAAATACATACAAAATATTTTCTTAAACGCAAAGGTAGGTATATATAATAGGAAAATTTGCGTGCGTGATCCCCAATGAACGAAACATTGGTCTAGTGTTGCAAAGTCATCACAAATCCCAAGGTAATAAGAAATTACATTATTCAATCTTTAAACAAAGAAAATAAGAAATTATATTATTTAATTTTTAAACGAAGAAAATTCTCATTTCCTTATGTCGAATTGTATTACTCATTAACTATGATTAATTGTCTTCTACAATGTAGCAACTTACAAATTGGGGCTGGTTAGCCATGTCCTCTTGATTAACTAGAAATCTGAGTGGTGAAGCCACGATCCACTTTGTAAGTTGCTACATTGTAGAAGACAATTAATCATGGTTAGTGATCACTAATGAGTAATACAATTCAACATAAGGAAATGCGATTTTCTTCATTTAAAAATTAAATAACATAATTTCTTATTTTCTTTAATTAAAGATTGACCAATGTAATTTCTTATTAGCTTGGGATTTGTGATGACTTTGCAACAATAGTTTGCCCTATGGTATAATTCAGATATTTATATAAAATATTTACGTTTTGGTGTATGTCGTAAATAGGTTTCATTTATTTTTGGTACGCAAAATAAGCAAATTTTTATTTGTATCGTGGTTTAACCATAATTATCAAGCTTTCTATTCTTCATTCGAACATTACTATGACGTACCTATATTATGATAATCTAGATAATATTGTAGACAAAGAAAAATCACATTCACATAAGTAAATTCTTATTTGGCAACTAATAAATGGTTCACTCCCTTTACGTAACTAGCAGAATACTAAACTGGAGAAACGTTACTTCAAAAGTAATTAATCTATTGCTTGTGAACTAATCAATACTCTTAATTTAAAGTTTGAATCAATTTTAATAAATATGCAAAAAAGGCACAACGATTCAACAGAGTGGATGATTCCATATGGCAGTACGCTATCCATATGAAATGGAATTTAGATTTCGTTAGTACAACTAGTTACATAATGTAAGTGCAAAATAAAGTATTGTTTTCACAAAAACGACTCACCTGGAAGAGCTTCTCACCACCAACTAATAAAGAGAATTATTTAAATTGCAATCACCTTGCAAGCACCCCACCGGTATAATGCCAGATATTGATTTTTAGAAATACATTCAATATTTTAGTTCTTGGTTTTGCCGCCTACATGCTAAAATTCCGTAACCCGTATTGTTTTGTGTAAGTCTCGCTAGAGGGAGGCTAATAGAATTAAAGTTTTGTTTTGTTTTTATAAGGGAGATAGGGAGAGAACATGTCCCAATTGAAAAAGAAAAACATAAAAGACACTCTACAATTTCCGATCAATTTTATATTTTGATTATGGCCTAACACTGGAATTTTTTAAGAGGGAAATACTTACCTTGGTACCTTTTTGCTTCCGATATTGCTAATAGGAAAGTAGGTGTCACGAATCCCTCGACATATTTATATATATATATATATATATATATATATATATATATATATATATATATATATATATATATATATATATATATGCTGTGTTAATAAGGTCATTTAGGGTTAATTAGGACCAATAGTATAGCGCACTTCATATAAAATACATGAAGGCTTAGAAAACGAGACAGTTTTCTGAAGAAAACAAGAAATACGTTGATTAGACTGGAAAGTAAATGACAACGCCCTGTATATAAACCATAATCATAATTAATTTAGTTAATGAAAAATATTTTGAAGATTTATTTAAATAAACAAATTTGCAAGTCGTAAAACATCATAAACGCAAGCTGAAACGCGACACGCATGGATAACGCATCATTATTACGCCAAGAATTCCAATTAAAACAAGCAGGTTTAATAATGCGTAAGATAGCAAACGCATATAATTTAATGCATAAATTGTATTAAGTCTACGTGACTAGAAAGCTAAAATCGACACCTGATATATTGGAAACGAACAAGACATGGTGGATAAAATCAAAATTCACCAAATTTATTTGAACAAACAATGGTCTACTTATCTAGAAGTATGAAAATCCAAGAGAATCAATGCTATTAACTCAAAATGGTACGTGACAAAAGCAATGCGTTGATTTCAACATACAATATAATACTATGGAATACCCAAAAACCTGGTATGAAAGTTTCATGCATAACAACGAACTCAGCGCTTGTCAATAGATAGACGATGCATTTAAATACGACCGGATTTGTAAACAAATCATTTCAACATGAAGTAAGGCTTAGTTCACATCCCTTAAAACGAAAATATTTACGTGAAGTAATTTATTATGAAGTATGAAATAATACTATTGTAATTATGGCAAATTAAGAAGTTTTGTCGTTTTACCCTTCAAAAGCGTGAGTATCTAAAAGTTGTTTTAATTTAAATTCTAATATTAACATTAATAAAAAAAACTCTAAACAATTCTAAATAATTACTGGATGACGATTCTAAATAATTATTGGAGGACAATTCTGAATGATTACTGGATAAACGTTTCTAAATAATTACTGGATTAAATGAGGAAATGCAACAAGCATTTACTTCAACTATTAATTATCAAGAAGTTTAACAAAGGACGCTAGAATAATTTAAGGCTATGCCAAGAGGGATGCAGACAATATCTGAAGCAGTTGATACAAGGACTGATTCGAGCTGAAAACAACAGATTAGACAATCTGAATATTTTATTATTTTATTTGTGAATATTTCATTGTACATTTCTAATATATGCGAAAATTTAGGCCATAAAAAAGAGTTTTCTTTATTACCAGCCGACCTAAAACCTGCTAATTTCAACACAATCGTATATATATGTATATATATATATATATATATATATATATATATATATATATATGGGAACTATTCCACTCTGACGAGGCTAACAAGCCGAAACCATGGTCAGTGGATGTTTCCTCTCCTATGAAGTAATAAAGCTAATGTATTGTTAATGGCTATATAACTACCAGCCCGATTTGTATTTGTCAATGGCTTTTATTATTTTCATAAGAGTTGTTTACAGATACATCTTACTTCATATACAATTTTCTTATTGCGGACTGCAAATAACTTGTCTTTGTATATATATATATATATATATATATATATATATTACTCATATTTAGACCAGGGTAGAAAATTAATGAATTACATAAAATAATTTTAATCACCGTGTATAAGGAATTTTATTAGATAATACGCTTTATTAAAACACCGTGGAGAATAAAAATTTATTCGTTTCAGTAAAAATAAGAGATTTAAATCATGTACAAGACGCTTTATATCAAAAGAAACAGTATTAACAAGCTCTACGTGTAATGTATTTATTCCGAGGAAAGAAACAAATGGAAATTACGTGCAAAATTTATATTAATTAACCTTATTTTAAGTAACCGGTATTAAACAAAGTGTACACATAATAATTAATATTTAATTTGTATTCGCTAAAAATGAAAGGATAGAAGTCAATTTTAATTGGAGTTAATTAAACCATTATTAATAATAAGCATAAAAGCCTGTGAAAATCCAAGATTAAAATACCACGAAATAAGGCTCTGAGAATTAATAGTATGTTTGAACACCTGCGTAGTTTAAAAAGCTCATTCGGCGTAAATTTTGCAGATAATTAATGGTTCAGAGAATCTTGGAGAAACCGTCGCATAATAGTTACGAGAAATGCTAAAGGTGGGTTATTTCACACTCCACATGGACTAAAATAATCGACAATAAAGAATATCAATTTGCATCAATAAGAACGGGTTAGATAGAGACAGATAATATGCACAAGACCGAGACACATATAGTAAAAGGCGTGAGTAAAGCAACGTCATGGGGTTGCGATTGGTTGAAAGTAAAAGGCAAAATTGAGAGGTAGAAATAACATTTCTGTATAAAATTTAATTAGATATTCTCAGACGTTGCGTGCCGTGTGGAAATTTTCTGAGATTTAACTGGGGTGAGTACAAAATTCGTAAAAACCGACGCGCGGGCTACGGAATGGGAACAGAGCATGCGAAATTCTAGAAACTGGCCGTTTTGAGGACTCGACCGACAGACAGGCTAACTTCTATATATACCCAGGTGAATATAAACAAGCTCTCTTACATCCGCGACTTGATTCAAGATGTTAAACAGTGCATTTTAGTTTGATAAAATAATTTAAAGTTTGCTCGTATATTTTGGTGATTCAAAATAGTTTGTTCTTTACGTGCTAACATGAATATACTTTAGTGCACTTAGATACAAGGTAATAAAATTTAGTATCTCTGTACCAATTAGTAAAATTTACAACGACAAATGTATACACAAAAGTAGGCAGTTTTGGCGTATATTGGTGAAAGAAGTATGAATTTCTTTGCTATTTTGCGGGGGTGTGAATAATTAAATGGTTCATAAACGTGTCTGGATCCACAAAACAAGGGTCAGATATACACAGATGAGTTCCGGAAAAGCCCTGAGACAAATTTAAATAAATGGTGATGGAGAAAATTTTAAAAGCGTTGAGAATCAGAAGCTGTAAATATAATCCAGTTGGAATGGTGTGATTAACAAAAGGGACGATGTACATTGAAGCTACGAGTGCAGTAAACTTCAGGTAATTTATACTATCTTGTTTGAACTTTGATATTTTGTGTGTGTTGAATAACTTTATAATTGATTTACTTTAAATGGACATTAGTGAAATTGTACTAACCATAAAATTTTAATTTTAAGGTGAAATTTGCTTGTTTAAGTAGAAAGGGGTATTTAGTATTGATGTTCGGGATTATTATGAAAATTTGGGTATATCTTTGAGCTCAATTAGACGAACCTGGTTAATTAACGTAAAGGGGTGGTAGATGCTCCTTTGTACTCAGACTCCGGTCTGCATATATTGTTACATTAATTAGTAGGCGTCCAACAAGGACTTTAATTCAGGATGCACATTTAAATGATAATAAATGTAATCTTGAAAATTTCTGATACTGAAATTTATGCCAAAATTTAATTTTGAAATTTTAATGTATTGTGAATATTGATGTAAATAGAGTTAACGTTCGTGTTTGTGGTAGGAATGTGTTTGTTTTTTTTTATGAATGAGGATGAAAGTTATCTAGGGGAGCAGCCGAGGCGATTAACAGAAGAAAGTCAACGGACCAGGTAATTTAATAACTTTGTAGGTTTCACAGCATTCTTTGGCATCCAATTCGTAGGGACTCGATTCTTAAAGCGGAGTACCCGGAGTTTGGTGGTTTCACAGCAATATATATATATATATATATATATATATATAGCGTTATGAATTACTATTAGGCAACCCGTCAAACACACAAGCACCGTAAGCAATGTAAAGCCTCGAATGTTCTAGCATATACCGGAGTATGAATCATCCTTTTAATTCAGGGTATATATAAGATCGCTGATGAAGTACAGAATTAGTCTATATCTAAATGTCGAATATAAATTATATCGTGTAAAATTAATTAGTTACGCTTTGAAAGTCCAAGAGTAAATATAAATTTGTGTTATGTGAACGTATATATTGTACCGACAGTTTGTATATAAATAGACAAAAGTGTAATAAATAAATTATAGTAGTGTTGTTAATAAGACTTATGGTTAAGAATTTAGTTTAAGAAGATATTAGTGCTTGTAAAGAACATTAACGTTATAGTGCTTCATTGTTAATTGGACTGAAACATCTATAAATAAGGCATATACTGTTAATTAGACTTATAAACAGTGAGTAATATAGACTTTTGTTATTACTTGTTTTAAATTGGTGAAACGCGTTAATAGTAGCCGCAGCCCGCTACACTGGTGTCAGGCTGTGTGAGGTATACAGTGACTAATTTAAAAGAAAGAAAACAAGTCTAAAACCAATTGACTAGTTTGTATATGCCTGTTACAAGAAGCCAAAGTAAAATGGACGCAGAAACTATAATGAATTTCCTTAAGGACTTTAAATCCGGTATGGAAGATAGGTCGGCTGAACTAGAAGTGACACTCAGTGAACTGGAATCGACCCTTAAGAAGTTTAAATACGGCATGGAAGTGACACTTAGTAAAAATGCTGACAAAATAGAAGAAAAGTTTAGTAAAAATGCTGAGAAAATGGAAAGGTTAAGTGAAAATGCAGTGAAAATGGAATAAAAGTTGAATGAAAGTACAGTACGTTAGAACAAAGATTAATGGAAAGCTCCATTGCATTGAAAGAAGATTTCACTAACAACGCGGCCACTTGGATTAGCAAACCAAGTTGTAAATCAGAACATTCCAGAAATAAGAAGCATGGAAGAAATCGAATCAATACCGTCAGAATTTAGAGTGAAACCACCCACATTCGATAGTAAAACACCTTGGTCGACATATTTGAAACAATTTGAAGCCGCTGCAATAGCCACCAATTGGTGTAACAAAGAGAAGGCTCTCTCCTTAATAGTGGCTCTACGAGGGGAAACTCTTAACATCTTACAAACGATTCCCGATCACCAGCAGAATGATTATGGCCTCTTAACATCGAACCTTGAGATGAGATATCGAGACGCTTACCTTCAACAGGTTCACCATGCACAAGTTAAGAACCGTTCGCAAAAGACAAATGAAAGCCTGCAAGAATTCGAAGCTGACATTGCCAGATTAGTTAGATTGGCATACCCTACAACACCAGATAGCTTCCTCGAAGAATTGGTTGTTCAAATATTTATGGATGGCGTTAAAGACAGCGAAATACAGCAAGCGCTAAAATTAGCACGGCCAAAAATGTTAGATGACGCACTGGCTCATGCGCTCGAATTTGATGTAGCTAAGCAAACATCACACAGGATGAGTCACAAAGTTCGGTCTGCCTTAGAAAAACCTGGTCAATCGCAGAACCACATAGAAGAAATAATCAACCGTGTGTTTGAAAACAAAAGGCGGAAAGGCTGGAAAGACAACGATCTTACATGTGATTTTCCAATGCTCCACCCGAAAGTACTACATTAGCCAGGAAGCGAGTTTTTTTTACTTGGGAAATTTGGAATTTTGACGAACCCTTGCTGTTCCAAGCAAGGTAGGGATCTTTAACGTGCGTGACAACACTCACACACGGGACCTCCATTTTACCTGTCATCCGAACGTTAGTGTATTTTTGTGAAAAATGCTCGTCTAACATTTTTCAAGCGGACCGTGTCGGGATTCGAACCCGAGATTTTGGGCGTAGTAGTCACACACAAAGACAACGGCCGCGGAGATGGCGCCTGCAATGCTAAAGCTGCGGTGAAGTTGGTCATATACAGAGACGCTGCACTCAACCAAAAAAAAACAAACGGTTGAGCAGCAAGTGAACGTAAGGGGGCGAACGTCGACAGCACAACATAGTGCCCCGGAGATTATGATCCGTGCTGCATCGTCGATGGGAAGTCTGGACAGCATTTATATCGATGGTGGAATTAATGGTAGGGTTGTCCGATTACTCGTGGATACAGGAGCGACAAGGACTATTGTGAGACCAAATTTGATTGGTCGTGGAAAAATGCTACCTGCATCGGTATGTCTTCGAACGGCAAGTGGAGAGAAAATTTCTGCTCACGGAGAGACTGCCGTTACGTTGGCAATTGGAAACAAACTAATTAATCATCGGGTGTTGGTAGCTGAAATTACAGAAGAAGTGATCTTGAGCATGGATCTCAAGAGAGAATATGGGTTTCATGTGAACATGAAAGAAAATGGGCTTCGAATAGATGATGATGAGATTCCATTTCAAGGGACGAGTAACCAGACAATGCAAGTTCGAATGATTTGTGATATGAAAATACCCGATAAGGCGGAAATGATAGTAATAGGACGCCCGGATGGTACTCTTCGGGAAGGACAAGTATGCATGATGGAAGCAACTGAATCGGGAATGGGTCAGAAGAGATTACTGATTGTAAGACCGCTGGTAAAGTTTCGAAATATGATACCAGTAAAGGTGCTAAACGTTAATCCGCATACGGTGACTCAGAAGAAAGACATAATTGTGGGAAGTTGCATTTCAGTATGCCATATTAATCGTTGTGTGGACGACACAAAAGATAAACCAGCCAACGGTTGCTCACAGAAATTGCTGGATATGTTGATACCTTCGTGTCAAGGATTAAACGGCGACCAACTGGGCAAGGTAAAAAAATTCGTTGGACGATATCGAGGTGTATTTGCACTGGATGATAGTGAGAAAGGAAGGACAAATGTTGTGCAACACAAGATCAATACTGGAGATACGCAACCGATAAAACAACATCCCAGGCGGCTTCCTCTAGCAAAACCTAAGGAAGCCGGGCAAATTATCACCCACATGGAAGAACAGGGAGTGATTGAACCCTTGAATAGTCCATGGGCATCCCCGGTAGTCAAGAAAAAGGATGGGACGACAAGGTTATGTGTAGACTACCGGCGGTTAAACAATATGACAAAGAAAGACATTATAATTTGAATAACGGCCGCTATACTTGCGGCCACGTCCCCAATGCTCCACCCGGAGGTACTACATTGGGTTTAAACGCGAAAATAATCGTGCTTCTAATTCATTCTAACTTCATAGTTAATGCACCCTAAATAAAAAACTAAATAAAAATCTAACAAACCTAAAAATCTAACAAACCTAACAAACTCTAACAATCTAACAAACCTAAAAATCTGACAAACTGAAACAAAAACTAAAAACAAAAACTAAAAACAGGGTTGTAAATAATGGTATCCCTAGCGCTGACTTTAGAGTGTACCCGATCAACAACGCACAAGCAAAAATGAGAGGGGGAGGGATCCGTAATACCGGATAGCAGACGCCGGCTCTGCTTACCAGTGCGATCCGAAGGGTCGTCTTAAAACTATCCAAATCTAGCTAACTAATTTAAATCCATCCCTAGCTTTCCCTATCATTCCCTAACTGATTTATATTATGATTACAATCTTCACTATTCTACTCTTCCTTCCCAAATATATACTGCAACCAATATGGCGACAGAACGTCAAACAAAACAAATGTGCCACAAAATACTACAATACATGCTAATAAATATAAAGTGTAAATATAAAATATAAATAAATATAATTATATAAATATATAATTAAATGTCTAATAAGCGTTAAGCATATAGCAGTGCACAAAATAGCAAAAGCATCACCCTATTTATCAGGTGCACTCACACAAGCATTATGTCGGCTAGCGCCATTACGCACAAAAAGTGCTTGTTAAATTATTTCAAAAACTACTAATTAATGTAAATCAATGCTTGTGTGAGTACAGCCGCCACAATTTAAGTCTTACCTCGATAATGAAATTCTCCAGCATCCGAAGATCTGGTCGTCTGCCTACATCTAACTGTAACTTACTTCTAAGGGGAAGATGGGGTGCACTGCTAAAGTCCTGGTAGGTATGCACTAAATGTTCTTGGGGGGGGGGGGGGAATCACAATCACTATCACTATCACTTCACTTTCAAGTCCTGGAGGGGATGCGCAGTTTCACTCTATTTTATTATCTTTGTTTATTTTATTGATTTAATTTAATGAGGGTTTCTGATTTATTTGTTATTATTTATTTGTTATTATTCCCGATTTTCCGCACATAATTATGTAGATAGGCAGTGACTGTATTAATGGTGTGGGGGTTTCTCGTGTATATAGGACATTTGGGTATAATTATCATGTTTTTTTTTTTATTTTTTTAATCAGGTTTTGGTTATATCTATGCTCGTATCCTTACTCACGCCAAGTCAATCTAAAATTTTCCAATCCTCCCACCAACCCCACCGAATTTTACACGCGGTTGTCATTGTCTAATCTCGCGACCCTTCCCGCGAATTCTTTTAAGGCTGTCCAGACTTCCCCGACTTCCCCGACTTCCTCTAGGCTCTTTGGCCATGCCAGACCCAGGATAGCTAGTTTGCTATCAGCCAACCCTCGACTTCCCGCCTCAAGCGGGCAGTCGAAGTCGTGCTCTGCGCTGTCCGCGCTCTCACCGCATTCGCAGCGGTCGCTGTTGGTTAGACCGAACTTTTGTAAATACGCCTTTAGGGCGCCGTGCCCTGTTATCAACTGCACCATTTTGTGATCGAGCTTAACCTCGATCCTACCTCTAGCTTCTATGCTCGGTATGAATTTGTGGGTCAACCTGCCCGTGGCAGCGTTGTTCCACTTCTCTTCCAATTGTCGAATTGATTTTTCGCGCAGCTTTCTTTTGATTAAAGACCTCGGTATCGATGAATGTGATATCCGAAAGTCGCCCGTCGCGGCCTCTTTAGCTAATTTGTCAGCCCTATCATTCCCTACGTTACCATCGTGCGACCTAACCCAACAGAACTTTAAACGTCGAAACTCGAGCGCCGTATGCGCTATCCTCCAGACGTCCGCCTGGAGGTCTGTCGAGGTGTTCATGTTTGTTAAAGCTGTCAGCGCTGATTTACTGTCGCTGATTATATAATATTCATCTCTGCCCACGTGGTTTATTACGTATTCGATTGCCTCTCGTATGGCTACCAATGCGCACTGGAAAATAGTGCTCCAGTTTGCGAGTTTGGTTTGAAACCGAAACACCTCCCTTTCCTGCTTATACACGACAAACGCCGCACCTGCTTGCCCGTCATCCATGCGTGAGCCGTCCGTATAAATTCTGATACCCGTCGCGTCCCCATCGCCTTCTACAAACTCGATTTCTCTAATATCGGCCGGGTGTCCCAACTCCGATACAACTATCTTTCGTTCTACCTTCCTATTACCAAGATGAATATCTTCGATAATTTTGCGCCCTTTCCCTATATTTATCAATCTCCTATCTCTAATCTCCCTAACGACATATTCGATAGGAACAGTCCTACTGATCACCAGGACCGCCTCCGTGGAGGTGGTCCTGTACGCCCTGGCCGCTTTCACATCGGTTATGCGTTGTACGCTAGTCAATTGACGCATGTCTCGGACTTTACAACCTTCCGCCCATACAGAAGCTGCGTACAGCATAGCCGGCTCAATTGCTCCGGCATAAATCGTCCTCAGCGATTCGCCCCTGAACCCCCGGTTGATTTTCGCCGCCGCCATCATTTTGTTTGATATTTCGCTGCCTTTGCTTTTAATGTACTGCACGTGAGCTTTCCAATTTAACTTATTGTCAATCTTTACCCCGAGATATGTAATTGCTTCCTTAAACGGTATTTTCTCCCCTCCCAGCTCTAGCCTAGGGGGTCGCTGTCCCGGTTTCTTTCCGAAATAAAGCGCCTCTGACTTCGCGGGGTTAAATTTTAATTTTACCGCCTGCGACCATTCGTGTAGTTTATTAAGCGCCTCGTTCGGTTTTGTGCGCATATCCATTAACAATCGCGATCTGACAATTAAAAGCGTATCATCCGCAAACCCAACGATTGAGCATCCTGTGGGCAACTTGACCCTAAAGATGCTCTCATACAATAACTTCCAAAATGTGGGACCAGAGCATGACCCCTGCGGGCATCCCCTTTCCACCTCGCGCGACAAAACTTCTCCCGGAATTTCAACCTGTGCCAATCGCCCCGAGAAATAACTTTTGACCAACGACATCAAGATTCGTGGGCAACCCCTATTTTCCAACTCGCAAACGATCAATGGCCATCAGGCAGCATCAAATGCTCCTGAAATGTCCAAAGCAACAACGACACAATACTGCTTTGCATCTCTCGCCTGCTTAATTTCCCCGACAACGAACTCTAATGCGTCGAGAGTCGACTTTCCCTCCATAAAACCGAACTGTCGGTTATTAAAACCGCCGCTGTCGCGCACTCGGGTAGTTATAACGCGATCCAAAGCTTTTCCCAGCACCGGTAGCAAGCTAATTGGACGATAGCTGCCCAGGTCTGACGCATCCGCCTTTTTAGGTTTAGGTATGAATTTCACGTTCTGGACTTTCCAGCACCGCGGAAAGACGCCCCTTTCTAGACAAAGATTAAACAACCCGACAAAGACACACGGGACTAACCGGCACGCCTTTAGAGCTGCGTCTGAAGTGATTCCGTCATGCCCCGGTGCCTTCTTAGGATTCATCCTCCTAAGAGCCCTGACGACCTCATGAACTAGGATTGCCTTATCGGCACCTGTTCCTTGCGCCTCTGTAGCTTCCCGACGTACTAAATCGTGCGACCCCTCATCCTCCTCGGAATTATCCGAAGGGAAGAATTTCTCTAATAAATATTCCGCCGTGGTTTTAAAACCTTCCGTATATTCGCCATTTGTCTTTCTTATGTTACCGAGCGCGATTTTCTGTTGTTTACCCATTATTACGCGGTATTCGGTTCCCCAAGGTTCTTTCTGTGAGTTTCGGGTGCAGAATTCTTTGAATTTATTTGTTCGCGTTTCTTCTATTAATATCTTATATTCGCGGTAACTTTGATTGTATTCTATTCTCCGTTGTTCTCTTATTTCTCCGGAGGCGCCTTAGGTTACGCGTTTCTGCCCGCTTGGTGGTTAGTTCCCGGGTCCACCAGGGTACGCTCTCTTTAAATGTTTTCTTTCGCGGCATGGAGTACGACGACGCGTCTACCACCGAGTCGTTTAAATTTTCCGCAAGTGTTTCTATTTCGTCTGCCTCTCGGCAGTTAAATAGCATATTTTCGAGCGCAGGGATACTTTTGCCAAATTTTTGTTTAAACAGCTGCTCGTTTGCGCTTGTTTTGGTCTCAACGTCCCATGTTATTAATTTATGGTCAGAGAGCGTTTCCTCGCCCGACCTCAATTTCCAATCACAAATGATTTCTATCATCTCGTGCGAGGCTGCAGTAATATCAATAAAACTGCTGCCTTTGTGCCCCTCAAACGTAGGTGAATCATTAGTGTTTATCACACTAAGATCCCATTCCGTTAAAAGATCAGCAACCTGTGAACCCCTATCGTCTTCTATAGGGCTACCCCATAGTGGCGACTTGGCATTAAAATCTCCCCGATAATTAGATTTTTATTCCTACCAATTTTACGTAGAATTCCTTCAATTTGATTTATTAAGTCCTCTGTTTGAGGATTTTCCCGCCGGGAGTCGACCGGTGGAAGATACACGCTAATCACGTAAAACGTATTTAATCCGGTTTTGATTTCAGCCGTCGTTAGAAATTCGTTTGATAAATTATTTAATATAATTCCTGCACACGCCCCATTATTTATTATTATTCCGCTGCGCGGTCGTTCGCTGTTCGCGTTTAAGACGGTAAACCCCCTCCCAAAACCTGTTATTTTATGGCTATACAGGTGCGGTTCCTGTATGAGCCCGATGTCGATTTTGTTTTCGTTCATTAATTTAACGAAATTATTTGTGGCCCCTTTGCCCTTGTCTAAATTAATTTGCGCACATTTAATTTTCGAGCTTCTCGGAATATCGTCTAATGGCCTAGGATCCATAGTCGATGTTCCTGGTGATGACTGCCTTCAAACGCTGCATCGTTGGGCACTGGCTGGACTTGGCGTCGTGACGAGTGTCGACCCTGACGCTACCAACCCTATCGTTCGACCTCGCACAAACAACACAACAAGAAACTGCCCGCCTACAGTTCTTGAACTCATGCCCCACTTTGGCGCAGTTACCGCAAAACTGCATCCGCTCCTTACACTCCGCTGACCTATGACCGAACTCGTAACAGCGATAACACTGCACCATCGAGAAGTGATCACGAGCCCAGACCTTACGCCAACCCAGACTGACCGAATCCACCAAGAAACACCTCCTAGCCTCCGGCGACACCTCGAAAACAACACTGGCCAACGGATCTCTGAGTCCCTTGCGGCCAAACCGAAACTTCTCCTTGACCTCCTCCTCGAACCTAAGCCCTCTGAAGCGGGGGTTCTGAAAAATCAACCTCTTCACGAGCTCTTCTTGCTTCATCTCCCTCTCTACCCCAGGGAGCACGATGCGCGGCCTCCTCTTCTCAATGGTCCTCGCGGTCAGACCCTGACAAGCCCCGCCCACCGTTGACTGCAACCGCTTGGCGTCCTCCCGACCAGCACACTCGACAACAACGCCACCCCTACGCGTCCGACGTGCTCCGACAACAACAAACCCATCCTTGGCCGGATCAACCTTCTTCTTCAACGTCGCCATGACGTCTTCTTTGACGCCTTGATTGGCGTCCACACGAACCGCGACCGTCGACGCTGCCTTCTTCGCCACTGCACCTGCATACGAAGCTACCCCTGGGACCAAACGACCTCTTAATCCCCCTTGCCCCACTACGACCTGCTCCGTCCTCGCCGCTGCGACTGCTACCTCCGCCACAGCCTCCTTCACCTCACCTCGCACCATCCTAAGACTCTAACCATCCCCAAAAGCTCATTCGCAACGTCTCGGAACTCGTCCGCGGCGCTGCGAATCACCTTCCTGTCGTCCACGGTTATGGTTGCCGAAGTGGCAGGGACCCACTTGTGTATAAGGCCGTGCGCTTTCCTCGCCCGGAACATCAAGAGATCCAGTTCGTCTAGATCGCTAGCCGCAACGCTTCCGTTGCTGCTAGTCGACCCGCAACGCTGGCCTTTCGAAGTTGCGAGCGACTCAGGCCCGGCTCCACACACAAGGGGCGCCGGCCCTTCCGACTCCACCACCACAGACGCAGGCTCCCTCTGCGACACGACTACCTCCCCGTCGAGCTGCAACTCCGACTTCTCTTCCCTAACCACGACCTCCTTCTCTCCGACCTTATCGACCGCCCCAGCCTCCGACTGCTCAGCCCTGACTGACTCCGACCTACCACCACTCTTCTTCTTCGGCAACGGCTCCTCATCTTGATGTACAACCATGCTGAAAAATCTGATAACAAAAACAACAAGGACAAACAAAAACCAGATCAAAATGCCCTGACGACACTTAATAAACTCGAAGCTAATATGTGCAGCTAAACGGCCAAACAACAAGTACAGAACAAGAACGCTGCCTAGATTTCAAATGACCCTTAAACTTATCTGTTTTATTTATTTATTCAAATTTTATAAACCGCCAAATAAAATTTCAAATTTATGAGAAATAAAATAAACACTAACGTCAAAATAAAAAGGAGGACGAAATAAGATAGCAAGCCCAATAAATATACGCAATTAAAAATTTACTATAACAAAACTGTATTTATTTATTTAAAATTCAAACTAACTAATTACCTCAAAAACAAATTTATAAAATACCGGACTTTAAATTTAGAAATAAACTAATTAAAACAGGCGTTATTGGAATGCGGTACCGGAAGCACTTACCGCTTGTTTACTCGACCTTGAAATGTTACACCACTAATTATACGCAAAGATCGACTTTTAGGAAGCTTAAAGTACACGTGTACTTAAAAAATGGAAAATTTATATTCAAATTATTTTAAAATTTACGGTTTTTAGTTATTTGTTTGATTCAAAAGGGTCTAGATTTTGGTTTTTAAATTGTTATTTTATTACACGCACGTTATATAATTTTTCCGAAATTATTTGCTTGTTTTACGCGGTTTTTTAACCCGATTTACTAGATTTCCCAATAAATTTATTAAAAACGCCTTTTTAAATTATTTTAAAATTATTTGAAGTGTTTGGTTATTGGTTTTGATTTATTAGTCCGAAATTTGATTTAGTTTATTTTAAAACGCGAATTTTAGTTTAAATTTAAGTTAAAACGCGGTTTATTTAGTATTTAACGAATTAAATTATTATTTTGGTTTTATTTAATGCCCTGTATATTAAAATTAACGGCACACAATAATTAAAAAATAAAATACAATAAAAAGCAAAGCTTAAACTATAATAAAACAATAATAAATATCAAAAAACTTACTTGTTTACTGCAGAAGCGGGAGCACTGAAAAACACGTCCGCTCGCTTCAAGCGGTAACTAGAAAGTGACAAAGAAAAACAACTATCCTTTTCCCACAATTGATGACACCTTGGATAATCTGGATCTAAACCGTTTTCAACCTTGGATACTGGCAGGTAGGCTTGGAGCCAAACGATAAAGAAAAAACCGCGTTTACAATTGGAATTGAATTATGGCAGTTCAACGTTATGCCCTTTGGATTATGCACTGCCTCTGCTACTTTTGAACGTTTGATGGAGTCGATACTGCGTGGACTGTCCTGGAAGACATGTCTGGTGTACCTAGATGACGTGATAGTGTTAGGCGGGTCTTTTGAAGAACACCTTAAGAACCTAGAGAAGATATTCCAAAGATTACGCGGGGCAAACCTTACCTTGAGTACTAAGAAATGTCACCTATTTGGAAAAGAGGTGAAATACCTAGGACATGTCGTTTCGGAGACCGGAATAAGAGCCGATCCTGAAAAGATAAAAACGGTACAAGAGTGGCCTACACCAGCAAATATACACCAACTACGCTGTTTTCTAGGATTGTGCACATATTACCGACGTTTTATATACGGGTTTGCGAACATTGCCAAACCGTTAACGAAATTAACCGAAGATGGACAAGAATATAATTGGAATGACGACTACCACAGTGCATTTGAACAACTGAAACGGCTACTAGTTACAGCCCCAATTCTGAGTTATCCACGGATGGAGCGGAAATTTGTGTTGGATACCGATGCCAGTAACACAGCTATAGGAAACGTTCTTCTCAAGTGCAAGACGGACAAAAAAAAGTTATTGGGTATTTCAGCAAGGTCTAGTTGCGGCCAGAAAGGAACTATTGTGTGACAAGAAGGGAGCTGTTGGCAGTCGTCAAATCCGTAGAGCACTTTTATAAGTACTTATACGGCCGTAAATTCCTGTTAAGAACAGACCATGCTGCACTAAAATGGTTACTGCAGTTTCGAAATCCTGAGAAGCAAGTTGCAAGGTAGATAGAACGGCTGCAGAAATATGACATTGACACAGAACATCGTGTAGGAACTAGCCATCGGAATGCAGATGCTCTGTCAAGGAGACCTTGTCCGGTAAACTGCAATCATTGCTCTAAGATGGAAAAGAAAATAGGTATCATCCATAGAATGACGGTGACCGATGATACTTGGTAACCTGAAAGAATACGAGAAGACCAGGGGAATGACGCCGAATTGGGACGTATTCTGGAGTGAAAAAGTAGAAGACATCGACCAGCTTGGGAAGAAATTAGTATATCAAGTAGGAGCCTGCAGACATACTGGGCACAGTAGGACTCCTTGGTGATTGAAAATAGAATCTTGAAACGACGCCTGAAATGTGAAGACGACACTGAGAGACGACTTCGAGTGATAGTGACGAGAAGCAGAGTGCCGGAAGTGTTGCGACACTTGCACGATGGTATTTCCGGAAAGCACTTTGGCGTGAAAAGATTTTTCAAAAGAGTGAGAGAAAGATTCTATTGGGTGAACTGCAAAGAAGATGTGAAGGAGTGGTGTCGGAAGTGTGAGTTGTGTGCCTCTGGAAATTACACGGTTACAAAACGGAAAGCCCCAATAAGACAGTATACCGTGGGCAATCCTTTCGAGAGGGTCGCCATTGATATAGCTGGTCCGTTTCCTTAATCAGACAAAGGAAATAAATACATCGTGGTTGCAATGGATTATTTTACCAAATGGCCGGAGGCGTATGCTATACCTAACCAAGAGGCCGAGACGGTTGCAGATGTACTAATGAGGGAGTTGTTTTGTCGCTTTGGAGTTCCGTTAGAATTACACTCCGATTAAAGTCGGAACTTCGAATCAGCGTTGTTTCGAACGTCTGCAAGCATCTTGGAATCGGGAAGACTAGAATCACGGCACTTTATCCTCAATCGGATGGAATGGTTGAAAGAATGAACAGGACGTTAGGAAAGTACCTAGCTAAAGTTGTCTCTGAACATCAACGAGACTGAGACCAATATTTACATTTGTTCCTACTGGCGTTCCGATCTTCGGTACATGACAGCACAGGATAATCTCCCGCTTGCGTGATGTTAGGACGTGAATTGCGGCTACCATGTGATCTTCAGTTTGGATTTAAACCTGAAGAAAAGATCTCAGGTGAAGATTACGTTAGTAGCATTCACGAAAACGTCCGCAAGAATATCCAGGCAGCAAGCTATCGAATGAAATCACAATATGACACGAGAGCACAAGAAGGTGGTTACCAACCTGGAGATTTAGTGTAATTGTATAATCCACAAAGAAAGCGTGGATTGTCGTAAAATTACAAAGACAATGGGAAGGCCCGTACGAAATGTTAAAAAGAATTAATGATGTAGTGTGCCGGATTAAAGATCTCCCGTGACCAACCGAAAGTGGTACACTTTGACTGTTTAACATCCTATGCTGGCAACAACCAGAAATACTCGAATAATGAGAATGGTTTTCGACGAGTTATTAGTCATGAGCAAAATATAGATTTTGAGAGTTTTATGGCGGCGTATGGTGGTTCCGCTAAGGCGAGATTTGGCGTTGTTGTTGAAAAACAGCAAGATCTGTTTAGAGCACCAGAAGAGTATTCCCTTGCACATTGCGTAGCTCAAGATCTGGAAATGTCAAGAGGAATAGCTGTTGTTTTCAAGAAAAAGTTTGAATGTGTGGATGAATTAGTACAACAGTAGCCAACTGTAGGAAAAGCTTTGGTTCTTCAGGATAAAAATCGTTATGTTTACTATCTGGCCACTAAAAATTCTTCATGGCGGAGACCTAGTTATGGACATCTATAGGAGGCTTTGCTGAATCTTAAGGCTCAGATGATGGAAATGGAATAACGAGGCTAGCGGTGCCCAAGCTAGGCTGTGGACTGCATCGCTTAGATTGGAGAATAGTCCGAAATGTGCTAGAAGTAATTTTCAAGGGAACCAACGTCCAGGTCCTTGTTTGTTGTTATCAACCGGTTGCCTACCAAGACCAAGAAAAGAGTGTTGACTGTTATTTCCAACGACGTGGGGGATGCACCAGAGAAGATAGCTGCCGATACCGTCATCAGTCATCGAATTGACGTCAAAATGTATTTACAGTTACGAGACCTAACGGTTTTAAAGAGGGACCAGTGTTACGAGCTAATATTAGGCAATCCGTCAAACACACAAGCGCTGTAAGCAATGTATATACTACAGAAGCCTAGAACTTTCTAGCATATACCGGAGTATGAATCATCCTTTTAATTCGGGGTATATATAAGACCGCTGATGAAGTATTGAGTTAGTCTATATCTATATGTCGGATATAAATTATATCATGTAAAGTTAATTAATTAAGCTTTTGGAAGTCCAAGAGTAAATATAAATTTGTGTTATGTGAACGTGTATATTCTACCACCAGCTTGTAGAATACATAAATAGACAAAAGTGTAATAAATAAATTATAGTAGTGTTTAGTGTTGTTAGTAGACCTATGGTTAACAATTTAGCTTAAGAAGATATTAGTGCTTGTAAAGAACATTAATGTTATAGTGCTTCATTGTTAATTGGACTTTAAACATCTATAAATAAGCCATATACTGTTAATTAGAATTGTGAACAGTGAGTAATAAAGACTTTTGTTATTATTTGCTTTAAATTGGTGAAACGCGTTAATAGTAGCCCGTTACAATATTATTTCACAGTATTATCAAAATGTGTGCAATTTAAATTAATGTGAACTCTAATCTTTAGATTATTAACAATGGGAAAAGCAGATTGCTGCATTCTTGATTATCAACCAACCCTTGCCCAAAAAAACGGCCAGAAATGTTCCTCAGGTGGCTGAGCATTATTAATAATTTATGCTTAATTGATGTAAATAAAGCGAAAATATGCGAGGATAAAAGAATATGTTCAAAGCATTTTGTTCCACACAATTTTAGACAAAATAAAATTTTAAGAAACGCAGCTTATCCTACTCTTTTTTGTTATGAAGTGACTACTTGTTTATAAAATTACAATAATACCAATTTTTTTAGTAATTGTATATAGTATAAATTTAAGTAGAAAATGTACCAAATATGTATATTTGATAAATAAAAATGTATAATTCGTTTTGTTTCTGAATACAAAAACAAATTATTTTTAGTATTTTTTTTACATATGGAAGATACAATCATAATAAGTTAGTGCTTCAAGCCTATTTTAAATCAATTTCTTTAGGTCATTTTGAAATACTATGCACATACGTTCAAGTTCCAAAAGTTACTCATTTAAATATTACCATACTAAATGAAATACAGGCACAAAATCGATCAAGTTTCAATGCTTACTACTTCTTTATTATATTTTGAACTATAAATCAGCTTAAATTTCAGAATATGCTTAAACAAGTAAACTTCAGCATTGGAACTTGATTTTGTCTCTGTATTTCAGTTGCTAAGGTAATACGTAAAACTAAAATTTTGAAATTGCCGCCAGAGTCACTATATTGCTTATTTTCTCCCTATGCGCTAGATGGTGCCTCTGCACGGTAATTTTTTTTATTATGTCATTTTTGTTGTACATGTTTGTTGTGACCTTGAAAGTGTTTGTATTTAACGATTACCAATCTGACCCAATCATATTCGCTCTAGACAATCACGTGGGTACAACGAATACGTGAACACGCATCCATGGGGATGCAGCTTTAAGCTACAACCTGTGCGAATGAGACATCGAATATAAGATTGTTTCTTCTGCTTCTTTAAACAAAAATTTAATAAAGATGTCTCTAAAACTGAATTTGATAGTAGCAGCCTCTGAAAACATGGGAATTGGTTTAAATAACGATTTGCCTTGGCGATTAAAGTAAGTATGTAGAACGTAACCAGTATTATTTGCGGGCTTTTTAAAAAGCTTGAAGTCCTGGTAGTCAATACTTAGTTTGATAATTGTAAATTTATTAATATGCACGATGTATTATAAACTTCTATGATCTACACAACCTCATATTTTACTGCTTTTGTTTTAATTACTAGTTCCATTACTTTAGAAATACCAATTGGGCTATGTTGGTAATAACAGACAATTTTCCTATTTAATAATTTTAATAGCCTTAGATTTTAGCAAGATATTTATTTATTTATGTAATGCGGGGGGCTTTGAAATTTGAATTAATATAATACAGCTAACTTGTAAATGATATTACGATAGTCTTTTATTTTCAAATTAGATTTAGTCGAATGCCTGAAATATTGACAACAGATTTCTGAAGAAAACCAACATAAATCTTTGTTATAAAGTTGATTATATCTCTTATTGTTTTAAATCACCTCATTTTACTTCGTTTCATAGAACTTACACTGATTTCATGTCTCATCGGCATTTAACTTGAACAGCCTAGTACTAAAAAACTTATTGAATGACTTTTACTGTCGTATTTGCAAGGATATCATGAAATCAAAACGTTTGTGTGTGACTTTAAAACGAATTCAATACAGGCTACTGGTGGTCAAATTCTATAAATTACAAACACCTATCGTATTATACATATGGATTTGCAATTTGACTTTTAACTAATAATTTAGATGTAAAATAATTTTTAATGGGATCATAACACAATACTAAATTTTAAATTACTATCGGTGAACATTTATTCAGATATGGAAAATACGGAAATCGATATAATCTACCTAATGGGTACAAAATATTTACATTTTATAAAAATATTGTCGGTTCCTAAAGTAGCTCTTGCAAAGAAAAAGAATTAGAAAATCGATTCAGATTATAATGATGTCGAAAGTATGTTTCATTGGAATAAAATCTATGTCTTGCAGATAAATATTGACCTTTGTCCATATGTTTCATAATACGAAGTAATATTTGATATTTCGTTAACTCGGATCAAGCTCTACAATCTTAATTAGATAAACACGGGGTGACAACTATGGTTTGTAGTGTACACTGTATTTAACTTTTTAAAACTGAACTATTTAATTGTTGTTCAGTTAGCAGCCAATTTTAAGCAGCTCTTTAAATAAACATACAAATCGACTTTCGCAATTTACATTCCACCTTGACACAACTATTGTTAAGACTTCCCTTAATACATATGTAAAAACAAGATCTATTTGTTACCTATAGTGACTGCAAAAACTACCCTTAATGAATAAGAATATAAAAAATCTGAAAAGGCAGAAGGGCATTTAGGAGTTGGGTGATAGCTGGTGCTAGGTTTGAGCTACCCATGCCAGATTGTGGAGTTAATTTGCAAGGTGAGTGGGCTGTGATCAAATCCTCCCAAGGCCAAATAGGCAACGTTGCTTTTCAACATTTCTGGCATTTCAGTTTTTTATATTGTTATCCCTTAAGGGTCGTTTGTGAAGTCCCTACAGATCGCATATGAATTTTAATTTCACAGATGCATTAGAGACGGTATCAAAAATAGTGGTGTTAAGGTGGAATATGTATCTAGACTACTTTCTGCCATTTTTATTTTATATATTTTTATGCTGTGTGGGTGGTTTTGGAGCCCCTACGGGTTACAAGGGAATTTTATTTTTACAGATGGAATAAGGGTGATCTCAGCAATAGTCGTACCAAGACACAAGGTGCAACTTGATTACCTTCTGCCATTTCTAATTTTTATATTTTTATCCTCTAAGGGTGTTTTTTTGAAGTTCCTACGGGTGGGTCGCAAGTGAATTTTGTTTTTAGAGATGCATTAAGGGCGATCTTAGCAACAGTTGTGCCAAGGCAAAAGGTGTAGCTCGGGTGCCTTCAGCCATTTTTGACGTTTTATATTTTTATTTTTTAAGTGTGGTTTTTTGAAGTCCTTACGGGTTGATAGTAAATTTTGTTTTTAGAAATGCATTAAAGACGGTCTCGGCAATAGTTGTGCCAAGATGGAAGGTGCAACTCGATCGCCTTCTGATTTTTTACGTTATTTACCTTTAGGGCAGTTTTTGAAATCGCTACGTGTCACAAATGAATTTTGATTTCACAGATGCATTACGGACTATCACAGCAATAGTTGTGCCTAGGTGGAAGGTGTATCTTGATTGTCTTCTGCCATTTCTGATTTTTTATATTTTTATGCTTTATGGGCGATTTTTGAAACCTCATCTTTTAATATTAAAAGAGAAAAGTCAAGAAGTGAATCTGCATGTATTTCAATTTAAAAAATTGTATAATTCCTGCCATCCCGCAGTATTTAAATAGTTCCCGGGTTCGAATCCCGACACGGTCCACTTGAAAAATGTTAGACGAGCATTTTTCACAAAAATACACCCTCGTTCGGATGAGAGGTAAAATGGAGGTCCCGTGTGTGAGTGTTGTCACGCACGTTAAAGATCCCTACCTTGCTTGGAACAGCAAGGGTTCGGCAAAATTCCAAATTTTCCAGATAAAAAAAAAACTTGCTTCCTGGCCAATGTAGTACCTTCGGGTGGAGCATTGGAAAATTACATGTAAGTATTTAAATAGTTCTAAATTTCCCGCACCAGCTGAAACGAGGACGCACAACTCACTAGATGGTGTTTTCGTGCCAACAAAACTTAACCAGAATTGGCTCATCTATTATATTTATCTAACCTATGGTAAGATTGTTGATAAGTAAGCATATAACATTAGTGCATTAATTTCAAGTAATAAAACAATCTTCACTATTTATTACATACATGTTTTTGAACCCGTCTGGAACAAATTTTCTCTACAATGTTGAAATCCATTTTGTCCTTTATTTTTAGATGGCATTTAGTTAATAATTGTTTGTCTTTAGAAACACATTCTATCAAGTTATCTAAATGTATAAGAGATGCAATAAATTTCCTAATTACCAATTCTAAATTTCTCTTTAATAAACGATTACCCAATTTGGTGTCTATATATGTAGGGTATCTTGGACTGCTAATGGTTTACTAATATCCAAATTAATTTGAACTATGCCAAAACATGGTCTAGTTCTTTTGACATTCAATTATTATCGGTGGGAGAATAAGGAATATTCATCACTATTATTCGCATTGCTTTAAGAAATCAACCACGCCATCTGAGGAAAAATATCAATTTTCTATATCATTTTTGGTTACCCATTGTTGCATCGAATTCCATCGTTTTAGCACATCTTGATTGGTAAATGTATTGTCTGTACCAAACACAGATAAAGCAATTGAAGGATCATTTACAATCGTAGGCTGAGCAACTATTATATAAGTGTATTTGTATGCTGTATTATTTTTAAGTATATTACAATTTCTTCGCATTAATGGTCAGAATTGTTTAGGGAGTCCTCTTTCCTCATCTATGGCAATGTAAGTCTAACAATGTTGTTGGTAAAAGTACCGTACTGGATTTTTCCTGAAATACAAATTTTGAGCAACATGTATCTGTATCTAGTTATCTTTTAAATACCTGTAATTGCAGTGGTATTTTCACTGACCATATTTTTTGAAGATAACTTCTTTTCACAAGAAAAGTTTTTAATTCTCTAAATCTTAGTGTTCCTTCTATCATACCGAAATTTTCCTAAATGTTTCTTTATTGTAGTACTTAATGACTGGGAGCCTTTTAAATTAGCATAAATTGTTTCATATAATAATTGTTCAACAATTAGAAACAAGTAAACTCCAAACATTATTAATGCTCCTTCATATTTTAACCCACCCTTTCTTATTTTTTGATTATTTTTAGCAGCTTGCATAAGTATTTCCAAAAACTTGGCATACTTCATATTTATTTTAAAATTCGTGTCCTGTTGAATTTCTTTCAGTTCTTTAATTAAATCACTATTTTGTGTATTAGTATTTCTGATTCATTACTAATTATTTCAAAATAATCTGTGATCAATGAGTTTGCAGCTTGATTTTTCATTTTGTCTGTTATGTTTTTCCCTTCGAGAAAATTTGATTTGTTTCCATTTCTATACTTGGGACAACCAAAATTCGTTTTGTGAAGTTTGTACAATTTGTCCCTGTATTTGTACATCTACATTCTCAAAATTTAATTCTAGTTTCTGAAGTTGTTAAGTATTGGAAGTCGAAGTTAAAGTAGATACAATAGAAATTGTATCTGATGTTTCATTTTGTATATTTAACATTAGATCTGAAGTTTTGCTTACTGATGAATGTGGTATAATATTTACAATTTCTACACAAGATGAAGTAGGGGTTACTGCCTATTTTGTGTCTATAAAAAATTGTTGACGGAATAAATATTGACTCCTTTACGTTCTAATTTTTCCATAAAATAGTTTCTATAATGTTTAATAAAATTTGATAAACTCCAGTAGGGTTTAGACGTATGTATATTACTTGTCATCATCATTTCGTATTTGACCTTACTTAAGGTCGGTTTGACGCACTCTAACTTCTTTTCTATTTTGTGCTAATCTAAAAAGTCACTTGTCACTTTTATGTATGTGTTACAAAAGAGGTATATAACATACCCTCGTACACAATTTGTCGTTAAGGGTTAATTGGTTGATTGAATAATTAAAGTAACCCGTGGGTTCTTTAATATTCTCTGATGGAACCAGTGAACTTTAAGGAAGGATTTCCTTAAAATAATGGAATGCAACTATCTTCCAACTATGCTAGGGGTCTATTCCTCGGGTAGAGCTTATGAGGATTGGTCGGGGTTCTTTTTACAAAACATTATTTACTTACTATGGCGTAATTCATACCAAAATAAGGGTTTAGGGAGGGCGCCACCAAGTCATTAAATTTTAAACACATAGTTTTCCTAAGGGGGACTTGGGAGTTCTTAGAGAGGAATATCGTATTAACTGCTTACGCAGGAGTTTTAAAGAAAATTGAATTAAATTAACAAAGTGAGGACACAAGAGGACTATTCTTGCTACTTCATAATAAGAAAAACTGTAAAGATTATTTATGCACGCACTTTTATAGACACAAATATTAGGCATCAAATTCTGAAAGAGCTATCAGAGCGTCTTCGTCAAATAGAGGCAACAGATATCATTATCTCGAAGGTATTTATGCCTTTTGTTTCTTGATCTAATTACCCTATTTTTGAACTCACTTGTTCAAAATAAAACAATTAATTAAATGAATTAAATTAAATTAAATTAATTAAATGTTGCTTCATGATAAAAAGTTGTATGTACAAAATTTACTTATCAAAAATGTTACTATAATTTCTTCTACACAGATGTAGAATGATAAATTCGAATAAAATATCAAATACATTAAGCATTTCTTTTTACTACAAAATTAACTCAAATCAATACCCAAAATATCAGATCTGTTATTAGGCTTACAAGTTTATATGAAAATATCAAAAATCTAATAATTCAACGTTCAAAAGCTTTAACTGTAATTATGAAACTTTAATCAGAACTCAATTGAGGTGCTTAAGTTCGTTAATAATAATAACGGTTATTACGCTGGATTTAATATTGACAAAAAAAACATCAAAAATCCTTTATAGTTTGTTAAGCAAAATACTATTTATAGGTCATCACAATGTTATTTCGGATGTTGCCTTGAAAATCAATGTTGGTCAAATGCGGACGTCATGTAAAAATAATAAAGAGCACTTACCTCGTTTCAACAGGTTCTTGTTTGTGTGACAGCGTACATTGTATTAAACTAGATGTGTATACATACTGTTCCTGGACAAACAAATGACGTCGCCGTTCACATGTTATACTGAAACCAACCAACTGTGAGCTTCTTGGACCCAATTATACAAGCTTAGGGCATATTTCCTCTACGCAATAACGGAACAAACCAAAATCCATTCAGACAGTAATCAAAAAATGCAAAGCTTCGATCGATACTGCACTTAGTTCATTATCCAAACAATTATCTGCATTATTACTTGTAAATTCATTATAGCAATTAGAAGATTTTCGTAAATGTTAATTATGGAACGTTTAGATTGAAACAAAAGAATTGCTATTAAATTTGAAGAACATTCCGGTTAAATCTCAAATATTACGGTAAAGTTGAAGGACGTTTATATTAGACCAAAAATTATTATCGCCACATTGAAATACGTTCTTGTTAAATGTAGAATATTACAATCAAATTGATAAATGCTCACATTAAATGGTAAACTAGATGAGCGTAAATGAAAAGAAAAGATCTATATGATCATACAAGACAAAATTAGGCAGGATAAAATAAGATAAAACTAAACAAGAAAAATGAAGATAAGAGCGCTACATTACATGTGATTTTCCAATGCTCCGCCCGAAGGTACTACATTGGCCAGGAAGCGAGTTTTTTTTTACCTGGAAAATTTGGAATTTTGCCGAACCCTTGCTGTTCCAAGCAAGTTATGGATCTTTAAGGTGCGTAACAACACTCACACACGGGACCTCCATTTTACCTCTCTTCCGAACGAGGGTGTATTTTTCTGAAAAATGCTTGCCTAACATTTTTCAAGCAGACCGTGTCGGGATTTGAACCCGGGACCTTGGGCGTAGTAGTCACACACATACCACTACGCCACGGAGCCACCTACACACAAGAGCGCTACAACAAAATTATTTAGTTTGTTTAAGATATTATGTGTATTTGCTTACCATTATTTAAAAACACAACTTCAAGTGCTGATTACACTTGAGCTTTCACATAGGCGTAAAGCCACACGTAAATTACTGGCTAGAACTCTAAGGTTCTCAATGATGTCTTCGTGTCATGTGCCCCAGCCAAAATTGTTTTTGCAAGCAAGTAATCATGAGTAGGAAGGGTAACGTCAAAGGAAGTAATGTTGGAAATAGAAATAGATTCAAGTAAGGGAACAGATCAGGAAAGGGTAATCAAGGACGACATGATCTTTACCTTTATGATGGGGAATAATAGTGAAATCGTATTGCTGATTTGTAATCGACCACCGAGCTAAACGACCAGTTGGACTCTGAAAGTTATTGAACCAGACTAGAGAACGGTGGTTGATGATAACTGTAAAATGACTGCCTTCAACATAATGTCGACACTTTTATATGGCCCAAATAACAGCTAAACATTCCATCCCGGTTACACTATAGTTACGTACGTCTTTCTTCAAAGAGAGCTAATATAGCTAATGACTTTTTCTTGAGTCCCATCGTGTTGAGTTAAAACTACGCCGAGTCCAAAATTTGAGGTGTCGGATTGAATAGTAAAAGGTAAGGAAAAAGTGGGACAGCTAAGGATTAGGGCAGAAACTAAGTGTTCTTAAGTTTTTCAAATTGATTCTATGTTACTAGTTAGACATCTACTTATTACAAGAAACACATCAAATAGTACAACACCATACTTACATTTGCAAAAAACGTTTAAAATATAAACATCAGCAATGAGCCATTACTGGACATACTAAATTTCTGATGTACTTATTATGAGCCCCCTAAAACTGGGCCAGTCGAGTATAGAAATTGATCTGTATATTATCATATATTTTAATAACAATATACAGCAATGTAGATTAAAACAATATAACTAGAAGCGAAATTTAAAAAAAAAAGAAAAATAACCAATGTCATTACAACTTTTCTTTCACAGGCAAATTTTTATTGAAAGTGTAGACCAACTGACGATCTTGCATCCCGAGTTGTGGTTGTGGAACTAATGCAATAATTTCAGTTATCAATATATCAAATATGTCCTTTTCCATTATGATAAATTTTTTTTGCTCCCTGCTGATCTAAGACCTTGGACGTGAATGGTTTTCCCTTGTACTGCTTGAACCACACACAGCTAAATATATTTTGTCGCATTTCTTTTTCCACCAAAAAATGGAACAAGGACAAATTTTCCTTCTTGAACATCAGATTCTTTTACAATAGGCTCTCCTGCTGCACTTTCAGTGTCTTCCATTTCTTCCCAAGGTGAATTTCCTGAATCATCCAATTCAGGGTCATCGTCTTCAGATGATGATGAAGTGACTAAAGATTTCTTTTTGATATTTTTTTTAGTATTCTTTTTTTCTTCCGACTGTTTTCTCTTAAGTTCTCTCTCAATCTTTCTTTTCTCAATTTCTGCAGCTTTAGTCTTTTTCTTCTCTTTTTTCTTTTTAAAATATTTTAACATATCTGGAGAAGTCACAACTGCATGTAGCTTTTCTTGCCTCCTTTTCTTAGGTTCGCCTTTTTCTTCTTCTTCTGGCTAGAAAAGAGCTCTTTTGAAGGGGGATTGCACATTTGATGGTCCAGCTACATTGGATGGTTCAGCTACATTTGATGATCCAGGCGTAGGGCTAATATTATTCAATTGTAGAGGAGATTCAGCATCATTTGTAGGATTGCAGGTCTGTTCTTTATTATTCTCTTCAGGTGTTGTCGGCACAAACTGTATTAAAAATAAAGTGTAAACTTATGTGACATCAGAAGGAAAAATAAATAGAAGTATACTATGTTTGATCTTAAAACTATTTTTACAGAGTTTAATTTACCTGAGTAACTGGTGCGGTATTTAGAAATTTCTTGGTCGCTAGCCATAAGTAGTACAAATCTGTTTGCTTAACAGGACCTGCCCATTCATCTTCATTTTCTTTAAATGCCTTCAATTTATCTTCGCCTATTTTTTCTTCTAAGATCTTAAAGAAGGATGCCATTTCTTTTTTCTTTGTTGGTGTTGTCGACATCAGTCGCTTTGACTTTGCTGCTGTTGTTACAACTACCTTTTTGGGTCCCATGGCACAAGCCCACATGCCTTGAAACCATTAATGATTGTTTCAGATGTTAAACGAGACAGGACTGATTTTAATACTTGTGGAAAATTCTGCTTCTGTACCTGTTTGCCTTCGTGGCTCATTCTAAAATTCATGACCTCCTGCCTTCAAGCAGCTTTGAGAGCATGAAAGACAGCAACGTCCATTGGTTGGATTAGATGAGTGGCATTTGGAAACAAAGCCACTAGTTCGATTCCATGGGTCTTACAGAAAGTGCTTAAGGCAAAAGACAGATGGGAAACGTGTCCATCCATGAAAAATAATACTGGCTTCTCGATGTTTTGTTTTCTTAAGTAAGGTTCAAAATTGTTTGTCATGTATTCATAGAATGTTTCTTGAGTCATCCAGCCATTGTCTGACCTTCCAATAGCCCAGTCATCAGGCATAGCCTCTGCCTCGTGTTGTGGGATTCTTGCATATCTAAAATATTTAAGAACATATAACAAATTTAGGAAATGTTAAAAAGTATGATCTCCTTACCTGTAAACAACCATTGGTGGTGCAAGCTCTCCAGCCACATTTGCTGTTAAAAGGACAGTCATGTTGAATTTTTCATCAGATCCTGCTGCTGTATATACCTTCTTTGTTCTTCTTTCAGCAAGAACTTTATCTGGTTTTGGGTTTAAGAAAAAAGCAGTTTCATCCGAGTTAAAAATTCTTTGGGGATTTAATAAAACATTTTCAAGCTTGCTATTTTTCAAATACGTTTCCACCTCTAAGAACCATTTGTCTATGTCCTCTTGAGATACATCTTTTCTTCTCGTTGTCAGATTCTGACTTGTCCGTAATAAAATGTCTGGATTTCGTTTTAGAAATCCTTCATACCATTTTCTCCCAGGAAGAGTTCCTTCTCCGGGGAAGGTTAGTTTTAATTCCTTTGCCAACTTCTCAATACTATAGACAAGAGTTTCCTTCATAACGGGGAAACCCGCGGTTGCCAGGCTTTTTATCCATGTGACAATGTCTCTTGATCCTTAGCAAACGCTGTACATGGGCCCTTCTGTGTGGCCAGTTTTGTCCCCACTTTTAATTTCCTTTGCAAATTTGCTCTTGGAATGCCATGCATTTGAAAAACTTTGCGAACACTAAATCCTTTCAATGTCAGCTATTGCTTGCTGAATTTGCTGTATGGTATAGCTTTGTTCTTTCTTTCTGCCATTGTTCTACAATACTTAAACTAAATACATCAATATCCAAATTTAGGTTCTAATAGTAGGCCACTTGTGCACCAATAGTGAGCCTTGGGTGCTTACTTCTGGTTCCAGGCATCATATCATAGAATTAAATATATAAAAATATCCCCACAACATAAAGTAAACACTGAATTTTTTAAGTCAAGTAAAAGCTATTCGCTAGTACTGGGCCCCCAGTGCCCACTTTAGGAACAAGTGGAAAAATCATGATCTTATAGTAGCCCACACCTTAAAAGTTGCAGCCCCTTTTAAATTTTGATTTTTTATAATATAGAAAATATTAAATGCTCAATATAATCACAGTATACTGTTTGAATGCAGAATCTATTATAATCTCCAAAAAAATATATCATTATAAAACTTACCTCCTAGTGAATGCTATTAGAACAAGTAAAAAAACTACTAAAATAACACCACTTTAGATAATAACTCAAACACTAATAGGTTAATGATGCATGTCCTTTGGCAGATAGTGGGTGAATATGCCAAGCCACCACTTATTGTCATATTGTATTGAAAGCTTTACCTTGAAGCTTGTTTTTAACCCTGCAAATCTGGTGGCTTACTACTGGTACATGGCCCATTATAGGTACCACTACCTTATAAGAAATTTATCTGCAACTAGCAAGATAATTACATCTTTCATGCGATAAAGCGGGAAGAGATTCTATTTGTAGCTAAAGTAATCAACGAATCCTAATTAAACATCTCATTGTCCCTGTTGTACAAACAATTTATTTGTTCACCTCCTCGTGAAACTAGTATAATCAAAACCATTTAAGCTGACCTATGACTCATCGCGGTATATTATTAGAAATGATGATGAAAACTGCATTGTCTTTGCCAGTATATGTAGCTGCTCTGCACTAAAACAGGATGGATAGAAAAAAAGTATGTCTTTTAAAGATTAGTATGGCAGCATCAAAACGTATGTTTGTTCCTAAATATTTGTACATATGAGAGGAACCAAAGAATAGATTTTAAAAAATGGCATAATTCTACAATCGGCCAAAGTCAGCAAAAATCTACCTATAAAGTCTTCATGCACAGTCAATGAGTTTACTGGGACACCAGCGTAATACATTATTAATCAAAACAAATGAATCCTAAAACTGTACTAATTTAAAACAAAATTACGAAGAAGACATCTCTGACAATGAATTTTACAACCTTTGAGTACGAACCATAAGGATACAAGATAATTTTACCTTAGATCAAAATTGAAGTAACCTAAAAATTATGTTTCTTAGAAGAAATTGCTTAATCCTATTGTGGGATTTTGTAATACACACACTATTAAAATGAAATATGATTATAGGTACATACTTCAAAGGAATGTCAAGAATCAAGGTAATTAAGTGCTTAATATAGATAACACCTAAAGTGACCATATCTTCGTTCATAAATATTTGTACAAATGAGAGGAACCAAAGAATAAAGAGATCAAAAAATGGCATAATTCTGCAATCGACCAAAGAATTGATAACAAGAAACACTTGAATCACAAAAATAGTATTTGCACCTGGATGCCAGAAACAATAGAAAATAGCTTTTGCTTTATATTGTATGACTGAATAAATTCATCAACATAGCATTTATTTAAAATAATGCCTGATTCTGGGGTCTTTTCATTGTTGAAAGATTAATGGTCACGTTTAAGAAAATTGAAATATTAAACGATTTTATTCAAATTTTACCGTTCGGATTCGTTTTTTTTTTTTCAATTTGAGTGCTGCATGATATCAATTCTATAATTTACTGTTTTTGTATTCTGCGGTTCATTTCAAATCATCGGCTAAATGTTTTTCAAACTATAAGCAAATGTGTCAGAACGCCTTAATGGGGATTTATATGATACCAATAGAATTCTGTATATTTCCCATGCATTTGCAGTTACACACAAGATTGACTTTGACACATCATTGCTTGGGGGTATTTCTATAATAGACTATTAGAGGATTGCATATGCAAATTTTGAAGATTATGTATCACGCAAACTACGAGCTACTATTTTTTTAGTATATAGATTACTGACATCCTCAAGACTGGCAGAACCTTTTGTAACAGACTATTCGAGGTCTGAAAGTAACTCTTGAAAATTTTTGATAGAGCCTCTTATGAGCTATAATGTTTGTAGTAAAGGGGCTACTGCATCCTCAAGACTGACTTTGGCGCACTGGTGTTGGTGGATTTTTTTATAATACACTATTTGAGGATTGGTTGTGAATATTTAGGAATTTTTATATAATGCCGTTTATGAGCTATAAGATTTTCAGTATAGGGGTCCCTGCCACTCCCAAGACCGACTTTCACGCTGATACTTTTTGTATTGTGTTCCTAGGTGTGTGTAGATGAAAATGGACACGCTAAATTTTTGAAAAATGTTTTAGTTTGGCATCTGTCTGTATTTTTGCATGTTGAACAAGATTTTGAAAATATTTTCTTTCGTGCTGTAACTGTAACTTTTTTTGTGCATTGTTTATTGTTCTAATTCTTTTTGTATCGTGTTTCAGTGCTTGTGAAGATGAGAATAGACAAGAGGAATATTTGAAAATATCCTTGGCAGCCAAAATATTGTCCTTTTACTGTTTTTTAAGTATTTTTCTTCTGTGCAGAGCAGTATTTTGGCTGTTAAAAGGGCATTTTCAAAAATTGAGCCGGTCCATTTTCATTCGCATATGCCCAGGAATGCGTTACAAACAGAATTAGAACAAAACACAAAAAAAAGTTGTTGACAAAGCCAACTTCTGCAGCTAGTAAAGCATAATAAGCAATAATAATTAGCATTAGAAACACTGCAGGGAATACAAACGTTTATTTTTAAATATTTTGTAACAATTAAACAATGTTAAATTAATTAACTTAAACAAACCAATAAATATTTTCAACCTGGTGTACTTTTAGCATATTCTGTAGGCGTGTGATGTATACATGAACACTTTTTATTCTTATTCTACATCTGTAATTTAATTTTAAACTTTATTTTAGGAGGGAAGCTGCATACTTTAATAGGATTACGTCTGTGACAAAAGATACTAAAAAGAAAAATGTTGTGGTAATGGGAAGAAGGACGTGGGATAGCACTCCTCCTAAATTTAGACCATTGTCAAATAGAATTAATTTTATTCTTTCAAGATCGAAGTTAAATGTAGAAGAATATAATAATACATACTCGTTTAATACATGGGATGAAATATTTACAAAACTAAATGATAGCAAATTCAAGGAAAAATATGAAGGAATCTGGGTTATTGGTGGTTCTGCTATTTATAAAGTAAGTAAAGTTTAGTCTTGTATAAATTATTTTACTAAAACAATTGTCTAATATACAGGGTGTTTTTTTTAAGTGTGAGGTCACCTGTATATGGAAGACCAATGTTAGAAGGAAGCTGAAAATTTGCACTAGGAGGTTATCGAATGTGCCCTACACGTCTAAAATAGTTTCGATACGTTAGCACTTCCGGTTATATCGGAAGTCGGAATTACTATCGTCATTTTAAATAGAACACCCTGTATATTTATGCATTTTCGAATTCATTGTTGAATTTTATGTGAACTTTTATAACACAACCATACCTCTATCTAATGCCGTTTTCGAGATATTTTGACTTTTAGTAGATTTTTGACATTTGCAAGTAGTCACTTAAATTGGAATATCTGGAAATTCAAGGAACATACACAATGGATTTTTTCCAATCTCGTTAATAATACTTGATATTATTTCTACGTGCAAAGAAAATCTGATTGCAATGTACAGGGTGCTAGAAAATTCATTTTATAATTTGACTAATAAAATGTCAAATATTCAGTTTTTTAAAATAGAACCTACCATATTTTGTTATATTAATCGATTCTATGGAAAAAAAATACCTTGGGTATGTAATTACAACCATCCATTTATTGTAAGCCGTTTTTGAGTTTTAAAAGAGAAAATGCACTAGTTCGGTAACATAATAACATTTGCTACTATCAAGTAACTTTTGTCCGATACATTAACAAAAGAATAATTGGTTATTTTTACGAAACGTCAAATGTAGATAATTCTACGCAGGTTGCAATTCCTGTACTGTAGTTATTTGTAATGGCTAATTGAAACTTTACAAATCAAGATTATCTCGAAATGATAATTATTTATGGCGAATGCAACAGAATTCTTCAAAGAACTTGTGATGTCTTTCATCAAAAATTTCCTGGAAATCCAGCGCCAAATGTTAAGCTTCTTAAAACTATTCTTGGAAACTGTACGAATAGTGGATCATTCATTACAAAGAAGAACAGGACCGGCACCGTGACGGAGGAAGTAATTGGAGTTACTAATGTATTGGCATATTTTCATGCAAATGCCACAGCTTCACTAAATAATGCTGTGCAGGATATAGGAATAAGCCGTAGTTCCATATACAATATTTTGAAGGCAGATAATTTTAAAAGTTGGTCACTTTATCCTGTTCAGTACCTTAAGGAAACCGATTTTAAAAGAAGGATGTTGTTTTGCGAATTTGTATTACTTAGAACGCAAGAGGATGAAGGATGAACAGTTTTTGAAAAATATTATTTGGAGCATTGAAGCAAATTTTACGAAGAACGGAGTGTTTAACTGACATAATTCACACCATTGGTCCACAGATAATCCTCACCAAGCATACATTACAAATTTTTAGGAAAGATGGTCTTTTAACGTTTATTGTGCTATTAGAGATTCGCGAATCGTATGTGTAGTGTTTTACCAGGAAAATTTAAACGGTAAAGTACATATTATTTTAGTAATTCTTTTTCTTCTCAATGAACACTTTTTACAGGGGAACGATATTTAGAAATTGTGTGTGGAGAAATTGTAGCATATTTAAACAACCTCCCACCTAATGAAGTACGTAAAAAAATTTACCAACACGACGGTGCTCCTGCGCACAATGAAAGCGTTGTAACCAAGTACTTACATGCCTTGTTTGAAGACTAATTTATATCTAATAACGGACCTCACTTATGGCCACCCTGATCACCCGATCTTACTTCTTTGGATTTTTTTCTATGGGGGTATGTAAAAGATACGGTCTTCTCCCACGCTCCTACTAATGAGGAAGACTGCAAAAGACGAGTATTAAATGCTCTAAATTCTTTAACTCCAGAGCAAATACAAAAGGCAACAAATGACGCATTTTAAAATGCTTGGATCAAATCGAAAAACTTTGTTGGGACTAATTCAGAGTTACGTGAGCTTGGTGCATTTCTTATGAACCAGGACTCGCCTATCGTTACATCAGCTTCTTGTGAATGGATCAATTGATATGCCACATGGCACATACTTTATTTAGTGGTCTTTGAGAAGCTGGCATAAAATTTTTTTATACATCACATTAAATGTGTTGCTTTTAATACCTGCCCACTTCTTCAATCTCAATATTCATGGGATACCTACATCAAGACTATCTGCACATCAATGGATTCAACAATTACAACAGCATCTTTGGACATGCTAGTGCAAAGAATATGTTACTGAACTGCAGACCCACAGCAAATAGCAAACACGAGGTTCTGAACTTAAGGCTGGAACCCTTGTACTAATAAAGGAAGACATTCTCTCTTTCCTCCAATGGAAGGAAGCTAGGTTGCATTTCCACACTGCATCCTGAAAAGATAATATCCCTAGAGAGGGATCTATTCGCATTTCTGAAGGTCCTCTGTTGTAGGTATTATTTATTAGACATTAAGTAACTTTTGTGTGTATTGTTGAAAGTCAATACTTTCAAGGGTCGGGGGGGGCGTACTTCTGTTTGAGTTGGGCAACTATTCCCGTCCTTGCATTGGTAATATTATTTGTATTTAAAAATATTATTAAATTAAAATGAGCAAAGGAAAGTGCACAGTTTTATCTCGAGACCTGATTGAAAGTCGTATCACTATTCACTGTACCACAAAACCAAGATTTTCGTATGAATAGTATATCAAAGAACAAGCTAAGCAAGTATAATTGCATCAAGTTTGCTAGCTTTATTATCCTATCCGAACTCCCAGGAGATGCTAACTTTTTAATGTGCCAATTTAGGAAAAATAATAAATTGAAGAACCTAATAATTTGCGGTGTATGTTGAAAACACCAATTCTCGTCCAGTTCCAACTGTGCACTCAATGAGTATTGGCTATCGCATTGTGCAAGTAAATATATCAGTAGTAGCATGGCATAACTACATGTTTTTGTTGGTTATGAAAGAACTCTGCACATGAAGAAGCCAATCCCAAAAGGATTGATAACCACTTCTAATTTCGTGTATTATGTTATTTACCAACAAGTATGTGTTTGTCTATCTTTTTGAATTTAGAATTGGTCTTGGCAAACGAAGTGATGTTGATATTTCAGAAATCTGCAACGTTATTAATTTAACAATTTATTTATTTCCTGTTTGTATTCTCAATTATTGTGTAACCAAACGTGTTTCAGTTTTGATTTTAAAATACTTTTTAAAAAATTAAATCTTTGAACTGAATTACTTGATTAATATAACACCTTCTTCGTTTCAGTATGCCATGGATTCGAAATACTTTTATAGATTATATTTTACTGAAATTAAGAGGTTTTATGAAAGTGACACATTTTTTCCACCTCTTGTAGAGAATCTCAGGGAAACAAGGTTGCAATTAGTTTTTCTTATATAAAAAATTTAAAATTTTATATATTTTAGAGATCCTGAAGTACCAAATGATATGCAAGAAGAGCATGGTGTACAGTACATCATTAAAGTGTATGAAAATACGCTCTACAAAGAATAAAATTTTATTTTTATTTTGATTTCACATTCCACAGATTTCTCAGTTTTCTTAATAAGGAATTTATAATACAAGTTTGTAATGTTTTAGTAAAAATAATACTTATTTTTTTGTTTTTATTTGACAGGTTCGATATAGCACAAACGACGATGATATATGTAAAGTCGGATCCTTTTGGAGAGAAGCATTACTTGCAAGACCTTTGGAAAGATGCAGTAGCAAAAAAGTACCCGTGAAGGTAAAGACAATAGGTTTGGGGTATGTCTCCTTTGGAACTGCAAACTGTACACCTACAGAAAAATTGAATCAGTAAAATAAGATACTGGAAATCTTCCAAAGACTTGAAAAGGACTGCAAACTACTTATGTAAAAATTATACTTTCTTTATTACTAAGAAAACTGGATCTGTATCATATACAAAGAGAACATTGAATAACTATCGGATAATGACAGTATTCTTAACATATTAGAATTCACAGGAGCATGGGTAATTAATTACTGAAAGTTGCATAATAGCTGTTATTTCAAATTTCTGTACAACGATTTCAGAATTGATTTTCATAGTTAAATGCAATTCTGTGGAACACTTTGGGTTAGATTTTATTTCAGTTTTAGTCAGGAATAGAATAATAAGGTGTGGAGGTGAAGTGAAGTACATTGTCTTTTGTGACAAATTTTTAATGTATTGTGGGAATTTCTGAGTTATATACTAATTGGTTGAAATATCTGGCTAAGGTTCCTGATTCATAATAAAGAATTGCCAATGCCTGAAGTATGTAGAGTTTGATTAATTGTTGCAACTTATAAACTTAATATGTTATCTGCTGACCTGTTAATCAGCTAACCTTTAAACATGTATATTCAGTTGAAATTGAATGGAATGTGTACATATCAAAATTGGGCTAAAATATTATCTAAATTGAACTAAAACATATTTATACATTAGCTTTTATCTTTAATAACCAGCCACATTTCATAATGTTAGAACTTTGTATCAATTTTATTTGCTAAGCATTTAATGAAACTAATATCATTAACATCAGGTATTAGCTACAGAGCCAAATTTTCCTTTAATTCTTAAATTCGCTCCTTTGTACTACTTATAAACCATCCATGGCCATGCATTCTGTGTGGAAAGTTTTTTCTTTAGCCATTCTTTTCCTTATTAAGTACAGGACATGTCTGGGTGTTTTACATTTACCTGTTACCCAAATAAATTTCACAGAGACGTTGTGTGTGTGAATTGTCAGCTTATTTACCATAAAAGCTGCCTTAAAAAAAGAAAGAAAGAATATTCCTTGATAAACCAATACAAAATTGGTTGCTATAATACAAAATAAATTAAAAACTACAATGTCAACTTACATTAGAGAATGGTGATTTAAACACAGAATGCGACAGCCTAAACCGATTTATCGAATGTTTAAAAATCGGCTTTGTTACTGCTTAGAGGAAAGTGCCGGCTTAAAAGCTTCTTTCACGAAGCAAATGATGCACACCAAAAATTTACTAAAATAATACTCTAACAAATCTAAAACACCTGATGCCAAAATTATTCAGTTAGAATCGGAATTAGAAAGTTTATGTAATACTCCAAATAAAAAATTCACTAGCACTTTACTTCCACAATCCATAATAAATAACTGTGTGATAGATTTGCTCACAAACGGAGCATGGACGATGGCAGTTTTACTTAATCTGTCGAATTAGAAGACTACGAATTTTATACTGGCAGTAAAAGGTTGTAACAATTTTATTTTTGATAATAAATCCCTCCATAAAATTGCGAGAATAATATAACAATTTTATTAACAACAATAGTAAATTGCATTCAACTTCAATAGTAATACGTTAAGCCCGCATCGTCCTTTGGTAATCTACTTGTGGTTAAATATCTGTGTCATCTACAGCTATTTACAAACACATCTCTGTTTGACTATCCCCCTCCGGACGCCTCGGCCACCCGAGCTAGTTTTGTAGATAGTCGGCCATATGTAGTAGAAGCATCAACATGTACCCTAGATTGCAGGCCGGCAATTTGCGAATCCACTTCAATGAGTGAACACATCTTCGAATAACGCGCGACAACTTACAATGCGACAACTTACAATGCAACAACTTAGAATGTGACTCTTAGAACACGAAATTTAGAATACGAAATTTAGAAGGCAATTTTTAGAAGACGACACTTAGAATGCAAACTTTTAAGACACACAAGGACAAGTAGGATGCAACTTTTAAGACACACAAGGACAATGTAAAGATGCTACCTTAGGAAGGCGGCGTAATTTAACTTCGAGATTACAACGGCTGCAGAATGTATTGCAACAGGATTTGATTCGACACGTGGGACGAATTCATGGTAGAAGTTGTTTTGGATGAATTTGGTTCACACTACAAACGCTGTTATCGTTGCTTGAAATAACGAGGGAAGCCATCTTTCCTTGCTACAATGCGACAAATGCAGTTTTGGTTCGTAGATAGCTATAAGTTCTTTTTATGTGTTTCAAAACTAGGAACACGTTAATTTGTTTTGATGCGTAATGCATGAATATTGTAAAAGTTTCAACTAATTGCTGAGCTGGATTTTCCAGTATCAAAACTAAAGTTCACTGATTTGATGTTTTAAGAAAACAACATGCGTGGCTCATTATGAATCGTCGGTAACGTCAACAGGTGTTACTGACGTCATATATTTTTCTGCTGTGTACTGCTGACAGATGTATTTTTAAAGGCAAATGCCTCGAACAGCTTTAGTATAAGATATATAAACACGTCTATTTTTGTGATCAGCTTTATATAAATTAAAACTTGCATATGTAATTTAGAAAACTTAAATGCTAACATTTTTAGAACTTATTAATTTGTCATCCGCCTGAACAGATCTGCACAGGTCGGAACCCTATTTGTATAACAAGTTCATGTCATACTGTAAAGTATTTGATTAAAAATAATTAAGATAAACATGAAGTTGAAAGTTATAGATTGATACAGTTATTGATTAAATTTTTGTTACAAGTCATATTATTTTAAAAGAGATTCTTTTTAGTAAACAATTGGTTCAAGATTAAAGTTTTTTATTTTGATCAAGTATAATCAAATCTAATAACATAAAGCTAACATCCTTATGAGTAGGACTTTGATGCCAACTTTATATTGGAAATACCTTTTTGCTACTTCTTTATGTATTTTTGCTGGACACAAATGGTGTTCCACTTTTTTATTTATTTAACTATTACAATTTCTTACAGGAGCTGCGTCTTATTTTGTTAAGACAAGTTTTTGTCATGAGGCGATCCTTTTGTTTGGGTCTCCACGTCCGCCCTTAGAAATATGCTATGCAATTATCATAATTACGTCAGGACTTGGTGGCGCCTATTTGGTTTAGATTAAGTTTGATCTACAAACAGATTTCGACTTACCCCCCCATTTCTCATAGCTCTACCCAAGGAATAGACCCCTAGTTATGTCGGAAGACTTTCTTCACTGGCTCCCATTTAGAAAATTTGTAACACTGACGCCGCACATATAAAAAAATCAGTTACAATTGCACCGGCAACGGTTAGGGCCCAGTTAAATTCGTTTCACTGCCACCCAACGCGGGGCGTGCAGTAGATAAAAAGAAAAGGCGTTTCACTGGCGCCCATGCGTGAGGCTAGCTATAGATATAAAAAATCCGTTTCAAGGTAAACATGTGCCCTTTAACAAAGACAGTTTTACTACAACTGTTGGATTAGAAATAATACTACGAATTTTAGTTCTGTAGCTGGAATAGCTGAACATGTGCCCTTCATTAACAAAAAAAGATAAAACATGATGGAAGTCACAAATATGTCATTTAAGAATGAAATCATTATTCCTCAAACAGACGGACAAGAGGCGACTGTATAATAAACTACTCATTGAAACAATATGTATGTCTGCACGTGTCATACATTCAAGCAAAAAGGCATGACTTTGTTGATAGTCTTGTCAATGGCTGTTCAGATATATTAATATGTGTGTTAAGCTGAAATGATTTCCAGATCATTGTTGAATGCTAATATTATGCCACTTTGGATATGGTCGTACACAATCTATCTAATAAGCTGCAGAACACTTAGATCATTCTTCTTAATTTTCTTTGGGAATTAAATCACTTATATTTTTTAAAATCAACTTTATTTACGTTTCGATCCATGACCTAGGATCATTGTCAAAATAATAAAAACTTCAAGTTTGACATTTATGGTCATAAATGTCAACGATCCTAGGTCATGGATCGAAACGTAAATAAAGTTGTTTTTAAAAAATATAAGTGGTTTAATTCCCAAAGAAAATTAAGAAGAATTCTAAACAAACCACAACAAACATACAGGGAGTATTTACTTAGATCATTTACATTGCATGTGTAGTGTTCTCTTGGGGGCTTCAGTAGAGGTGATTAAAACAAAGTCGAAGACCATTTCACATCTTTAATTTACTTGTCACTTTAAGGTGCAGTACAACTGTTACATCTGAGGGTTAGACTTATAATGCTCTTATTCTATATTAATCCTTAACTGCTAACAATGATTATGCAATTATGCTTATTTACTAATTCCAATTACACCTAGCCTAGAGTTCGTTGCACATGTACTTCCTATCAATTGTCTTCCTGTACAATTCCGCACTTTTCACTTCCTATACAAGTCACTCACCTTTTAAATGCATAAAACTTAATTTAATGTAATAACTATAAATTATTATGATATTCGGCTATTACACCATCACAGCTCCACGGGGTGCACTAAAAAAATTTTTGTTTTTCAAATAAAAATTTTATAAATTGGTAGTACATGTTTCATACTGCTCCTTGCAATTGTGTTACATTATGTTATATATAATTTTGTTCTGTTCTTATGGATTTCTACTAACTTATTATCTATCTTAACTATAACATTAGGATTCTTATCTAAAACTACTTCATATGGGCCTACAAATATTGGATCTCTTTTATTAAGAGATGTATTCTTAATCAACAACTTATCTCCTAATTTATAATTAACATGGTTAGTTTTGATATCAAACTTATGCTTTCGTTTACTTTTGGATTGTAATAAATTATATCTCGCTTCATTTCCCGCGACTTGCAATCTATACTTAAGTTCTGCTAGATAATTATCAAAATTATATAGTGGGTCTACTGAGTTTACCACGTTTGACGGTATTTGATTAATTTTCCCAAACACTAATTCGTGCGGTGTATATTTAGTTTCAGTATGCACTGAATTATTGTATGCAAAACACCAATAAGGTATCCAACTGCTCCAATTATTTGAATACTGCGGACATTGGATCCTTAAATATGCTGCTAAATTTTTGTGAGTTTTCGAGCGCACCGATAGTTTCTTGGTGATACGCTGTAGAATTTAACTGCTTTATATTTAATAATTCGCAAGTTTCCTTAAGAATCTCCGACATGAACTCTGAACCTTTATCCGTTAAAATTTCGCGTGGGATGCCGTATCGTAAAATAAAATTATCGACAAACGCTCTAGTTACACTTTCAGTCTCTTTGTCTGGTAATGGATATGCTTCTACAAATTTACTTAAATTACACTGTAGTGTCAAAATATACCTGTTTCCATTTGCATCTGGTTGCAATGGTCCAACTAAGTCTAAAAAAACTTTTTCGAAAGCTTCGGAAGCTGTGGTTGTAATTATCATCGGCTGTTTGCTAATATTTGAATGTTTATGTCTTTGACATTCGTCATATTTTTTAATAAGTGTTTCTACATCCTTTCGCATACTTGACCAAAAATAGTATCGCTTTATGTTATTGTATGTTCTATTGATGCCCGCGTGACCTCCCGTAGGCAATAAATGAAAATCATTAATGATTAATCTTTGCGTTTCTGAGTTTTGAATATTAGTGACTTCCCTAATCACACTAATTCGTATGTCATTTTTTTTAAGTAAATTGCGGCCGGCTCTACAGTTATTTAAAAATGACTTCGATTCTTAGTTTTTTATAATAATAAATTCCGGAATTGTAAATTCTCTACGAAGAAATTGCAGGTCTCTCAACGACGCTTCGAAGGCTGACGCTGATCGAGATCCTTCCTATCATAAATTGATGCATGCATGCAAACAAAATTATTTCCTTTATTGGATTTAATGATTCTGTTAAACTCCTCCTCTGATACAAATCGTAATTCTGTAGCATCCTTCGGATGCTTCAAAAGTTCAACAATGTTGGGGTGATCAGTCCCATCATCCTTTGATGCTTTTGATTCGACTTGAGAGTCGCCTAATTTTCTACTTTGGACTCTTGTTGTTACATATACTTTTTCGTGAACCGCTCGTTCCATATTCTTTAAATAATCTGAATCTATAATAATTCTAGATAAAGCGTCCGCTGTCACGTTTTTTGTACCCCTAATATACGTTATTGTAAAATCATATTCTTCTAATGTTAACCTAAATTTTGTTAATCGACTAGATGGATTACTCATACCAAATAAGTATACTAACGGTCTATGATCCGTTAAAATTTGAAATTTTTTGCCAAATAAGTATGGTCTAAATTTTTTCACTGCCCATACTATAGCTAATAACTCTTTTCTATTGTACAATAATTTATTTCGGCTTTGTTAAGTGCTCTACTTGCGTAAGCTACTGGCTTGTCGTCGCCATTCGACAAAACTGCTCCTAACGCGTAACCTGATGCGTCCGTGCGTAAAATGAATGTACTATTATCTGAAAAATCTGGGTATTGTAATATTGGTGGGTTTGTTAAAGTTGTTTTTAACAGTTCGAATGCTGCTTGACATTCAGTGGTCCATTGGAAAGTGACACCTTTCCTAGACAATTTGTTTAACGGTGCTGTTATTTCAGCGAATTTTGGAATAAATTTTCTATAGTAATTGGCAAATGCTACAAACCTTTTAACGTCGTTTGCGTTAAGTGGTGTTGGATAATTTTGCATGACTGCAATTTTTCTGGATCTGGTTGTACCCTTGTGCCGTTATAACGTGCCCTAAATATAAAATTTCCTTCTTTAAAAATTCACACTTTTTTGGATTTAATTTTAAATTGACTTTTCTTAACCTATTGAGTACTTTTACTAAATTTGTATTGTGCTTTTCTAAACTATCTCCGAATACAATTAAATCATCCAAATATGTAAAACAATTCTCGTAATTCAATCCTGATAAGGCTACTGTCATCGCTCGTGCAAAAATACTCGGGCTTACTTTTAACCCCATCGGTAACCTAGTCATTTGAAATTGTCCTTTGTCTGTACTAAATGCCGTACACGGTCTGGACTGTTCTTGTAATCCTATCTGATAATAACTTTGATATAAATCTAAACGTGAAAAATATATCGCACCTCCTAACGAATCTAAAATTGATTCGATACTTGGTAGCGGAAATTGGTCATCTTGCAATTTAGTGTTTAATTGTCTATAATCAATAACTACGCGCCATTTTTTGTTTCCTAAACTATCCGGTTTTTTCGGTACTATTAGTAGTGGCGAAGACCACGCACTCTGTGCGGGTTCTATTATCCCGTCATGTAACATTTTATCTACTTGCTTTCCTATATCATTTTTCTGTGAATGTGGTAACCTATATGGTTTAACGTACGTTGCTCTAGTATCTGTTTGTAACTGAATATGCTGCACTTATGTTTGACACGGTTAGTAGGTCATTGTCGACATAAAATACGTCTGCAAACTTAGCAGATATTTTATGAATGATGGTTTGTTCTTCGCTATTCAAACCTTTGACGTTAATGTCTTTTAATAATTTATCAATACGTTCAACTGAGAATTTTGACTCTTCAAATTTAACTATCTTGTAATCTGAAAGTCGTTCGATGGTAGGTTTAAAATTTCGTAACTTAATTTCGGTGTCGTTCGTATTCAATAACTTTACTGGTATAAAATTTTTAACTGGCTTTACAACTACGTTTGCTAGAAATACACCTTCGCATAATTCTTGTGATTTTATTACGCATTCCTCTTTGCAATTTACTTTGAAATGTTTGATAACCTCGCATCGTGGTGAGATTATTGTATATAAATCTTCGTTTGCTAATAATGGAATTGACGTTGATACATTATTACTTACGAAAGTAAATTTATGATTTTTATAATCGATATTTGATTTGTACTTATTAAAAAATCTGATCCTATTACTCCATTTACGTCTGATTCGAAATCGTTCATTACAACAAAAGTATGATTAATTGAGATATTCCCTATTGTAATTGGTAGATTTACTGTTCCAATTGCTTTTGTTTTACCCGATACTCCTTGAATAAAAATTTGCTTATTTGTATCAATATTTATCTTAGTTGTTAAACTAGAAATGAAAATAACACTTACTGATGCTCCTGTATCTAGAATTAATTTAATTGTATTGTTATTGTATCCTACTTCTATGAAATTTATACTATTAATATTTAAAATGTTGTGAACATTCCTCAAATTATTCCGGGGGGTCTCGAAAAAATGTTTTCGGTTCCCTAGTTTGGTCTAATATATTTTCTGTGGAGTTTTTCTCTGACGAGTTGATGTAAAAATTGCGATGGTTTCCCCTATTATGAAACTGATGACCTCTTACGGTTTTACTTACGTATGCATTTCCTCGATCTCTAGTGTTCATGAACGTGCATGGATTATTTCCTCGACCTTGATACCTGGTGTGTGTGGTACGTTGACTTCTATTTGTATTATTGTTATGATATTTTACGCGTCTAGTAAATTGACGACCTTTTCCGGTTGTGTAATACATTTGTTGAGGTTTATTTGCAGTTTCCTCTTCCTTCGCGGCTATTATGGCGTCTTTTAATTTATCGTAATTTCGAGCTTTTATAATTGTTTTTAAGTTTTCGTCCCTTATTCCGTTTGTAAATACGTTTAATGCAATTTTTTCGTTAGCGGCTGTCAAAATTTTTAATGATTGTTTGTTACCCTCTGCTTGAGCTATTGTTAAATTGACCATTAATTCCTCGATCGTTTTACCAAAATTTTCTATTGATTTATTATTTTGTCTGGAGTTATGTAATTTGGCGGACAATCCTGATGCTGATTTTTAGTTAATAGGTGATGTTTGATATCGTCACCGCTTCTACATTCTCATACTTACTGTCTAATCGCATTTTAGCATTTTGACTTAACTTAATTTTATGACAAAATTTACTAACAATCTCTTACCTTCATCATCTAACAAGCTATCATATAGTTCAATTGTCGACCATTTGCTTGGTGGTATTTTCTGATCCGTCCATGGCTGGAATCATAGAGGCTGCTACTTTTAATTCAAACTTTTCACCCATGGTGTCTTGATTTTCCTACTTAAAATACTTAACTTCCTACTTTTAAAACTTCAGTAATATCTCCTATACACTTATCTATTATGGCTATGTGCTGCTTAACTTTATCGATAATTTCAGAACTATCTAATTTTGCGACTTGAATCTTTTCTTTCTCTAACCTATACTCCTCGCATAACCAATTCAAATAATCAAATTTCCTATTAGTAACATCTAAATCGTTTCGTCTTTCTTGACCATCTTTATTTAAATTTTTAATAAAAATCTTAAATTCCTCTAAAATTTGCTTCAACCGTTCCGTCATTAATTTTAACTCGTACTTAATTTTTATAGCTTAAAATAAAATAATTCTTACTATACAATCTGCTGGCTTCTACTGACCTCTCTCCTAATCTTCTTGTCCAACATTTTCTTGAACATTTTAAAAAGTAATAAAATACCCAACAACGCTAAAATTGTACCTGACGTAATACCTATTACCTCAGAATTTGAATAGCCATTTATCGAACCATTATTCATTCCAGTTTGTGCAATAACTACCTCTTCTTTGGAATTGCTGGTGCCCATTTCAAATTTCGGTTATTATAATTTAATCTGTAGAACTAGCAGGACTCGCAGAATTACAGGACTGGCAGGATCGCCATGTAGTGTTCTCTTGGGAGCTTCAGTAGAGGTGATTAAAACAAAGTCGAAGTCCATTTCACATCTTTAATTTACTTGTCACTTTAAGGTGCAGTACAACTGTTACATCTGAGGGTTAGACTTATAATGCTCTTATTCTATATTAATCCTTAACTGCTAACAATGATTATGCAATTATGCTTATTTACTAATTCCAATTACACCTAGCCTAGAGTTCGTTGCACATGTACTTCCTATCGATTGTCTTCCTGTACAATTCCGCACTTTTCACTTCCTATACAAGTCACTCACCTTTTAAATGCATAAAACTTAATTTAATGTAATAACTATAAATTATTATGATATTCGGCTATTACACCATCACACATGGGTTGCATATCAAAATGTCTGGAAAGAAGTTTTTAATAAAGCATTTTATGAATATTATATACAATTACTTCTACCACAAACACAAGTTCTACAATAAGCTCACAAAAAAAATTATCTTATTTGTATTAAGACCACCGATAATTTGCTGTCAAAAAAACTGATACCGCAGAGTTTTCTATAAATGACAATCAATTCAATGGAAGATGAGACCATATCTGGAAGTAAGTGTTAATAAATCTATTTCAATAATCTTTTTCAGGAATTAAATTTCGAATTTTTTCTTTATAGCCAGGTTGCAAAATTGTGTATTTTATGTATCTATTTTTCTCACTTATGTATAGTTTAGACGCTTTTTTAAATCTCTCGACACAGTATTACAGTGTATTACTTTTTGTAGAAACATAATTATTACAGGTGACTAACATCAACACTAACGATGAATCTGATAAAAGTTTCAAATCATTAAACCTGTTATTCGATATTTATAATTTAGAAATGCAAGTTTCCAGGCTATCAGAATTACTACTTGTTCACTCATTGACTATCTAGTCCTTTTTGTGCATTAATACTACCACAATCTCTTATGAATTGTCAGATCATGAATTTGTTTATTTTAATGCTTGCCTAAACGTTTATGAACATCATGCAGTTCGTGTATATAATAAGTACAATAATAGCTATTTATGCACCAAGTGTGTTATTAAGATGATAATGCCCGGAGGGTGACTCATCCAGCCCGAGAGATGAATTGAGTAGCCCGATGGGTATTATCATCTAGTAACACGTGCATACAAGATTTTATATTTCACCTCGTATATAAAATAAAAAATAGGTGATAGGTAAGTTTTTTATATTGTAGAATTTATAACTATTAAACACACCGACATAATGTTTTCCATGATGACAATAAACAGTTTGATGTTCCTATGTTTTGGACATTTGTCACATTTATTTAATTTTAATAGTGCAAAATGGCCGATCAAGAGCAGTAATTGCAAAGCAAGCTCTAAAAGCAACTGAAAGTTTGCTATCCGTTAAATCTAAACAGAGCTATGAGAGAGCTCAATAACGCACTTGATGCATAAATAGCTAAAAATTGATTTGTTTCAATGAGCGGGCGTTATGAAACCATTATGCCCCGGGAGTTATGGATATGTTTACATATCACATAACCTAGGTCTATGATTAAATTAAGAGGTGAAATATAAAAATTATTTTGCAGTGCTTTGTACAAAAATTAGTACTAAATCATTAGAAACTAATTTCAATCTTCATTTATGTTGCCACAAAGTTTAAATGGTCAAATTTAAGCATAGTAATAAAAACTGGATAAAACAGGCATAGAAATCTCCACTAAAAACAAATGTTTACATATTCCAGGATGTCCAGAGACGCTCTTCACAAAAGAAACTGCAAATTTTATGGGTCATTTCATATCGATTTGACATAAATATTATTATCCAAACATGCTTGTTTAGAGAGTAAGAACTATGTGCAATATGTCTTGTTTTATGACGTGGAAGCGATTTTTTAATTATAATCACATGGCTCATTTAACCCTTTCAGGACCAGTGGTTAGTTAAGCTAACCACTTTAAAAAATTTGTGTATAAATGCCTAGTGGGTATTTCGCCTAACCATACTGCATTATGTGCTGCCTGTATAATATATTATGCTGGAAAAATTACATGCATGCTTTAGATAGCAACCGGTGTTTTTATTTCGATATTTTACCATTTTGAGACGACTGGTGTATACAAGCACATGTGCTTCAGTTTTGATTGAAAATGGAAGGTAAAAACTTTTTTTTAACTATGGTAGATTCATTTTGTTGCCAGTGATCATCAATTTGTGATATCTTTTATTTTTGTAAAAAAAAAATGTGTGGTTTGCCGGGCTAACCATCAGGCATTAGCACATATTGGAAGTATGTTTGACGAACAAATGTTAGTGTGTACATTTTTCAGATTCATTTAAAAATACTTGAACCTGGGAGAAATTGGAAAATATGCCTTCTGAGTTTGAAAATTTAAAAGGGGCATACCATCTGATAGCGAATCAGAGGTATCTAATGTTACCAAAGATGAAATTTCTGATTACATTTTTATACTATGGTAATGGATGTCGATATTTTAGATGTCCAAGATCAAGCAGGTGTAGTTAGACTTTTAGTTACAATCAACGATGAATGGGAATCCAATGATGATATACCTTTGGCACAGTTACAGCTTCAAAATAGTGCAATACAGTGGACAAAGCAGACAACATTATGGACACAGGTTGATCCATTTGTTGAAAATATCGGGCCGGGCCCGTTCTACCGGACGATATAGAAACTCCTACTGATTTTTTCTTCATCTGTTTATGTTGGACTTAGTAGATAAAACTGCATTTAAGATTTGTCTGTCTGCAGTTCAAAAATGTGGTAACATTTGTAATTTACTTGTTCCAACAACCTCAACCGAAATCAAAGTGTTGCTTGGTCTAAATCTTTCAATGGAGCTAAAACCTATACCAAGCTATTGTGATTATTGGTCATCCTGAATTGAACTTAGAGATGATTTTATAAGTACCGTTGTGTCCAGGGATTGCTTTGGCTACTTGCTAAGTAACCTACATTTGAATAACAACGCAACTTAACTGAACAACCTGGACGATAATTTTCACAAGCTTTATAAAATTCGTCCACTTCTTGATAAATTGTCAAATTCTTATCAACATTTATGCCAAGTAAGCACCAAGTCATAGATGAATCTATGATATGGTATAAAGAAAGAAGCAGCATTCAACAATATAGACCAATGAAACCCATAAAGATGTTACGGGCCAGTTCAGCACTATGATACCAGGGAATCTCCAGCAGGCTAGCTCTAACCGGCAAGGGGTGGTATGACAAAAGTCATAGGTTGGGATCGCCTAATTGCCCTAAGATGGAAATTATAGCGGGATGTAATTCAGGAATATCGACAAAGTTGGGTGGACACCACCAGTGATATCAAAGCACTAGATGTATATGGGAGAATCTCGTCACTGGCCGCTAATCTCCTTAAAAGCTAAGTAGTCAACAATACTAATGACCTCACATGGTAGAACGTTTTGGTTCACCCTACTAACATAAATTCTGCTATCAAAATAATACATGAAAATATCTTTCCTTAACTGTATTCACAGCAAACTCTCAACAGAAAGAAATTACATGGGTTAATACATAAAGTAAATACATGGCATACTCTAGTATGCATAAACAAATATAACAGTTCAAATTATAGGCACTAAAGGAAAATGCACTAATTAAATTATTAATAAAATATGTGCTGGCCAGGAATGGAAAATATATGTGTATTAAAACTAAATGGAGTCGATTGCACAGGGAATCCTACGCTTGCCCTACTACAATCTGACTGCAAAAATACTCAATAAAAGGTATGAAACTCAACTCGTAAAATGCCTTGTGCATACAGCTGTACTGTAAAGACTTGAATAATAACGGTATTTTAGTTAAACAATTAATTGGTACCATCAATTCGACAAATTTTAATTAGGCAAATAACTGTAATAATTTTCAGAAAATTAAATGACATTGTAAAACTACAATGTACAAAATAAATTTTAGGGTAAATTCTTGTAAACACATTACAGGTATAGTATAAACAACGCAAATGCATTTTAGAATTTGCTAACGTAGGTATTCTATTGTTTAGGTGTATGTATATACGAACATATTTGGCGTGCACAGTAAAATTATGAGTACAATCTCTTACCTTGTAGGATTGACTGTCATTCGACACTGTTAAGGGGCGACGAGCTTTACTATCTTCTTCAAACATGTCTATGTTAATTATTTCTTACTCTCCAACAACCGGGTTTTATTACGGGCTCACTGCAACTATAAAGAGATTCTTTTTGTATCATTCACAGACATCAACTCCCAAATCATTTGGTATCAAATATTTTCCATGCATCAACAAATGACTAGGATGATAGACGTAACCTGTAAACAGAATAATCAACACATGCACGACGTATGTTAATGATAACAGAACAATCTAAAACTCGGCACTTGTACTATACTTTCTCACTATACCACGAAAATATAATTGGATAATCAAAACATGGAAGTCTATGATTTATTATAAACAAACTGTTTAATATTGGAGTTACTGAAATGTCAATCGATGTATAAATCCACTTAAATGCGATCGAACAGAACTTATCGTCAACTCAAGCAACAGACAGATGATATTACCTTGTTTCTGTTATATATTATGCTACAATAATTATTGTGATCAATGTTTGTTTACTTTTAAGAAAACTGTTATTCTTTAATAATTATTATTATCACGTTTTCGGTATTGCCGCCACCGCCAGAGTCTTGATGTAAAAGAACGGGTGTCATGAGCTTGCTAAACGGTTGCTTGAATTACTGTTCTGTTATATTATAATTATATAATAAATCTCAAACAAAGTGGATTTAGATTATTACTTATTTTATCATTCATAAATTGAACCAGTAATGCATCACATGGTAGCAGCGGTAAAAAGTGTACGACTTTGTTGAGGTTAAGAACAGGAAAAGTTTTTACACGCGGTTCGCGGTAAATGAATTGTAATTAAAACAGAAAGAATTGATTAAAATGGGCGATCCTATATGTTCAAGAGCTCCGGATAATCTGTCTTTTGCAGGTGTCATAGCAAATAGTTGGAAACTGGAAACAAAAGGTTAGCGAGTGGAAAAAGCGACAAACCTGAAAATGTAAAGGTTGCTGTATTATTTAACTTGCTTGGTGATGAAGGCCTACAAATATATAACACACTCGAATTTGCTAAAGCTGACGATAAAAATGTTTTAGCTACAGCGCTGGAAAATTTCGATAAATATTGTAACCCCATCAAAAATTTAGTGTGTTTTTCAAACACGATCAGGAACCTAATGAATCAATAAATCAATTTGTAATGGCATTGCGAAAACTTGCTTCGGCGTGTAATTTCCAACAAAAGGATATTTTAATACAAGATCGTATTGTACTGGGCATTAAAAATTCCAGAATACAGGAAAAACTATTGCAGTATCCTGATTTGAAATTACCGGATACGCTACAAATTTGCAGGTCAATAAAAAGCAGTGTACAAAAGCAGAAGGAAATTTCAAACACTTTTGCAACTGTTGGTAGTTCTGTTGATGCCATAAATAAAATACGATCTCCAGCTTGTAAAGCCGACGGTGGAAATACAATTAAACAAACGCAAAGTTCTCAAGGTTTAAGTTTCGTTAAAGGTCCATCTCGAGATAATAATTATGGTATTCGCAGACTTTGCTCTAGGTGTGTATATAATCATCTTCAAGAAAAAGGTCCTTTCAGGAAATTTTGTCAGTCGAACAGGTTCGTGAAGTTATTGAAGAATGTTTGGAAACTACTGAAACTGAAGATCATGTCGTATGGTCTGTATCGCAGAAGTCTGTTGATTCTGTAGAGTGGGTAGAAAATGTAGACAAGAGGGGTCTAAAACTGAATTAAAAATTGATACTGGTAGTCGGGTAAATATTTCGAGCTTCAATGATTTTAAAAAGCTAGGTATTAGCACTAGTGAATTAACAGAAACTCCTACTTCTTTGTCTTCATATTCTGGCCATAAAATCAGCATTACTGGTGAGATAAAGCTAAATTGTTGTTTTAAAAATTTAAACGGCAATGTTTCTTTTTATATTCTTAAGTTTTATGTTACATCTACTTCTATATTGGGTTTAACTACAATCAATGACTTGAATATTATAAAAAATAGCATATGTGAAGTCAACAGCACAAATGTACAGTTAATACTTGACAAGCATAAATCCGTGTTGTCATGTATAGGTAAAGTAAACCGATAATACAAAATTTCTCTTCAAGAAACTGCTACACCACGGGTTAGTGCTCCTAGAAAAATTCCAATTTCTATTAGAGATAAGGTCAAGAAAAAAATTAATAAAATGGTTGAGAAGGAAATTTTAATTCCTACAACATAACCAACCTGGTGGGTACATCCATTATAGATTGTGCCTAAAGCAAATGGCAATATTAGGCTATGTATGGACCCTGAATCCTTGAATGCTTTTATTAAAAGAGAGGATTTTCAAATCCCAACACAAGATACTCTATTTGTGGAATTAGCAGGTTCTAAATATTTTACACTACTAGATGCATCTTCTGCATTCCTACAGATACCTCTTGAATATGATAGTTCGCTGTTATGTACATTAGTTACACCGTTTGGTAGGTTTCGTTACTCTAGATGTCATAGGTTATCTAGTGCTCCTGAAATATTTCAACTGTTTATTCATGATACCTTAGCAGGTATTGTTGGAGTTATCTCATATTTTGATGACATTTTGGTATTTGGCAAAACCCAAGATGAGCATAATAAAAATTTAAACATTGTGTTGGAGAAAATATCGAAAAGCGGTCCTACACTTAATAAATCTAAATCAAAATTTTGTCAGCCCCAAAAATTAAATTTTTTGGGCATATATCGTCTAAGGGTATAGCTCCAAACGCTGAAAAAAATGATGCTATAATTAGCATGAATAAACCCAAAAATAAAAAAGATCTGCAACGATTTCTTGGTATGATTGTATATTGGGCTAAATTGATCCCAGGAAACTGTTCCATTTAGGCATTTACTCAGTAAAAAGTCAGAGTGGTATTAGTCTGAAAATGAGGACGGTTGTTTTAATAAATTAAAAGAACGTAAAAACTGCCCTCGTACTATCGTTTTTTGATAATTTAAAATCTATTACTTTATTGATTGATGCAAGCCCATATGGTCTTGGTGCGGTAATCCAACAAGACAAGCATGCTATAGAGTATGCATCTCTTATTCTTTAATAATTATTATTATCACGTTTTCGATATTGCTGCCAGTCTTAACGTAAAAGAACGGGTGTCATGAGCTCGCTAAGTGGTTGCTTGAATTACTGTTCTGTTATATTATAATTATACAATATAAATCTCAAACAAAGTGAATTTAGATTACTACTTATTTTATCATTCATAAATTGAACCAGTAATACATCAGTTTCCAGAACCTGCTTGGACAGGGAAGGGATGCGCGGCACGTCACATCACGGACGTATACTACCCAACTTGAATACTAAAATTATTTGCCACTCCGGCAACTTTCTATGGTATCTAAATAATTAAATTATGCTAAAAAATAAACGGAGTGTTACAAAGAGAGAGTACAAGATATGGGTAAAACGTGACTAAACAAGATACATGTCACACTTTAAAATGTATACGGGAAAGGTTGAAAATCTTACCGAAAAGTCCATGGGTGCACGGGTTATAAAAGACAACCAGAGAATTAGGTGGTAACAAACATTGATTATATTTTGACAATTTTTTCAACTCTGTTCAACTGTAAAGTAGCTTACTGTCGGAAGGGGTTTATGCATGTACGACTGCAAGAAAAAATATTCCACACGTCTTGCTTAATGATAAGCTTTTGAAAAGAGGTGAATCGGACTATCAGAATGAAATTGTAACCTTAAAATGAATGGATAGAAAAGGCATACTTTTCATTTCAAATTTTTACAATCCTGCCAATTCGGAAACTGCCTCTAGAAGAAAATAAAAGAGCTCTATAGAAGATGTGGTATGTCCATCCCTTGTTAATGATTATAACCGTCATTTGGAGAATGTTGACAAGTTTGGCATATTAAAGTCATTCTCTACAAAGTAGATAGTACATCACGGAAATAGTGGCACAGAATTTTTTGGTACTTTATAGACGCCACACTGATTAATTCCTACATCATCTTCAAATCAGGAATACCAAACTAAATGACTTTAAAACAGTTGCGTCTTTGTGTGGCGAGTGGCTTAGCTAGTGCAAATGCAGAACCAGCTAAATGTGGTCGAAAAAGTACAGAGAAACCCCCGAACAAATTCAAAACTTGTACCGCAAGAAACAAGATATGACATATGCCCATTAATGCCATTTCACTTAGGTGTGCTCAATGCAACAGCAGCAAGGAACCACATGGCACTATTTGGAAATGCTCAACCTGTAATGTAGGGTTGTGCCTGAAAAATATAAGAAACTTTTTCTATGATTTCCACAAGACGTAGTGAATGACTAGTGGTTATCTCAGATAACACCGTTTTTTTTTTCTAAACAACACTCATAAGTTTATTATACTATTTTATGTTCAAATGCCTATTTAAATAAAAAAAATTTTGTAGAAACTTTTTCACAATTTAATTAATTCCTTCCTGAAAAGGTTCAGAGAGATATTGGACAATTTTATTCATAACTTTTCTGTCTTTCAAATGTTGCCATTTTGACATAGCATTTAACAAATTTCGTTTTTATTAGAAAAAATTAATTCTGTTATCCAAAGTTGTCATGGCACATTGTTTTCGAGAAAAAATCGATTCTAACTTTTCATGTGTCAATGCATATGTTTCGATTGATTAATAAATAGATTTCTACATTATGAATGATGGTTATGAAAAATAAGCATAATAACAATTGTATGAATTTCAACTGTTCTTTTGTCATAAACTGTTTCCATCTAATGATTTGGCTTTTCTGAAGTAAAAAATAAATACAAGTAAAGAATAAATTTTTTATGATACAAACTTGTAGAAAATAAAATTAATAATGAAAAAGCATAGAACAAAATGACAACTGAAAGCACAAAACACAGAAATAAATCTACAACTGATGTTGTACACAAAGGTCACTAGTTTCTAAGCACAAATTCAGTCACTTATGCCAACATTATCGGATTCTTGCAAATATTTTATTGGTTGTGAATAAGCAATTGATTTTAGGCATCCCCACACACAAAAACCTTAAGGATTTAAATATAGAAACGTAGCTGGCCAAGCAACTAGACATCCTATTCTGATCCATCGCTGTTGGTAGTGATTGTCTATATAATCACGAACGATCCAGCTGGACATTCGAGTTCTGCCAAATATGTAAGTTAATACAATCCAATAAATTGGGCAGAATACTTTGTAAAAAGTTTAGATAATCCTTACTATTTAGATTGGACAATTCTACAGACCCAAGCAGAAAATGTCCAAGAATGCCCATCTATACATTTATATTAAACCTTTCCTGATGTTTAGTTTCTTTTATAACACGAAGATGATCACTGAAGTAGGAGTAATAATGTGCATTATGCATATTCAAAATTCCATCCTTAGAGTAGTTTTGTCACAAAACAGGACATTTAAGAAAAATTTAATTTTCTTTATGTTGCAGCTAATTAGAAAAATCAACACGTACAGAAAAATCACTGTCACATGTGGCCTGGGCCTTTCTAAAATGAAAAGAATGCAAGTTTTCCTTATGGATAATATTACATACAAAAGATTAGAAGTGGGATACATTGCAGCCAATCTTCTAATGCTAATTTTGGGATTTTCCTTTATTTCCATTAAAATATCAACCTCATATTCTTCTGTCACGTGAACATGCTTCGTTTCATTTTTTTACGATTAGCGATCCAACTTCTCTGATTGTTTAATGAAGAGCTGTAAATATTTTGTGTGCAGCTAAATCAAATGATTGGTTGTTTGATTTAGGTTGTACCAGCCACATGACAAATCGTTATGACTAGTTATTCAATTTTTCTGATTCAAATCGAATGTCTGAAATTACAGTAGCTAATAATAGTAAAATGTACAATAAGGGTGTAGGAAAGTCCAATGTTCTATTAGATAAGGATGAAAAAAACAGTATTGATGTTTTATATGTATTTGATATTGCCGTAGATTTGCTTTCAGTACATAAATTAACTAAAAGGTTAAGTATTATTATTTGACAACAAAAATTGCTATGCATTTGATAAGTCAAACATAAAAGTAAACGGACGTCATTTTTCAGGGATATATAAACTCAACAAAAAGGATGTGCAAAATATCGATACGTTAAACACAAAGTTTATTGAACAGAAAAATGAGTATTTATTCACTTCACCAGAGGTTTCATTGAATATTTGGCACAGGAGATTAGGCCATCTCAGTTTAAATGGCATGTTGATACTTCGTAATAGCTTAGCTCAGCGTATTATCTTTAGAATGACTCTTGTATTTCTTGCATTAAGGGGAAGCAAAAAGGTTTGCATTTTCAAAAGGTGTATCAAAACAGGGAATTGATTCGTTCAGATATATGTGGACTTATGCCCGAGGATAGTTGGAGTTGGAGCTTATAACATTTACTGATGATTACACTCGAAGCACATTTGTGTATTTTCTTACGCCTAAAGATCAGGCAATGGTTTTTAATGTATTTGTTGAATTTAAAACTTGAGTAGAAAATCAACGCAATTGTAAGGTAAAACGTTTTAGGAGTGATAATAGTACAGAATATTGTAATGGGTTTTAAAAATTATTTTGAGAGATTTAGTAATGAGACAACGGTACCATAGACGCCACAGGAAGATGGGGTTTCTGACCAATTAAACACAACTATCATGGAAAAGTTAAGTACGATGCTCCAAGAATCAGGTTTAGGTAAAAAGTTTTGGGCTGACGAGGTGTCTACAGCAGTTTACTTACGACTACGCCTGAATACCTAAAATGATAAATTGCAAAACAAACTATCTAATTTACCTGTCAAAAGTTAAATGTGGAAATAAGCGCATCTAGTGCAGGAATCATTCTTGTTTTCTTTTAATTTGTCCTTGACACTTGTTCCTATTGAAGTTAACACCCCATGATCAATACCTTAAATAATGTTTATATTTGTAAAGATTATTTTTTAGCATCAATCTTTTGTATACATTTTTTGCGAATACCTTAGTATTTTATAACGCATTATCGTTCCTTGGTACGGTTGGCGACACTGCCAATATGTGAAATTTGAATCGTGCATCTAAACGCGATTTTTCGCGATAAACTAACATATATAATTATAGGCGATTTTTCGCGACATAAACTAACATACTTAATTATGTGTGTATGTCTTAAACTTGTGTCTTGGCGATAAAATTTACTGGAGCGGAAATTGTACGGCACCATTCTATCAGATAAACGAACATACCCTGATCTGTACCAGGTTATGTTTGTGTATGTTAAACGCTTGGCTTTTACCGGGTAATTATTCAAAACGAGGTTAGGAAACTACAATACGTTTTCGCGGTGCCGCACAAGTAAATATTTTTTAAATTGGGGGGGGGGGGGTAGTTCAACATACCATACTCGAACAATTCAAGTATGTCGCGAAAAATCGCCTATAATTAAGTATGTTAGTTTATGTCGCGAAAAATCGCCTTATGTTAAGTACTTGACTTTTACCGGGTAATTATTCAAAGCTAGGTTAGGAAACTAAATACGTTTTCGCGGTGCCGCACAAGTATTTTTTAAATAGTGGGGGGATACTTCAACATACCATACTCGAACAATTCCAGTATGTCGCGAAAAATCGCCTATAATTAAGTATGTTAGTTTATGTCGCGAAAAATCGCCTTATGCTTAGTACTTGACTTTTACCGGGTAATTATTCAAAGCTAGGTTAGGAAACTAAATACGTTTTCGTGGTGCCGCATAAGTAAATGTTTCTTAAATAGTGGGGAGTTCAACATAACATACTCGAACAATCCAAGTATGTCGCGAAAAATCGCCAATAATTAAGTATGTTAGTTTATGTCGCGAAAAATCGCCTTATGTTAAGTACTTGACTTTCACCGGGTAATTATTCAAAGCGAGGTTAGGAAACTAAATACGTTTTCGCGGTGACGCATAAGCAAATGTTTCTTAAATAGTGGGGGGCGAATAGTTCAACATACCATACTCGAACAATTCAAGAATGTCGCGAAAAATCGCCTATAATTAAGTATGTTAGTTTATATCGCGTAAAATCGCCTTATGTTAAGTACTTGACCTTTACCGGGTAATTATTTAAAGCGGGGTTAGGAAACTAAATACGTTTTCGCGGTGCCGCATAAGTAAATGTTTCTTAAATAGTGGGGGGGGGGGATAGTTCAACATACCATACTCGAACAATTCAAGTATGTCGCGAAAAATCGCCTATAATTAAGTATGTTAGTTTATGTCGCGAAAAATCGCCTTATGTTAAGTACTTGACTTTTACCGGGTAATTATTCAAAGCTAGGTTAGGAAACTAAATACGTTTTCGCGGTGCCGTGTAACATACTGTTTTAATAAGCTCTAATAGTTCTAGTATTCCTAAAAATAGTTAGTTTCTAGTTTAATTTTAGCATGCTAATTATTAGAATTGTAGCGGCTGCAGGATCACCCAAGTAGCTTCTCAGCGAAGTTCCCAGAAAGATCTAATCCAAGAGTTAATCAATTTTTCTAAAGGCACTTACTTTAAGGGCACTAAACATGTCAGATTAGCCCATATCTATGATTAGATGTCAATCATGCTTTAGGATCCTATTTATGTCAGGGTGGTCTGAAGCAATTTTTCAATTAGCTGAGCACTCAACTAAAATCAATTCTGAGAGCTACGTGTGGGGTTATCATAGGCATTGGCAGTTTTAATTAATTTTAAAGATTTACGACCGGCGCATCCTAAGCCGAGTAAGAGCGCCAAGAAAGGGGTATTTTCAATTAACTGAAATGTATATAAGGATGCCAGCCGGTGGGAATCGGGGTTGTTTATTTCCAGACGCGTTAGAGGTTAAAGCTAACGGTTACTAGTGATGTGTTTATTTCTTTGAAGTTATGTGCGGGCCGTTATGTTTTAAGTTATTTATTTCTCTGAGTAAGTAATTAGTATATGTGATATTACTATGAACTCAAGGCTGTGTTATGCAGCATAAGTCAGTTATTTGTTTAAAACAGTATTTGTCGACTGCCATAAAGTACAACTCCGGGTGAATGCCCAGTTCAAGTAAATTGATCCGTTTGATTATTGCTTTGGAGACCGCATCGTTTTAGAAGGGTCTTCTATTATATTGTGTTTCGACGGTGTCAGAGGCCGTTAATCACTAATCCACGAGACTACCTGAGAATGCAAAGCTCAGGTCCGAAGTCAAGTTACGGTACTATTTGACCCTTGAGAAGGTCGTATTCTTCATGGTGTAGATGACCCCGTGGTTAAAAGGGTCGTCGCACTATGCAAGTTAGTTAGATTAGGGTAGCATTAATAAATCTTTGTTATTGGGGTGTGTACACCTAGAACTGTATCTATTCAAAATATGTTTGTTAGTTAAGTTTAGTTAAGTTGTGTTTGTGCTAGCCGGAGATTATAAGTGACTTATTTTCTGTTCTGCCATTTTGGTTCATCGCCCACGAACAAAGTGCGACGAGAGCTATTACCGCGATTGGTCCATGGGCCGTTTAATTCCCATGGTGGCGCCCTTTTGTACATAAGGTTATTTACTTTATATTTTGTTATGCATATGTAATTAGTCAAAGTTTTAGTTAGTAGCTCGTTCAATAAAACAATCGAATTTTCGTCTCAGTGTGTTTGTTTAATGAACCCCCCCTTCACCGACTGCTGCAGCTTGCGAGGCAACGTCCCGAAACGTGAGGGTACGATAGTGTTAGAGGTCCTGTTATTTATTATTTATTGTTAATTGGATACCCTCACGCGGTAGGTAAATATTTTAAATTACAGCCGCATAAGTAAATGTTTCTTAAATAGTGGGGGGGTTCAACATACCATACTCGAACAATTCCAGTATGTCGCGAAAAATCGCCAATAATTAAGTATGTTAGTTTATGTCGAGAAAAATCGCCTTATGTTAAGTACTTGACTTTCACCGGGTAATTATTCAAAGCGAGATTAGGAAACTAAATACGTTTTCGCGGTGATGCATAAGTAAATATTTTTTACGTAGTTGGGGGGGGGGGGGCGAATAGTTCAACATACCATACTCGAACAATTCAAGTATGTCGCGAAAAATCGCCTATACGTGATTACGCAGGTGCGTATCCGTTGTACGGATATGTTGCTGTGCACCCGTTCCAATAGAAGAAATCCGTTACGTTGCGTGTTTTGTTTTTCTTGTCAAACAAAGACAATCAGGCGTAGTTTGATTACTGTATTTATTTATTATACCGTTATAATGTTCTTTCTTATTTTATACTTTCCCTGTTTTTGTGAGTTATCTAAAATTGTGCAAAACGCTGCAATAGGAAAATACACGGGTATTACATACAGGGTTAGTCATAACTTAATAAAAATATTTTAAGTGATGCTTAAATATGAGCCATATATTGATATTTACGCAAAAAAAAGAATTTTTTAATAACTGAAATTGAAACGGTTGTTTTTAGGGTTCGTAAAAATAAGGAGGCGACCCACATACGCTATAAAAATTCCTTGGTGGATGACCTTCGGTATAATGTTTATGCTGTATGATAAGCTTATCGTATTAATTTATGGTATGGTTCGCGGTTTAAAGGAATTTAAAATAGTGCACGTGATGGGTCCTTATTTTTATACGTAGGCTGAAAACATCCGGTTCAATTTTAGTTTTTAAAAATACTGTTTTTGCGTAAATAGCAGTGTATGGCTCATTTCTAGGCATCAGTTAAAATATTTCTATGAAATTGTGAATTAATCTAAAGCTACAACCTGTTCCAATTAAACACGAATACCAAGTGTTTTCTTTCAAACTTTTTGTTTGTTTAAGCTAAAATATAATAAAAATGTCTCTGAAACTAAATTTGATAGTAGCAGCTTCTGAAAATATGGGAATTGGTTTAAATAACGATTTGCCTTGGCGATTAAAGTAAGTATTTAGAACAACCTGTTTTATTTGCAGGCTTTTTAAAAAGCTTAGGCAGCATATATTTTGTTATTTTGATTTTTTAATATGCAGGATGTATAAACTTCCATGTTCTGCACAACGTCGATATTTTAAAAGCCTAATACAAATTATATTACACACATTTTTTTACTGATTTTTTTAATTACTGTACTTCGTTTCACGAGAGAATAAAGCGGTTAAAAGCATAGGGAACATAGAGAATAATTATCTATGAAAGGGACCATAGATAAAACCACACACTAGATGGTAACATTTATAGCCGCAATTTTAACACTGATTTAGTTCATACTACGCCCGCGAGATGGTACGTATAATTTGTAATGCAGGAAACTGTCGGACGTTACATGACATTTCATAGATAAAACTTTTTGTCTATGGTAACATTTTTAGGTATTGTTTAATTATTCTTATTTGTTAAACATTCATTCTGAATATTTAGTGTTTTTATTTGCAGATTAATTTATTGTGTTTCGCGTGTATTGACTTAATTTTTGTATTTAAAAAGGATAACTTCAGTGCAGGTTAGATTAATCTATAGGAACAATGGTTTTCTTGTACTGTGTGCCTTTGTGTAGTAAAAGAACCTCTGAAACGAAAATGCACCGGTTCCCTACTGATGAGATCGTAAGTTTTGTGAAATAATTAAATATAATTGTAAAATTCCTATACAACTTCTGTGTATTGTGAGATATTGTACTGATGTTACTGAATATAATTAAGTAATAAAAATTTGTAATGTTGTTATAAAATTAAGAAACCCTTTCAAATTAAAATTTCAGTTTAACAGAACGAATTTGTAGCTGTTATTATGTATAATCTATATGTATACCCAAAATATTAGAGTCTGACCATTGTTCATGTTCATAGTTTCTTTTTCTTCAGAAAATAGTTGTAAAATGCGGCAACAAAACTACGATAGTAAAGAAAAGTGGCCTGTATATAAAATTAAGTGATAATTTAACAACATATAATTAATGTTTTTAATCAGATCAAGCGTTTACTAAAAGCACTCGCCTGTTGATCACGAAGCCGTGCCAACCGAAAAAACGATGTAACATCTATTCTGCTTTTTTGCGGGTGTAGCGATGAACATTTCTGTCAATAGCGGTTCTGAAGAAAAGCGGTTCTTCAAATTAGGAGTTCTACGTAAACATGTAAACCAGCGATGCGGACTGTTCGAACGACAAATCGATTCTCTTCTGTTTCGTAGATTTTCCAGTCACTACACTGTTTGCACCTGCGGAATAACACAGAGTTTTATCATTTGCGGCACTTGTTGGCGTGTACTTGTAGTAAACATGGAAATTTACTCTAACAAATTTAAATATACCGAGGGGAACGTAAATAATCAACAAACTCAACGTAAAATGAAATTTAGCTTTAAATTATTTACAATATAACGGAACAATAGTACTTATCCAACGTTTTGATTTCAGAAAACGTCTGATAAATGATATTTTCTTTACACTTGGTTCTTTATTTCAAGAAAAAGGATTCAATGGTAGAAGCTACATAATTTAAATATTACCGCTACAATAGTTGTTTAGACTATGTCCGCTAGAGGTCGCGACGAACTTTATAAGAAATTTGTATTAGGTCGTTGTCCATCTATTGCGGGTGTTTATCTATGGATAGGGACTAAGAAACATGCATGTATGATAAAGACTAAACATTCTCAAATTCATTGGTTGAAACACAGCACAGATTTACACTGCTTAAATATGATTTTGTGCTCAAGCTGTGACAAAAATATCACTGACGGGGATTTATTATTTTAACTTTCATTAATTTTAATATCTATTAACATTGTAAAAGATAATTTGCCATTAAGCCAATAAAGTAGAAGTTGGTTGAAGAAGTATAAAAAAATTCTTTATTGACCAGATAAAAAGATTTACCAATGTGGCGCTTTGTAATATCGGGTAACGGTATAACCATTCATTAAAGGAATATATAAATGATCTTATGGCATCATTCAACTGCAAAAAATTGTTGATAAAGAGATGGCACTTTGCATTGTTACAGGCAGAAAAGCTACTAAGTATATTTTTTTAAATTAAAATTATAAAATTGGGGCGGCCTGTAAAACAAAAATTACAGGAGGTCACCGGCACTAGCTAGCAGAAGGTCGTGGATCGTTTAGAGGGTTAAAATTTTGCAGAAAGGGCTAAATTGATATATATTATACAACAAAAAAATTTGGCACTTACCTTTCATAAATATTGTGGCTTAATGACAATTACCAAGAGCGCCAGACAGGTCGAGAATGTCCAAATGTTCATGCAAAACCTTGAGAGACTTGTCATCCCAAGAAGAACAATTGTTTCTTTTAATCAATTCTTACCTTTTTGACTACTTGTGCAAATTCCATGATCAAAAATAAAAAACTATTGACTTAATCAACGGCAAACAAAAACTATTTAATCAACAGAGCAATAAATGTGAACCTCTTACATTAGGAAATTCATTGATTTTAATTTAGAAATTCAATTGAATGGTTGATATGGAATTATGATAATTTTATGTACATAAATAATTCCCAAACACTTTATATGGAAGAAAAATATAAATGTCACAGTAAATTAATCCTACGGTTTATGGCCAAAACGTCCTAACAATTAAATTAACTAAAAATTTGTCATACTAGCTTAACTATAAAAACTCACTTACTAAAAATCATCAATTGTTTGATGGCTTGCCTTTCAATCCAGAACAGCTCTTAAATTGGGGGAGCAAATCTTGTTTGTTGCTCTTGTTCTTCGCAACAACTCAAATAATTCAATGGCACACGTACCCGTCAGAATCTTGTTGATAGCTTTGTGCGCCACACGCACAGAAGCTTTTTGTTATATACTTTAATATCACTTATAAATCCGCGAACACACGGGCATAAACCCTCGCGAGCTAGATGAATTAGTTACTCCTTTCCACTTTTACTATCGTGATACTAAGTGCGATATCATATCTGTTACGCCGAAGAACGCTACCAGCGAACTTCTATGGTTACGTTTCTTTCTACGTTTTTAAAACTGAAAACTCCATTGGAATCTCCTTCTTTTGACTAAAACCTTAAGTTATGTATCAACCCTATCCTTAACCATTATTTACGTCATATTTCTGTTATCCAATGACTATTAACAGAACCTCCCAAAAACAAGATTTCAGAAACCATATCCAACCCCTTTCAAGATGAGTGCCACGGATAGGAATTATTTGTCTAACGGTTTAAATATGTTGTACATTCTTGGATTTTTAAGTACTGAAGTTGTTGACCATATCTATTGGCGACAGTTGTCTGCCATTGACAAAAGACCGAGTAGCCGAAATGGATTTTAATACACTGGTTGCCTCCAGACTACTTAAAATTACTTGCAATCTTTGAATAAATCAAATTGGAAAATAGTTTGGCTATTCGTTTTCTATAAACACTTGTCAATCACTGAAATATTAAGAAAATTAAGTTTTACAACTGAAAATTGCTTTTCTTTGTTTATGTTAAAAGGTAATATTCTATTTAAATTTATCAGATTAGTCAATCTATAACCGACATAGGTTTTATGGATTTGCAAGGTAGGACCATTAAATTATTATGACAGCCGCTGCAATTTATAATATTTAAGAGTAAAACTATTTATAAACCTGAGGTCTTTATTATAAGGGATGCTTACTAAAATATAACGGTAATTTATCATGGAATTCTGCCTATAAGTTATACAAGATAATGAAATTTAATTAATTAATTAATCTGTTAATACGTTAACATTTCAAAATAATGTTACAGTATCCGACTTGTTGACTCACAGAGGACGCCTCAAAACTGGTGAAAGGTTTATTTAACAAAATAGGATTTAAACTGAACCATAATTGCAACGTTTTACATTTTACAAAAATAGTAAATGTCATAATTTGAGGTGATATTATTCTTATTCTAAACACTCATTGGTCACGAATATTCATATAATAAAACGCAAGAATAACTGTATTATACATAAATGGACTATCAAAGAACACAAATGCAGTATTATACATAGCAAATAGCTTATAATACAGAACCATTTGTGCAAATATCATATCTTTTTTGTAATAATCGGTATCATTTCATCATAGATTATATAATGTAATATTAAATAACTGATGAACTTAATAGATATAAGCTAAGACTACCCCTATCTATGGAAATCATGGACCTATAATAAAATGGACATGGTACTCGTATCCAAATGTGCAGAAATGACTGTCGGCAAAATAATTATGGCGAGAGGGTTGCGGCGTGAGGGGATGTAGACATACAATATTTTTTACTTACCTGTGAAATGATAATTCGGATTTATCTTTCTCTTTTACTTTGCATACCAAGCATTATCGGCTCATTCTTTCCTGTAAACAACACAAAAAATATAATTAAATTTAAAATAACACCCATTCTGAACAGACTTCCACCTTGAGGACGTTCCAAAATACTAGAACACGTAGAATGGCTTGCGCGTTTTAATGAGCTATGGAGCCGAACTATAAGTTTAACCAAATTAGTGGAGTCTTTAGTGAGTAACCAGACTAAGACAGGTCCCCGTGTTGTAATCCCGGCGTCCGTATTCAGCGCCACTGCTACAGTTGGCAACACTGATACGATCCACGTTTCACAATATTGCACAATAATGATATTATGACATAATTACGTGTCAAATTGTATCACATACCAAATACGTTTACAATGATACAATTTGCACTCAAAAATGCAAATAAAGTAAAGTACTCACTTAAAACGCGCCATGCAGTTAATCTCAGGGTATCTCCTTGTTTCCGGGTGGGTTGCTTCACGCCATTATTGAATCCAAATTTATTTGTCTTTCCCCTTTCGTCATTCGTAGCGGTTCGGTAGGATACAGGTAGGGAACGATATAAGGTAGAGGTAAAAGGAAACCTACATCCTAAAAAGAGAAAAGACAAAAAAACACAACACAGGCAAACGTTACCGTTCGACGTCTCATGGCTAATAATCCTGTCCTGCCGTGTCGCAAAACCACGCACTTCCCCATCACTCCGCGCCTGCGCATTCTTCTGCGCAAATGCAACTGTCCGAAATGACGGAAATGAACAAGTCTATTTTAAAATAGTGGCGGGAATTCACTCACATATTTATACTTAATCTAAATATGATACACAGCCGATTTTCGGCATGTAACACCTGAAAGAGGGCAGCAGCTTTTTCGGTACTTAAGAGTGGCAGAGACCATAGGGGTCGGTATGACATTCTAAGACACACTACTGTAACGTATTTTTTTTCCTAGTTACATTTAGTTCAATAAAATAAAAATAAAACATCTGTATTTTAAAGTATTTAATTTGTGAATTATCATCCAATAAAAATTAATATATAATATTCGTAATAACACATAGATTCTTGTATATATATACTCTAAAGTTCGTTACCAAGCGCTGTCAAGTTGTCAGTCGGCACTTTATTCTCAACGTCCGAGAGTGCAAGCCGCTTTTGCAGACGAGGTAAAGTCGAAATGGCCCTGTCGAAACACATGGCTTCTAACAAAGTTAGGAAAAAGTAGAGAATAATAAATTCTTGGTGTCTGGAGGCCGAGCCTAGCAGCGGTTGCGTGAGCATGATTTTCGGTAAGCCTCGCTCCGAGCAGTTTTAGTTGATCCCGACAGGCCTGAGAAAATGGAACCCCTTTGGACATCATTTTAGACAGTTGGTATATATTAATACAATAGATTATACTAATATTTTTCATCTTAGTGCAATATCTTAAGGACATATCTTCAGTAACATTTTCGATAATAAACTAAAACAAATTTTTATGGCAGTAATTTAAAGCAAAGATTTATGGTTTCGTTCTATTCGATTTAATATGCAGTAAAGTAAACGCTGATTCCACATGGGACCTAGATATTTCAAACTTACCGATGACTAATATCACACCCGGATATTACGATGGAAATGTCCGATAGCTGACGTCAAGGTCTGGCACCTGTAGTACATTTTTGATGCACGTGAGTGTTTTTAACTTTTGATAGCTTTGAAATTATAGTACATTATTATGAATTATCCAACATTAATTGTTTGAGTAACGTAAATATAAAGTAGTTTTTTTAAGAAGCCAGTAACATTAACGAATAAGTATCTTGTTTTACAGTTTGTTTGCACATGTACGCAAACAGTGTATTTTATGAAATTCTGAATGACAACCTATGTCAGACAAAAAATATATAGATTCCGTTTTCCAATCTAAACGCCATATGCTGTCTTGATTAAGTTTACATTATGTTTAAAGACTTTCAGGTCATGTAAAGGCACTTTCATTGATATATGAAATTCGCGTGTTTATTGTAGATTACAATTAAATTAGAATATTTGCATTTTAAAGTGTCTGCTCTTTGATAATTAATTTTCGTTGTAATGATCAAGGAAGTACTTCTCTGATTAAAAGAAATTTATGTGTTATGAACAATTAATAAATAATATGTTTATCTAATCAAATTTTATAGATATGATCTACTCATAGATCTTAATTTTGAATGTAAAACTTTATTAGAATTATTATGAAAAAATTATGAGAAAGATACAAACTTAAATATTGCAGTCACATGTATATATTCAGAAATTTATCCTAATAGAATCCTTTTGTTTTTGAAAGACGTTTTATTATTCAACATTTAAAAAAGTGCAAGTCCTCCCGGAATAGAAAGTGTGTGTAATGAAAATAAATTCCCTCAGTATATTTCAGATGCCTAAATTCTATTATTCTATTTTTGGCAAATGTTTTGAGGACACAAATGGTGTCCATGTTGTGCTTTTGTTTGTTCACAGGTAAAGCTGACACATCTGTATGACGTCTGGTGGTTGAGGTCTTGGTAAGTGTGTCTGAAAGAGTGAAATTCAAGTTTTATGGCTATGTTAGTGGTGTTAAGATAAGGTTTCCGCATTCCCTTATACAAGCACAGTTAAATTTTGATGGTTATTGTATTAAAAAATACGGTGGCGCTCATTAAATATATTTTTGGTCTTTTATTCACCCATGACCCAAGCTCATGATCTACCCAGAGCTAACACTCGACTAGCCGTTTACATCTTAAGAGTTTTTCTTTGTCTCAAGCCATTCTCCATCCAACATTACCTTGGGCTTAAAAGAAAAAGAAGAAATTCTCGACCTTGTGATATCAGATCAAGATTTAGAAAATTGGGAGGTGTAATTTATAGCTGATAGTCACGAGGATAAAGAAAATAATATAAAATTAAAAAATAATTTTATAGTACACTACTGCGATATGGAAGGCAAAAGGAAACCACCACATTACCTCCCAAATACACTGTGTACAGAAATTATTAGTAAACATGATGGCATCCTCTGGGGTAAAAATTTCCGGAGGTAAAATAGTCCACATTCGGATCTCCGGGAGGGGACTACTTCAGGGGATGTGATCCGAAAGTATAGAAAAAGATCCGTGAACATTGTGCGAGTCGGAGCGTGGAATGTCAGAAGTATGAAACAAGTAGGTAAGCTAGAGAACCTGAGACTCGAAATGGATAGGTTAGCACAAGACAGTAGGAATCAGCGAAGTCCGCTGGCCAGAGGCGGGAGATTTTTGGAGTGGAGACTTCAGGGTAATTCATACAGGAGCAGAGGAAGGAAATTTGGGTGTGGGGATAGTTATGCGAAAAAAGACAGGACGACGTGTAGAAAACTACTTACAAAAGAACCAAAAGTACTCATGGTTAGATTTGAATCTAAACCTGTAAATACAGTAATAATACAAGTATACAAGCCTATCTCTAGCTACAGTGAGTAAGAGGTATAGGCGATCTACAAAGATATCGAAGACATTAAGATTCGTAAAAGGACATGAAAATTTAATAATTACGGGGGATTTTAATGTAATGGTAGGTGAGGGTAGGGAAGGAGCGATAGTAGATTTATTTGGTTTAGGTACGAGAAATGACAGGGGAAATAGGCTGGTAGAATTTTGCGACAAGAACAACTTAAGCATCACAAATACATTATTTCAACATCATGCTAGAAGAAGATACACGTGGAAGATGCCAGGAGACATAGGAAGATATCAAATAGATTACATTATTGTTAGACAGCGATTTAGAAATCAACTAAAAGACTGTAGAATCTACCCGGAAGCAGATATAGACACTGGCGACAACATCGTAATTATGAGGGTCGCACTTAAATTTAAAAATCTGAAAAAGAGGAACAGAAAAAGGCACTTTGACTTTGAGAAGCTAAAAGATAAAGATATCCATGAAAGATTTGAAAAAAAGTCAAATGAATTGCTGAAAGATATTGGGAAAATTTCTGATACTAAAGAAGTAAAAACAGAATGGAATAACATTAAATCCAGCCTAGACATGGCGGCCAAATATATTCTGGGGTATACACAAAAAGAAAATAACAAACCATGGATAAGAAAGGATATCATGAATTTAATAGAAGAATGACGAAAATACAAAAATAGATCAGACGAAACAGGAAAACAGAGATACAATGCCATAAAATGGGAAATTATTCGCAAATTCAGGTAAACTAAAGAACAATGGATTGATGAACAGTGCAAAGAGGTACAAACTAAGATGGAAATAGGAAGGACAGACAAAGCATACGAATTAATTACAATGAATTTTAAACCATATAGCAAAAATATCAGGGACGCGGAAGAGAACGTTATTATAGAAAATATAGAGAAAGTAGCTAAATGGCAGGAATATATAGGGAATTTATATTCAGGAGAGGAACTAACAGCATTTGAATAGAAATCATACATTGAAAATGATGACTTGGGGTATCCTATACTTAGAGATGAGTTTGAGTTAGCATTAAAGAGCCTGAAAAATGGTAAGGCGCCGGGTACAGATAAGGTGCAAGCAGAAACTATAAAAGCCGCTGGACAATCAGTAACAGAACGTCTCTTCCAGCTTGTAAGCTATATGTATGAGACAGACGAGATACCCAAAGATTTCAAACGTAACATCATACTAGCTATATACTAAAAAAAATGAGCCACGGATAGATATGAAAATTTTCGAATAATAAGTTTGACAGCACACGTGTCAAAAATATTAACTAGAATTGTACAAAAACGAATGGAAAAACGAGCTGAAGAAATACTGTGGAAGATCAATTTGGGTTTAGGCGCAACAGGGGAACACAGGAGGCTATTTTAGCTCTGAGGGTGATAATGAAGAAAACAATAGAGAAGGGGAAAGTGTATATATAGGGTTTGTAGATCTGGAAAAAGCATTCGACAATGTAAAATGGAAAAAAATGTTCGAAATACTCAAAAAGATTGGAATGAGTTTTAAGGACAGACGGATAGTACATAGCTTATACATAGTACAAACGGTGGTAATAGAATTAGAGCAGGAAAGTAGAGAAGTAAATATTAGGAAAGGGGTGAGACAGGGATGTGCCTTATCCCCATTAATTTTTAACTTGTACATAGAAGAGGCAATGAATACTGTCAAATGCAGGAAGACATTTGGAATTAATATGCAGGGATAAAAGATTGATATGCTTAGATTTGCAGATGATATAACGGTATTAGCATCTAGCAAGGAAGAGTTAGAATCTGCTCTTAATGAAATGGAAACAGTTATAATGGAGGGATATGGTATGAAAATTAACAAAAATAAAACTAAAGTTCTAGTATGCAAAAGAGGGGAAAATAAATCAAAAACAAGGATACTTATAGGTAACGAGAACCTAGAAGAGGTTAAGGATTTCTGCTACCTAGGAAGTCAAATAACGCAAGATGGGAAAAGCACAAAAGATATAAAGGAAAGATTAGCACAAGGTCGTGCAACATTTAACAAGAAAAAGCAACTACTGTGCTCAAAGACCACAAACATAGAAACAAGGAAAAGATTGGTTAAAACATATGTGTGGAGCACAGCACTGTATGGCTGTGAAGCCTGGACAGAAGGAGAAGCAGATAAGAAAAAGGTAGAAGCCTTTGAAATGTGGTGCTACAGACGTATGATGAAGATATCATGGACAGACAAAGTTAAGAACAAAGAGGTACTAGAAATGGTAGGGGAAGAAAGAAGTATGTGGAAAACAGTAAAAAATAGGACAGATAGGATGATAGGCCACATACTAAGACATGAGGGAATAGTGTGGAATATATTAGAAGCAGTGATGTGAAAAAAGAGAAGTAGAGGTAGACCTAGGTTAGACTACTGCACACAGATGGTGAAAGATGTAGGCTGTGAGAATTTCAGGGAAATGCGTAGGCTAGCTAAGAATAGAAATTAATGGAGGTACGCTTCCAACCAGTCGCGAGATGGAAAAACTAATGACAAAAATAATAACTGTACTTAAACATGGTGATTACTATATACAACTACAGATATTGGTTTTGCAATACTCTCAACTAATGTTAATTGTGCGAAAGGATTTACTGGAAAACTATTAAAACGGCAAATGTCTAAGTGTTGGGGGATTCTTGGCAGCCACAGGCTGCTTAACCTTTTTCACATACCACTGAATTTCGCTGAAATTGGGCATATAATTAGAAGACAATAGAAGGGAATCGAGCTGTATATAGGCTGTTGTGAGAATTGCAGACAACTGTGTAGGCTAGCTCAGGAACATAAATAAGCTGAGGTACACGTTCAACCAATTTCAAGACGTAAAACCCAATGACGAAAAAATAAGTGCTCTTAAATCTGATGATTATGATAAACAACTACAGGTGTTGGTTGTGAAATATTTTCAACTAATGTTGATTGTGTGAAAGGATAAATTAGAAAAACTATTAATTCGACAAAGGTTCAAGTGCTGGGGGAACTTGGCAGCCAAAGGCTGCTTATCCCCCTTCACATACCTTACATGTGATTTTCCAATGCTTCATCCGAAAGTACTACATTGGCCAGGAAGCGAGTTTTTTTTACCTGGAAAATTTGGAATTTTGCCGAACCTTTGCTGTTCCAAGCAAAGTAGGGATCTTTAACGTGCGTGACAACACTCACACACGGGACATCCGTTTTACCTCTCATCCGAACGAGGGTGTATTTTTGTGAAAAATGCTTTCCTAACATTTTTCAAGCGGACCGTGTTGGGATTCGAAGTTGGGCAGTATAACTTTGTACCTCCCATTTAAGTTCCTTGTATATTTTCATTTTAAGAAACAAATTTAGGATCATCTGGAAATGCGGGCAGCAATCTTCATCTGGTGAAAAAAATTTGAATACTTTCTTCCTTCAGACAGTCGCATTAACAATTGCTTCTTTAAATTATATCCAAACTTTAACTACTGAAAATGTTCGGCGAATACGTTCAAAAGCAAAGTAAAAAGTTTTATAAACTCTCATGTTGGCATGTTTAAAAATTCTACATTGCCTGTTTGTCCATAGTCTCGAAAAAAATTAATAAATCGTTTGGAGAAAAACATTCGTTGTCTTCCTTTAAAAATCGGTTAGGGTAACTTTTTGAAATAGAGCGGATTCTGCATTAAATTGCAACTACCTTAACTAAAAACGCGAATCTTAACCCTTTTCACGTCATTCTCAAATAATACAAACTTACCGAGATTCAGTATTATGTGAAGGGGGTTAAGCAGCCTGTGGCTGGCAAGATCCCCCAACACTTAGATATTTGCCGAATTAATAGTTTTCCAGTAAATGCTTTCGCACAATTAACATTAGTTGAGGATATTGCAAAACCAATACCTGCAGTTGCTTATAATAATTATCAGGTTTAAATACAATTTTTTTTCCTCATTAGGTTTTCCCTCTTGGAACTGTTTGGATGCGTACCTCCATTGATTTCTATTCTGAGCTAGTCTACTCATTTCCCTGAAATTCCAACAACCCACATCTTTAAGTAGCTGTGTAGAATAGTCCAATGTAGGTCTACCTCTACCTCTCTTTTTTTATCTGTGCTTCTAATATATTTCTTACTATTCCCTCATGCCTTAGTATGTGTCCTATTATCCTATCTCTCCTACTTTTTACTGTTTTCAACCAATTTCTTTCTTCTCTTACTCAGTACCTCTTTGTTCTTAACCTTGTGTGACCATATCTTCATCATACGTCTGTAGCACCACATTTCAAAGGCTTCTATCTTATTCCTGTTCGCTTCTCCTACTGTACAATTTTCACAGCCGTACAGTGCTGTGCTGCACACATATGTTTTAAGCAATCTCTACCTTGTTTCTATTTTTGTTGTCTTTGAACACGGTAGTTGTTTTTTCTTGTTAAATGTAGCACTACCTTGTGCTAATCTTTGTTTTATATCTTTTGCACTCTTCCCATCTCGAGTTATTTGACTTTGTAGGTAACAGAAAAGCCTTAACCTCTTGTAAGTTCTCGTTATCTATTTGTATCCTTGTTTTTGATTTATTTCCCCTCCTTTGCATACTAGTATTTTAGTTTTATTTTTGTTAATTTTCATACCATATCCCTCCATTATAACTGTTTTCATTTCATTAAGAGCAGTTTCTAATCCTTCTTTGCTAGATGCTAATACTGCTATATTATCTGCAAATCTAAGCATATCAATCTTTTGTCCCTGCATAATAATTTCAAATGTCTTTCTGCATTTGACAGTATTCATTGCCTCTTCGATATACAAGTTAAAAATTAATGGGGATAGGGCACATTCCTGCCTCACAGCTTTCCTAATATTTACTTCTCTATGTTCCTGTTCTAATTCTATTACCGCTGTTTGCTCTTTATATAAGCTATGTATTATTCGTCTATGTACACGTAAAAAAATTTTATGCCTATTCTATATCTATAATTTAATTTTAAACGTTATTTTAGGAAGGAAGTTGCATACTTTGTTAGGATGACGTCTACGACAAAAGATAGTACAAAAAAAAATGTTGTGATAATGGGAAGAAGGATTTGGGATAGCACTAAACTTACACCTTTGTCAAAAAGAATTAATTTTATTCTTTCAAGATCGAAGTTAAATATAGAAGGATTAAATGATGTATACTTGTTTAATTCGTGGGATGAAATATTTACGAAACTAAATGATAGTAAATTCAAGGAAAAATATGAAGGTATCTGGGTCATTGGTGGTTCTGCTATTTATAAAGTAAGTAACGTTGTACCTTGTATAAATTATTTTACTAAAATAATGGTCTATTATAAAGCACATGTTTATTTAATAAGTTGTGGATATTGTCACAACTGCTTGTTGATATGCGAATGTTACTATGTCCATGACAAGTTAGGTTTGGTGTTGGTTTCAAGTGAATGACGATTACAATTTTAGTGGTTAACTTTACTGTAACAAACATTTTGTCAAAATGAGTCTACAATTTTACATTAACATTTGTTTTCTGTGTTTTTAAGACACTTCTTTCGGAGCACCTATATTTTCTACAAAATACTTCGATGTTGTGATTTTAAAATTATTTTTAGTATTTTTGTTTGTTACGGTATTCTGTGCAGACAATAAAGAAAAGTAAAGTAAGCGTAGTGTAACAAAAAAAAAGGAATCCAAAGAATGCCGTGTTATCCAAAAAGAGTTGGATGGGTCATAAAGAAAGAAAAAGTAAAACTCACATTAGGAATTTTATTCACAAACCTATAAGAAAAAACATGTTATAAAAGGAAAACCAACTCGCAAAAAAACATTTATCCAAAACGTCCCAAAGGATTTACATAGTACAAAAATCTACGCAAAATAAATACTACTTTTATTAGCTACCTCAAACTAATTTTTACCCTCAAACCTAATATTTACATAAGACAAAATTAATAAACCAATATTTTACGGATCGTTCTGTCACTTGTTTAATGCAATCTCTTAAAAACTTTATATTTCCATAAAACAGAAATTAGAAAAATGTATACGAGGTGTGACTATTAAATAACGGGACTGACGCTGTAAAACATTTTATTTTGATTTCATATAGATTTACCTATTATCACCTTCAATATACACCCCTCCTCTATCCCTACAAAGATCCATGCGAATCTTCCATTGTTCGAAATGCTGGAAGTCTTCTTCTGTCAGCTCCTTCAGGATGCGTGCCGCTTTCTTTTTCACAGCTTTAACGGACTAAAATCGTGTTCCGTTTAATGCAGATTTTACCTTAGGAAACAGATAGAAGTCAAACAGCGCAAGATCTGGCAAAAAAGGCATATGGTCTAACACTGGAATGCTATACTTGGCTAGAAACCTGTTGACAGTCAATGCAGAATGAGCCGTGCATTGTCTTGGTGGAAAATCCATGACTTGTTCTTCCACCATTCGGGTCGTCTTTTCCTTATTTTTTCACGGAGTTCAGCAAGAACGTGAAGGTAGTAATGTTGATTAATAGTTTGACTTTCAGAAACCCAGTGAAGGTATACAATCCCATGAATATCGAAAAAAAAAACAATTATCATTGTTTTGAATTTTGATTTGCTCATTCGAGCTTTTTTGGCTTTCGGTGAAGATGGGCTATTCCAATGCATGGATTGGCGCTTCGCTTCAGGATCATTAGTAAAAAACTACGATTCGTCACGTTATTATCCTTTACAATAAGTCATTTTCAATAGCATTCAAAGTGTCAGTATAAACATCATTGAGAGCTTCTTGTTCAAACGTGAAAATTTTAGGCACCATTTTGGCACACACTTGTTAAAATTGTTTTGTAAAATTTGCTGTACAGATTCTCTATCAGTTCCTACAGTTTCAGCAATCACACGAATACTTAACTGACGGTCAGATCGAATCAGATTACCGATTTTTTCGATATTGTCATCCGTTTTTGACGTGGAAGGGCGACCCGGGCGTGAATCATTTTGAACGTCTTCTTGGCCATCTTGAAAATGCTTAAACCACTCAAAAACACGTGCACGTGATAAATATTCATTGCCTTTGTTTAATAAATTATAAGTTTCAGTAGCGGTTTTTCCAAGTTTCATGTGAAATTTTACAACAATTCGTTGCTCTATTTTTAAACTTAACATTTTTCCAGAGAAACAAAAAACAGTTATAATGCGAACGAATGCTATGGTTATACTAATTTGTTTACAGATGTGAGAGACGCTGCATTTGAAAGAGAGGACTTCACGATAAACAGCTGTTTGCTGGTGTTTGGTGCATGTGCACTTTGTCTGTAGCAGTGTCAGTCTCGTTATTTAATAGCCATAATTCGTATACTTACATAGTGTCCACAAGTGCTAAATAACTGCAAAAAACAATGCAATAGTAAACATCAGCAAAAAGAAAAAGGAATCATGTAGGAGCCAAAATGCATTTCACCGCAGCTGTAACAAAAAATGATTAGATAATAACATCACACCTAAATAATAGTGTAACTCTGATTCTTTTATATAGAAAATTTTATGGACAATAATTGTAAAAATTATTTATTGTATAATTCATACTCAATCCATATCAGCTTTCGTATTAGCATATTCTGACAATTCGAACGAAATAAGTTCAATTTCCACAACTGATCTCCGCATTTATTCTCAACCCCAGCTTGTCTATAAGATCCATCCCAAATATAATTAATGTCCATCTTCAGTCTAGGTACAACCATGAATTCATTCTCCAATTTTATTTTTCCTATTTCACATTTGAGAATTACCATTTCACTTATGCTTGCAAATTTCTTATTGTTAGGTGCCACCAAATTACACTTCGTTATAGGTATCGCCTTCTCCATTAATTTTCCCCGTTTAACAAAATCTTCCGCAACAAGCGATGCTTCTGCTCCGGTATCAATAAGTACTCTAACTATTTTATTTTCCACCTTTAAATTAACTATAGGTAATAAGTTCTTGTCTAATTCATTTTCCATCTCATGTTTGATAAATTCGCACTGATGTTCGTATCTGTTTATCTGTAAGTTGCTTGGTTTGTGTGAATCTAAAAATTTTGGTTTTGTGTGGAAGGTCCTGCCTGACTCGTGATCTCAGCGTATGTTCGATTATTTCTCCTTGTTTCCATTCGTCGTTCATCATGTTCTCGTCTATTTGTTTCCTGTATATCGTTCCCCTCATAGTTAGTCCGCTCCATTTCTCGCCTTGGCATGTGACCCAAATTCCTACTATGCCTAAAATCATTATTGTAACTATTATAATTACCCCTATCAAAATTTCCCCCCTAATTATAATTGTTTCGTCGATCATTATTTCTTTCCATGTCTACACCTCTTCGTGTCCTCATAAAGTTTATGTGTTGACTCTTAGTTCTACCTGTCGTATGATTTGATCTCAATGCATCATATCTCTGTAAATATGCTAGAAATACATCCCGGTGTACGATGTTCTGTGTTGCAATGTACTCTTCACTTCCACCTCGAAATGTCCTGCCAAATATTTTATTACTTGTTTTTCCCCTAAAGGAGGATCTTATTGTTTTGCTATGCTAAATTTGCCAATTGCATATAATTCCAGGGTCATTGCTGTATCTTGATTATATCTGCCCATAATTAGGTTATCTCTCACTTTATCCTGTTGGTTATTCCTCCAAAAGTGCCTTAAAAATTTTTGTTAAAATTGTTGAAACGTTTCTACCTCGCTCTCTATTAAATTATACCACATTTCTGCTCCCCCATTTAACATTGATTTTACCAAATTTATTTTGTATTGCTCGTCTGTTGAGCCCTGTACTAACATTTCAATGTTTTTCAAAAATATTTTAGGATTGAGTTTACCGTCCCCGTAAAATTTTGAATACTGTTCTGTCAAAATATTCGGTTGAATTAACCTTGTGGGTTCCCTAACATTAAAGTTTTGTAAATCCGTTTTTAAATTTCCTATTTCCCTGCTCATTGTCCTGAATCCTATCTCACAATTCCCCTCAACGTTTTTTATTTTTGCATATAGATGCACGAGTCTCCCGTTTGTCTCCCTTTCGCATGTTTCTGGTCTTGATTTTACCATTATAACTTCGTCTCTCACACAGTCAATTTCTTCCATAATCCTCACAATTTTATCTCGCATCTGTGCTTTCATCTCTGCAATCGTTTGGTTAGTCTCCCTTAAACCATCACTTACAATTTTTATTTCCATGCTTAGTTTTCCCCATTCTCGTCAATTTTCTTGTTCATGTTTTTCATGGCCTCTTCATTTTTATCCATTTTGTTATTTAGTGCTAATAAAATCGACATTATTTTTGCTCTATGTGAGGTCCGCTGTTCCTCGCTATGGCTCCTTTCAAATGTCCTTTCTGTGACTTCGCTTTGTGTATCGTGGAGGATTATACATTCCTGGGATCTTATTTCCACCCCTTCATTTCTCAGCGCCTCTCTAGCTTCCTGTATTCTTTTATCCACTTTACTAAAATTTATATTTACACTAAACCTTAAATACTAAACTGAATTTATAAATTTATCTGTTGTCTGCCTGTAATTCCTAATTTTAATTAATATACAAACTTTTCTGAATTTTTCTAGCCCTCGTGATTTTCACATAAAATCTTTTTCAAATTCCAACTTTTTAATTCAAGCCCCCGGTTGATATGCAAATTATTTTTCTGGAATTTCGTGCCTCTACGTTAATGCTACAGATTTATATGAGATGACCTCTAGTCCTACGTTGATGTGTTAAATTAATCTCTTTCCGATATTCCCAATGTCGAATCGCCAAATTAATTTGTTTTGATGTTATAGCCCCACGGTCGGGTTGCCAGATTTATTTGATACAACAACGCTGCATGTCGATGTGATTATACTTTCAGTCTCCTTCTGATCACCACCGCTCTGTGTATTTTAATATCCTAAAATTTAAATATGCCTCGGCTAGTCCAGTTTAATACACACAGAGTGCACAACGTTACAATAACAAATAATTTACCCCCTTTTCCCTAATACTTTTCCTGCTTTGAATGATGAAAACGAAGTCGATTAATATTTGTATAATCAGAAAGAAAAAAATCATATACACTTCACAGCTTAATCTGTTTTACTGTATGGCAAAATGAGCCCCTGAATCAATTAACAATAAATTTTGAATTATCTCCAAAATTAAACCTCGCTTTCATTATTTTAAAGCCAGCAAAATGACGTTTTACTCTACTGGAAATTTCTCTGAACGTTCAAGATTTTTCCCATTCTTTTACGAAATTTTTCACGTATAAAATAAACTTTTGATGACTCTTTTACATCAAATATTCAAAATATTCATAATAAATATAAAATAATGCCTTATGCTAAATAGTTCTGACCTGTAGTTTTCTTTGTGCGTCTTTCTGCTGCGTGCCGTGAATCAATACCCCAATATCACATTCAACTGAGTTGCTCCATTCGATTTATTTATTCTCCAAGTTCTACCCCGTTGAATCAATAATCTTGTATTTTCTTAATCTCGCTTATATTTTCTTAATGTTATTTAAATTTACATGATCTCCCTTAAATTCTCGTAATGTCTCCTTAGATTTTTATAATTTTTTTTAGGAGCCGTTTTCCAGCAAATGGTGAAACTTGTCCCATATAATTTTCACTATTATGTTTTTAAAATATTTTATAACACCACTTTTCACAAAATTCATTGGTTATCTGTGCTGTTGTACAAAGTTTACGACCAACCATCGGTTGTTTACAATATTTTTGGGCTTTTACAGGTATATCTCTGATAATAACTTGTTGGAACGGTTTATTGATCACGTAGGTACTAGTGGATTTCTAGTTTGTATTTATTTTATACCGTCTGTTTTGATGTTGTTACAGGAATTTACAATTCGCCTTCGCACGTAATTTCACTTATGGCTTTCACGTTTCCGAAACGTATTTATTTCGAAGGATGCGTTTCTTATCAGGACTCTATCCTATCTGCTTTCACCATCGCATGTTTAATGTGAATTGTATTCTGATTTTCTAGCCTTTTACAGCATTTAACGTGTATCGATTTACAATTTATGAATACTTTTGATTTAAGACAAGTTTGATTGCGTGTAGAGTTATTTCTTTTGCTGAATGTGCGTTTATTGTTAAATGATATGCTTCCCGGCATTAATTAAAGTCGACTGCGATCCTTTTTCAGGGTGTTAAATGTGCTCTTTGAATAATTTGCAAATTACGTATTTTTCATTCTAAATAAATGTGGTTTTCTAACTCCTAGTACTATTTACATGTATTGTGTAACCATTATGACTCAATATACCCCTAAACAACCCCCTTATCATAGCTATATATATATATATATATATATATATATATATTGCTGTGGAATCGGGGATTAAACTTTCAACATCGAGCAGTGTCATCAAATAATTTTCAAAAATGCACAACTTTTAAAAAAAAATTTCTTACCCTGTTACTTTCTGCTTCAAAAATCTTCCGCAGCTTCCCTGGCTAGCTCAGCGGTGCCTCTTCTCGGATACCTTAATTTACAACCATTATTCCTTCACACTCGCACACCATTCCATAAAATCGCTAAATAATACAACAATCATACAATCTTTTATTTGCCGCTATTTACAGACAAATTATTCACATGTATAAAAAACGGTTTGGTACACTAATTATAAACTCAAAATGTGATATGTTTTTAAAGTCCTTGATTTTCTACTTATATGCAAACAAATTTAATGAGATATGAGTAGAAGGGCCCCACATATTACCCTACATTGACTGTACACTGGAGTATGGTGAGCTCATAATAACCCAGTTTATTTAGTATATGCCTTTTACCTTGCATAGATTAATACAAAAGTTATAGACCCGTTTACCCCTTACAATCCAATTTATATTCAGAATAAAATCTAGTAAGTTTTAAAAACACCCCTTTTCAATATTTAAACCCCAATAAATTGTCCAATACATGTATCTTTTCCATTAAGTTTATATAACCATAAATAAACCCCAAAATTCACTCACACAGGACCAAAATTTCACAAAAGTTTATCAGACAACCGAAATTTCAAATAAATTACCTGGAGAATGCTTCAGGCTTCCATTCCTTCAACGACGATCACCAGAACCTCTTGGCTTCGTGACCATGCGCTGTGATACTCAGCTATTCACAAACAATAACCCCAATTGCGAGCAAAGCGCCTCCTTCAAAGTACCATTGCATATCAGCCTACACTCCTGGTTGTTTGTGATGCCTACCCCACATATATTATACTTCCATTTATTGATTCTGTAGCTTAGTATAGTACTAGCCAGACCTCTATTAATTTAATATACACTACACGTATTTCGCGTTAATAAATAGAAGGTCACTAATAATAATTTACACGTGCTAGCACTATATTTACTGTATTATGAACATATGTAATACTCACATAACCAAAACTCTACTATAATGTTGTTCTATCGTGGTAAAGTAGTATAAAAGCGACGAGAAGACAAAGAGACTCTTAATAATTTCCGTTCAGTACTTATATTAGTTCAAAATGCTACCCCCGGACACACTTCACGTGAAAAGCTAATTTTCAAATTTAGATTCTACAAATTTTGATACAACCGTGTTGAAAATTCCTGAAATTTACTCCGTCTACGTGCCGTACGTATCCGAAATCGCTCCCACCTGTCGCGTTTGTCTACATTTGTAAAACTGTCTGTTCTTAAGCAATGATACTATTCTCTGTCGTCATAAAACTCCGCCTGTACTATCTTTATCTCTGTCTGATGCATGTCTGCTGTCGCGTTCAAAACCCCACTTGCGTTATAGAAAATCGATATTGCTGACTGCTCAACTCCACTCCACTTGTATTAGTACGTGCGTTTTAAATATCAACGCTTTTATCTCTGTCTCTATCTGTAGTATATAACCGATCATGCATTTCCCCTTGCTCCTTAAGAACTTTGTTAGCTTGTTATTCAAACCAAACTGGCGGTTGAAAATATTTTCTATGAAGTCCTGTCTTAATATGCTCATAATTTCGACGAATGTAACCATCTTTTAAAAACGCAGGTGTTCGTTAATTATCGACCGTTTACAACAATTCTTAGATTTTATATTTCGTCGTATTTGTATAAAACTGACGTTTGCTTGTTACTACGAAAACCTTTTGCCTTGGACTTATTGATTTTTTTCCCCTAGTGGGTTTTCTTATGCTTTTACGTGTTGGAAAAATAAATTATAATTAATCATGCGTATTCTATTTGTTTTAAAACTGTTTTTCTTTAGGTACCTTTTAATATTTCAATTATTAATTATAAAAATACGTCAATACTTGTCCGTTCTCCCTAAATAAATTGCGTGATAATAATTCCGAATGTAATAATTCAAATCCTAATTGGTGGAGAATAATTCCGAGTGTTGTATATAATTCTGAATGGATGGATAATTCGAGTATACGATATAATAATTTAAATGTATGAAAATAATTCTAATTGATGGTATAATATTTCAAATGACTGGATAGATATTATAGTTGATGATAATTCGAATATGGGGATATTTTAAATGGATTAATGTAATACTTCAAAGCAGCGTCGACGATTTTGGTACAGTTTTGAGTTGCCAGATTCAATGCAAATAGAACGAAGAAGCAAGAAGTAATTTATGGAAACCAAGGGGTTCAATGAAACAGGTCAGATCTAATTAGTTTTAAAATATTTTTTCTATTTTTGAATACTGAATTTACGTAATTTATAGAAAAGTGTAACGAAGTCAGCACAAACATTGCATACGTTAAAAGTACGTAATATTATAAAGGGGTTTAGAACGTTCTAGGTTTCTTTGTTAAAAAGGGTAGTTTTTGGTGACTTTAGATTGATTGCAATGCATATAAATTTTGGGATAAATAAGACTTATGATATTGATTGATTGAAGGGTGTATTTTAATAATATTCAAAACTTGTACATAATATTTCTTTTCATTATATGGAATTAATTGACTTGATTTTATAATTCAAACTAAGAGGTAATCATAAAGGGGTGAAGAAGAAAAAATTTGATCATCGTAACGTTGTGCACTCTGTGTAGAATAATAAAAGCTAGCCGTGGCATAATAATAAAATTAGTGAGATTTAAAGTTGATTGGAAAACACAGAGAGGTGGAGTTAAGTAAGAAAACGTCCATTGACACCGAGTACGGCATTATCATAACAATTTTTTATTGACGGCTCAATTGTTCCTAAAAATACATAGCAATATATATATATATATATATATATATATATATATATATATATATATATTATATATATATATATATATATATATCGTGTCTACTCCTTGGTACACCTATCTGTAAGGGAGTAAAAAATATATCTAATACCTCGGGACTGCTGCACTGGCTGCAAACTCCGTCTCACTAAGTATGGCAGAATCTAAACAAAACACTAAATGTTGCTTAAAAAAACAAAACATAGCCTAAGCTATAATAATTTAAGAGCATAAAACGTCTAATAACTTCTTCAGGGGTGGGATGACCTGTATAGCTTAACACAGTAGTGTACCATTTAATGCACTAAGTCACAAACACACCAGTTCAATAAATAAACAATTGAAAGGCAAAGTATTTCTAATGTTTTAGTAATATATGCACAAGTAAAGGTATGTACCAATAAGCATGATTCGACTTAGTTCCTTAATAAAAAAATTCAAGTAGCAAAACTATATACAAACCGACTTAAACTTTCATAAGTCACAATTTTATATACAATTAATAAAGAAATTAAATTACGTTAAATCATTTACAATTAAATTAAATGCGCCTATAAGTGTCTGAGCTCATAACCTCATCAGTGTTACACTGTTTGTTAATACAAAATATGTGTACAAAGCACTTTATGCAAAGTTGCTATATATTCAAAGTGAAGTTAGATTGAGGTAAAGGTCATTATAGTTCAAATTTAATGTCAAGTAAATGTGGACTTCGCAGGCATCAAGTAACTTACTAACAATTTAAAACAAAATTAAATTTAAAACGTCCAGAAATGTTTACAACATCATGAGGTAAGTTACGAATAAAAATTATTGTAGTTTACTCTTTGTTTAACTAAATTTTGTTCCAAACCCGATCCGATAAGAAAGAATAATTACCTAGTTACATAATTTGTAGGAAAACAATGTCATCTGTCTGCAAACAGCCAAACCTAACCGCCAGCTGCGTCCTTGACTCGACTTGACCCTTGCGATGAACATGGAATTGTAAAGCATCAACAACCTTTGCTCTCCACCTCGCCCTTGTAGTTTCGTCACTTGTTTTGGATTAAATTCGAATGGTACATCTTCATATGAAATTCCGTTAATCAAGTCCAAGTTTATGCCAACGCCATTAGATATCTAGGAAACCTCTTTCGTTCAAGACGGTACCTTAGTAATCTAATTTTTAAAATAACTAAAGTTATTTGTTTTCAACCGTAACTGACAGCTAAAATTTGTAATACTTCATTAGCAAAATTTTATTTAAAAGAAATCTCACCTACCACTAGCCTGCTGTAACATTAGGTGAGCAGCCGAGGCGAAAAGAGGATCACAGCCGTTTATGACACCCAATCTGTGGGACTAGAATTTTTTGTTGAAAGGACCCAGTTCTCGCATTGAAAGGAGTATATCACAGCAATATATATATATAAATGCAATTTCTGATTCATTAAATGACTTGGTTATTCAATTAATTAATGTAGTTATATGAAACTATAAATGAGTATATTCGTGGTATTTCTATAATCAGTGCCCTTGAACAATCTACAAGTAATATACCTCGATGGAAATATCAAAGAATTGATTAGTTACCACTTCACAAAATTAAGTACCCAAATATATTTCAAAAGAATCTCTAGCAAATAAGGTAAATGAGAAAATGTTTTGCAAATGTTTGGTACCTGTGGTAAATGCTCAGAAATGTGGTAAAAATTTTTCCAAGGTCACGTTTCCGTTACTAGAACTAGCAATCCCATTTTTAAATCCTTTCCGAAAAAGCCATTTTAAAATTTTAACATTTTAAACCATTTGATGAAGAAACTCATGGTACATTTATGACATGTATTTCAGGAGTTCAATAAATATGAGGGAATTAATTTTAATTTTTTAATTTTGCCTGGAATTATGTACATAATGATTCGACTTAAGCATTCTTAATAAAAAATTCTAAGTCTAGCAACAACATATATACAACTCGAACTTAATATTTAAAGTATAATTGTATATACAATTATAGAAGTGAAGTTAACCACTTACTGTAAATATTTACATTAATTAAATGCGCACTAGCCTTAAGTTCTAGCTAAACCTATAGTGTTAAATCGAACTCGTTCTTAACAAGAATTCTGTACTAAGAAGCCGATTCTATCGAAACGTCATTCTGCTATGCAAGTTCAACGTCAATAGAACCAGAAAACCACGATGGCCTCGAGTATCGCCGTCGGACCTCAAATTCCTACTCGTCAATAACTTGTTCTCGCGCACTAGAACTATATACTACCATAGATGTATAACCGTAATTAGGATTGCCTACCTATAAGGATATTAGCAGGATGTTTACACTGCTACATCCCTTTCCACATGAGAACGCTCACCATGAAGAAAACAACTTTTCTGAAGAAAATCAGCCTCCTTGAAAACATGGGGTCCCACCAGGCTAACGGACAGCAAGGTGCAAACCCACCTCCTTTAAAGAGAACCAACTCCCAGCAGAAACGTCTCCCTTTAGGTGTAGACAACTTAATTTACTAAGAATCATGGCATTGAGATCTTGCAACATGCCAGACTCCAATATCCGTCCGTTGCAATCCCGCAATCTGTAAGTGACTGTACCCGTTTGTTCAATGATTTTGCAGCGCACATATTTCGGTGCTAATTTCTGTGAAAAAGCATCTGATGCTTTGGACTGAGCCATATTTCTTTTCACACATAGTCTCCTTCTTGTACGTGACTGCTCTTCGTCAGATCATATGTTTTGGTTAATTGCGCATGGTACGCCCTGTGAGTCTTTCTTTCAAATTCCGTTATATAAACTTGATAAATTATTTACATCCTGAACTAACTGTTCCCTAGACTAGGACATTTAGTTCTTGATCTGTAAATTCAAGACGAGTACCTTCCAGTAATACTAACGTTATTGCTATGGATCTCCCAATAACTAAAATGCTGGTGTGTGGTTAGTGACTTCACTAACTGCGTTGCGTATAGCGTGTCCTAGCTTTAAATAAGTGTTCGTCCCAATTTCTTGTGGTTGTCTGTGACATATGACCTTAATGCTGTAACTATTACGAATTCAGTCCTTCCCACTGGGTTCACTTGCGTGTAGTTTGCGTTAGTACCATATTTTTGACATTTTATACTTCTTCTGTGAACTTTTAAATTTATTACTTATGAACTGTGACCCGATTATTCGACGACTATAATTTGCTTGCAGTCAACTCACATAGAATTCAGAAATACTTGTTTTCTAAGAATGTGGTTATACTGGAAGTAGTTGCTCTGTTTGAGCGTCGAACCCTACCGTACTACTATTTCGTGAACCAGTCATGTACTGATAACTACCATGTATTGATACCGCTTTGCTCGTATCTTAGGCAATGGTCCGATAATATCAACGGAGATCATTTGGAATGGGTATTTCACGTGCCTTATCCTTTCCCATTAATCCTGCATTGAGTAAAGGTGGCAGCTTTTGCTCCTGAAGCAGATTTAACACTTTTCTGACATATCTACTTATATCTATCTTCATCTTACGAGCCAGTAATACATTGGTCTGCTATTTTTGCCTGTGTTTTGTATGTACCAAGATGTGCAGCAAGTTGATATATCGTGACATTGCCGTATTATAGTAACTTACTCGATTTGCACGTGGAAGAACTTGTTTCCATTGTATCAGGTTTGACATTATTATCCTATGATCTGTAGCTTTGATATACCTAAACTCAATAAACCGTTTTCTACTTTCCCAAGTTGGAAAGTTGTCTGGGTATTCCTCCTACTTGTTGAAGCATTTTGTTGTACCATGCGTCGTTTTGGCTAATTGTCCACTAGTATTATACTTATGTTTATGGGCGCTCTTGAAAGTGCGTCTGGGACTGACCATATATTGTTTTCACCTACGGTGCATCTACTTTATAAGTGAACTTGTGATAATCTCAGGCTCCATCGTTGTAGTCTCCCAGATGGGTTTTTCAGCCTATCCAACCAGAGTAAGCCAATGTGGTGATGACTGTGAAGGTTTCTCCTTCTATGTATGGACTGTAATTATTTCCACCCAAATTACTGCCAATAATTGTTTTCTGGTTGCTCCATATGCTCGTTCTTGTTTCGATCAAGGACCTGCTTGCATATGCTATAACCTTCTCTATGCTCCCCTTCACCTTGCTAATGGAAAATTGCTCCCAGTCCAACATCAGAATGCTGTCTGTCTAGTACTTATAAATCTTCTTAGGGAAAAATCCGGACTAGTTAAAATGGGTGTCTGATCCAACAACTCCTTCTAATCGTTGGATATAGCACCTTCTGCCTGACATTGATTCCATTTAATATTTTACTTTATTGATCGACCTTTAATAACGTTCTAGAATTGGATCAGCTAGGTGTAGAAAAATTTTGGATAAACCTTCGATACCACCCTACCATTCCTAAAAATCTTTTATTGAGCGTCCATTGTGGGTGTTGGAAAGTTCGTTATAGCCTTCACTTTTCCGGATCTGTACGTAATCCTTCCCTGTCGATTACATATCCTAGGTATTTTAGTGATGGTCTGCATAAATTCACATTCTTCCAAGTTTATCTATTGAATCGGCCTCTTTCATGGACACTTCTGTACTTGCGTTGTGACTAGTTTTATATGTCTCCTGAAAACGTAGGTGCATGCTATGATCACAATCGTCGATGATAAACCCATACGATTATGGCAAAGCGTGGTCCGTAATATGCTATCGATGTGCCTTTGTAAAGTTTGGGTATGTTGCACGGCCAAACGAGTACGGTAAATTCCATACAACTCTTCTGTTGCACTGTAAACGTGCAGTTTTGCTCACAAGACTCAGCATGTTAATCCTTTCTGAAAATCGCTTTTTCAGATCAATAGTCGATAAAATTTAGAATCCACTAATACTTGTCTAAGATGTCGTTTACAAATGGTAAACCGTAGGCATCTTTTATGTGACAGAGTTCAGCATTCCTTCCATCAATAGACATGCACGCATGTCTGCCTCTTCTGATTTCACCGAAAACTAAAGGCGAGTTCCATTGTGAGTTCGATGGTCTTGATTTACTCCTATGCTCTAACATCTTGTCGATATACCTTCAAACAGTATTAACAACTGGACGCAATTTTTGCAACAAATTTTTTTAAAAACTTCCAACTCTAACAATCAATTGGATAACTGTTATGTCTCCGAGGAATATTCCACGTACCAGATTGTTTATAATTTTGTTTACAATGACTCGCTTGTTGCTATTGTCCAATTATATTCGAATTATTTTAAAAATTGCACAACTAACAGTGTAGGTCTGGACGATCAAGGTTTAGCTTTTGCCTGGTTATTTCTGATGATCCCTACTTTATACACGAATGTGACAATATTCAGTTCCTATTGGTTTATGTTAGCCTCCCAAATGGTTATTTCAGGGATCAGAGTTCTACCAACACAACGTAATAGTACCACGTCGTATGCACCTGTAAGGTTTCGGAAAAAATCCTTCTAATGTAAGCGTATTATTATCCACCAAGCAATAGTTATAATAATACTTTATCAAAATATTCTCAAATGTTTCGTTCTTATTTAAGGACCTTGGTGTCATATGCATAACATTCTTCTTTAGTACTTATATTCAATTTTTGAATTTAAAATTCATACAGTCACACTGTATTAGCATGCGTTAATGTCCTGGCTACTTAAAAATTTTTTTAAAAATTCCGAGACCAAATAAAATTACTATCAACTTGTGGTGTCACTTGTTAACTGCTCCTTTAAATTTCTTTTGGTTGGAAAGCCACTGTCTGACTCCTTGGTACACCTATCTGTAATGAGTAAAAATATATCTAATACCTTGGACTGCTGCACGGCTAAACTCGTCTCCTAAGTATGGTAGAATCTATTAACAAAAATAATGTTGGTTACAAAACATAGCCCTACATTCCTATAATAATCTTAATGAGCTAAAACGCAATAACTTCTTAGGGTGTTGGAAGACTTCTGTATAGCTTAACACAGTAGTTACCATTTAATCACTAAGTCACTTACACACGTTCAATAAATAAACAATCTGAAAGGAATATTTTAATGTTTTAGTAATTATGTCAAGAAAAGGATTACCAATAACATGATTCGCTTAGTTCCTTAATAAAAAAAATTAAGTAGCAAAATATATACAAACCGCTTAACTTTCATAGTCACAATTCTTATATACAATTATAAAGAATTAAATTACTTAAATCATTCTACAATTAAGATAGTAAATGCCTGATACAGTCGTCTGAGCTCAAACCTCATACAGTGTTACACTGTTTGTTATACAAAATAGCTGTCAAAGCACTTTATAAAGTTGCTATACTGTTCAAAGTGAATTAGGATTGAGGTAAAGATCATTATAGTTCAAATTTAATGCACTGTAAAGGGACTTTCTAGCATCAAGTAACTTACAACAATTTAAACCAAAATTAATTTAAAACGTCCAGAAATGTTTACAAATCATGAGTAAGTTCTGAATAAAAATTATAGTAGTTTACTCTTGTTAACTAAATTTTGTTCCAAACCCGATCCGATTAAAAAGATAATTACCTAGTATCTTAATTTGTAGGAAACAATTCATCTTCCTCAAACAGCCAAACCTAACCGCCAGCTGCTCCTTGACTCACTTGTACCAAACTATGCGATTGCAACATGGAATTGTAAAGCATCAACAACCTTTGCTCTCCATCTTGCACTGTATTTTGTCAACTGTTTTGGATTAAATTCAATGGTACAATCTTTGCAACATGAAATTTTTAATCAAGCAATTTTCCAACTGCATAATCATTAGGATAACTTTTGTTCAGAGGACTTAGTAATTCTACCATTTTAAAATAACTAAATTATTTTTTTCAACCGAACTGACTGTAAAATTTGAATTACTTCATTAGCAAAATTTTATAAAAGAAATCTCACAACAAACACGTAGCTCTGCTGTAAGTTCGCCTTAAGTAAATTATTTTAAGATCACAACTGCTTCTTAGCAAGGAAATATTCTTTCTAATTGCGATTCATTCGAAATCGTCATTTCTGTCAAGGTTCAACTCAACAAGAACCCAAAGCACCACGTACTGGACCTCGTAGTTCGCCGTGACCATCGAATTCTAATCCGTTTAACTATGTATATACGCACACTAGAACTATATACTACCATAATGTATCAATAATTTCTAATATAGTTTGCTACTTTAAGGATATTGCAGGTTTTACATGCTAAATATATATAGTATATAGTATATATATATATCAATTTTAACTTTATAATTCAACGACCTTGCTAGTAATTCATCATGACATAATAATAAAGTAAACCCTGCTACCTTAAAAATCAATTTATATATTAATATATATATATATATATATATATATTACATATAATTTGGTATTTGGGTCAATTGTTATATAACTAAAGGTTTCATATCAATTTTACTTTATGTTACTTTACTAGTCTTGAGAATTTGTCCTTCATCGAAGTAAAATGAGTAATAAAGTTAAATTAATAATTGGACAATGTTACTTACTTTAGTAAATCGTCAAATACCTTAAAGTAACTGGAATGAATTAAAACATATCAACTTAAGCTAACATTTTAAAAGTGTACATTCTTTTGACATTTAAAATTTGAACATGATGACATATGTCATATTTAGAATGTTGTTGCTAGATAATTTTGGAACTGTAATACTATTAATAAAACTATTTATAATTAGGATTGAGTAATGTTTGGTAACTATATAAACTATATATTTAATATTATAAAGATAAAATAAATTTTAGAATTAAGAATTCTTTAAAATTTAAAAAAAAATTAAAATGTTTAATATTGGTATAATAGGAATAAATGTTACTTAAATTATCTATGTCGTTTTGAGTTTAAAATGTTTTTAATTTTGTTACATATAATATGATTCTAAAATAATCTTCTTTTATAGTTTGGTTCAATTTCGAAAATGGTAACTTCTTCAAAATTTGGTTGATGGCCAGTTGTATATATATGTGTGGATAGTTTACATGATGTTTTGCCTAACTTTCCATCACTTTTATGTTGGGTCAGACATAGATAATTTAAGTAACATTTATTCCTTATTATACCAATATTAAACATTTTTAATTTTTTTTTTTTAAATTTTAAAGAATTCTTAATTCTAAAATTTATTTTATCTTTATAATATTAAATATATAGTTTATATAGTTACCAAACATTTACTCAATTCTAATTATCAAATAGTTTTATTAATAGTATTACAGTTCCAAAATTATCTAGACAACATTCTAAATATGGACATATGTCATGCATGATTTCCAAATTTCTAAATGTCAAAAGAATGTACACTTTTAAAATGTTAGTCTTAAGCTGATATGTTTTATAATTCATTGCTAGTTACTTTTAAGGTATTTTACGCATTTACTAAAGTAAGTAACTATTGTCCAATTATTAACTTTAACTGTTATGTACTAATTTTAGCTTCTGATGAAGGGACAAATTCTCGAAACTAGTAAAGTAAATAAAGTAAAATTGATTGAAACCTTTAGTTATATAAGCAATTCGCCCAGAAATACCAACATCTTATTGCAATATTTATTAAATATCGCTTATTAAAGAAGACTGCAGTCATATATATATACTATATATATATGATATATATATATATATATATATATATATTATACTGCTTATTACTCCACCCTCCGCCTTAATATTTATTTTTTTTGATATATAATTTAATTTTACTTTTATTTATTTATACATTCTGATAACACGACTTTTGCAACGCCCTAATTATTAGTATCTCAATGAATGATTCCTATAATGATGTGTTTAAATAGCAAAGTTTGGTTGGTTATCTATTTAACTGTTTACTATAATTTTAATGCCTCGACTATATGAAACCTTTATCTCAGGGCGTTCACCAACTCACCGTAGGTTCAATCGTGAGTAGATGTGCACTGCCCAACCTTTAAACTGCACACTCGTTTGTTTTACCACTTTTATATGGAATTATTTACTAGTATATGCCAAATTTTCAACTGATCAATGTTGCTTGGTGCCAAATTAATTTATGTATACAATTTCTGACTTGTGTTTGACGTTTTAAGATATTACACGGTACTCACCTGAATTATACTGCGTCTGATGCCTTCTTTAAATGTTGCTGGCTCAAGTTCTTATTCGCCGTACGCGCCTTTACAAGTGATTCACAATCACTGATGATCCTGCGTATCGCCTCCAGGTGTCCTAATATATTTTTGCTGACCCCAAATCTGAAATAATTTACCCTAATTTTAGAATTTTGAATAAACCGTAGTATTTACTTCCCCTGCGTTAATCCTTCCGTGTTCCCTTGATTTCTGCGTTGATTCTTCCCCTGTACTTTGCTGCTCTCCTGTTTTCTCTCTGTGTGCTCCAATTAATCCTTTCGTCTTTCCGTACTCAATCCCAAATCTATCCTGCCGTCCTGTTCCAATTCAATCTATGTCCTGCTATATCTTCTATGTCCACTCTATGTCCTACTGCCTTTAATCTTTATCCAAATCACTCCAAAATTATAAATATCGTCGTTGCGTCGCCGTCGCTTTATATAACCACTCGAATCTCCTACTGCCTTTTAACCAAAATCGTTCCAATTCCAATACCAATCTCGTTCAAATCTAACTAAATATCCGTTGCTTTCCCGTCGCACTATAAACACTCTTCACTTTACTAAATCATACTATGTAAACTCAAAAACATTTATTTTATCCAAATATTATACAACTTTAACGCAGGTTTGCAAAACACGTCTTTTTACTAAAAGAAATCGAAATAGAATCCCTTATTTACTTCGCTACGGCAATAAGCATAACAAAACTAGCTTACTTAATCACATTTAAAATCATAAAACTATCCAATAACAACTTTTCTTTATGCTCTTGTGTCACAAATACCTTAACTATAGTCTTTACATACAATCCTAATTTCATACCATTGAAGTCCTAAACACTGTCACAATTCTCCAATTATATTTCATATTTCTATTCACTTATAATTTTGAATTTACAATTCGTCCAACAGTTGATTCTACTTAAATGAAAAGCCAAAATAATTCACACAAGACCTGGACGCTTGGTTGATTGTAGACATCCGTAGACGCGTACCGGTTTTCCGACGGCAAATGTACTTTCAATGAGCTTATAAAATTTCAACTTAGTATAAAACCTTGAGTACCGTGCATTCGTATCAACGTCATCAAGTCATTTTGTTTACCTTTTGGCACATACGTTTCAAACTAATAATGGTAAATACTTTAGCATATGAAATCGGCAAAATATAGTTTTTGAATTACTGGATCTTATATATGAAATTATGTCGTTTGGCATACACCCTTTTACCACAAATCTACTCTTAGAAGCCTTGTACCCCCCTTTACATTACAATTAATATATATATATATATATATATATATATATAATATTACTCATATTTAGACCAGGGTAAAAATTAAATAATCACATCAAATAATTTTAATCACCGTGTATAAGGAATTTCATTAAATAATACGCTTTATTAAAACCTTGAAGCATAAATAAACTCGGTCGTTTCAGTACAAAAAACAATTTAAATTATTTATAAGACGCTTTATATCAAAAGAAACAGTATTAAAAGCTCTGCGTGTAATTTATATATTCCTACATAAAGATAGCAAAGAGAAATTACATGCAAAATTTATCTTAATTAACTCTATTTCAAATAACCGGTATTGAACAAAACGTACAGATAATATCTATAGAAACTTGTAAAACCCAATAATGCAAATCCTAGAAGTGTTAGTTAGAAGTAGGATGTTTTTAAAAGGCAATTTCAGTTTAATTTGTGTAGATAAACATGTCGAGTCTAAGGATATTGGAAACGGTCAGATGCTTTAGCACGAAAATACAATAACAGGGTTATATTTAAATAAAAAGCTCATGAGAATTAATATTATTTTGAACACCTGCGTAGTTTAAATTATCACATATGGCGTATAATTATTGTAGATAATTAATAGTTTCAAAGAATCTTGGAGAAACCGGGGCTTAATATTCACGAGAATGTGCGATACGGGGTTATTAAACCCAGATAACAGTCCACATGAGACTAAAATATAATCGATAATAAAGCAATATCAATTTGCACCAATACGAACAGGTTAGAAAAGGAAAGAGAAAATGCGTCAAGCAAAGACACATATAGTAAAAGGCGGGATTTAAGCAACGTCACGAGGGTCACAATTGGTTGAAAATAGGATGCAAATATCAGAGGTAGAAACAACAATTTCTGTACAAAATTAATTAGTTTTTCTCGGACATGCTTGCGTCCGTGTAATTGAAATTATCTGAGATTTAAATGGGACGAGTGAAAATTGTAAAATCGAGCGCGACACAGACTGGGAACATAGATATGAGGAATTCTTTAGAATTACCGTTTATGAGGACAAAAGCGACGTGCCGGCTTTTTGCTATATATACCGAGATGAATATAAACAAGCCCTCTTAGACTTTTGACTATTCGATGCGTTAAAAGCTCTTAACATCCGCGACTTGATTGAAGATGTTAAACAGTGCATTTTAGTTTGATTAAAATAATTTAAAATTTTGCTCTATATTTTAGTGATTCAAAATAGTTGGTTATTTACGTGCTAACATGAATGTACTTCAGTGCACTTAGATACAAGGTAATAAAATTTAGTTTCACTGTACCAATTAGCAAAATTTACAACGACAAATGTATACACAAAAGTAGGCAGTTTTGGCGTATATATGGTGAAAGAAGTATGAAGTTATTTGCTATTTTTCGGGGTGTTAATAATTAAATGGTTCAAATACGTGTCTGGATCCACGAAACAAGGGTCAGATATACATAGATGAGTTCCGGAAAAGCCCAGAAACAACTTTAAATAAATGGATGGAGAAATATTTTAAAAGCGTTGAGAATTAGAAGCGTAAATATAATCCTGTTGGAATGGTGTGATTAACTAAAGGGACAATGTACTTTGAAGCTACGAGGACAGTAACCTTCAGGTAAATTATACTATTTTGTTTGACATTTTGAATGTGTGTTGAATAACTTTATAATTGATTTACTTTAAATGTGACATTAGTGAAATTGTACTAACCATAAAATTTTAATTTTAAGATGAAATTTGCTTGTTTAAGTAGAAAGGGTATTTATTTGATGTTCGGTAATATGATGAAAATTTGGGTATGTCTTTGAGCTCAATTAGACGAACCTGGTTAATTAACGTAAAGGGGTGGTAGATGCTCCTTTATACTCAGACTCGGTCTGCTTATATTGTTATATTAATTAGTAGGCAATTCCAACAAGGACTTTAATTTTGGATGCACATTAAGAATGATAATATAAATTAATCTTGAAATTCTTTTAAAACTGAAATTTATGCTGAGTTTTAATTTTGAAATTTTAATGTATTCTGAATATTGATGTAAATAGAGTTTAACGTTGATGTTTTGGTAGGAATGTGTTGTTTTTTTATGAATGAGGAGGTTTATAACATTAGGTGAGCAGCCGTTTATGACGCCCAATCTGTGGGACTAGAATTCTTTTGTTGAAAGGACCCAGTTCTCGCATTGAAAGGAGTATATCACAGCAAATTTTGGCGACCACAACGTGAGGGCTCGAGTTCCAAATAAAATTTTTGTTATTTTATTCCAGGAAACTGGCGATCTGAGAGAGAGAGTTTCTGTGTGTATAAATTTAGAGTATTTTAGAGTTGTGTGAGTGATTAGAACGTATGCAGAGAAAAGTAGTGGTTAAGGAGTCAAGGAGTGGAAATTGGAAGTGACGATAGTGCATTGTGTAGGAAAAATTCGAAAATGGAAGAAGCTGGAGGCAGTAGAGATCAGTCGAGGACGGAATCAAGGGATCAAGGTAAATGAGTTAATGATGAGAATGTTTGAGGAAATGCGATTAGCTAGGGAAGAATTCTAAATAGAGCGAGGAGATCCAACCAAAATTAGAGCAGATAAGCGGGAAAATTGAACAAAATACGAAAGAATTTACAGAATTTAAAAATTAGTCTTACGTTGAAAATGGGGAGGTTGAAAAAATGAGCATTGATATTACAGTGTCTTCGACAGGAAATGGAGACATTTACTAGGTCCGAAGTACGCATTTTTGTGAAGAAGAGATTAATGTAAAATGACAGAAGTGATCTAGACTTCATGTAGGGATCAGTTAGGCAGGGTAGAACGAGTTAGTAAGTATCAAATACAACATGTCGAATTTAACGGATGGTCCCAGATTTTCTACAGGTGGAGTCATCATTGGACCAACACATGAAGTTTTATGGCGATAACAGGGTAAATTCCACAAATTTTTATTAATAGTGATTAAGAAATCTAGTGGGAAATTTATTTGACGATACAGACTAAACTATAATACGATAATAGGCTTTATTAAAGGACAATGCGGAGGCATGGTACAATTTAGTAGGATCAGGACATAGACACGTATCAGGACTTTGAAAACAAATTTATTACAACATTACTGGAGTGATCACAAACAGGATCAGTATTAGGGATCGACTTGATTACAGGAAAATTTAAGGAGAGTTTGCAGGAGCTAGGAGCAATATGCCATTCAGCAAATCAGTTGGCCAAACAAGTGAATCCACCATTGACGGACAGTACAGATATATCAAGTACCTATCACGACATTTTGAACTGGAAATTAGACAACACGTGGCCTTACAAAACATCACAGAACGGGAGACGTTTTGGAATACTTACAGAGATATGACGATGTATGTGTTGGACGGACCAAGAGATACAGAACGAAACGTTAACACAGTTAGGTTTGACAACAGTGACACCGAATTATCCGAGACGGCCTGACTACAACAGAAATTTTCGACCGAATTGGGAACGACGAGGACAGGAATACAGGAGCAATAGTGCGACTAGGGTACCGACGCCAAGACCTAGTTACACGCGTACAGAACAGTTTACCGGAGGTAATACAGGACTGTGACCAGCACGCCGAATAGAGACAGGGACATCGGATAATAATACAAGTGATGGACGTACCACAGGTTGTAGAAGTGACAACCAGGACCAAGCACTGAAAACAGGAGAGACAGGATTTAGAACGCGACAGACCACTAGATTTCAGTGTAAATGTATATGAACATCCACGTGTAATTTTTCAAAATTGAGGAGGAAGTAGAGCCAGAAACTGTAGAAAATTATGTTTGCCCAATTATTAATTTAGAAATTTTGAAAATAATGTAGAAGTATTACTTGATACAGGGGCAGAGGCGAGTTTAATATTCGGAGGAATTCGTCACAAAATTAGGGATAAGGTTTGTGATAGAATTATGCCTATAAAACGTAGCCATTTAGTAGCTCCAAATAAAGAAGTTTGCTGTAGTAAATTAGTGTTGTGGTGCTTAGGATAGATCCATAGGAGGTTTCTACGCCTGTGAACAGGAGTTTGTAATTGTACCCTGGACTGAAGTTTCAGAGCATTTTAGGTGTCTGACTGCTATGATGAAGTTAGGTTTTGATAGATATGGAAAGGAAGGTAATAAGGATTAAGGATAGGGTAGTGCCATGGAAGGGCAGTTATGAAGTCACAGAGGATGACACGGGTTTAGTATTAATGTAGTAGAGGTAGAAGATGATGAAGGTAAACAGATCCAACACGATAAGATGTCCCAGGAAAGGAAAGTAGAGGTTCAAGCTTTAATACAAACATGCAGAAGTAGTGGGGTAGAAGCAGCATATCAGGTAGCAGGTGAAGGCGAAATTAAGTAAAGATGGCAAGTTTGTTTTAATCCAAGTAGATTTAAATTCATTCTGGCGGATTCCATTACATAAGAATTCTAGAAGGTACAGAGGATTTTCCATAGAGAAAAATCGATAATTTTAAAGTAGTATCGTTTGGTTTGTCGGCAGAAAAGAAAATAAGATAAATAAGAAACAGACAAGTGTAGGGACTGAAGTTAAGAATATATTTAAGAGTCCAGGATAATAGGGATGATAAGTTTATTGTATGTGAGATAATAGAGATGTTAAGTATAGATATAAAGGAGAAATAGGGATGAAGAGTATTAGGATGGTGAGCAAAGACTTGGAGGGTCAAGCAGAGTTAGATTTAAATAGGATAGGGATTAGAATAGGTGTAGATTAGAATGTCAGAAGTAAGTGTTTATAGAAAATAAAGCTAGGTATAGGATAAATATGGGAGATAATTAGAAATAGGTTTAGGATTGAGAACAAAGAGTAAATGTAGGAAGAAAATAAGATAGGTTAAGTATAGATATTTCATATAAGATTAGTGGAGAGTTAGGAATTAGAGTAAGAGTAGGATACGGCATATAGGATTAGGTAGGGGAAGTAAAGTATAGTGAAGATTAGTTAAAAGTTAGGAATAGGATAGGTATATAGGATGGTATATAGGATTAGATGGATGAGTAGGATGAAGTTAGGATAAATTTCAGTTTATAGAATTAGGTGAGAGTTAGGAATAGGATAGGGATATAGGATAGGTGTAAATATTTTTGGATTGGAGACAAAGTAGGTGTTAGATAGATAAGGTAGTAGAGATAGGCAATTTTTTTGTAATCCCCTTTTTGTCTAAATACTTAATATTTGCATTCAAATAAGTGGGATTATTTGTATTCAAATAGGGGAAAATACTCATATTTAGACCAGGGTAGAAAATTAAATAATCACATCAAATAATTTTAATCACCGTGTATAATGAATTTCATTAAATAATACGCTTTATTAAAACCTTGAAGCATAAATAAACTCGGTCGTTTCAGTAAAAATAAGAAATTTAAATTATTTATAAGACGCTTTATATCAAAAGAAACAGTATTAAAAAAAAGCTCTGCGTGTAATTTATATATTCCTAATAAAGAAGCAAAGAGAAATTACATGCAAAATTTATCTTAATTAACTCTATTTCAAATAACCGGTATTGAACAAAACGTACAGATAATATCTATAGAAACTTGTAAAACCCAATAATGCAAATCCTAGAAGTGTTAGTTAGAAGTAGGATGTTTTTAAAAGGCAATTTCAGTTTAATTTGTGTAGATAAACATGTCGAGTCTAAGGATATTGGAAACGGTCAGATGCTTTAGCACGAAATACAAAACAGGGTTTATTTAAAAGCTCTGAGAATTAATATTATTTTGAACACCTGCGTAGTTTAAATATCACATACGGCGTAAATTTTGTAGATAATTAATAGTTTCAAAGAATCTTGGAGAAACCGGGGCTTAATATTCACGAGAATGTGCGATACGGGGTTATTAAACCCAGATAACAGTCCACATGGACTAAAATATAATCGATAATAAAGAATATCAATTTGCACCAATACGAACAGGTTAGAAAAGGAAAGAGAAAATGCGTCAAGCAAAGACACATATTGTAAAAGGCGGGATTTAAGCAACGTCACGAGGGTCACAATTGGTTGAAAATAGGATGCAAATATCAGAGGTAGAAACAACAATTTCTGTACAAAATTAATTAGTTTTTCTCGGACATGCTTGCGTGCCGTGTGTTGAAATTTCTGAGATTTAAATGGGACGAGTGAAAATTCGTAAAATCGACGCGCGAGCGACAGACTGGGAACATAGAATGAGGAATTCTTTAGAATTACCCGTTTTGAGGACAAAAGCGACGTGCCGGCTTTTTGCTATATATACCGAGATGAATATAAACAAGCCCTCTTAGACTTTTGACTATTCGATGCGTTAAAAGCTCTTACATCCGCGACTTGATTGAAGATGTTAAACAGTGCATTTTAGTTTGATAAAATAATTTAAAATTTTGCTTGTATATTTTAGTGATTCAAAATAGTTGGTTATTTACGTGCTAACATGAATGTACTTCAGTGCACTTAGATACAAGGTAATAAAATTTAGTTTCACTGTACCAATTAGCAAAATTTACAACGACAAATGTATACACAAAAGTAGGCAGTTTTGGCGTATATTGGTGAAAGAAGTATGAAGTTATTTGCTATTTTTCGGGGTGTTAATAATTAAATGGTTCAAATACGTGTCTGGATCCACGAAACAAGGGTCAGATATACATAGATGAGTTCCGGAAAAGCCCAGAAACAACTTTAAATAAATGGGGATGGAGAAAATTTTAAAAGCGTTGAGAATTAGAAGCGTAAATATAATCCTGTTGGAATGGTGTGATTAACTAAAGGGACAATGTACTTTGAAGCTACGAGGACAGTAACCTTCAGGTAAATTATACTATTTTGTTTGACATTTTGTGTGTGTTGAATAACTTTATAATTGATTTACTTTAAATGGACATTAGTGAAATTGTACTAACCATAAAATTTTAATTTTAAGATGAAATTTGCTTGTTTAAGTAGAAAGGGTATTTATTTTTGATGTTCGGTAATATGATGAAAATTTGGGTATGTCTTTGAGCTCAATTAGACGAACCTGGTTAATTAACGTAAAGGGGTGGTAGATGCTCCTTTATACTCAGACTCGGTCTGCTTATATTGTTATATTAATTAGTAGGCATCCAACAAGGACTTTAATTTTGGATGCACATTAAAATGATAATAAAATTAATCTTGAAATTCTTTTTAAAACTGAAATTTATGCTGAGTTTTAATTTTGAAATTTTAATGTATTCTGAATATTGATGTAAATAGAGTTAACGTTGATGTTTTTGGTAGGAATGTGTTTTTTTTTTATGAATGAGGAGGTTTATAACATTAGGTGAGCAGCCGAGGCGAAAAGAGGATCACAGCCGTTTATGACACCCAATCTGTGGGACTAGAATTTTTTTGTTGAAAGGACCCAGTTCTCGCATTGAAAGGAGTATATCACAGCAATATATATATATATAAATGCAATTTCTGATTCATTAAATGACTTGGTTATTCAATTAATTAATGTATGTAGCTATATGAAACTATAAATGAGTATATCGTGGTATTTCTATAATCAGTGCCCTTGAACAATCTACAAGTAATATACCTCGATCTGGATAATATCAAAGTAATTGATTAGTTACCACTTCACACAAATTAAGTACCCAAATATATTTCAAAAGAATCTCTAGCAAATAAGGTAAATGAGAAAATGTTTTGCAAATGTTTGGTACCTGTGGTAAATGCTCAGAAATGTGGTATACAAAATTTTTCCAAGTGGTCACGTTTCCGTTACTAGACTAGCAGTGAATCCCAATTTTGACTGTAAAATCCTTTTTCCTGGCAAAGAAGCCATTTTTTCAAAGAATTTGATAATACATTTTTACAACCACATTTGAGCTGAAGTAAACCCACATGGAATTGTAGACATGCATTTTCAAGGGCAGTTCTCATTAAATGCATGGGGTGATATAATTGGGGATTAATTGATTGGTCCTATTTTTGCCTGGTCAACTTACTGGTCACTTATACATGCATTTTTTGCAACACAAATTGCATTTAATACTCGAAAACGTGCCTTTTTTCCTCAGAAATGCATGATGAAACTCCAGCAAATTTTTCTATTTTGTTTCAGGAGTATTTAAATGAAGTGTGTGGGAACAAATGGATAGGAGAGGGTGATGCCAGTCATGGCCCCCTTAGCCCTTGACTTAAATAGCGTAAATATTTTTATATGGGGTCATCTCAAATCTCTAGTATATACAACACCGGTAAATCCTGTTGATGATTTACGAAATTGAATGATAGATGCATTTGAAACCGTAACAAATAGTCTGCAGGTGTTCAAAAGAGTGAGCGCATGTATAAGGGTTGGAGAAGGTTACTTTCAACAGATGCTATAATGTAATTTCCTTGTTAAAGTTTCTAAACACAACAGAAAACTCATTTTGTATTTTCAAGTCTACCAGCGGCCACTAGCAAAAATGTCGAGTGGAGAACAGGGGGCATAACCCCTGAAAAATATCACCCTGTAGATTCGCACAACCATTTGACATGTCTAATGATGTAAGCTCTGCACCGTAACTTATATTCCAAATTTGATCTAAATATCTCAAAACTGCAGGAACTATAAGAAACAAAAAATCTTGAAATTTCAACACCCTGTAATCGGTCACGAAGTTTTTGTGGATTTATGTTTGTATGAATTTTTAGTCACAAAGTAAGCTAAAGAACTACACCCTTCCGTATGTACATAATATTATGTAGGAACATCCTGCATAGGACTTAAATGTTAATATTTAAGGTTGGCGTTCCAAAGAGTTGACGACGTAGTGATTTGTTAACGTAAGGATACGACATAAAAGTTTGCAAAATGGGAACTGTCCGTCATATTATTAGTACACTTTGTCATTTGAGTTGGGGGATTTTGTTTGCATCTAGTGATTTATTTAATTTGGAATCTTTTAGTAAATGCCGTTGATTATGGTATGGCTTAAACTTTAAAACGTGCATAATGGCACCTTGCACATTAAGATCATGCTCAAGCAGTGCTCGTATAGACAAAAAATTAAATGGAATAATGTTTTGTGTCATATTTTGGTTAGACTTGGAGATCAAATGATAGCTAGTGGTTGGTTTTATATAAAGTAATCTGGATTAGTTAAAGAAGGACCACCTAGATATTTATGGTTTCGAGAAGCACTTTGTTATGCATGAAGGAGCTTGATTAATCACCATTGTAATAATATAAATGCAAGATATAATAAAGGATAAATACCTTGTTTTAACATTTGTCGACTGGAAAACACGTCTCTTTGCGTCTACAGTTCACAACGTTCCGATGCTGAATGTCAATGTAACTAATTAACTTCGACTTTAGATTCGCACTGCACTGTTGCTGGACTGCACACAATACACTTAAAGTTACGCATAAAGTCTTTGCACGTTGTATTTATGGGAAAACATATTATATAGTCTTGCATGACGGAACATATTTAATCGATTGTAAAATTATGTTTATAAAGTAATTTTTAAAAAACATGCTGTATCAATTTTGACACTACAGACTAATCTGTTAATAAATCCGTTTCACTTTTAATACATTTTGCAAATCCGGGTTGGGTTTTTGAAAAATATTTATGCTAGCAAAAGCCACTCCTGTGGGTTCCATTTTCTGTATTGGAACTAATTGCTAATGTTGTATCCTTAGGTTAATAAATCACTGGTGTTAATGTTTAGTGTTTGGAATATGGTGCTGTAGTATTATTAAAACATTATGCATTTCCCCAATAGAATGAATGTTGAACATGACTTTTTAATTATTTAGAAAATTCCAGGGAACTCTTTAAAATTAGAAACACCTCCATTTCAAAAATATATTCAAAAAAATATGTAGGTTAGCTAATGTATAATCACCTAAGTATTTAACTGAGAAAGATCTGCAACAAATAGAATGTTTTGGTCAAAATGAGCTTACAAAACTAATTAATAGAAATGAATATGAAAAGCACTATAGACAACTGTATTAAAACCATCCCGATAAATTTAAACTATATTTAATGTCATAAATGTCTGTAGCTACAAGAAATAAATGAGTATCTCGTGGTGTTTCGATAATCCTTGTGTCTGTGAACAATCTACAAATGATTTATTCCGGTCTGGAAAATATCATATAATTGATTAGTTTATCGTTTCATACAAATCAAGTATGCATATATTTCAAAAAATTGTTTGGCAAATACTGCAAATATTTTTTAATTGTTTTTAAATTTGGAAAATGTTAAGAAATATTGAAAATGTATGTGTGGTGTACAAAATGTTTCCAAGCACACACACACATGCATACACCCACACACACACCCACCTACCTGTAAAAGTTATTGCATATTAAATTAATATTTGATACATAGGTGGCCATTGATTGTTATACAATGCGTATACTAAACAGATGTATAATTTGTTGAGAGCCCAGTAATATGACAAAATTTTGAGGAAATAATACTGACTAAGCTGAAACTTTGTAAACAGGCTTGTTTTAGGATACTATTTAACATATTAAAAGTCCCCATGTCTAATCGCTACGTTGTGGGCAGGAGAGGGTCCAAAAAAACAGTTTTTTGCAAATAACTCGGAAAATATCAACTTTGCGGACATTTATGTTAATATCAAAATTGTAGCTTACAAAATTCCGCACAGTTTCGTTTTTCATTCAAGTCTGTACGACCAAATGGAGCAGAGATATAATTTTTTTAAACATCGGTAGTTCTGTGACGTAACAAAAATGCATACGCGTGTAGCGCAGTTTTCACTAATATCTCGAAAATTGACTCTCAAATCAAAAAATGTTTTAAATAAAAGTTGTAGAGAATCTAATTACGAACTATTTCGTTTTTGTTCATTTCTGTACGGCCCAAATTCGCCAAGTTATTAATTAAAAGATAATTTTTTTTATGTTAGTGGATGTTTTGCATGTAAAAATCGATATTAATTCTGAAAGTATAAATCGTACACATATAGTATGTATAATGAAAATAGAAAAGAATAAAATTTTGAACATGTTGATGTATGCATGAATCCATTTTGGTAAAGTTAGCTTGAAGTCAAGAGCAAAAAACATGAAAAAATGTAATTTTTAAGTGCATTTTGGAAAATAACTTTTTCTGATTGGTTGAATGCAGTAATATTATGTATTTTTCTTGAAGATATTTTAATTAACTTTAAAATGAGATATCGTAGAGCTTTTTTCATGAAACGTTGACAAGTTACAGGCGTTTAAATATTAAAGAAAAAAAATCAATTTTTTGTTAAATTAACATTTTAGTCCAAAAATATGTGGATAAAAATTTTTCAAAAATTTATGAATATTGCTGTATTTTTGATAAAATATGGAAAAATTGCATTAGCATTCGCTTTTTTGTAAATATCTTCGTTTCTATTAACTTTAGGAAAAATTTCAAGAGACCGAAATTAAAGCTGATAAAATTTCCTATAAAATAGTTTGAATACATCGCGATGGGAAACTGGCTTTTCAAAAGACAGGTAAGTTTACGTATGCAGCATATCATCACCATGAGTTGCCTGAAATGATGAAAAAACGTGTCCTTAACCATTTTTCTGTACTTATTGAAGTGTCAGAAGTTATTCTTGGGCTCTTTCTGATCGTTTGGTACTAGGCCGCTACTTTTAGGACTGATAGTACTGTACGTAGGCACTAAAGATTAAAAAGGGCCCGAAGCAATAAAATAGTAATTGGTTAATAAATGTGAGTTATTTTTATTATTGCTCATGTAGGCAAATTTGGGCCGCACAGAAATGAATAAAAACGAAATTGTTCGTAATTAGATTTCTCTACAACTTTTATTTAAAACATTTTTCGATTCGAGAGTCCATTTTCGAGATATTAGCAAAAATGAGCAATGCACGTATGCAATTTTGTTGCGTCACAAAACTACCGGTGTTTAAAAAAATTATTCTCTGCTCCATTTGGTCGTACTGACTTGAATAAAAAATGAAATTGTGCGGTATTTTGTAAGCTACAATTTTGATATGTACATAGATTTCCGTAAAGTTGATATTTTCAGAGTTATTTGCAAAAAACTAATTTTTTTGAAATTTTGGACCCTCCCCTGCCCGTAACGTAGCATCTACACGTGGGGACTTTTAATATGTTGAATAGTACCCTAAAACAAGCCTGTTTACAAAGTTTCAGCCCAGTCAGTATTATTTTCTCCAAATCGACAAATTTCGAGTCATTTTACTGGGCTATGAAAGAAATATGACAACACAATCAAACTATGAATGGGTAATCGAAGCGGTTATTCTTAAATATTTCTCATAAATAATTACATCCTAACTTGTACTAATGTTGCTTGTAAATATATATATTGGTTTGCTTACTTGCTACAAAATTTATGTAAATTGGAAGTAACTGCAGTCAGACTAATATTTAACACCTTATTACTCTTGCAAAACACTTCTTAGCAAATATGTATAATAATAAATTACAATTAGGATTGTTCTCCTTAATATCGAAAAACTGTGTCTATCATATAGCAAGCATGGCATTAACTCCGAGATTCAAGTCTGCCACCACATGGTGCATTCTGTAGTATGGCATTGAATTTCTATCTGTTGCAAAAGTACTCTGCAAACTAGGAAGTCAGTCTTAACCCTTTCGCTGCTGAATTAAGGATGAAATTGCACCACTTGTGTGCTGAATTAAGAAAATATACAAACGTATATACACGGATGTAACATTCAGAATTACATAGAACATATAATTACTGACATAGCATATATATTATATAATTTGTGGTGCGTTCATAGCATACCTGTCAAACTTAGATATTGAAGAAATGCTAATAAATACTACACTTTTTATTATGTAAATAAAAATCAGTTGTGCTAAATATTTTAAAACTTTTCAATGTGTGAAATAGTTCAAAACAGGGTACCGCGCAAAGTCCGACGTCACAGTCCGGACAAAAATATCCACTATCTTTTCTTCTTTTTTGGTAATTGCTAAGCTTCCTTATCAGTCAAACCGACATATCCTGCCATTATACAAGAATTTATACCTATGCACTATTTAGCAGCAAAAGCACCTGCGACACGATTGAAAATCTGAACACGACTAAATCTAATAAAACCGCAAATACTTGTGATTTACGAAGTACATACATGTAACTATAAAATAGAGTAGTACGTATATTTACTGACAACGCACAGATTTTTGAAATTATAAAACGTATATTTATGGACGTAGCACTTTAAGTATGCGTTTTGAAAACGTATATTTACGGACGTAGCAGTTAAAGGGATGGAAATGTTCTGTACCAGTCAAGGAAACCAGTTCTCAGAATTGCAGCATTCTTTTTTTAATCAATGGAGAATGAAAAAGGGTACCGTGTCACTCATGCACGTATTACCACGATGTTTTGCATGATATAACTACGTTTTTTTTTGTTATGAAAGGACTGCAAGTGAAGAAGTCAATCCCAAAAGAACTGAGAATCACTTCTAATTTTCTGTATTATTTTATTGACCTACAAATGTGTTGTCGATTTTGTTGAATTTCAAATTTATCTTAGCGAATGAAGTGATGTTAATCTTAACATAATTATTAATTTAAAAAATCTTTTTTTATTGTGTACAAGCATTATGCTGATACAATATAATTGTATTTATTTTCTGTTTGTGTTCTCAATTATTGTGTAACCAAACAGGTTTTCAGTTTTGCTTTTGAAATACATTTTGAAAATCAGTCTGTGAACTGAGTTACTGAATTAATATAACGCCTTTGTTTTAGTATGCCATGGATTCCAAATACTTTTATAGATTATATTTTACAGAAATTAAGAAGTTTTATGAATGTGATACATTTTTTCCACCTCTTGTGAAGAATCTCAAGGAAACAAGGTTACAATTAATTATTCTTTAATAATAATTTTAAAATTTTATATATTTTAGCGATCCTGAAGTGCCAAGTGGTATGCAAGAAGAGGATGGTGTGCAGTACATCATTAAAGTGTATGAAAATACTCTCTACAATGAATAGAATTTTGTTTCAATTTTTATTTCACATTCCACGAATTTTTAATTTTTCTTAATTAGAAATGTATAGTACAAGTTTGTAATCTCTTAGTAAAAATAATATTTGTTTATGTTATTTGGCAGGTTCTACATAACCCAAATGACAATTACATGACTGCACCCTTTTAAAATAGAGAGAATACTTACTTGCAAGACCCTTCGAAAGGTTCAGTAGCTAGAAAGCACTCGTGCAGGTAAAGACGCAATAGGTTTGGCATATGCCCCTCTCTGAAGCTGCAACCTATAACTACAAAAAAATGGAACGTTAGAAGCAGATACTGGAAATGTTCTAAGGACTGTAAATTAGTCATGTAAAAATTATACATTCATTATTACTAGCAAAACTGAATCTGTATCATAGGCAAAGAGGACTGAACAATTTCCTTTACTAGAATTCAGTCGAGGATGGCTAATTAATTACTGAAAGTTGCATAACAGATTTTATTGTCTGTGTTAGGACAATCAATTCGGAGACCAAAGCTAAGAAGTACGTCACATTAAATACACCTAAAAAGTATTTGATTGGTTTTCTTCGTGGTTTCAAATCACAAAAACTAATAGCATGTTACTCATGAAACAGATTACACTGATCATGTTTCTACAAAGCAACAGTTTTAAATAGATTCCAATAGCACAAATGAGCCCTTTATAGTAAACCAGTGCATGTTCTTGGTGAATTTGTTCAAATACTTGCTGAATATTAAAATCCAAATGAATAAATAACTAAAATGTTGACTAAAGATGGATGTTTAGTTAAGTTCACAGAACTTAACTGTAGACTTACATATAAAAAAAAAGTAAACTAAAATGGGTATTAAGTACAATTCATGCAATATGATTTTACAAATTTTTCCAATTTCAATAACTTTTTTTAGGAATTAAATTTTATATTTTCCCTTAATTAGTTTCATGTATCTATCATTCTCCCTTAGGTAATTTATATGCTTTCGTTAATTCCCTGGATACAGTTTTATAGCGCTTATTTTTCGGAGCATTTAATCATTACAGGTGGCTTTATGTGAACGTTCACGATGTATCTGATAAAAGTGTCAAATCATTAAAGCTGTTATTCAATAATTATAATTTAAATATGTAAATTTTGCAGGCCACCAGGATAACCACTACTTCATCCGCACTCATCGACTATGTGCCAACAAACTATATGACAATAAAACAGATCATTACATACATATAAAATAAGTTAAATAAAGATTTTGAGCTTCTAGAACATTGTTTTTATGTTTGGACAATTTTTAATTCAGAATAATTCTAGAAACGGGTAATTTAAATATTCCTATGAAAACAATAATAAGGGAATTATATCTAAGTTACGATATAATGGTAAATCCGCACATAGTTGAAGATTAATGATAACACATGAAATTGTATCCGCATACTATATTTATTGTCATTCCATCAATTCGTTTACATCTATTACAGTTAATGTCAGCAAGCCTTAATTTTATGTTTTCTTTATTACTGTATTAAAGGTCTTATGAAGCACATATTTTTAAGTATGTTCAATTGTTAACAGCTAACTTACAAAGGAACAAGATCTAACTTTTGAAACCATCACAGAACAATTTTTAACATTACTGCTCATTCTTCTACATTAAGTAAAGTGATCTAAACTACATTATTAATGTAATTTTAAATACAAACAAACCACTTGAAATATATAATGTACCTATAATTTATGGTAATATTAAGAACAACTCTAAATAACAAGGCATAATTTTAACAGATTCCCTTATATATACGGTAAAAATAATTGTTCATAATTATAAACAAATAACGTGGAACAAAATATACATTGTCTAATCTGATATACAATAAATTTATACCTAGAAATTGTAATAAATTAAATTAATCCTTAATATCTAGTTAAATTGCATTCATTTCTACGGCATGTGGTAATGTATGTTTCTTGGGATGTACATTAAGTTGCTGGAATCCATTTACGGATGTAATAGCTTGATTTGACCAATCTCCAGTTGGTGTAGAAGCACGATAGAATTTTGATGTTGTTTTATTAAAGATAGGTAGCAGCTCATTTGCTTCATCGGAAAGAGCCTTTAAAAAAAAGTAGAGAACAATTATTAAATTTTGGAGTCGGTCTATGTCATAATTCAAAAAGTAACATTTATTCCAAATTACGACGTATCTAGTAAAGTAAGATATGTAAAGAAAGTACCCAAGCAATTCTTAACCGTTAAGTTATTTTCATAATATACAGGGTGTCCAAGAAATACAAAACGTATGAAAGTATATTTTTTTAAACGAAACACCCTGTATATTATTTTATTTTCAGCTTCTACTATTAAAATAAAAGCAGACCTCGTTAGGTTTCCGAAACTAAATTTGACCTAAGGTTTGTAATTGATCAAGTTTTGTCTAGCACTTCTGAAGCATCGACTAATGTATACAGGGTGTACGAAAATCGTTAGTAAATAATCGCAAGCTTTAAACGGTAACAACTTATTTAATTTAAATAGAACATCCTGTATTTTATGCCATGGCAGATAAAACGTTTAATTCTCTAGCGAATATTATTATATTTTCGTATAGCTAACTGTTAATCTTACCATTGAAAATGCACATTTTTAGAATGCAAACTGTTTTTAAGAAATTTATGTATCAAAAACTACGTAGTCACCTATGGAATTTTGTTATTTAAGAAATCAGAATAATTATAATTGTTGTCGGTTATTCATTTAAAACAGTGATTTTTGTTAATCGTACTATAGTGATAGTTAGTCGTATTTATTCCTTTTATTATTATTGAAAATGAAGGTTTTTTGAAAAGAAGAACTGATCGACTAAATTTGTATTATTTGAGAATATTAGCAAAACTGTTTACTGGCATCATGAGTTTATGCTGAAAGATTCCCTAACAGAAATCATCCACATAAGTATGTTTTTATAAGACTGTTGGCCCAATTTTAAGAAACAGGGACTGTGCTGCTTACTTTTTTTTCGATGTTATAAAAAGAGTAATTGCACGATGCAGTATAAGAAATACTTCGGCACAGCTTGCATCGACCTTTAAGGTTACGGAGGCTGTATGAGACTTGAAATCACAGGGTAAGAGGAATATTTAGAGAATATTTGAATGTTAAAATTTAAATATCAAGACACTTGTTTACACAACTGTAAAATAACTTAGAGAAACAAAAGTTAAAACACGATAAGAGAAATTTGACTAAATATGTATATTAATACTCAGTTATTACAATTCCAAAGGCATGTATAAGATATACGCTTGTGTCATTAACATTGTAGACATTGCTATATATTTTAACTTGATATAATTCATATGTTTAATAAATGTACACAAGAAAATTTCTATAGAGAAATCAAAATAAATAATCTCTGTTTAAAAACTCAAAATTTAACTTAATGCGAGAGTAAATCAAAAACAAATTCAAGATGGCCACCAATGAACAGCAAGTTGTTGTTGATGTAGCCAATATTTGCAATTATTGTAATAAAAAGGTTTCAAATAAGTGTGTGGAGTGTATGAAATGTAAAGTTCATGTGCATCCATCATGTGGAGAAAGATATGGGGTGTTTTTGAGTGCTTCTGGCAAAAATATGGACTATCTGTGCAATAGATGCTATAAGGGTTATAAACATGGCAGCTTAAATGAGAATGATCAATCACTTATGGTTACCTGTGCTAACACTAATTCTAGTAGTGATTGTGACCCGAGGTATGAGGCTAATACTGTGGTGAATTTCCTTAAAAGCAACCTATACAAGGAGTTGATAAACTCTTTAATCACTCAGAACACTGAACCACTTTTAGCTGAACTCCTGGAATTAAGAACTGAAGTTGATAACCTCAAGAAAAGTAATATTGATCTTGTAAAGCTCCTTACCAAGGATTATAATTTAACAAATATTCATCAAAGTTTGAATTGTGAAAGAACATCTGGGATTAATAGCTTTGATAACATTCCTAATACCAATGTTTTGAATCAAGAATTATCTACAAACATATGTGTTAAGAGAAACATTAATTTCATTGATCCTGTTGTTGCAAGTTGTTCTAATCAGTTATCAAATATGGTGTCTTCTGATAATACATCAATTTATTGCCTCTAATCATCACCTTCCTGAGCAGGTTGTTAATCACTCATCTGCTACTGCACCCAAGACTCCCTATGCAGAAGTTGTGAAGAATAACATACAATACGAACTTGCTAATAATCAATTAAGCAAAGGTAATGAGGGTTTTTTAACAGTTTTAACAAGAAAAAATAATAAAAATCTATATATGGCACGGTATTAGTAGTAATTTCTCCTCTAAATTAACTGCAGTTGAAAAGAAAGTTTGGTTCTTTGTTGGCCGTATTAAGTCTGGGACCAAAAGCGAAACTGTTTCTGATCACCTACGGGAAATCATTCCGAATAAAGAGTTTTCTTGTGATGTTCTGGAAACACGGGGTGTGTATGCATGTTTTCGCATAGGAGTTCATGTTGATGATAAAGCCATTGTTGAGAATCCTACTAACTGGCCTAGTGGCACTGAAATTCGACCATATATTTTTCGTAAAAAATCGGCCCCAGAAAACAATTTTTGACACTAAGATTAGTAGTCAAATTTTAAATGTGAACCAGTTTGGCAAATCTAGTATTCACTTTTATTATCAAAATGTGAGGGGTCCTCGTACTAAAACTATCACGACATTACTCAATATTAGTTCAGCTAACTTTGATTGCATAGTTTTTACTGAGACTTGGTTATCCAGTGACATTTCTAATGGTGAAGTTATTCCTAAGAATTTTAATGTATTTCGATGCGACCGCAAGTGTGAGCTGCTAAACAAACAAAGAGGAGGAGGAGTACTTATTGCCATTAAATCACACATTAAGTCTAATTTACTACCCAGGTCAGGGTCTCATTATTTTGAGGATATTTGGATCAAAATTTTTTACTGTCATACTACCTTATTAATAGGAGCAGTATATTTTCCTCCTAAATCGTCTCATGAGCTGTACCAAGTATTTGTTGATAAAGTGGATTATTTAAGAACCAGCAATAATACAGCTAAATTTTTAATTTTTGGGGACTTCAATGTTCCCGAAATTACATGGGTTGATATAGATGGCTATTTTCTGCCCACTAAACCCACATCTTTGGTCAGCGAAGTTTTAATAAGCGGTATGCAGCTTACTGTCTTAAATCAGATTAATAGAATAGCTAATAATCAGGGTAAACACTTAGACTTACTTTTTTCTGATTTAGAATCACTTGAAGTTATTACATCCCAGAATATTCTGGTCAAAGAGGATGGATATCACCCGGCCTTGGAATTAGTTTTACCTTTAAAAGTACCTGCAAGTATGCCATCTAACAATAAATCTGCGGTATTTCAGTTTAGAAAGGCATCTTATGAAGACATTATTAGATTTTTTCAGGAAGTTGACTGAAATTTTGTCCATACTGATCACAATATTAATATTATCGTTAACAAGTTCTACGAACGAATTAATCTTGCTATTAATCTTTTTATTCCTAAAAAATATTCTAAACCTAGAAAATTTCCTAAATGGTACAATGAGAGACTAATTAAGCTAATTAAGTTAAAAAATAAATTGCACAGTAAATTCAAGAAATCTAAGTCAATGGAGGATTACAATGACTACTCAAATTTGCGTCGGCTAAGCAAAAATGAAATGAACATATGCTATAATCTTTTTATCAGGAACTTAGAAACTGAAATTAAAACAAATACTAAGAGCTTTTGGGCATACGTTAATTCTGCTAGAAAAGAAGTGGGTATTCCTGTTAGGATGAATTATGGTGGTAATTTGCTATCCTCGTCCCAAGAAATAGTTGATGCTTTCGCTGATCACTTCAGTTCTTGTTATCTAGCAAATCTGGATGCCAACAGAGGCTTATGCAACTTTTCTGATGTGTGCGTTTCATCTGCCGGCTTGTTCAGTCATACATTCACAGCCAATGAAATCATAGATAAGTTAACTAGTCTAGATATTAACAAAGGGCTGGTCTCGATGGTATACCTCAATCTTTTGGAAACAATGCTGTATGATACTTGCTGAACCGTTACAAGTTATATTTCAAAGATCCTTTGATTCGGTATATTTCGGAACAGTGGAAGAAGTCTTCCCTTTATCCTGTGTACAAAAATGGAGATAAAAGTGTTATAGAAAACTACAGAGGAATCTCATTACTCTCTACTGTAGCTAAAATTTTTGAATCGATAGTTTGTGATGAATTATTTAACACATTTAAACATGCCTTGGTGAAGCAACAGCATGGTTTTTTCAAAGGCCGATCAACATGCACTAATCTTGCTGTTTACCAGGATTTTCTAGTTAATGCACTGGAAGATGGCAACCAAGTTGATGTAATATATACTGATATATCTAAAGCATTTGATAGGGTGTGCCATAATTTGTTGGTTGAGAAGCTGTATGCTTTAGGAATTCAAGGTGTTTACCTAAAATGGATTTCTTCCTATTTGTCTGGCAGATCTCAATACGTACACATTCAAGGTGTTAAATCTAAAGGGATTACGGTGACCTCGGGAGTGCCGCAGGGGTCTCACCTTGGCCCTATATTATTTTTGTTTTTCATAAACGATGTCGTTTCTGTGTTCACATCTACTCAGTGCTTACTTTATGCGGATGACCTCAAGTTCTTTACTTATGCTAATTCTTACACGGATTGTTTACGTATTCAGCGCGACCTTGATAATTTAGTTTCTTATTGTGAACGTAATTTACTAAGTCTTAATGTTGCCAAGTGTAAAACAATTAGTTTTTACAGATGTAAGAATCCGATCAGATTCATCTATCATATCAACAGTATTCCTCTGGAATTTGTTAACAGTATTTCTGACCTAGGTGTTGTATTTGATCGGGAATTGTCTTTTTCTGATCATATAGATCATATACTGTTTAAATCATTCAGAATGTTAGGTTTCATCAAAAGAAACAGCATAGATCTATTTGACATATGTTCTTTGAAGTTGCTGTATAATGCATTAGTTTTAAATATTCTAGAATATAATTCTCTTATCTGGTCACCTTATTACAAATGTCACATAGATAGATTAGAGCGTGTACAAGATAAATTTATTAAATATCTACTGTGGAAACTTAAGTTTCCTTATGACAACCTTGACCATTTAATCAGAAGAAAGTTAGTAGGAATGCTAAGCTTAGAACAGAGACGTAGGAATAATATGGCTTTCTTTATGTACAAGCTTTGGAATAACATGGTTGATAGTGTAGACTTATTAAGTATTATTGGTCTAAGGATAACTCGTAAGAATACAAGGTATAGTGCTGTATTTAGTGAAAGTATGCATAGAACTAACTATGGTTCAACTGATTGTGTTTCAAGGCTATGTAAGACTTACAATAGATTTTTTGTAGAAGTCGACATTTTCAAGTGTAACTACACTGAATTTAAAAACAAAATTTTAGAATTATCTTAATTTAAGGCTTAGTGTACATGGTTTCATTTGTTTTATATTTTTTTTCTATTATAGTGTGTATCAATTGGAATTATCTGTATATACACACAGATGTAAACAAATAAATAAATAAATAAATAAATAAAAAGTCATCATAATTGTAATAATGTCATGTAACAAATGCACATGAAATGAAAGTTCACGTAATAAACCTTTTTACCATAAGAAGCTTCATGAAGTTCCGAATGTTTACATATTTTTAGGTTATGTATTAGAGAATTATATTTAAAATCATTTAAGATAAGTAAAATGTAATTAATAATCAAAACAAAATATTTGTAGTGACAAAGACAAATTTAAATAGAGGTTAGGCCTCTCTAGAGGTTAGGTGAAAAGGAAAATTAATCCACTAATAACTTACTATCTGTATAATTATTTGATGAGTTAAACGAATAAACAACTTCTTTATCCTTCATACTAAACATCTAAAATTATATTTAAATGTTAATTTAGGATTTATGATTAGAAAATGTACATACCAGGTAAGCACATGAGGCAAGGTAGAAGTTCAAATCAAAAATGGCCAACAGTGCCAGATAAGCAATCAGATATCAAAAGAGAAATAAAAATTTGACACTTCAAATAAATTATTTTTGGCCATCTTCGGGATGGACGATCTCTAGCGATTTTTCTCAATAATACAGAATTAGAACCACACCAGTTGTGCTTTTGGAATAAACACTTCAGAAATAACCAATAACTAATAACTAATAATCCAGGATTGTGCGAGATAAATTATTATAGAAAATACATTATATAATAAAGAGAGTAATTTTATATTTAAATGTAGATATAAGCATTTATTTGCTAATAGTGCCAAGCACAAATGTAACATGCTAAAATACAGGCAAAAAGGCATGTTACAACTGTTCGATATGAAAACCCCAACAAAATAAAACCTGTGACAGAAAACGAAGACACCGAATTCACGGTTATTGCCTCTGTAATAGAAAATGCTCATATAGGTCAAAACCAAATATCATAAAACCACAACATTAGTCAAACAAGCCTCTCATTTCCTTTTGGATTTTTTGATAAATCAACTTCCAATCTTATTAGAAAACATTATGTTAGACATAAGAGCAAAGATGTGGCTTAAAATGGATGCAGCTCCTGCACTTTTCCATTGTGCTGTCCGAGATATGTAAGTTTTAATTCCAAAATCGCTGTGGAAGAAATGGTTTTCAGAATTGGCTTCCAAGATCACCCGTATTGATGGATTTCTTTTTATGGTAATATGTAAAAAAAATCATTTATAATACTGTGCAACAACACCAGATGATATAAAGGAGTGCATCAGAGAAGCTTTTGGAAACACGCCCAGAAATGGAAAATGTTGCTGAAGGTTTTTAAAAGGGGATACGCTTGTGTTTAGAGTTAGACGGTTGTCATTTTGAACACATAATATACCATTATTGCTAGTTGCACCTCTTTTCACCATTCGTTTATATTCATTCTTTATTATTTGTTTGTTGTACATCTTTTCGCCATTCTTTTATATTCATTCTTATTTGTTTAAACTATTACTTATTATTTAAAAAATTGTCATCTTATCTTTTTGCCATTAATATTCCATAGGTGACACGACTATGGAATTTTTAATATCTAATAAATTTGTAAAAATCAATTTGCATTCCGAAAATGTGCATTTTCAATGGAAACGTGAACAGTTAGCTATAGGAAACTATAATAGTATTCGATAGAGAATTAAACTTTACATCTGTCGTTGGTATAAAATACAGGATGTTCAATTTAAATTAAACAAGTTGTTCCGTTCAAAGTTTGCAATTATTTACTAATGCTTTTCGTACACTCTGTTATTTCCTTTTTCCTTATATTATTCCTACTTGAAGATTGTCAAATTCATTATGGCGGTTGTAAGGTTAGAAATGAGTACTCTAAATTACTGTAGTTTTATTATTCATTTGTTTTGATTAATATTGTACAGTTACAGCATCACTTATTTATATTATAAACCAAATTAAAGTTATTTTATTTAATCTGCACAGATAATGATTTGTAAACATAAAAGGTCGTTAATCTGTACCGTTCGGAAATTTATTTTATGTTAATTGATAAACTAATAGAGGTAGATGCTCGTTGTCGTTGAAATTGTGTAGTCGAGTTCCGCTATGAAAGAAAGTTTGGTGATATTCAGGCAGTTTTAACTTACAAATGGGAACTTAGTGTAATAAAATTAGGTTCAAATCCATACAATCCTATTATCTTTCCCTTTTTTCCCGGAACAAAGTGAAGTCGAAGAAGCAAGCACTTGAGATTTAGGTAAGTGCCATTATTAAGTTTCTTCGTTTTATTTATTATGGATACATACAGTCTTGGGCTTTAATTGAAATATTTATTTGGTAAAATATTCGATAAAGCAGACTAGCTAATAGCATTAACAATGTATAAACGTTGACACTTATGACCTCATCATCTTGAAACAAAGAAAGTTCACATGCACAATTGTGCTGATTCGCTTTCTATTGATATCTTCAATACAGAAAGGTTGGTTAATGTCTGGCCACACATCCCGTTTGACATATGTAGCTACTTGCTGGTGAACACTGATACTGTTTAATTGGTTTGCTAATCTCCGAAATAAACAGGTACTTTATAAAGAGCAGATCGATCTGGAATCACACCCTCTAACTTAAATTCATTCCTAGCTGAAAATCTAATATAGCAGTAAGTCAATGTAATTGTCAAAATAGACAATTTATAAGGTTTTGTTGTTGTCTCAGCCTATACCTTGACAAACAAGATTATCTTTATATGAGATATTTATTATTAATATTGTTTTAATTGAGGACTGTTTATTGTTACCATTTTATGTGTTTAGTTTTATACTATTGCTGTGATTTAGTTGTTTTTATAGTAGTAAATCTTTCGTGTTTATCAAGAGATCACTGAAGTGACGTAAAAACTGTAGCCCAACATTTTAAGAAGTGATCATTTTTCTTTGTTTTCTGTTTTTATGTCCCTTTACAATGTCATTAATAATAATTATAGGTATTAATCAGCACTTAAAGAAACATATGTTACGTAAAACATTAATGAGTAACCGACTAAAACTTCATTTCCCAAATTGACTGTTAAACTCAACTGCATTCCGAATACAATTTTACAAGTTTTGTAATCAAAATAGTTATTGGACCTTGCATACAAGTTTAACTGTGATGTGATATTTTATTTCATTTTGTCTAATTTAGTATTAATATAGCAACGAGTTTATAACTGTGATAAATATAACTACCATTTTTTATATGGGCACAAATATACATCAATCAATCAATATTACACTATTTTGAGTTTTAAATTGCTTAATAAAAACTATAATACAATTGTGGTTGCAAGTCAATTTTCAATTTGACTAGATGGATAATTTGAGAGTGATAGCGATTTTATTTTGACATTTGCTTGTTTAGACAAATGATTCCCTTTGATCAAACAACAAATGGATAAATCTAAAATTGTTTGCTGAAGATTTTGTCACGCATACTTCTGCGAGAATATCCCAAAAGTGCATTGTTGAAACCAAGAACAAGATAAATTATAGAAATTAAAGGAAATTAGACAGGGACTGAGTTATAGAGCAGCAGTTGACGGAAAAGAAATTACCCAGTTTAGGGCTAGCTGCTTGCAGTAGAGTGACGTAGGCAAAACATGCAAGAAATTAGAGCTCAGTAGGTGTCAAGGATATACTGTAGGATAAAAGACAAACACAAACAAAAGGATAATAATGGTCACATAAAAAAGCATTAAAAATGGTTAATGTGATATTTGTATAGTTACAGGCTATCTTCCGATTGAACAATCAATGTTCAATAATACAGAACAGCTCGTCATAGTATTTCCAGTGCAGTAAGCCAGAAACATCATTCGAGTAACAGGTACAATTAAGATTAAACCTGTCCCAATATACAATAATCATAAAGAAAGTGAATAAGGGAAACAAAAATTGCAATAAATGTAATTAGGAATAATTTCAAGCCTAATAGTAATACATACTAGCTGCGTACAATACGAAAATATAGCAACCTGCTTCTGTTAGAGAGTTTAGTATGGTAAGTCTTCTTTTATTACCAATAGCTCGTAGAAGCAAAATTATTAATATAAAGAAATCAGAATGGGTTATTTACTTTTAAAGTTATTAATAACATACAAATCTGATAATACCAAAATTATTATGACAATTGATATCTCCTTTGTTTTCAACTGGCAACTGTAGAATAAAGTAATCAACTTTCAGACTAAATGACGTTTTACATAATCCCAGTTAATTAAAATATCATAAGGAATGGAAATAATTAATATCTAACAAAAGTGAATGTTACAATTTAAATCTAGATTGAAAGAATTCCTTAAGCTGAAAAGTGCAAAGACTGCTGTTCTGTTACTGGAGCAAAGCAGAAATATAAACAGGCGAGAAATATTTTTGTTACAGGCTACAGTCCAGAATTTTTTACTTATATGCATGCAGTATAGCACTATCAAAATGTATTTAAGAGTTGTATACATAGTAACAATGTTTTGTATTAATTAAAATTCAAAATTATATTGTGAAACTGTTCAATGTGCATGTGTTTTGATACAATAATGCATGCGAAAGTACTTTGTCTTTCAAGAAATCTTCTTTCGGCCTAGCAAAAGAATGGTTGTGTTCAGTCGCATCCGGGTGACTTATGCAAACAATGAACAAATGTCAATCGACTCTCTTGAGGGGGTACTATAACTATCAAGATGTCATTGCAAAATTGACGCCATTGGTGAGTGTATTCATGTAATAGGTCTTGTCTTTTGTCTCCATACAAATTTTCGTGTATTGTAACGTGTTAATTTTCTTTTCTTTCAACAATACTATTTTTACAGGGCAGATCGCATCTTTAGTAAATGCTCTGTATATAGATTTTTCTTTGTATATAGATTTATAATATTTTGGGTTGACAAGTATTCGTCTATTACCAGTTTAATGCTTGAAATTAATGTGTTGTTATTGAAAAAGTGGTACTAAATTTAATCCCTACTCTTTCTATTACCAACTACACGAGACAACTTGATTATTGATCGTTAACAATGTAAGTTGAAATACCTACGCCATTTTTGCAAGGTACTATAGAATACTGGATTTGGCATAGCAGCCGTATAAGCTATAATCCTACACTTTTGGAGGATCTCCACACACTTTACGGTGAACACATTTATGGCTTTGGCTGGTGCATACGTTTTCACTGTTAAACAGATATTTGACCTGGATTGATAAAGGCATTTGGTCGTTTAGCAAATTGATTTTGCTTTAACTACATAAATGCTTACAAAATGATGAATATACAATGCAATGAGATAGATTTACCCAAGGGAGTTATTCCAATTCCTAAAAGAAATGAGAATAAACTACCATCAAACTTTATGCCTATTGCAATTTCTCCTATTCTGTCCAAAGTCTTTGTAACCTTACTTTACAAACAATTAATGGAATATTTTGAATTAAATAATTTGTTCTCAAATCAACGTTTGGTTTTAGAAAATACCATAGCACCTGTGATGCTGTCCTTGATTTAACACAAAAAGTTATAAGAAACCACGAACTAGGACAAAAGTACACTTTAGTTCTTTCAATATGACAAAAGCATTTGACACAGTAGAACATAATATATTATGCAAAAAGCTTCAATACTATGGATTGGAATCATCTGCCGTGAAGGTAATTCATTCATTTTTAAGTATGAGAGTTCAGTATGTATATAAAGACTGTACATACTCGGAAGGTGGACAGGTTATGTATGGTGTACCGTAAGGATCCGTCTTGGGACCCATACTCTTTAACATTTATACAAATGATGTACCTCATAGTATAACTGATTCAGGTAAAGATTGCTATCTATTTGCAGATGATCTTGGGCTGAAAGTCAGTAGCAGTACACAAGAGCAATTAGAAGTTGTATTAGATAATAATGTCCAAATAATTGAAGACTGGTGAAAAGCTAATAAACTATGTTTAAATAATGCTAAAACACAGGATTTGAAATGTAGCTTTGATAGACGCCTGGGTATTAACAGTGGATCAGTGAAGTTCTTAGGTATCATCTTAGATGTGAACTTTAATTGAAAGGCTCATACTGAATATATTGCGAATAAACTAAGTAAAGGTCTCTTTATACTACGTACACTTAATAGTACAATCTATACCAACATCATGATTAGTGTGTACTATGCTTATATTCATATTCATAGTCACCTTGCTTATGGCATTATAATATGGGATAACAGCACTGCTGCAAATAAACTATTTATTCTACAGAAGAAAGTAGTTAGAATTATTTGTCAAGTCTCATCCAAAACTCACTGCAAACCACTGTTTTTAAAACTAGGTATAATGTCACTTCCATCATTGTATGTTTATACTCTCATACTACACGTAAAGAAAAATATTAAGTCTTTTACCCTAAACAGTGATGTATATGATCATGATACTAGAAACAAACATAATCTTAAGAATGATGGTTATAAGTACAGTAGATCAATAAAAAAACTCCCTTTCTACAGCATAGAAACTATTTAATTATTTACCTATTATTATTAGAGAAATGTCTTCAGTTAAATTTAAAAAGTGTGTTAAAGAATTACTAGTTACAAACTGCCTCTATGAAATTGATAACTTTTTTGAAATTCCCCTTTAATTTCCAATAGCTACATGTTCTAATTAAATGTAATTGAATGCCTAGAATGCTTAAATGTTTAACTCTTTTAAACTTGTGGCTTTGTGTGACACTTTAATTATATTTTAATATTATAATAGAAATAATTTGATTTCTTATATTTAAATATGTTAGGATCTGTATTGAAATTTTATTAGATTTTAATATTTAATTAGTAATAAGTTGACTTCCTATGTACTAAAATAGGATTTGCATCACCTTAAAATACTATTTGAAAGGCATGTTGGTGCTTGCAGTAAAATAAAAAAATAAAATGAAGCTGATTGCCATGTTATTTAGTAAACACGAATCGTAAGTACACGTATTTAATTCGTTAATTAATTTTCTATTTCTTTAGAACTTCTTTTGGGTAAATTTAGTTTATGCTGGACAGATGTTTTTGAGATATCCGGTTGGGTTAATCGAAGCGTGCATTATCACACATTTGTTATCGTATGGGTGATTATACTGAAGAATTCAACTTTTAATTTGGATGTATGAACGACACTAGTTATGAATGTTGTGGAATTTAATGGTATTATGACATTATCCGTGCAGGCACTTTAATTTACAAGAATTCATATTTTTATTTCCTTTATAAATATTAATTTGAAGGTTGTAAGTTACGTAAATACTTAATTTTGCAGTTTTGTAACAGTCTGTTGATTTTATTTAAGCAATTGAAAACAATATCAAATTTATAGCTAAGATCGTGCAGTATAGAATTTATTTAGAACGTCAAAGCAATGTTTTTGTAGAAGGTTTTATATTGGAGAGAGCTCCAAGAACGGATTTGTTCCCAGAGTAATTTAAAGGTTAAAGTGTACACAAAACCAGGTTACGACATGGTATTTTTATTAATGAACGTTGCCTATAACGACAAGGATAAGAGTAAAATAGTGTAACAATTTTATTTCTTAGTTACTAAATCCACCCATAAAAGTGCAAAGTTATAAAACGCTTTTATTCAAATTATTAGTAAAATACATGCAACAAGTTTAGTAATACGCTAAAATTGTATCTATAGATAGTTTTCTATTAATAGTCAGGTGTCTGTGCTTTCGATAACGGTTCGCAGGCGCGTTGTGGTTGAAGGCTCGGCCGGGAACACGCCGTAGCTCGTGCGAGGATAACCAGCGGTCCTGTAAGCTTGAAAAATCAAAATGTATGATTGGAAGCAGGCCAACAATTTGCGGTTACATTTTGAAGAGTCGAGATCCATCTTTAAATAGCGGTTGGTATCCTATGAACAGTATTTAATTTGTTTAATTGAGGTATTTTGTTTAGCGCGTAATTAACCACCATAAAATCATCAGTAGAAACAACTATCCCAACCACAGATGTAAAACCACTTTGTATTGCAGTCCGTAGGAAGCGGCTTTGATAATGGAGACTTTGAATAATTAATAGAAGAACTTATTACTACAAACCTGATGGAAGTATGGTGATTACTTTTGATTTCACAACACCTCTTCACTTTTGGTTCGTAGATAACTTTAAGAAATTTGATTGTGTTTCAAATTAGAAACACGCTATTTTTGTTTAGTGCGTAAAAGCACGAATGTTATAAAATATCGATTATTAATTGAGCTGAAGTTTTCAGTGTTAAAAATTTTAATGCACAACTTGTAAAGTTTTAAGATACCATACACGTGGTTCATTTTGTCCTGTTGGTAACAGCGACAGATGTTTTGTTACGTCACTTGTTTGCTTGCAGTTTACTGCTGACACCTGTGTTCAAATAACATATGCTTTGAACAATGTTTGCCTAAGTTGAGCTTATAAGAATATTTTTATGATCTTTCTTTATTAGAAACTGAAACTAACACAATTAATTTAGATAAGGAAACTTGATTTACTATGATTTAATTTGTAACCATCTCGAACAGATCTGCCCGGGTCGGCTTTCATTTGTAACAAGTTTACAATAAGTTTTAAAATGTTTGCTTAGTAACTATCTTGATGAAACTTTATTTAAAATCCTTGAACTCATTTAATTATTTATGAAACTTTGTAGCACTGAATTTTGTTTTAAAAGAGAATCTTTTGAGTAAATTATTAGTTCAAGATTAAAGCTTTTTTTTATTTTGATCAAATATGGTCAAAACTAACTACAAGAAACTAATATCCGTATGAGTGGAATTTTAATGTCAACTTATATAGGAGATATTTTTTTTAATATTTCTTTAGGTATGTTTGTGGTACACAAATAGTGTTCCACCCATCTATTAAGCTAATTATTACTATTTCTTACAGGAGCAGCGTCTTATTCAGTTAAGACGGGTTTCTGTCGTCGAAGGCGATTTTTTCTTTGGGTTTCCACGTCCGCCCCTAGAAATACACTACGCAATTATCCTAATTAAGTCAGGACTTGGTGGCGCCTTATTTGTTTTGGATTAAGTTCAACATACAATCAAAATTTGACTTACCCCCCCATTTCTCATAGCTCTACCCAAGGAATAGACCCCTAGTTATGTCGGAAGACTTCGTTACACTTGCTCATAACGTGAGGCCAGCTATATATAAGAGAAATTAGTTTCACTGGCTTTCTATAAACTTAGGGCAGGTGCCTCAAAAAACAATATTTGTTTCACTGGTGCCCATGTGTGAGGCTAGCTGAGCCCAGTTAGAAAATAAGTTACACTGGTACACCACGTGGGGCTGGTGTTTTAGTGCTTCAAGAGAAAACCATTACAATATAAAAGTTCTCCAAGATTTTGCCTCGAGCAGATTAATATTAGTTTGGTACAGAGGGATATTGATTCAATGTATACATAGGGATCGATAGGATATTTTCTGAATACAGAATCTGTTAAAATTAATGGGAGAGTATATAATGTTATCTTGAACTTTAATAATTACTGCTTCCTGAATATGTATAAGCCGTCAGTACTAGGCACATTTTTATGAGAGTGATTGAAGACGTCACTTTCGGTATTATAGGTTTCCTGGCAGTATTCTGGTGCCCAAAATTACACTAACATCAGTTATTGGCTTGGTCTCCAGAACTCAGCCAAATCGAGTTAGTGGGAATACCTTATTATGTCACTGTATCTGGCAACTGCCTTTTCTCTGCGAGATCGAAAAAAGAGATGACAGTATAAAGCATGCATTTATTATAATTTCGTATTAAAGTCCAATTAAATTTATAAGATGTGTCAGCTCGTTTTATTCACACTTAACCTACAAACAAACGCATTGTCCAAAATGATTACTAATAGACTAAAGAGTGTTGTCTGTAAAATCCTGTGTGATCTTTTTTAATTGCATATATACATACCTTCAAATAAATGACTGCATCTGTACCATAACCCTCACATGATGTTACTACCAGATCTCCCTGAAAATATCGGGCATACAGACGAGATATTGGCAAGCCATACCCATAGCCAGCTAAAGGAACTGTGTGTGCATCAGCTTTACTAGGTTCAGGAGCAGTAGAATACATATACTTAAATAACTGGTCATGTAGAGAACGAGGAATTCCACCCCCATTATCAGATATCTGTAAAATAAATAATATTTATAACATCATATTAAATAGCCAAATAATTTTTAAAAACAGTTACGAGGCATTAAAACACAAATGTGTTGTTTCTATATGTATAAAATTTCTTTTAGTACTTAATTTCTTATATATAATTTCATCATAATTTTGTTTAAATTAAGCTTTTTTCTGAACTGATAAAAACGTTGCGATAGACTTTCAGCGATCACAATACCGTTATAAGCCAATGAGAATTGACTTTTTACTGCGAATGGAGAATCGCTTACCATTCCCAGGAGTGCAGAAATACTTTTACCCAGTGCTTTAAATTGCTGCAGAGGAAGACCTATACCTCTATCCATTTTCCGTTCCTTATCATTTTCCCTCCATAAATCTCTCCTATAGAAGCTCTGCAGTAGAAGCTGCTGCTCGATTGAGCCTAACCTGAGATTATCTAAATGAAGCACTGGGGTTATTTGAAATACAACTGTAAGTGCCTTACCATTTTATTGAAATATTATCTTTATCTGAAAATAACGGTTGTTTCTATTTTACCGGTACCCAATTTTAATCTTAAGTATTAAGCAATCTTGCATAATTTACAACTGCTACATCAGAACTTTAAAAATACATCTCTTCATCAATTATTTTATTCAAATTACTTTATAAATACTATAAATTAACTTGTTTTAAATAAAAGTTTCTTCGTAATCAATAATCAATTTCCTTGAATACAGAAAACTTCTAGAATAAATCCAGTACATAAAAAAAGAAATAAATCCTATATAATATATTATTGTCCCATAGCGATCCTAAATAATTTCAGCAAAATATTTATTTTTGCTCTTTAAGACTGTATTTATTTCCATTTTAAGTTAACGCTATGTTTAGAACATAGTTTTATGGGCGGACGATCTACCGCAACCAATCTACCCACTATAACACAATATATCTGAAACTCTAGATAAAGAGGGGCAGGTGAACGTGGTCAATACGAATTTCTCAAGAGCTTTTGAGTGATTAGACCACAGTTATTTACTACAAAAGTCGTCTTGCATTTATTTTACACCAAGGTTTATGACATTTTCAACTCCTACTTCAACGCAGAAGCCTTAATGTAGATTACTTAGGTTTCAAATTTGATCACTTCATTGCCACTTCAGCGGTCTGGGACTCTACCTTTTCATAGTGTTTATAAACAATGTTGTGAACAACCTTGACTAAGAATGTTTGGTCTACACTGATGACCAGAAAATGTTCAGCAGTGTTAACCAAATTGAAGATTACTTAGAACATCAGCAGAATTTAGAGGAATTACAGACTTGGTGCACCTCAAACAAGCCTTTTTTAAACCTAGATAAATGTTGTGTTATAAACTATTCTAATAAACTCAATACTATTCAATTTCCCTTTTCCATTAACAACTGAATCATTCTAACGAATGGCAATGCACTTCATCTTCGATGCAAAGCTTACTTTTATCTTACGCATCTCCAACATTATTCAGGAAGCATATAAATCTGTAGGCTTTGTTATTAGGATTGGAAGAAAGTTTACTTCTGATACCCTCAGAATGTGAGGTAAAACTGGAGTATGGTCGTGAAATCTGGAATCCTTCCTATGATACTTACATTAATCTGTTAGAAAAAGTACAACTTTGCTTCATGAAATATTTAACATTCAAGGAGGACTCTGGCTACCCCTACATGTGTTACAGTAATAATTTACTTCTACATAGATTTGCTCTATGGTGTAAAACCCAGACGCGAAACAAGTGCAGTGGTATTTCTAGTAGATCTTATCCACGACATGGTTGAGTTCAAACCTACCGATCCGTATTAACTTCTAAGTATCCTCATCTACTAGAAGTCACTCCATATTTTACTTAAGCACTCCTAGAACCAATATGCACAAGTTTTCTTCAATCTACTCCATGTGTATAACATTTTATATCCTTTGTGGAAACTTAGATGTAGTTTGTTAGTCAAACGAGCAAGTCAGAAAGAAAGGGGCGAGAGTCAGTCAAGAATGACTCATTCAAACTACTGCAACAGTATAACTTATTAATATTATTAACCATGAAAGTGAATACTGACCAAGACTGGATGGTTAATTAGAAGAATGTACGAAAATGAATGTAACAAGTTAATGAAGAATAAATCGAATTGGTACACCATCTCAAATTGTTCTCTTCGTTTTTTAAATATTTTCATACAAATATTTTTGTTTATGCTTTTACTGTATTGCCTATTTTGTAATAGAGTTTACCTGTGAAATATAGTAAATAAATAAATAAATAAAAACACTTTTGAACTTGTTCCCAAATACAAACCGCTAGTTATTTATTTACGATGTGTTATAAGTATTTCAACATCGCATGGGCTAATGCGCAGAACAGTAATTAATATAATTATTTATGTTAAAGTCGATTCCAAAACATCAACAACTCAACTGTCAATTTGCAGTATGTCTGTCATTTATTTGCGTATTTGCAAAACGTAGGACAGTAAATTTGCATAGCCAAGGACGCAAATTAATCAAAGTAACCGCAAATCTAATGTGGATCAATTTGAAGAAGAAATTGATCAAACTGCATATAATTATACAAATATTCATTAGCAAAGACCTACCATAAACACCATATTTGAAGAACAAAACATTATGACCGTGTTAACTTTAACAAGAAATTGCCATCGTTTAAACATCTTATTCATAAATAGGGGTTTCAGTAAATAAATTCTAATTCTAAAGTAAGCAGGAGCCTACCCAATCCAGGAAATATGTGATTGGTGACTTGATTAGATGTGCAAAATAACTAGATATTCAGAATATGCATCCAGAAAATGAATGTTTTTAGATTTCACATATATTGTAGTATTTCTTATTACACGAAACCTATCGCTTCCTTCATTGTGCATCTTATAGCCCATGAGATTGATTTTGAAACACCTATAAATCTTAATATTCTTCTCCTTTCAGATTCTTACTATACAGGGTGTTTCATTAACAATGGGACAACGGTTAACTGGAGATACATGCATCAAATAACGACCAGAGTAAAACGTTTCTTATCAGAATGTTTAAGGTTTAAGAAGTACAGGGTTTTGAAGGTTATAATTTTATTTCAATTTTTTCGGCATTCTGAAAATTTTTGGGTTATCGATTTGAAAATTGGCATCTTTATGTTTTTGGTACAGAGAAAAAGAATATGAATACTACTTTTGACTTTGGTCATAGAGGGCGCAACTGCAACCTTTTTTATGATTAATTAGCCATAACTTTCTACCCTCTACATCTAGCATACAACCAATTCGAAATTTGAAAGAGCAGACCTTTTTACATAAAAAATGTATTTTTGTCTGTCTTTGATACTCCAATCTCTTGTCAAGAAAAAACCGTTTAATTCAAATTGTTTTAATCCTTACTAGTGGGATGTCACACCAAAAATAATAATAATATTTTAGTAGTCTTATTTTACTATCTGACAGTTGTCATTATGATCTGTTATAGTTTTTATTTAACGAGTTGATGAAGGTATTTAAAAAATCGACAGTGTTTCCTTTAACCTTCTGCTTGAAAGTTCTTCCACTAAAATATTTAAAAAATACTACGTCATTTTGACTTTACCAATAGCGAGATGAGAGATGAGGTGTGCGTTTTAGTGCAAACAAATTTCAATGGCCACACTGCGACTCGAAGGTATATCCAGTTATATCCCCAAAGAAAACAACTGAAACATAAACTGTTTCGAAACCTGTACAATTGTTTAGACAAAAAGGGTTCATTTCGTCCCAAAAGTGAAAACAAATCTCCAAAAATTATCTCAGTTGAACAAGAGAAGGAGGTTTTGGTTAGAGTCTACGAAAATACAGGTATAAGTACCCGTCATCTAAGTGCAGTCATGGGCATAAATTACTCATCGATTTGGAGAATTTTAAACAAAGAGAAGCTTCTACCATACCATTTTACTTCAGTTCAGAATTTGTTGCCGTAAGATCCTTCAGCATGTCTCCATTTTAATCAGTTTTTATAGGAGCAGCAAAACATGGATCTTAATTTTTTGAATAAGATTCTCTTTACCGATCGGGCAACGTTTATTCAACATGGAGTTTTCAATTGGTGAAGCAATCATTTGTGGGATTAAGAAAACCCTAATGCTGTCTGCAAAGAAAGACATTTTCAATACGAATTGAAGGTCAATGTTTGATATAGTACTATTTCAATTTTTTTTATTGGGCCTTTTCAACTGCCATCCTCTCTAAACGGCACACTTCATTTAAATTTTTTTCAAGAAAATTTAAACGATTTGGTTGAAGAAGTATTACTTAATTTGAGGGCACATATGTGGTTTAATCAACATGGAGCCCCTGCACATTTCTGTCGGCTGGTACAAGAATATTTATACGTCTTTCCACATTGGTGGATGGGTCATTGCAGTGAATTTTCGTGGCTACCTAGGAGCACCAACTTAATCCTCTTGACTTTTCGATTTGGTTTAGAATGAAATATATTGTGTATAAAAAAACCTGTTGCATCATTCAAGGAGGTGTGGAGGATAACACAAGCAACGGCAAATGAAATCAAAGGCAATCAATCAAGCAGTATTATTTGAATTTTTTTCATTTTGGTAAAATACGAAAACCAAAATTGTCTTATTTCTCCATTTTAACTTAACTGAACCAAACATGGGGTTCTTTTATAACACGTGCATTCCTAGATGTGACTATCAGATTTTATCGTAATACTGAGATTAAAGAGGAGGGTTTCTACAAAACTATAGATGTGTGCAAACTGAATAGATATGCAAAACGTGTATTATTTAGCATTTTTCTATGTCACAGCTAGATCATCACTAAAGGTACCAATGCCACCTATACGGTATTGTGCTCGACATTTGCCAATGTTTCAAATAATTTGTTACCAAAAAAAGTCACTTATAATGCATGATTAAGGATTATTTTATGAATTACTTAACAAAAGCTTTCCTATTCAAACAGGTTTGCCATAAAATGCTTTCGAAGGTATGAAGCTTTATAGGTATATTATAGAAACTTTCATTAATGAAATTTTAAGATAAATAATAACAAAACCCTTTTTTGCAGTTTTTGGAGAAGGTAATACGTGCTGACCTTGAAGACATTATTTCTTTACCAACAGCAGACCAAAGGAAGTTCATTATATTTTAGGAAACTTTCTTCGAATTAAACTTAGACTAAAAACGTTGCAGAAGTATTACACTATTAAAAATATCAATATACAGGGTGTAAACTTTCAAAGCAAAACATAATAATACTGTAAATCACTTCTTTGCAATTTGCTGTTCGCCAGGTTTATCTAGAATAACGAAAGTGAATTATTTTCTGAGTTTCCTAATACTAATATTTCGTAACAGTTTTCTTAATTATAAAACGTGATTTAAATATTATAACGGTTCAAAAAATGTGTTCTGCCATGTCATTTAAAAATTTTAATAACTCTTTGTTACTTTTTATATTTTACTTAAAATATTAGTAGCAAGAATAGGTAATTTTAACTACAATAACTAGCAACTATCATTAATAATTAACGATTCGATATTTAGTTCTTACATTTCTATGCATCAGTGACTGAGATGCCCCAAAAAACTGTAAGAAAATGAAACATGTTGTACCTTGCATTTCCTGCAGTAACAAACTATGAAAATCATGCTTCAAACCATGTTTAATTTTCATACAGTGTTAACTCATGTTCCGCTTTGAAAACTTACACTTATAATTTTTAGTATATTGATAATTGATGCTTTACATAAAAAGAAGCGTTGTTTAATAAAAAGAATCGTATTTATGTTGATAGTTGACCTAAATGTAATGTGTATCACGATTTAATTAAATTTGTATTATATTATTACACAAACATAGTTTAATCATGAATCATTTTATGTAACAGCTGAATAATTAAAAACCATCTGCACTAAAACAGATAGCATATTTAATTTCTGTGTAAACTAAAAGATAATTTCTAATTAGCTTCCATTATAGCATGCTCAACTCTTGTAAACTTGTGAACTTATGTATCTGTTGATAAACAAATTTTCTCAGAAAGTGTAGACTGGTGTTACTGTATCTATTTTTATTTATTTCAATGACGTGCAATTACTTCCCTATATAATGTATAATCATAAAATTTTTAGTTGAACATTTATAAAAAGAAATTAATCCATAAATTCCATTTACATGTTCATAATTGTAACACAAGTGCGTTAGTTAAGCAAACATTAGTTAATAGGAAAGAATTTATTTATTTATTTCAGTTAGTTCAATGAGCTTCAGTACGAAAATACCTTAAAATTTTATAAAAGCTTTGGTAATTCACATTGATAAGGTGGCTATTTCATTATGATATTAAAAAAGGATGCAGAAATAGATGGAAAAACAGCAAACGTTTATAAAATACACATAGTAATAAAGACTACGACTTTACACTCTTCGTATTCATTTACAAAATTTAAACATATTTCGATAAATCACAAGCCTAGGAAAGCGTATTCATAAACATTCACACGAGTTCAAAGAATCCGAAACCATAGTAAATTACCCCAATGGAAATAAACTCATAACTTGACGGTAATAAAAATGCATTGTGAGCATAAACAACCACACCGTTTTCACGAGGACCTAAACAAAATGACACTAAACTCAACAATAAAACAGTTTTAGACACACAACCTGCCTGAACGTGAAAAATTGGCTAATTCCCTAGGAACATTGTAACGTATAAATACCAAAAGATCATACAGAGTGCGTTCAAGCTTTTTATCTTTGGTTGTAGAGCTTCGAATTCGATTGACGGGCAACCATCGCCAAGCGACTTAAGTAATTTAAATAACGGAAGTTAAAATTTGGGGTTGTTAGAGAAACAAGTGCCCAAACACGAGTGTAAATGCGGATTTAAAAATTACAGTTACAGGAGAAAGTGCTCGTATAGTGGAGGCTTTCTTGCAACACAAAGTTGGATTAGTGGCTTACTTAAAACCTTTTGTCTTGCATTGCACAGTAGCTTAACCATTATACAAGATCAACAAATCAGTAAGTCATTGAATTTGTTTTCCGCTAATCATACATATTCCTATTGATGTATATTAAATATTGGTTGTATAAAACTTATTTTTTCGAAGAGGACTTTTACCTTGGTACCCGCTTAGTTAAAGCATATTATAAACAGGAAATTCTAATATAGAAAAACGTCACAATTGTATCTGCATACCTATACTTACCACTTAACTTGGTTAAATACTTACAATTGATAAATTTAAAATGTACTTTTTCTTTCAAACACACTCATATTTGGCCAATTAGGAATAGAGCTTAGTTTTTGTTTTGTTTTGTTTGTTATATACTGTGATATTCATGTTTGGATAATATAGGTTCAGTGAACAACAGAGTTTTCTTTTTATTTGTGTTTATTTTACATTAGAAAAAGTGAGAAAAAGTGTACACAATGCTCAATTAACCTATATCGCAAAAAAAAAACATTAAAATCGTGTCTTGGAAAACCCATCTTCCAAAGGGACATAGCCAGACAGAAAATTCAAAGATTTTCCTAGGTAAATGTAGGAGAATTTAAGGAAAGTGTTACAATTATACCCCTAAAATAATTTGCATTTCGGTTACATCTCTTTTGTAGAGTAAAATTAATGCAGGTAACTGTTGGAACCGAAGAATGGCTAATATGCACTCTAAATTTATACTGCAATTAAGTGCACTTTGGTTTTGACAGGATCTTTATTTTAGATGTTGACAAAAAGTCAAACAAGAAGAAGCCCTTTTTTATTTTCTTAGTTAATAAAAAACATTAAATTATAGTAGTACGATCTATTATTTATAAAAGTATTTGTTTTATTAAGAATCTACATAACCATGTTTTTACTGTTGGCTAAATATCCACTTTTAACTTCATCAGGTTATGGGCCCAGGTATGCCAAACAATAATAAGTGCTAGAGGTTGGTATTCTTATACATGTGCGTAAGTTTTATGTTTGTACTCCAAAATGTCTAATCAAGAAGGAAGTACAATAGAGAAGCTCAAAGGAAGCGAAAACTACCACACATGGAAATTCTCCATGGAGAATATGTTGGAATTTCATGGACTTGAAAAATGCATAACAAATCCTTGTACAGAAACTGATCAGTCTAAAATCAAAAAGGCAAAAGCTCGCATAGTGTCAGTAAGTGCATATTCAAACGCTAAATACAGCATTAGAAATATGGCAGGCGCTAAAAAATCTGTTTGCTAAGCATGGATTAACTCGTCAGATAAGTTTATTACGTAAATTAATCACAGTATGGTTAAAAAGTTGTGAATTAATGTCTGACTACGTTAACGAAATAATTGGAACAGCAAACAAATTAAGAGGTGTTGGTTTCAAAATAACTAAAAAGTAGATTGGTGCTATTTTATTAGCAAGTCTGACAAATGAACTCAAACCTTTAATAATGGGAATCAAAAACAGTGTTATCAAAATTACTGGTGATTCAATTAAAACAAAAGTATTAGGAGGCGATTATTCTGGATCCGAACAGAAGGCTTTTTTTAGTAGTAATAAAAAGTTTGCTAAAAGCGCGCCAAAGAAAGGAGTTATAAAATGCTATAATTGTGGCAAGAAAAACAATAAAGCATCCGAGTGTTTTGCTAAGCAAAAGAATGACAACAGTTGTAATAAAGGCGAGAAATCCCAAGCAAAACCAGCTTTTAGAGCAACACTTTTATCACGGAATGATAAACCTAAAATATTTGAGTGGTATGTAGACAGTGGTCAAACATATCATATGATGTCCTCATCAGCTGTTTTATGCAATAAGCATGGTTCAGGTATCGAAGAAATAACAGCTGCAAATAATGGCAAAATGAAGGTCATTAGTGTGGGTGATACAACATTGTTATTGGATAATTATGAAATTGCAGTGAAAGATATCCTATTATTAGTTCCTGAACTTAAGGCAAATTTATTATCAGTTACCCAAATTGTAAATCATAATAAGTTATGTTTAATAAAGACCGTTACTGTATCTATAATAAAAACAATGAACTTGTAGTAAAAGCCGAACCCTGTTCAGGTGCAAAGTCCTGAAGCTAGTAGTTTGGTTGCAAGCGCATCGGAGAATGAAATGATTACTTGGCATCGACGGTTAGGTCATATAAATTTTATAGATTTGCAAAGACTCAAAAATATTTGCGATAGTATTAAGTTTACTAATACAGTTGATCCTAAAATATGTGAGGTTTGTATAGAAGGCAAATAAATATGCACATGCACCATTTAAAAATTCAATATTACGTTCAAAAGTTTTGCTTGAATTAATCTATACTGATTCATGTGGTCCTATGGAAAATCTATCAATCGGTGGTGCAAAATATTTTTTAACAATCAGAGACGATTATTCAAAGAAAATATTTGTTTATTTTCTAAACTCAAAGTTTGTAGTATTGGATTATTTTAAGGAATTTAAACATATGGTGGAGCTACAAATTGGGTTAAAAATTAAAACAGTTCGTTCTGACAATGGTTCAGAATATTGTTGTCGTGTATAGGAAAATTACTGCAAACAGAAAGGCATAATTCATAACTACAAATATTTACATCCCTCAACAAAATGGAGTTGCAGAACGAGCAAATTGTACGATTGTAGAAAAGGCCAGATGCATGTTACTTGATGCAAAACTGGAAAAGCTTTATTGGGCAGAAGCTGTAAATACAGCTGTTTACGTAATTAATCGATCTATAAACTCAACCTTGCTGGAAAACATTCCAGAGGGAATATGGAAAGGGTCTAAGGTTAATTTAAGTCATTTAAAAATATTTGGATCCTCTGTAATGAAGCATGTTCCAAAACAAAAGTGGAAGAAAAGGGGCCCAAAATCACAAAAACTAATTTTCGTTGGTTATACTGAAACGACAAAAGGGTATCGATGTATAAACCCTGTTACAAAACGGAAAGAAATAAGCAGGGTTTTATTTTTTTTTGGAAACACAAATAAATACGAACCCTACAATTTCTGACATACAGGATAACGTTTCAGTGGGAGATTATGAAGACGACAACGCAAGTAGAAACAGCTGACAAAAATCTTTTGGACGAATCAGCTGAAGAGGATTAGGATGAGTCATACTCTCGATGAAAACATTATAATATCTATTGAAGCTACCAGAAGAATGGAATGAATCTCTTTCTAGAATCGACGCTAAGAAATGGGACTCAGCTATAAAGGCAGAGCTTAAGTCACTCATCATCATCATTAGGTCTGTAGTCCTGAAACTGGTTAGACGCATACCCTTATTGTTTCCTATTCTGAACTAACCTATACATTTCCCTAAAATTTGCACAGTTTGCATCTATTACTATTGCATGCGAACGTCTGATCTCGGTCTACCTCTACCTCTTTTTTCCTATCTCTGCTTGTAATATATTTCGTACTATTCCCCAAAAATGCCTTAGAACGTATCCTGCCCTTCTATATCTCCTTTTTTTTTGTTTTCCACAGATAACTTTATACCTGTACTATTTCTATAACCTATTTGTTATTAACTTTGTCTGTCCATGCTACCATCCTCGTACATCTTATGGACAACATTCCAGAAGGCTTCTATCTCTTTCTGTCTGCTTTTCCTATTGCCCCTATTTCATAGACTTATTGTGCTCTGCTCCACACATATGCTTTGATCAATTTTCTTCTTGTTTCTATGCTTGTTATCTTTGAACATAGCTGCTGTTCTTTCTTGTTTAATGCAGTTTGGATACCTTATATTATTTTACAGTTATATACCCTATTTTCCAGATATTCAGTGGTATGTAAAGGGGGGTAAGCAGCCTTTAGCTGCCAAGTTCCCCCAGCACTTGAACATTTGTCGAATTAATACTTTTTCCAATATATTCTTTCACACAATCAACATTAGTTGAAAATATTTCACAACCGACACCTGTAGTTGTTTATAATAATCATCAGATTTAATCGCACTTATTTTTTCGTCAGGTTTTCAGTCTTGAACCTGATTCGACGCTTACCTCCACTTATTTATGTTCTGAGCTAGCATACACAGTTCCCTGATATTCCCACAACAGCCTATATACAGCTCGATTCCCCTTCTATTGTTTTCTAATTATATGGCTTATTTCACTGAGGTTCAGTGGTATGTGAAGGGGGTTAAGAAGCCTGTAGCTACCAAGAATCTCCCAACACTTAAACATTTGCCATATTCATAGTTTTTCGTAATCAGAAACTTAAAAGAAAAGACAGGAACATTTTGCGAGTCGGAACGTGGAATGTCAGAAGTATGAAACAAGTAGAGAGAACTTGAAAATCAAAATGCATAGGTTATCATTAGACATAGTAGGGGGTCTGCAAAGTTCGGTGGCCAGTGGATGATTTTTGGGGCGAAGGCTTTAGGGTAATTGATACAGGATTAGAGGAAGGAAATTAAAGCGGGGCGATAGTTATGCGAAGAAGTTAGGACATTGTGCAAAAAACTACTTACATGAGAACGAAAGAGTACTTATGGTTAGATTAGAATCTAAACCTGCAAATACTGCAGTAATAATACAGGTATACATGCCAACCTCTGAGGAAGAGGTAAAAGTGATCTACAAAGATATCGAATACATACTAACATGCATAAAAGGATAGAAAAGTTAATGATTATGGGAGATTTTAATGCAATGGTAAGTGAGGGTAAGAAAGGAACAGTAGTAGGTTTGATTGGTTTCGGCACGAGAAACGACAGGTGAAATAGGCTGGTAGAATTTTACAACAATAACCATTATAAACACTTATTTCAAAATCATTCTGGAAGCCCTACACATGAAAGATATCAGGGGATATATATATGAAGATATAAAATAGATTAAATTCTTGTTAGAGGACGGTTTAGGAATCGAGTAAAAGACTATAGAAGTTATCCAGAAGCAGATATAGACACTGACCACAATATCGTAATTATGAAGGCCATGCTTAAATTAAAAACTTTGATAAAAGGAAACAGAAAAAGGCACTTGACTTTGAGAAACTAAAAGATAAAGATGTTCACAAAAAATTTGAAAAAAGTCAAATGAATTGCTAAAAGATATCTGAACAATTTCTGAAACTAAGGAAGTAGAAACAGAATCGAATTACATTAATTCCAGCTAAGACAGGATGGCCAGAGATATACTGAGGTATACACTTAAAGAAAATAAGAAATCACGAATAACGAAGGTTATTCTGAATTTAATAGAAGACAAAACTACAAAAGCAGACCAGACAGAATAGATAAACAGAGATACAAAGTCTGAAAAAGTTAGAAGCCTTTGAAATGTGGTGCTAGAGATGTATGATGAAAATATCATGGACAGACAAAGTTAAGAACCAAGAGATTCTAAAAATGGTACGGAAAGAAAAAAATAAGCGGAAAACAATAAGAGATAGGATTATAAATCACATTACTAAGGCATGAGGATATAGTGTGGAATAAACTAGAAGCAGAGATAGGAAACTGGAGAGTAGAGGTAGACCTAGGTTTCACTAACACAGACAGATAATCAAAGATATAGGCTGTGGGAATTTCAGGGAGATTCAGGGAAATGTGTAGGCTAGCTAAGAATAAAATCAATGGAGGTACACGTCCAACCAGTCCAAAGATGGAAAATCTGGTGACGAAAATAATAATTGTACTTAAATCTGATACTTATTATAAACAACTACAGGTGTTGGTTTTGCAATATTCTTAACTAATGTTGATTGTGTGAAAGGATTTATTTGGAAACTATTAATTCGACAAATGTGTAAATGTTGGGGGGAACTCGGTAGCTGCAGGTTGCTCAACCCCCTTCACATACCACTGAGTATCGGTGAAATATGTTATATATTTAGAAAACAATAGAATGGGAATCGTGCTGTATGTAACAAGAAAGATCAGCAGCTATGTTTGAATACAACAAACATAGAAACTAGGAAAACATATATGGAGCACAGCAATGTACGGCTATGAAATAGAGACAGTAAGAGAAGCAAGCAGGAAAAAAGTAGAAGCCTCATGAAATGTGGTGCTTCAGATTTATGTTGATGATGGCATGGACAGACAAAGTTAATAACAAAGAGGTTCTAGAAATAGTAGGGGAAGGAGGATATCTGTGGAAAACAAAAAAAATTAGGAGAAATTGAAGGACATGACACATTCTAAGGCATTTGGGAAATAGTACGGGATGTATTACAAGCAGAAATAGGAATAAGGAGAGGCAGAGGTACACCTAAATCAGACTATTTCATACAGATGGTGAAAGATGTAGGCTGTGGGAACTTCAGCGAAATATGTAGGTTAGTTCACAATAGGAAAGAATGGTGGTAGGCATCTAACCAGTTCCAAGACTGATGAAAACCAATGATGATGATGATATAATTCTTAATATAAATAATAATAATAACTAGAATAATTATTTAAAAATATACTCAGTTGGCAATCAACCTATCCAAAAACATCTTGCACTAACTAATACATCCCTTTTGTGTAGCTACCACAGTGATATAGAAAGTGTACAATATAAACATAAAGTGTAAAATGAAATATATCATTGCAAATGTATGACCCACCGGTGGACATGCATGTTTATTAACAAAACTATGGGTGGCCCACCAGTGAGTCACGACATCATGAACGTATTAAAATGTACTGTCGTGTGAAAAGTATTTTGAATGGTAGTAAGAAAGAGTATGGAACTTAAATTAAGCAATTGCTAATGCTATCGATTGCTATTTATAAAATGTTTCAACTATAACACAGATAAAATATATACAAGTTCAAAGATTTAGGATTTTATTTAAACTGGTTTATTATGTGAAACATTGGCAGGAAACAATAGCATTTCTAATACATAGTACGGCATAATTCTAGATGCGATGCTCATGTTGACTAATAATCTTATATAACTACTTTTATATATTATTATGTAAAGGAACGGCAATTGCATATTTCAAGCTTATTGTAAAAGACTATTTATTTACATAGTAATTATATAACGCTCATTTGTGGTTTATGTAATATACAGTTTATTACAGCTTCGTGGCTAATACCTAGGAAAAATAATAAACAATACTGAATCTAACAAAGCAATTAACAACTTGTTTAATATTTTTTATTTCAATGAGTATATTTACTTGCTCTTTACCCGATTTAAATTTAGTGACATGTTTAGAGTTGCTTTTGAATAGTGTATCATTTGTTGATAGAAAGAATACAGAAGCAACATTGAAAGACAAAAATCTAAATACCATAGAATTTATTCTATCTCAATATTGACTAAAGATTTGTATACATTGTAAACGTTGTTTCCCAAACAATCATGTCTGGCAAATTTCAAACAAACTTAGAACTTTGAGAAATAATTGTGAGAATTGGCACACATGCAAAAAATGTATAAAACTGATTATCTTTTTGGCATTGCTAACACTTGCTAATCTAAGGATTAAACAATTTAATGTCACAAGCAGATATTTTATACAGTATATTCACAATATATGTAGACATACTTGAGAAGTTCTTACTAAAAATCTGAATAATGTTCTTTAAATAAAGATTTAGAGATACATAGTCATACAGTAAAACTATTATGGGAAGAAATAGTCATTTAATGTTGCTGTTCTAACAAATGTATTTAAATATATGCTAATAATATTTGTATACCCTGAGATGTTTCCCTACAACATGTAATAAGATTTTAAAATATTATAGTACTTATCACCAGAAAGTTTGAAAAAAATATGTACAGCCAAACAAACTTGTTTATAACGAACACATCAGATATCGAATACTCCATATAAAAAAAAACCCTATTCAACGTCTTGTAATTCTGCCTGTCTATAACGAACTCGTATGTAGCAAACACTTGGATATAACGACCTATTTTTTCCACTAAATGCCGATTATGTTATCGACTATTGAATATCATCCATCTTTGATTTTTTCCTCTGCCTATTTTGCAACATATCCAAACATATACCAACCCAACCACATGTGCTTCTTTGCGCGTTGCAGCATGTTAGTATGCATAACAGAGTAAGGAAATATGGGGTGTTTTCTTTACAATGGCAGAGCCAAATTTGGTGTTATAAAGCAAGCCTAAAGCAATAAGTTGAGTCAGAGAATTGAGATACTAGATAAACTTCAGTATGGAGCAGCAAATGGTTCAATTTGCAGAGAATATAAATTGACAAAGTTAACTGTTTCAAAGATATAGATGAACAAAGAAAAAATATCTTAAAATTCAGCATATAAACTCACCTTCAAGAAGAAAAAATTAAGAGGTTCGTCTGTGCCAGACATCGATCACTCTCTTCTAAAATGGTTTTTTTAAAAAGAGCTCGAAATGTTACTTTTTCTATACCCATTCTTCAAGCTGAAGCATTTGAATTCGAGAAAATGTGCAAATATCATTCACAAGAAGAAGAACCAAGTGCTTCAGGGAAAACAATTGGATGCTCCAGAGACTGAATTGGCCAATTTAAATGGAGATATAATATTAAATATGGAAAAATGCATGGCCTATCTTCCAGTGTATCGCTACAGATTACTAATCAGTGGCTTACTACAATTTGGGCAACTCTGAAACAAAAGTACAAGAAGTGTGATATGTTTAACTGCGGTGAAACAATATACTTTTTTAAAATGACACCTGACAAAATTCTAAAATTTAAAGGAGATACATGTTCTTGAGAGAAAATATCCACTGAGTGCCTTACTGTGTTTATTTATGCACACATGGATGACAGTGAAGACATTGTTATTGGCAAGGTCAGCTTCACCAAGATGTTTAAAAAACGTTCAAAATGTTCCAGTAACTTACTTTTCAAATAATCATGCATGGAGTACTTCAGAACTTTTGAAATTTTTTTAAGAAAGTAGGAATAGAATAGAAAACAATGAAGGTACACAACTGACCAGTTCCACGACTGAAAACTTAATGATGTGCAACGAAGTGCATTGATCTAGTCTTTTTAGCACCAAATGTCACAATGGTTTTTCAGCCCATGGATTAGGGTGTCATTCTTTGTTTAAAATCTTATAGCACACAACAGCTATTATTAAAATTAATCTCTGCCCTAGACACTACGTTAGATTTTCCACACTGGCCAAGAAGTGGCTTTTTAACTGGAAATATTGAATTTTTCCAACTCTTGCTGTTCCAAGTAAGGTAGGAATCTTTAGTGGGCATGACAACACACACATGGGACCTACATTTTATCTCTCATTCGAACGGGGGCATATTTTTGTAAAAAATGCTCGCCTAACATTTTTCAAACAAAAAACGTGTTGGGATTTGAACCCAGGACCTTGCGCATGGTAGTCACATGCATACCAACTACACCACGGAGATGCTCCTGCTCTAGACAGCAATGCGGGTCATAAATTTACAGTATTTATTGCCATTATGACACTAACCATTTAGAGCCGAGTGAATGTTAAACCATTTTGAATGGTTTTCGTCAAGGCCTGCGAACACGTATAGCTTTGATGAAGACGATGAAATTGCTCTATTTGTGTGTACTGAGTTAAAGGCTTACAGACTGGGAGTTAATACAGATTTATAAGAATGAATCCCAGAAAACAATTATAGAATTTTTTTATATTAATTTAAACAAATTCATCTCTGTTGATAAGCTTAGTTATTGCTGAGCTTCCATCGGACATAGACATAGTTAAGAAATCGATCTTGTGGCGAAAAGTTGGATGTAAGTAAAGAACAACATCAAAGTGAATTATCTTCACCTATGAATGGTTTAAACTAACTGAAGATTATGAATAAAATTGCATTCTAGCAGTAGAATTAATGGAAAATTCAATTCAAAACAAAATCCTAGTTGCACGTAAAACTAATTCATGATCTTTTAATAAAACATTACGTTTTTATGTTGTGAACAAAATAGTCGTTGCTAAATTCTCAGTAGGTAGACGGAGGACGTGCTCAAATAACATTTATTTTCTACTAATAGCATTGAAGGTTAAATACAAGCAGGGATCGATATTAAATAAAGATAGAGTAGTTGAGTATGAATTCGAATGAGATAAAAGATATCGTATGTTAAGGGTTTTGTTTGACTTTGTAAGAAACTGTGAGACAAGGAAGACTAAAGTTTATAAGTACAAGTGAGATGCAGCATGTTTGCATAAGACGTCGTTTGAAATATGGAAAGGTGAAGAAGGTAGAAATATTACAGACAAGCTGTTAATGGTGAACAGAGATAGATGGTTCGACTACACATATAGAAGGGGGATAGACGATAGTTTAGAGAGGGAAAAATGCTAGTTTGGGTAATTGTGATTGTAAGCAGGGAGTAAAAAAGGAAAGGAGATATTGAATACAGGTTAGACGAAGATACAGCGAACGAGTCGTAGAAATAGAAAATATAGGAAGGGTACAAAATAGAAGACAGAACACTTTCGTATGAAAGTGAGAGCGAGGTGACCGTATATTTGGGAGCGTGTTTTAGATGCTTGTGTTTGTGCAGTTAACGAAAGACTTCAACGAATTCAATAGCCATAGTAAATTTTTAATTAGATTATCGTAGTAAATCGTTTGTTTGTGTTGAAAATTTCTAAAATTTGAAGACGGTTGGTGCACAGCTGTGAGTTTTAAGTAGAAATAGTGAACGTTATTGGAGGAGTTTTCAGAACTACGACAGTTGCAAGTTGTTTGTGAGCCAGTAGTAAGTAGAAGCGTGTCAATGGTTTGAAAATATACCAGGAAGGTCTATTTGTTTGTAGAGGTACGTTTTAATAATAACTAGACAGGGGAGCATGATGTCTATATAAACACTGAGAGGCAGTGCAAGACTCTCTTTGACTTATCCAAGCTTCGAGTAATATTAATACCGTAATTAGGTGGACGAGAGAATTGGATAGTAGATTGCCGTCGAGGAGGACATGATTCAACGTGGAGGTTGGTTCCTGAACGTGCAGTCATAATCGTGGGCAACGTCTTCGATGGTTTAGTTGCAGATCCATGTGAGGTGGTGCTTACCAGGCAACGATTTTGTGAAACTTTATTCTTTTATGTGCATTTAGTGTGTTACGAGATTTTGGTGCCATATCGGCATAATTTTAGAAATATTCAGGTGTACAAACAAGGGTTTACTTTTGAACTGTTATAGTTTTTTTTTGTTGACCATATTTTTATATGAGTTATAAAATAATTTTCCATTATCTATTTATGTACAAAGTAAAATGGTCTCTTGATGATTTCAGTGCAAAATTTAGCACATGTGTACAACAAGGGTTGTTACTATGAGCCCATATTAGACCTGCGGTAAAGTAGGGGTATGGTGGTGGGTGGGTGGGCAGGCAGGCACATGGATGTGCATGCATGTGTGCTCTCACCATGATTAAGACATCTGTTGTAAGGGTTCGTCGAATGTATTATTGCCCCTTAAAAAGTGGAATCTTGTTATTTCTGTCACATATAATCCCACACGACACAACATGTGGCAGCAAGTCATGTGTAGATAAATCATCATAGCTCATGCGCTTAAAAATAGTCAATCAAGTCCTAGTGTTTATCATTAGCAACATGAGCCAAGTTAACAAAAATTGAATATTGAATATTCATTCAACTCTCGTAATTATACAATAATTTTTCATCGTTCAATTCACATAATAAGCCAAGTGAAAATTTTCTGGAACACAGAATTCACTAGATTGAAAAACTTTCTGATTTCATATCTGATATAAAACAACCGTCTATAAAATGTGAATTTGCAGATCGCCTTGACAAGAGTCCTGCACGATCAACTTGTCCTTGAATTGAATAATAATTCGATGATTAATCGTCCACTGTCAGAAGATAAATAATTAAATTGATAAAGTGAGACAAATAGTTCTTGATATGGAAAGCAGAAATCAGTCCGCATTGAAAATCGTCGCATCAAATCAACATCGTCATAAAGAAGTACTTGTGGTAAATCCACAACATTCAATAGGCAAGCAAGCATTATAACAAAATCCATACCAAATATGTCAACAATATTGTTCGACGAGCTGCACAAGATATGTAAACCGTCTACATGGAAGCAAAAGTTTGAATAGATCCAATTCATGGTATAGAAAGTGATGTGAATAGTGCCTTAAAACGTATCAAGTTTAAAACAGATAATTTTATTTGATGTTGATACCAGTTATGCATGCACATTAATTTTGCTACATGTGTTTACAGAATATTTTGAAGATGATATACAATTAAACAAATTCAAAGATAGTTTGTTAGTAACAACTAACCAAGAATTATCTGTTTTAGGAAAGCTAAACTGTCAAAGTTAGAATAATTCAGTTTATTTGATTAGCAAAATCTAATAGCCACTTTAAAGAAATGTTATAGGGTGTTATTAGGTTGAGACTGACTAGATATTTCATGTCCAAATTGACATTATTCATTTGATAACAATAACGAGTTTATCCATATTACTAACAATGCAATCTTAGATGTAGGTGATGTATTTCAAAAGGATATAATCTTAGCGATAAAGATCTTAGTCCTTGTAAGTCCAAACATCAAAAGGTATTCATAAATTTTTAAAGATGGCTCCTGATATATAAGAACCATTTCATAATTTGCTTAGAAAGATGTACAGTGATATTGGTCTGACGATTGTAAACACGTATTTATCAGTAGTAAGTCAGGAATTTTGGAAAACATTGGTTTTATATAATACCAATAAACCACTTATGCATTCGTGTGACAGTAATTCTTAAAGTGTAGGGGTGGTTGTAAGTTACATACATGATAGTATTGAGGAACCTATAGCCTTATAGTAAGCTACTTTAAATGTGACAGAAAAGTTATAGTCGATTACAGACAGAAGCAATTAAATATTATAACGAAATTGGTTTTGGTTACTTTGTATCTGTTCTTTTGGATTTTAATGGTAGTTCTGAAACACTGGTGGTTGAAGTGTTGTACAACAGTCTTTGTAGATAAATTTAGGAGATCAGATTTAGTACCATCAACCTTTGCGAGCAGCAGTATTGGATCCTCTTTGAAGATAGAATTACCAACCCCGGTATTGTTTCCCTGTATTCCTGTGCGAGCAACATCATTATAATTAAAGTTTGTTTTCAAGTCTTGGCAGCAGCACTTAACAGCTTGTTTTCTTGAGCAATGCTCATATGATAATGGCTACTACAAAGAAAAACAAATTAAGAAAATGTGTATGTTTCAAGATTGGCTAACAGGTTTTACTTAATTTATATCAAAACCACATTCATGCATATTAAATGCATTGAGTCAACATGGACTAGACATTGAGAAAGTTTTAAATATCTTGTCTAACTGCTCCACCAAAATCTGTGTTACAATATCACCGATCAAATCAATACACAAATCTTTTAGACCTGTTCTGTTAAGTAACACCTTGTAAATATTATGCAATCGTTTAGGATTTTATGTTGTCGAAACTTTTAAGTTCAATGAATTTTGTAATGATGCCATATTCTACTATTATGCAGGGATAAAGGATTAAAATGCTTCGATTTGCAGATGATATAGGATATTAGTATCTAGCAAAAAAGAGTTAGAAGCAGCTCTTAATGAAACGGAAACAGTTCTAACAGAGCGATTCGGCATGAAAATTAACAAGAAATAAAACTAAAGCACTAATATCTAAAGTAGGGAGAAATAAATAAAAAACTAGAATATAAATAGGAAACGAGAACTTACATGAGGTTAAGGATTTCTGTTACCTAGGAAACCAAATAACGCAAGACGGTAAAAGTGCAAAAGATATAAAACAAAGATTAGCTCAAGGCATAGCTGCGTTTAACAATAAGAAGCAACTACTATATTCAAAGACAATAAACATAGAAACAAGTAAAAGATTGCTAAAAGCATGATGAAGATATTGTGGACAAAGTTAAAAACCAAGAGGTTCTAGAAATTGTAGGGGAAGAAATAAATATATGGAAAACAGTAAAAAATAAGAGAGATAGGATGATAGGACACATACTAAGGTATGAGCGAGTAGTTCGGAATATATTAGAAGCAGAGATAGGGAGGTAGACCTAGATCAGACTATTGTAAGCAGATAGTGAAAGATATAGGTTATGGGAATTTCAAAGAAATGTGTAGGTTAGCTCAGAATACGAAACAATGGAGGTACACATTTAATCAGTTCCAGGACTAAAGATCTAATGATGATGATGATGATGAAGTCATATTCTATGTTAAAATACTGAATTAATATTCAAAAAAGTTTTATATTTCCATTACTATTTGCGTCTGTGCAAGTAGCAATGTAGTTTGATTTTGTAGCATCATCTATTGTTAATTTTAATAACTGTGGTGCCAGAACACCCACAACAATTGCCTCAGTTTTTGTCGTAACACACAATATATTATTTACCAGATCTGAAACTGGAAGAATTTTTTTAATAAACTTGTAGAGCAGTCACACGATATACTAAAATGGTGTTTCACAGCGTGAAATGCTAGATTCCTTTCTGCAACAAATCTAGCTCCTCTATTTTCATAAATTTTGGTGTAAGATATGGTGTTAGTTTACTACACCCTGCAGCTTCTATGCTGCAAATGTGCTTCTTATGTTTATTTGTTTTCAGATGTTCTAGATGTTTTACTTATTTTTTTATAGAAAACTGAGACACCCATATCGGACCATACTCCGGTTCAGGCTCGTATTTTGTAATGTTAAACATTAAATATTTTGCTTGTAACACTGTATTAAACTTACATGCTCTTTTATACATCTAAAAATAATGAAAAACAAATATAATATGAAAACTAGACATATAAAAATTACCTTTTAGCATAAGTTTATTTATTTATTTGTACTTTCATACATTTACGGGAAGCCCCATTTACACTAAACAGGAAAAGAGTATACATACAAGCTTAATCTATAACTTATTTTTAATATTAGCTAATACTGACATTCGAAAGGATTGATGACTGCTATTGAACCAATTTAATTGTTTAAACCTGTTTGCAATAATTGCAGTTCGATTTAGATAGAAATGACTACCATAATTAGTTCAATGGCATTCACAATGGAAAAGGTCGAAGTTACATGTTAATTTAGAAGGAACTGTTAATTTAATTGATTCAAGTATTTCAGGGCAATTAACAGAACCATTAATAGTTTTATGTATGTCTAAAATATCCCGAACATTGTATGTTCTCTTTGTAATCCCTTTTTATATACTATAAACTTAATAAACTTCATCTGGAATGAATTAATAGTGATGGTGAAATAAGAAATAACAGAAATTATTAGCAGCTAACAAGAATCGCACCTACACCTGTAAACTGAATTGGTACACTACTAGTGTGTGTGTTGTGTACACTACCGTTGCTCCATGCATTCTGTTCAAATTGAGATTTTAGAAGTCACAGTTGACCTTCAAAACTAAACAATATAAAGGGAGAGGGAACTGGTGCAATGAAAGATGCATTCACATTGTGTTTTATTGGATCGAGAATCTATACATTGCATCCGGCGGCATGTATATCCTCATTTTCAATTTATAATTAGTAAATATGAAATCAAGGGAAAGAGAGGATAATTTCCGCCTTAATTTTAAAAATGTACCAGACACAGAAAGGTCGTCAACATGAACTAGTCTGGTTGAAAGTGGATATCAAGTAACCCTGCGAATGGTTAAAATCAAACAATTAACTTCCCCTAACTTAGAGTAGCGCTATCTTTTTTCCTTGTAAACCTAAGGCAAGAAACGATATAACACAAGATATGTGCAACAAAAAAAAAGATTTTAAAGGAACTACCTCATTTACTATCCCACATGACACTTAACCACATGTTTAAAATCTTAGCCCACTAGCACTAAAATGAAATTGCTCCCACACAGGTCTTCACTTTCCCTTTCTTCTGAACTAACATTTTTCTACTAGCTAACCACTAAACACGTTACCTATAGAGCCCATTGCGTGCTGTTTCATTTACAATATTATATTGTGAGCATGCCTTCAACTTTCAACTGTAAACAATGCATAATGAACAAATTAAAGTTAGGCACGAATTTTCTCTTTCAAAGCACATGGTTAACCCATAATCAAAAAATATTTTTATAAAATTACAGTGCCGAAATAGCATGCAATCTCTCATTTATTTTAAATAAAATGTGGTATTGTTATGTAATAAATTTTTCATAAGGTACCAACTCACCTATCTGTACTATCTCTTGTACCAAAAGTAAATATTTTAAATATATGCCAATTTTAAAAAAAAATCATACACTCACAAGCACTTACAAATTTCAACATAAAATGAATAAAGAATCAACAAAATATGCAACTTTTAATACTTAACACAATTACCAAATGAAATTTGTATCCTTTACAACTTTCATGACTTTGTGTGACTGCAGAAACCAAGTGGTTACTTTCACCGTAGGTTCTTTGTTTCTTATTAAAAGAGCCTGTGGTGTATATTCTACCAAGTCGAATATATAATTACAACTCTAGCCATGCTGTCATTGTTTATCATTATCGATATAATTTAATGTTACTATTTGATAGATGTAGTTTACAAAGCACGTTGGATAACGATAAAACCTAAAAAATACATAACCTAATAGTATTTACAGTTTCGAATTAAAAAGCTGACAAAGAAATTTAATACCATAAGAATAACGCCAAATAACAACTGGAAGAGATAAGGCAATTAAATCAATAATGGCTTGATCGAGATCTACAAGGGAACTCACCTATCTGTACTATCTCTTGTAGCAAAAGTAAATATTTTGAATATATTACAATGTTAAAAAAAATCATATGCTCACAAGCGATTCTGAATTTCAACATAAAATGAATAAAGCATCAACAAAATATGCGACTTTTAATGCTTTACACACACCAATATCAATTGAAATTCGTGACCTTTACAACTTCCATGACTTTGGGTGACTGCAGAAACCCTGTGGTTATTATCACTGCAGATTTTTGTTTCTTATTAAAAGAGCTTGTGGTGTATATCCTACTAAGTCTGATATATAATTGCAGCTCTAGCCATGCTGTCATTGTTTATCATTATAGATATAATTTAATGTTACTTTGTTACGGTATTCCGCGCAAACACAAAAGAAAACAGTAAAAGCAAGTAAGAAAATCGTTTACGCCAAATACCGCAACAAAACGGGGACAGAATGGTAGAATTTGGGCTAGCTCAAAAACGTCGTAGAGGGGCGTGGGTGAAATAGAAAAACATGTTGGAAACCTCTGTGACACTATATTGATAACATCGAATCTTGGAAGATTATTTACAAAGCAATAAAATAAATAAGTTGCGTAATCGTGATTGTGTCATAACATATAAAAATTGGTAAGCAAATATAACCTCTTATGATCTAAATACCTACTTAATGATTCATCTTAAATACATATAAAAGAAAATAAAACAAACTATACAGTAAATCTAGAAAAAGAAATATACCTAAATTATATGTACATGCTGCTTTGTGAAGTGCACCTTTTCAGAAATAATATAATATTAAAATTAGACACCCTAACTTAAATTAATCAAATATTAACTACTTTTAAATTAAAAGACAAAAGAAACAGTAAAACGGACTCCAACATAAACATTGATTAATTAATTTTTAATTTATAGAATAATAACCTAGTTGTTCGTGTATCGTGCATGTATGTTTTGTAACGGGGTGGTGCCAATTTATCGGATAATTATACGCAATAGCAGCAAATGAAAAGTTTATTCTTCATGCAGCAAAAAAGAATTATGGAAATAGAAAAACTGTACCTTGAGCAATCAGCTTCATGGTGGTCTCATCTTAAGGCTGCAAAAATGCGGCTGCATTTCTCTATGGGCTGGCTGCATGCTGGAACCACCAACTTCACGTATACAAGCACAGAGAGCATTTCTAATAGCGCGACTTTACATCATGTATCTTTTCGGTAATTGCTTTCTTTCAAAGCACGGTCTCTATTTTATAAGGCCAGAATCATGTATGGGGGTAGGGTATTTGATTTTCAAAGATATCGCCGAATTACTATGTGTGCAGAATTTCCAGACAACAGCTGCCGAAATACAAACTGTAGCAGCTTGCCAACAAGCAGATAACGCAATTATCAAAGGGTTTTAAACAAAGGAGAACAATTTTGTTAGTTTGTAACATCTTAACAGCTGCAGAATACCAGATAACAAGTCCATTGTAAGCAGATGTAGGCAGGTGGTAAGGTCTTATCTTTTAGAAGAAAGCTGTGCATTTACATGCACCTTTTAATTAAAATATAATCAGTGCAGGTGCTAGGAAATATTGCAACTACTTTGTAACGTAATGTTTCCTAGGCAGCTGTTTGATTTTATAAAGCAAACTTTTACATAGAGTAATTACTTGAGAAATTTTATTAAATAATACTAATTCAAATGGCGGGAAATCGAGCTTGTTGAAGAATTTTAGGACATTTTAAAAATAAATGCAGGAAAATTTGTTTGCAGGGTTTTGAACGTAACAACTTCTTGACAGATGTAGTTCACAACGCGTGCTGTATAACGATGAAATCTAAAAAATATAAAACCTAATAATATTTACAGTATCGAACTAAAAAGCTGACAAAGAAATTTAATACCATAACAATAACGCCGAATAACAATTGAAAGAGATAAGGCCATTAAATGAATAATGGCTTGATCATGATCTACAAGGCTGTATTTAAAGAATCTGTATAAAGTGAACAAAATAGGTAATTCGAGTAATAGAAGCCTCTACTGACTTCTGGAAGATATTTTAGTTAGATATACAGGGTGGCATTAGTTTTTTGTCAATTTAAAGCAAACAGTTTAGCTACAAATAGACACACAAGAAAAGTATTGAAATTGTTTTAAAACCACTGCAATGTTGAGTTAGGTCATAAATAAAATATACAATTGCATCGTGCTTTAAAGTCGACCAATTAAGTTGTGACCTTCAGCAAACTTAAATTAGTGAAATAGAGTGAATTTTTGCTGCCAAATGAAATAACTCGATGTACTTTCGCTGCAACTGAAAAAAGTTAAAAATTTTTCTAAAATTCGTATGTTTAGATAATAATCACAATAAAAAGTAATATTCCATAATACTGATGTAGTTGACTATATTTTCTTTCTGACATTCCTGATGCGTTTGTTACAACTTAGCGTTTATGTAGAATATGATATACTACTTTAAGTTGAATGTACTTTTTCATTACATAGTTCGTAACCGTTAGATGTTGTAATTGTGTTTAATTTGATATACTAATTATTTTGGGCTGTATCATGTACGATTTAACTTTGGAGTTGTATAAATTATTAATTTACCTTTAAACAAACATCTTCCTTTCCTTTACAAATGGTAACCGATATTGGAGGATATGTATCAACTTTAGAGTCATGATATTCCATTACAGCTCTCATAGAATTTTTGAATAATTCAAATAGCATATGGTATAAATGTGAGGGCACATACACTATGGGTTCGTTCTTCCTGCCTTCTTTTAAAACAACATGAAATTAGTCAGCTACTAAAAAAAAGATATATACATACCACTTCCAGAAGGATAGTTTATAATTAATTCTGGAGAAGCCAAATAATATCGATCACACAAAAATTTGGAATTTTCAAATGCATCTTCTATTACACTAACTAAATTGCATTGAGGATCAATGCATCCTATGTATTTACTTTTATTGGGCCCTGGAGCACGTTCTAATTGTCCTCCAAATAATAGTGCTAAAAAATGTTGAAACGTAACAATTATTTACCCCAAATTAAGACTTACTGTGTTGATTTATAAGCATTCTTATTGAAATTCTGGACATATAAAAACGATCCAAAAAGTACTGGACACTATGTTCTGTACTGTAATCTATATCAAACGATTCTTTTAATTCTAAAACTCCCTGTGCCATTGTTTCAACAACATCAGAATGTCTGTTACGTATTTTAACTAGACTATCACAAAAATGTTTGAGATTCTGTGGAGTAGGATTTAATACTTTTTCAAATTCAAGAATTTCTTCAAAACTTCTCATATACCAATCGTTAACAGCAACCACTGATGGCATTCTTAGAAGATTTTCAGGAAGAAGTGCTATCTCTTTCATTATATTAGCTAATCGAACGGGTAATTCTTGGCGTAAAAATGTGTAGGACTTATTTTCGCATGCACTTAATCCTGAAACAAATAATAACCATTTAAAAGCTCATACTAAGAACAATAAATAGTAAATTATGTATCTAGGAGAAAAAGTTCAAAATTCTCAGACAACAATAAATTTGTCCGATAGAGGCACTAGTTAATACTAGTATCCAGTGGCATCTGAGAAAAACTTTTTCACAGAGACATGATATTGTAAATCTATATAGGAATAAACATAATTTTCTGCCATTGTGGTCATGGAAATGCAAACTACAGCTGGAGGTAGAAAGGCACTAGTGATGGGATAAATACGTGTACAATGTATCCAGTATGATTATTACTAAAACAAGTAATAATAAATGTTGTATGTTTATTGATTTATTGCAACTTTGTGCATCTTAACTGCTTTCTCTTCACATAAATTAAGAAGAAGTCAAAGTGAGAATAATTACTACCATGGAAAACAACAGGTATTGAAAATACAAATGTGCATCCATTAGCGTAGTGGAAGAAAGTTAGTGATAACAACGATAGAACAACGGTCATTAAAGTGTATTGAATGAATTTGCCATGCCGGGAGATACTACTACTGTAAGTACATTTAAAAATACCGATCGCCCAACATCAATGTCAACAAATTCAATATCATGTCCAGTCTTTTATAAAAATGATGAAGACATAATTTCATATCTGGAAAGATTGCAAATGTATTACCACCTGGCTCACATTTCAAGTGATCAAAAAGTAAATTTACTGTGTGTAGTTTTACCAACCGAAATATTTATAAAGTACTACCTGATTCTACAGTGCCAATGTTGGTAAAAGATTCGACATTTAATGACTGCAAACAAGCACTTAGAGATGTTTATTCGCTTAAAGATTGTCAAATAGCGAATTGATATAAATTTTACTTGTCGTCAGCAGTTACAAAATGAGTCACAGAATATGTTTCTGCATTAAGAAACTTACCAGGTGAATATAATTTTAGTACATTTTTATCAGATGCATTGTAGGATTTCTTGGTATCGCAAGCAAAAAGATGTCTTTACACAAAGACAAATTTTATGGGAAAATACAGTAAATGCAGTATTGGAATATGAAGCCGTTTAAAAGGTCAGCTGTTAATATATCATCCAGTCAACAAAACGCTATGTTATCAATTAATTCCTAGCATTCCAGGGTGAAACAAAAATTTCATAGGTCGAGAAGCAGACATAATGAAAAAAGTAAATAATGTCATGGTTCTGAGGGTCAAGTTATTTCAGGGAGAAAGAAATGTACAGAACATGTCATCGTTATCATTTACCACACAGAGTTCGCGATTGTCCAGCAAGGGATCGATCTTGTTTTTCATTTGCAAAAAAAGTTCACACAAGTAAGGTCAGCTTTTCAAAAAAGAATTCTAGAACTAATGTTAAACATTTTAATTATAAAGGTAGTGGGGATATTAATTTTGTCCATTGTAATCAAATTAGCGCATTTCATTTTGTGAAACAAGTGGCGAGTAACGTACATTTAGTCATAAACAATAAAATTGTAGATCTTTTGCTAGATACAGGGTTAGTTATATCATTAATTTCCCTTAGAAAATTTAACCAAGTATTCTATAAACAAGCATTCATGCCATTTATGGGTGAGTTAACTGTTGCAAATGGTAGCAAGATAAAAACTATGGGTTATTGTTTAATTAAGTTGTCAAGATATAGACAAATATTCAATTTACCATTAGTTATAGTCGATAATTTAAGTTGAGAAGCAACATTAGATCTAAATTGGCTGTCCATTTTGTATCTAGGTTAGAGTGAGATATTTAAAAATGAATTAGAAGTCAATGTCAAGGTTGATAGCAAGTTAGGATTATCCAATATTATCACTAAGGAAGTCATAGCAAATAGACCAATTACCAATTGTGTTGAGAAACCCAATAATTATTTGAGACTAATGTTAAAATATCACGAGCATTATTTTCAGATAATAATAAACCTATCAATGAAGTTGAAGTCAATGCACAAGTAAAACCAGAAGCGAAGTAAAATTCGTTCTTTGTGAATTCATTGGATTTTCTGGGTTTCTACAAATTCGCAAAAGACAAGCAACCATCTAAAAAAAAAATTTAATAAATTCTTGGGTGTCCATCCCCCACAGATATTTTACAATTAAAATCATATTTGTCAATGTTAGCTTTCTATAGGAACTTCATCGAGATGTGTTCTGATTTACTGGAATCCCTACATAAACTACTAAGAAAGGATGAGCCATTTCAATCGTCAGCAAAATGTAAAGTGGCATTTCAAAAAAGTGTGATCCTCTTCTTCAGAATTACAACGTAAATTAATAGTGTGTACACATTTTGTTTTGTGCTCTTTCATTCCCCCTCCCATGGCAAGTAACATTTTACTACATTTTTACATGAAACTTTTTTATTGATAACAGATTGTTTATTAATTTCATTAAAGTAAATCCACATTTAGTTCCTTTTTAGCCCACTCATAATTAATTAATTTTTCATGTTTTTGTAAACATTTAATAATTATTATTGCATTAAAACAATAACTTGTTTTGCACTAGGGAAAGGAACATCAATGATGAACAACACAACTTACCATCTATTCCATCTACTTCATACTGCTTTTATGGTTTTTGCAGCTGAGTAAATTATCCCATCAGAGAAATTTAGGGGATTCCCATTACTAAAGAAGAGACTTCCTCAACTCAGTGAAAGGTCATCATTGTATAATAAATAATGAATGAATAGACAACTACAATTACACAGAAATCACAAGCATTGTCTATACAGCATATGAATTAATTCATTAATTTTTAATTCACGAATTAATACATGTCAAATCTGCCATGAATATTAGCGACAATTCCATAGTTAAACTCAGTTATAGTCAAATTACTTAATATCTTGCACATATGACATAATTGGCTTATTATTGTTTTTGATAGACAATAAATGGAATTTTGCTTAAGAGTAGAATTTGTTAAGATTGTCATTTATTGCATTTGTTGTGTCAATTCAAGATCATTAAAAAAACACTATACCTATAATTCATTCCACGAGAGAATAAAGTGGAGGGCAGGTCATACTGAGATTCATTTACACCACTAGAATATCATGAGAGGGAAATTCAAAATAGTTACTTAACCTCATTTATTTGACATTCAACATAACCAAACAAAAGATTACAATTTATAAAAACAATTTTAATATAGTAGCTATACATAAAAACATTTTTTTAAATACAGTACATCGTCATTTTCAGAAATTTTCACTACATTTATAGCAAATACTTAAATGGCACGAGGACATGTCTATGTATAAAATCATGAAGAATGCAATTAAACTTTATGGTAAAATTCAGAAAAAGAAGTAGGTATTACTGTATAAATAATTTATAATAGACTCATCTCATTATCACTTCTATCACTAGCTGTATCTGAATTCACTCATCACTATTTCATCAACCACAGCTTCTACAATGCCATCTTCCAAATCGACGTTTTTTCTTTCCAAGAACATGATTGACACAACTTTTCCACTTAGCAGAAATTACTCTTGTAATGGCATTTGAAACACAGATAATGAAAGATATAGGCTGTGGGAAATTCAGGAAAATGTGTAAGTTAGCTCAGAATAAGAAATAATGGAGGTACGCATCCAACCAGTTCTAGGACTGAAGGCCTGTTGATGATGATGAAGTCATTTTGAAACAGAGTTTCTACATGATTTAATTTGAACGCAAAGTTACATGCAGCAACATAATTTTTTGCGTTGGGCTATATAAATTCTATAGGATTAAAACTGTAGTGGTAGGGATGTAATCCCAGCACTATCAGTCCTTTATTTTCACCAATACATCAATAACATATGTTGTAGAATGCGAAATGCAGTACTACTTAACCGATTTTAATAACTGAAGCTTTAGATAACGATCTTCAATTTTAATTACTTTATTTACAGGGCAATCCATAATGTCTGCCTTTTTCAGCATTGTGTAGGGATTTTCTCTGACTTTACACTATGATAAGGTGCATTATCCATTATTATCACACAATCAACTTCTAAAGTTGGCAAAATTCTGAAGCCATTGCTTAAAAAGTTCACTGTCTTTATGGTAGTCCCCAAAAATTCATTTAATGGAATCATGAAATGAAACAAATTTAAAACAGCTGTTTCTTTGATTCAAAAACTAAAGATCTCTGATCTACAAATCCTTTCAGTACCAATATGAGTTATGATTAACCTTTTGCCTTTTTCTAAGGGATTTTTATGCTCGCTTAGTAATTTTAGCCAAACTTATTTGTAACGTGTCCTGCATTCACCTAAGTTTTGTCCAAATAATGTTGAAAAGTTTCTTCTCCAAAGAACAATTACTAGCTTTTTAATTAATATGGATTTTCTTGTTCTTATATCATATTTAAACCTAATTTTTTGCAAAATTCGACAAGGGATGAGTTACCTAGGTTTGATAACGAATCATCATTAGTAATTTTGCATAGCACCTTTTGAACAGTGGGGCAACTCATTACGAAAGGGGGGGTTTCCATATCTTCGAATCACTAAAATATCCATATCGTTAAGTTTGTGGGTGTTTTTTGCTTTAATAGGCGTTACAGTACCTGACCTTTCAATTTATTTGATGATGCTTGATACACTGCTTTGACCAATGTCAAATTCTACATGGTCTGTTTATAGTTACGGTTTTATTAATTGGTTCGACATGCTCCACACACAAATTGTATACCATTAGTTTTAGACCACTTTTGATTAGTTTCCTTTGATATTTTTGAATGAGTGCGCCACTTCGTCCTTAATTACTAAAATTTATTTCTTATTATTCACTGTTATAGTTATGTCATCATAATATACACCTGTACAGTAGTGTAAGAGTTTGCTTTGATTTAGAAATATACTACAGTGTTCTGGGAACGTTTTACATCAATATGAATGCACGTAGTAAAAGTTAGAAGTAGTGATACATTTTATCAAAAAAATTAAGTGATAAGGTTCACTCTTTGTATCCAAAATTGTAGTTGCCATACAAACGTGATGAGCATTAAATGCCAAATGAAACATTTACCTTAATGTATGAAAATATAACTGCTCCTAAGTACATATGCATTAATTTGAATTTGACATTTGATGTTCATAGTTTTCATGGCAACACATATTTTGGATAAAAAAGTAAATGTTATCTTTTCCTTTTTGAAAAATGTCAGGCTATTTTGAGCAACTAATTAGGAAAATTTGTTAAGAATGATGCAAGCCAAAACAAGACCCGCGGTATGATAAAATAGAAAAAAAATGGCACATTTTAAATAATAAAAGAATGATATATTTGTTGGTATTACTTCGATAACAAAATTTGCAGTTAAAATATTTCTTAAAAGAATAATCAATTGTTTTAAGGAAAGTTTAATTTCGCATTTAAGCTAATTTCTTATAACAGATTAACATAATAAATCAAAAGTTACCAGAAAGCTCATGCAATATTTCGTACAATACAAAGATCTGCGACGTAAACATGTGACTGATAGACCCCTTTTGATGGTTTGCAACAAGAAGTTTATATAAATTAGTTACCGGCCTCTTTCGTGAAAATTAATAAACGTTATACTGTTATCCAATATTACAAAGTGCCACATTGGTAGATCTTTTTATCTGGCTTAATAACAAATTATTTTTTACGATATTAATCAAAAATTAAAATTTATGAAAAGTTAAAATAATTGATTACCCATTGGTGGTATTTTTGTCACAATTTGAACACAAATATCATAATATTTAAGCAGTGTAAATCTGTCCCACGTTTCAATCAATGAAATGGAGGATTTTTAGTCCCTATGCTTTTCATCGCTTTATTCTCTCGTGAAACGAAGTATAGATAATATGGCGAGTGTTAATTATTTGTCAAAAAATAATTATGTTTAGCTAAACACTATTTGCTTTCTTCAGAAGCAGTTAAGGCATAGTTGTTTGCAATATCTAAAGGAGTTCTAAGCTTCGCAGTTAATAGTAAAAATTTGGAAAAATATTTTTATTTGTATTGTATTTTATGAGAAAGCTTAGTACGTCGTTAGTTCCATTTCAAGAGAAACTAATTAATTGTAACACAATAAATCACTACCTTTTGTAATGAAAATGATAATAAATTTAGTACTATTATAGGAATCAGACCTGGCTGATGTTGAAAACTTTATATACAGTATACAAGTTCCATTTTATCTCTTCTTAATATCCCAATATGATTGATTTACGATGCTACTTGACAATAGCATTTATATTTAAGGACCATTTGAAATGATCATTCTGTTACTTTGTCCACAGTCTGATTGTATTAGGTTTGGTTTATGATTTAAAACTTAAACTTTTATAAAATGTAATAACACTATTATAATTTGGTAAGCAATTAATTATTTACTCACAAGTTAGGCATTACAAGTTAAGGATGTTTACTTTCCAAGGGCATTGATCAAATGATCTAACAGTAAATCAAACGTTAGCAATGTACACCTTTAATAATAGATAAAATAACAGTTATATAATGAGTTTATCCTCCTCAAAAAAGTTGACACAAAAATCATCCATTTTGGTTATAATTTTAATTTACTGCTATTCGAAGGGGGTGAAGTTAAGCAATTTAAAAAAAATGGAAGAAATTCTAAAATTCATTATCCCATTGTTACAGTTTAAATTTTCTTATCTGCTCTAGATTTTGAGTATTTTATTTAACTTGGTTTTCATTTAAGACGAAAGTTTTGGTGCATATAAATTTAAGTAATTATTCTTCTCATATTCCATACAGGAATTTTGCAATCGAAGCAGTATGTTTTCAATGAAACACAAACTTATACTTGAATTTTAGAAAGTTGTTGCCAATCTTAACAGCAATAGACTGTTTCTGCTTTGATTGAATAACCTGATTTACATCGATAAGTGTTGTTAATGTTTATACATGAATTTCTAAATAAACGTTTGTGATAGGGTTGTTTGGTTTTATTTGTTATTCCGTTCGTGCCTTCATCGTGATTATATGGTTGTATTATTATTGGTACTGTATTCAGCTGTGTACCTATCTAAACCTAACCTTGGTACAATTTATTGTGATCATAATTTTAAAGCATATAAAAATATAAAGTTGTAAACTTGAGCCAACTAATCTGAATTTTCCTTATCAGGAATATAAATTGCAAGTTGTGTTAAATGTTGACCTACTAAAACCGAGGTTAAAGGTGGTACCAAGCTCCTCATGCTATCTCTTTTAATTAGTAGTTTGATTTAATTGTTTTGTTAACGCACAATTGTGAACTCAAGTGAAAGTAAAATCAATACAATAATATTATGTTGCTTTTTATTTTATAGTAAAATTGATTTGATTTATGTATTTCATTGTATATTTTTCTAGTGTTATTATATGTAAGTGTTAAGATATGTAGATTGGAGTATCTTCCCACAATTGAAGGATTTCCTAGGTTGGTTTTGAAGGAGCCCAGCTGTGCATTTGTATAAACTTAGATGGTGCTATATTTAAGGGTTATTATCATTACTATCTAGTTTCAGATTATCATCTTGGCAGGGGAACGAATTGAAGTGAACCCACCCCATCCTTGTGACTGCATTAGCTGTGGATTATGCTGCCTGGCTCCTGCTGCTTCATATTTGTCTTGTCTTGTGTTATACCATTTTAAGGCAGCTTGGGGGGTGCCACATATTTTTGTGGTAATACCCATCTTTTATTAAATTCTATGCCATATTTTCACAGTTTCTGCTACTTACTAAATTTTTAGTTTCAAAGACCTTCAAATTAACATTATGGACGATTGTCACAAATTTTTCAAAAATTTACAAATCACACCATACTTGGCATGTAACATAACTTTGGTCGCTGTCAATAAAACTATACATATGTCAAGTATCAGAAGGTTATTTGAATATTTTTCTCTTCTAACCTGCAAACTGTCCTCATCATATGGTATTGTTTATCTGATTTTTTCAAACCATGTTAATTTATAATTTATTTTTACATACATTCAACCAAAAGCGATACAAATAAAATGTAACATTACGAGTGCAAGTATAAATTATTTTATACTATTAATTATGTTTCTATTAATTGAAACTGCTTGATTTTTGAGACAAAAAGGTCACTTGTCTAATCTCAGAGAACAAATTTGAAGAGTCGCTAGTTAAAATTGAACTGGGCTACTTTTATATCATAACTACAGGTATAATGAAGTCATTAAGACTCCATTATATCCCTATAGTAGGGGATATCCCTATAGTAGGGGATAAAGAATACTACTATAGTAAGCCTGCTTATCGTAAAAGGCGATTAAAAGGCGCAGCAAGGGGCAGCAGCCTTGCTGGCTAAAAGATATTGGAGGAGGGTCGGTTGGTCTCGGGCGATCCTCAATAATTTACAAGCTTGTTGGGGGTTGGCCATGACGGATACGGCTTTTTGCTAAAATCTTTAAAACTGCGTTGTGGAAAGATATGGGAGCCTACCACAATATTTCCCAGGTGTGCGTGGCCTAAAACACGAAATAGATATGATGGAGAGCTCACAAGTAAAATTCTTGTCCGGAGGTAAAATACTCCCTCATTCGGATCTCCGGGAGGGGTACTTGGGGCTCGTCATCGTAAGAATATAAAACAACAGTTTGATTTAGTGATAGGGACTTGGAATGTAAGGTCATTACTAGAGTAGATAAGTTAACGAATTTATTAGTCGAAATGAGAAAGCAAAAGCTGGACATTTTAGGTATTAGTGAGGTGAGATGGCCAGATAGTAATGACTTTTGGAAGGATAATTATAGAATAATTACAACTTCTTCAACTAATGGACAGGCAGGCGTAGGAATAGTGTTAGATAAAAGATTAGGGCATAAAGTTAAAGAGTACTTACAATTTAGTGATAGAATAATTATGGTTAGATTGAGTACAAAACCCACAGACACTGTTTTAGTACAGGTTTACATGCCAACAACTCAGTACGAGGATGAGGAAGTAGAAAAGGTATACGAGGATATAAATAGTATAGTGAGAAAAGTAAAAGGAGATGAAAATTTAATAGTTATGGGCGATTTTAATGCATCAGTGGGAGAAGGTAGTGAGGGAAAAATGGTAGGAAAATTTGGGTATGGCAGACGAAATGATAGAGGAGAAAGATTAGTTGAGTTTTGCCAGGAACATAGATTAGTAACTGTAAACACCCTATTCGAACAACATGTTAGGAGAAGATATACCTGGAAAGCCCCAGGTGATAGAGCTAGATACCAAATAGATTATATTTTAGTTAAACAAAGATTTAGAAACCAAGTTAAAACTGTCGTAGTTATCCAGGGGCTGACATAGATAGCGATCATAACTTAGTTAAAATGAAGTGTAAACTAAAATTCAAAAAATTGAGAAAGGTGAAAAGAGAGGATGGGATCTAGGTAAGCTTAATGATAGTAGGGTAAAAGAGGAATATAAACAAGTATTAGATAATAAGAGCAAAGAGATAGCTGTAGGAGGAACGTAGAAAATAGATGGAAAGAAATAAAACTGACTGTACATGATACAGCAACACAGACTATAGGTAAGAAAAATAGAAGCTAGAAAACCGTGGGTAACAAAGGAGATATTAGATTTAATAGAGAATAGAAGAAAGCTTAAACCTTTCAGAGAAGTGGATAGTGAAAGGAAGCAAAAATATAATACAGTTAGAAATAAGATAGTACATGAGTGTAGAAAAGCTAGAAATAAATGGATGGAGGAGAATTGTAAGGAATACAAGATGATTTGAGAGTAGGTAAGACAGACAGGGCATACAGGGCAGTTAAAAAGTTTTTTGGGGAAGATAAGGAAAAATATAATGGTATTAGAGACGAGAATAATGAGCTTCTAATAAATAAAGTTGAGATAGCAGATAGATGGAAAAGATATTTAGAAGATTTATATAAGGGACACGATATGGATGAGTTAGAGAACGACCAAGAAGAGGATGTAGAAATAGGGTTCTCAATATTAAGAGAGGAATTTGATAGAGCTATTCGGAATCTTAAATTAAATAAAGCGCCAGGGATAGACGATATTCCCGCACAATTAATAAAATATGCAAGTCAGAAAACTTTGGACAGATTATATAAACTAATAAATGTAATATATGACACAGGTGAGGTTCCAATAGATTTCGAAAAAAATATTATTATCCCAATCCCAAAAAAGTCAGGAGCTGATAGGTGTGAGAATTTTAGAACGGTTAGTTTAACTTCTCATGCTTCCAAAATACTAACAATAATAATTAAAAATAGAGTAGAAGCTTTGACTGAGAATTATTTAGGCGAAGACCAATATGGTTTTCGTAAAGACAGAGGGACTAGAGAACCGATACTAATGATTAGAGTAATTATCGAAAAAAGGTTACAAAAAAATAAAAAGACTCATTTCGCGTTTGTAGATTTAGAAAAGCATTTGATAGGGTTAATTGGATTGTTATGTTCAGGGTTTTGCAAAAAATAGGAATCTCTCATAAAGATAGAAAAATTATTTACAGTCTATATAAAAACCAAAGCGTAGTAATTAGATTTGATGAAATAGAAAAGGAAGCTAAGATTAGAAATGGTGTTAGACAGGGTTGTATACTGTCTCCTTGATTTTTAATGTTTATATTGAGGAAGCTTTAAACTTAGCCAGAGAGAGAAAAGAGATAGGTATTAGTGTACAGGGACAGAAAATAGACATGTTACGTTTTGCAGATGATATAGCCATTATATCAGAGTCTAGAAAAGAGTTAGGAGAGTTTTAAATATTTTAGATGAGATACTACGGAGTAACTATAGTATGAGAATTAACTCAGTAAAGACAAAGATAATGACAAGTGAGTTACAGCCTAGTTCTAAACCAAAATTAAAAATAGGTAATACCGAGTTAGAGGAGGTAGATGAATTTTGCTATTTAGGTAGTATAATTACAAAGGATGGACGTAGCAGAAGGGATATAGTAGCTAGAATAGCTCAAGCTAGAAAAATGTTTTTAAAAAAGAAAAACTTACTAATAGCTAATAGTATTAGTTTAGATAATAGAAAAAGTTTCTTAAAGTCGTACATATGGAGCGTTCTACTATACGGTAGTGAGACTTGGACAATTAAAGAAGTAGATAAGAAAAAGATAGAAGCTTTTGAAACTTGGTGTTATAGGAGAATGTTAAAGATTAGTTGGACAGACAGAGTAACAAACGAGGAAGTTTATAGAAGGATAGGTGAGGATCCTGTATGTGGAAACAATTGAAGGTCAGGAGAGATAGAATGATAGGGCACCAGTTAAGACATGAGGGACTATTTAGTAAAGTCTTAGATTATAGACTACCAAATAAAAATAGAGTAGGAAGGCCTAGACAAAGCTATATTAGTCAAATTATTAGAGATTTAGGTTGTGAAGGGTATGTAGACCTTTTTAGACTAGCTCAGAATAGAAAAGAATTTAGAGCTGCGTCAAACCGACTTTAAGTAAGTTCGAAAACAAAACAAAAAAATAAAATCAGTTAACTAAATGTCACCAGGACATAACTCACAATTAGTTAGCGGTCTGGCATGTTGGTAGCGTTTCGTTGCTTAAGCCTTACCATAACATATAATTTAATAAACGTCACCATGACATAACTCACAATTAGGTAGCGGTCTGGCATGTTGGTAGCGATTCGTTGCTTAAGCCTTACCATAACATATAATTTAATAAACGTCACCAGGACACAACTCACAATTAGGTAGCGGTCTGGCATGTTGGTAGCGTTTCGTTGCTTAAGCCTTACCATAACATATAATTTAATAAACGTCACCATGACATAACTCACAATTAGGTAGCGGTCTGGCATGTTGGCAGCGATTCGTTGCTTAAGTCTTACCATAACATATTATTTAACACTTTTCATTTTTGAAGCGGATTACCAGGTTATATTTCATTTCCTTATAAATGGTGATCATGTAAACATGTTAGAGTTCTTTAACAACCATCAGGTTGCTAATATCTATGTAGAGTCAGCTGGATAGGAAAAAGATAGAAGGATTTAGGAAGATCTAGACCAAACTATATTAGTCAAATTATTAGAAATTTAGGTTGTGAAGGGTATGTAGAGCTTTTTTAGATTAGCACAGATTAGAAAAGAAGTTAGAGCTGCGTCAAACCGACCTTAAGTAAGGTCGAAAACAAAATGATGATGATGATATATCTGACTGGCTGTTCTGCACATGTAGCTATCGTTTAAAAGTGGTTTGGTAAAATTTTAATTCTAGTTCTCCCAAGTGAAACAACTGATTATATTTCAATTGTGATTGATCGATATACCAAAATAAACCAATATAATGAAAGATCAAAAAATTGGTCATGATTTATTTTACTTTGTCAGATGTTGTTTTCTTACGTTTTGACTGTATTTTCTTACTTCACATTACATTTTAATTACAAACTGTTTCTTTCAGAACTAATAATACTGTTATTATGTATTGCTTGCTACAATGTCGGCTTGCCATTTGTTGCTAACCTAATTATGTTCTTTGAACAAGAACGTGATAACGGCAGACTGAAAATTCTGGTAATATGTGTTCGCTTAAATAAGTTTAGAAAGTGTTGTTTGTCAAAACATTTGCTTCAAAAACTTTCTAATAAGGTGGAAATATGTTTAATTTGATAGCATGAAAAATGGGTTTGGGATCAAAAAAGATTAGGGTGCTTGCAGTATGTGTTTGCTTTAGTATGGGAAAGTGTTGGTTATTAAAAGCATTTATTTCGTAAATACTATTATCACATTAAAACATGGTATCCCATTATCAAAGATGTGTTTACGGACACAGATTTCGAACAATGGAAATTTTCCCCCTGGTTATCTTTTCAATGCATCATTAATTAATGGTAAATTTCTGTGGCTTCATATAGGATGTACAATTCTGCAATGTTGGTTGCAGATATGCCTAACAGGTTGAACAGACATTATTTTGAAAATACCAGGCAGGGTTTTCAAGCTGACATGATTCGTGGAATTTTTCATGTTCTATCCAGGCCATTCGCTTTGCTATTTTTGCTAATCTGCAAGTGATGTGTTGAAAATACCTTCCATGTGGTTGTTTGGTTGACAGAAAATGTTTTTGAATGGAAAACACCATACCATTTGGTAGATTCTCTTCGTCTATATATACAAGTTGAGCGACAAAAGAGATGATTACTAGGCAGAGTCCTTTCACATAAAGAGACCTGAAAATCACAATGTTACGAGTTACTTAAAATGATCTCTTTTAAGAGGCATTGCTTTGTTTCGTTTGTATAAAGTCAAAATAGTTGATGTTCCGTGACAAGTAAATGTGTGAAATTGTTTAGTAGAAGTGTCTGGTCTGTAACAGTTATGAGTAAGTATGCACTTTCAGTTCTACTACGATGGTACTAAATGCAGCCTGGCAATGTACAATGGATTCATACTGCTGATAATCAAATAGCCTCCTCGGAATGCAACTACCCTTTTTTGGCACATAAATTGACTTAAGGTTGTAACAAGTTTATTTTCTAGCAATATTTTTCACAAATACCTAATTTAATTAATTCATAAAAAGTCAATTTAAATATAATATCTCTACACAATCAACGTGATAAATATTACGTATTGTTGAATACAATGTAAGCTTTCGAATTGAGAGCATAAAATTTTAAATTAATCGGCGACAGAAAATGCCATTTGTTAGCGTAATATAAGGGCTCCCTCCTTTTGTTGATTGTAAAATCATAACTGTTGTCAGACGGCAGCATACGTCAATAGAACACTTCCAACTGAGCTGTTGTTAGGGAAAGTCAATTGTTCTTTAAATAAAAGAACATGGCGTTACGGACCACGTGTTGGAAGCACCAAAAGATTAAAGTCGATTTCAAGATGAAATCGTCTCGGCGAAGCTCATTTTATGTCCACGCTTGGCAAGTATTACTGAGTTTAAAGCCCTTATTAATTTGATACTTGCAGTGCAACTTGTGCAACTTATGTAACTTACTATAATTTAAGAAACTTACAATAATTTAAGAAAATTTATTTAGTAATCAATGGAAAATTTATTGGCAAGTATTTGAAATTTAACTTTATATGGAAATCAGTCTGGCGTGTTTCATTTGTTCGATGCGAACGTCCGTAATGTTATTAGATATTCAGTATCCAGTTGATTGGATTGTATGGTATTGAGGATTCCTAACCTGTAAATGCTGAAATGGGAGGATTTCAATTTATTAATTATCATTCCGGGTATGGTCCTAATACATTACAAGTATTCTTCTGATGGATTAACATCTGGTATGTAATTAGTGTTTTTTATACGTCAGCTGTAACTTTTGGCATAACAGACAAATAAGATTTGTTTGTTCACGTGGAAATTTCCTAGTTCATTATGTGAATGACAAACAAGGTATTTTTAAACCTTGGTGAAAGAAATCTATAAAGCTTCACTTTTAATCTTTGTATTAGTACTAACAAAAAATGGTAGATGTCGATATACAAATAGAAAAGGTTAACTTTCAGTATTAACAAAAATTAAGGTTATCTTAGAGAACTAAATTGTTTCATTTTGCTTTTCATTAATTAATAATTGGAATATTTTACCATTTAATGTGAAGTCTATGTAGTACTACCAATACCAAATAAAGCTGTAATATAAATTTAATTAATTCAAAAACTCAAATTTAAACATTTTCAAGAATAAATTCTTGCTAGACTGTGTTAATGTAAAAACTACATTATTCTATTTTTGAGAGATGCTGATTATTACCAAGTACATATGTACATATTTTTCATTATCATAATTTAGCCAAATTTTTAAAGATGATGTTTTGTAAATAATTTTAAACTGCAACTTAAAGGAATAGATATTCATTTTGTTCAAGACTATGATTATTAGTTGTAATGAATGAGGGCTGATTCTAATTAATTATGAATTTTTTTGAAGTGAATGCACAAACTGTGCTAGCCTTATTTTAATCTGTTTACAGGTGTAGCAGTGCATCTTTAAAGGTCAATATCGAGCCATAAGGTAAGAAAACTTTAGGAATTGGGTTCTCGTAATATTTTTTGTATAGCGGTATTTGAGTATAGGTTTCCGCATTCGCCTTATACAAAAGACTCAAGTTGAGTCTTCTTAGTATACAAAAATTCGGTGGCGCCATATTCACTATATTTTGGTCGCAGTCCAACCCCGACCCAAAGCTCATGCTCTACCCAGAGCAAATCGCTCGACTAGCCGCTTAGCCTTTGGAGGTTTCCTCATCTACGAGCCATTTTCCACCAAAACTAACCGTGGGCTCTTTACATCTTCAGGAAATTCTCGTCATCTATCCTTGTGCCTTTCAGCTGGTCATATAGGAGTAAAGAAAATAATCCCCTTAGTAACGCAAAACGTTATAAGGTGGCAGTACTATATTCTTTTGTTAATGCATGATAAATTACAGACTCCGATTCTAAATTAACCATAAAATGTTACTTCGTAATTGTTTTTAAAGTCACAATTATAAACATAAGCTTGCATAGAAGCAATTAGGAAATTTTTCTTACTTTAACTTAAGATTTCGGAAATGCTAACGTCGATAATTTGTTTATTAATTATAAGCTAGGATAAGTTTAACATTTCGTTAACCATAAAACTTACCTTCAGTTTAGGGTTATGTTTTGCTTTAAGGTTTTGGCTCGAAATTAATTTTGTTAAATAGAAGGTAAGCAGCTTTGTATCACTGTATATATTATGATCTAATTTTTTCTTGTATTTATTTAGGGTTGGAGACATCTGTTATTTATATTTTATGTATATTCTGGAGGATTGTTATTTTATATGTGAGTCGACTTTTTTTTTATATCATGTTCTAACAGAAAGTTCTGTAAATGTTCATTTTGGTATCATGGTGCTTTATTAGGGGTTTTATAATTCCTTTTGATATCATGTTTCTTAACTAAAGGTTTGTAACAAATCCATTTCTTGAGGTTTCCTATTTTTCTTTCGGTGTGACCCACCCCACTCTACGACATTTACCGCTAGTATGGCATTAATTCTTTGGATTCTCCTTGTTTTGTTGCGGTATTCGGTGTTTCTCTGCTTACTTTACTTTACTTTTTTAGCTAACAAATTTAACTGTAAACATAATCTCCTTTTGCCTTTACTCTCTCTGATACTCAGCCCAGTGTGTCTATTGTACAATAGCAATGTTGAAATTACACGTTTTCGTTTGCAAATGCAAATGGTAATGATAATAACACTTTTTTATTGTGTAACTTGTAATTTCTAGTTTCCTGTGATATAATAACACAGTTTAAAAAATGAGAACTTTGTACTAACCAATCATTCCCGTCTGAATAATTACAATAAAAATTGATATAACTATTTAACCACTAATCATGCTTGTAGTCATAACATCATAAATTTTTATAGCGGCAACGATGCTTCTGCATGACATCCTAAAAAGTGATGACACATATTGAATTTTAGATTGCTTGAACTACATTTAAATCTACCTCACAAAAAATTTTTGAACTTTGCAAAACAGCATTAATGAGATCTATTTCAACTAGATGTTCAGATACAAGCATATAAATTATGCTTTAGGATAACATGGAGCACATTACAAAATCATTACACATTTATATGGACATGTAACATTTTAAATCGGATAGTTCTGATCCAAGTCAAACATACAAATACCATATTTTTACATCAGTTTGGCACATTCATTTAATGAATTAAATGTGCACGTCAAACACTTTCAACTTAATTAGCACAGTGTGAAACAATCCATGTCTGATCAAAGTACAATATTGTTATTAGGATATTTTCCTTGTGAAACCAACTAATCTAGTCGTTATACCTTTTTTCATACAAATCTGTATTTACTGTATTTACATGAACAGAAATTGCTAACTAAATCAACAATTTAGATTGTAACATCTTATTTCTCTTAAAACGTACCTTAAGGTCCACTCTGTCTCTCTTTTTTACAATAGTGTGTCATATTATTTGCAATTCAGCAATCACAAAAAATATGACTCATTGTCAAGAAATATCTGTGTATGTTTTGATAGGGCTAAGTTCTTTGCCAATTTTGGGTTTTAAGAATATTTACAAGCCAACTTCCAAGATTTTTGTAGTGAGATTATTTTAAAATAACCCTCATATATTTTTTATCAATATTGCATCATTTTCGCAGTTTTTCAAATTGACATGAAGCTTGCATGAATGTTTTATGAAGGCTTTTCTTAGGTAATTTATTGCTATTTCGCTGTATCGTTGTTTTTAATCAAAACGTAAATGCAATTCCATGTATATATAGATAATCTGTCTCACAATTCCATATTCCCAAAATAATTAATGATATGCTGAATAGTACATAAAACTCCACATTGTTCATTTTTTTCTAAAACCCACCCTTTACTTAAGGGTGTGATACTCCAATATCCAGAAGGTTAGTAATTCTTATATGTTCCAAATTTAGTAGTTAGTATATACTGTGGCATATAATTCAGGTTAACATTACTTTCTCTACTTTTGTACGAAGTCTGGCCCCACACCTAAATGACAGAGGTAGGAAACTTGGTTGGGCATTTCTATGCGACTAATAATAAACAGGTTGACAGAGACTCAAAATTATGTTTATTCAAAATAATTTTCACAGAGGTATTAATAAATCATACCAGTATTGAAAATTTCAAACCATGGTTTAAACAACTTACTTTTTTAACAAAAAACAATTTTTTTATGAAGAAAACACAAATTGGTTTTAATTAACTGTTAGTACAATTATTTTACCTGATTATATATGGATATCGCTATATCGCTTAATGTTTTCATACTTTTTACAAATATTTTAAAAATTTATACTTTTATGTAAATTTTCATTATTTCATTAATAAATGTCTACGTTTGATCAAATCTATTATCTTCTATAACCTTCAAAGTAGAAATATCAAAAGAGGTTTATATTCGCCTTATGTAAGGATTTTACATGTCTACAAAATTGTGGACTATAATTTGTCCATTTTAAGTTTCTCAATTTATAGAAAACAGTTTAACAAGAAATTACCTGTAAGTGTCGAAAGTATTACTTTAATGGAAAGCTATACAACATATTTACATCTTTAGAATGTTGTTCAGTATATTTTCTAATGCACAATTTTACAATTTAAGTACTTGATGTGAGAACTCTGCTGAATTCAAATATAGTTCATTGTAAAAGCTTGCATATATACATATTTAGAGAATTAGTTTTGTCTATAATCATACATGAAATTGCTAATTTTTAGGCACACTTCAGAAATAATTTAGTTAGTATTAGCAATATTATAAAAAGCTTTATACATACAAATCAGATATTTAGTTTAAATTCTATATATTCTAAAATAAGGTCAATTTTATAAAGTATCATTTTTCTGCCGTATTCTTTGTTGTTGAATTAAATTATAATTATATGTACGATTTTGATGTCATTTGCAAGCTATACATTTGATAATTTAAGATAAACATAACTCAGGCAAGAAGTTTTTAAAAAAAGACACCAAATATTTGTTGTAGTGGTCCTCACTTACACAGAAGTGTATAATTAGTTGTGTAAAAGTATACAAATTTTAAGTATTTCATTAAAATGTGTTTTTTCAATAATATACTCCATGCTTGTGATTACCGATTGTCATTACGATATATGACCCTCATACTCCTGCACGATCAGGTTAGATTATTATTTTAAATCAGTTAGGTGTAGTGGCGTTCAACCTTTTTTATCATCTTAATAGTAGATACAATGTAGATGGTAGAAAATTATTAATATATATTTCTCAGGAAGCCCAGCTAGATGAATACAAATCCCCGCTTGCACTAAGCTCACCACATTTTAATGCATTAGTTAGGGATATTTATACAATGTGGCTCAGTAATATTTTTTGAATATGCTGATTTTTATAAACTATAAAAATTTGAGTTATTGACCAAATAATTTTAAGGTATAGAGCTTATTATTCAACTTCAAGTAATTTTCATGTAAAAACTTTGGATAAATCAACATCACCTGAGAATTTAAACAAATTTGATGTAATAAATGAGACTGATACACAACCTATAAAAATGTGTAAAAAACACTACTATACTGTGATTTATGAAAAGCACTGAAATGCATTGAATGCATGAAATGCATATGAGATACATGAAATGGTTTGTTCAAATTAAAATATTGAAAAAACCTAGATATGTTTATTTGGTCAAAATATAAAAATTTGCAAAATGTAGAAATTATTAAAGTGCTTTATGTACCAACAAAAATTGTCAGTTTTTAACCAATGACTTTGTCGAGATCGAACATGCTTAAAATAGCTTTTGCATTTAAACAGCTCAGAAAAACGTTTATTTGAGTTTTTTTTTAATTTACCCACGACAACCCTATTCTCCTTATTGAGTTCTATCGCTTAGTCTTTGATTTGTCATTTCAAAGTTTATAAATCTACAGTGACGTCAATAGGTTAATGTATACTCGATGTTTATTATACTCTTTTCGTCTAGGAAATTTGATTATTGTTATGGATACATCTTCAGATTTTTAATTCTGCCAAAGAAAACTAAAAACCGGCATTTTGGCATGTTGTTGATTATTTATTCAATGTACTAAATATTTAAAACTAAAACTGATAGTTCCATAAAGAGGACAGCTTTGAGTATTGTAAGACCTTTCAAATAACATGTCGCACAATCCACCTTTCAACTTAAAAATATTAAGCTTAGGCACCTGTAGTAACACCTACGATACATCTAATTCCTATTTCCTATCAAAAACTAGGGTAGATGATTACCTTTAACACTGTTTTTTGTCCAGTGTGACTATCTTTTTTTGTCCAAAAGTTAGAAGGGAGATTCTGTAAAATCAAACGCAGATCCCACAAAGATCCTGGGATATTAAGAGGCTATTAGGAAATACACCTGTAAATTTTGGGGATACGAAGAGATTTGGAGAGATACGGGAGATCCCACAAAGGACATCTAAAATACAAAAAAATTTGTAAGTGGATATGCAGCAGGGTACACATAGTTAACAAAGATTGCTTATAACTATGAGCTTAACTCATTAGCTTATATGAGCTAAAATTAAAAAATTAAGAATATAACAACAAAAAGTTATTGAAAGCTATTGCAAATAAGCAGTGTTGACAGAAAAAAATTGTGTTGAAAATGTGATTAATGAAGAAGAAACACTGTGCATATTGGATCGTATCATAGATGATATGCTGGAATCCTTTATCATTTCTATTGATACTGAAAGTAAAACCGGTCCTGAAAGTTCAGGGGGATAATTAATAAATTATGAATTATTTTATTACGATCAATCAGGGTTAATAGCGTACGAAAATGCACACTTTTTGTTATAACTCCTATACCATTTTTAGCAAACACATGAAAAAACACTGAAATGTATGGCTTTTGATACTAAAGCCACACAAAGTTTAAAAAACTTAAGGTAAACCACAAATTAGTAAAAAAAATCAAAAATGTGTATCAAGTCATCTCGCATCATGGAGCTAAAGTGATACAGTCTCATTGGTTTTAAACCATATGGGTAAGATAGCGCAATGTTGATATGCCTCAGGGTCTAGTGTATCACCGATATTTTTCAATATTTTATTTCTTACTACCACTGAGTTATGAGGTTTTAAAAGGTTTTTTCCTGACTTTCTTTTTGTTTTTCTTCCTCTTTCTGCTACTTTTTCTTTTCAGATTCAATCCATTCGAAACTAGTAATAACTGCTGCCCTTGGATCTAACCGCTTTCTACTTTTATTTGGAACTGTCGTTTTTTATTTTCTTTTCCCAAATTAGCAATTCAAAGGAACATGTGAGATTGACGATAGGAAGCTAATAAAAAAAGTTGAAAAGTTTGTATCAGTTTTGGTTCTGAGGCATTGTGGTGGCAATGAAATATTAAAAGTAGCACATCTTGAACTATAAGGCATTGCCAGTAATTCATAATCTTCAGCAGAATCATTAAGTAGTTCTGCTTGTACTTGACAGAAGAGTGGAAAAGGAAATTTATTTCATTCGACGACTGCTCCTCTTTCCTAATCAGCAAAATACTTTTGACAGTTTGTCAATATCAAAGTGAGAAACAGGAAACTTGGTTCGCCCATAGCGATGCAATCTTACAGATCTAAATCCTGATTTGACAATCCAAAATATTTTGCATGGCATACGAAAAATCAGCGTATGAAATATTTAAATTACAGCTAATAACTGTAAACCCACCAAAACTAAGAATAGGCACCGGCATTAGTGGCTTTCGGTCTGTCGTGTCCCACTATATGCATTACATTCTATTGCTGTATACAAATTTGAGTTAAAAAACTGTATCTTTACAATACAGATATAAACAGTTCCAGGTAGGCCGGCCATTTGCTGGCCTACGTGTCGCATGTTATATTTCCTTAGAGTACAACCCTTCCTATTACGTTGTCTGAACAAAAGTTTTTGTCATTTTGTGTTTAATAAATTGTACACGCTGCACACACTGTGAAGTTCAATATTAAATTAATTGTAAAAAATCAATTGAAAAGGACGCATGGAAGCGATTGAAACGTTTGGAATATGAAATAAAAGTATTTTAGTAATTAGTTTAATTAAGACTTAAACCCAAAAACTTGAAGCAAAGATTTATATATATATTACTCATATTTAGACCAGGGTAGAAAATTAAATAATCACATCAAATAATTTTAATCACCGTGTATAAGGAATTTCATTAAATAATACGCGTTATTAAAACCTTGAAGCATAAATAAACTCGGTCGTTTCAGTAAAAATAAGAAATTTAAATTATTGATAAGACGCTTTATATCAAAAGAAGCAGTATTGAAAAGCTCTGCGTGTAATGTAATTATTCCTAAACAAAGAGAAATTACGTGCAAAATTTATCTTAATTAACTCTATTTCGAGTAACCGGTATTAAACAAAGTGTACACATAATAATTAATATTTAAGTTGTATTCGCTAAAAATGAAAGGATAGAGATCAATTTAATTGGAGTTAATTAAACCGTTAGTAACATATAATACCTATAAAACTTGTGAAAATCCAAGATTAAAATACCACGGAATAAGGCTCTGAGAATTAATATTATATTTGAACACCTGCGTAGTTTAAATGTCACATTCGGCGTAAAGTTTGCAGATAATTAATGTTTCAAAGAATCTTGGGAAAACGTCGCATAATAGTTACGAGAATTGCTAAAGCTGGGTTATTTCACACTCCATGTGGACTAAAATAATCGATAATAAAGAATATCAATTTGCACCAATACGAACAGGTTAGAGAAGGAAAGAGAAAATGCGTCAAGCAAAGACACATATTGTAAAAGGCGGGATTTAAGCAACGTCACGAGGGTCACAATTGGTTGAAAATAGGATGCAAATATCAGAGGTAGAACAACAATTTCTGTACAAAATTAATTAGTTTTTCTCGGACATGCTTGCGTGCCGTGTGGAAATTTTCTGAGATTTAAATGGGGCGAGTGAAAATTCGTAAAATCGACGCGCGAGCAACGGACTGGGAACATAGAATGAGGAATTCTTTAGAATTACCCGTTTTGGGGAACAGACCGACAGACAGGCTTTTGCTATATATACCGAGATGAATATAAACAAGCTCTCTTAGACTTTTGACGATTCGATGCGTTAAAAGCTCGTACATACGCGACTTGATTGAAGATGTTAAACAGTGCATTTTAGTTTGATTAAATAATTTAAAGTTTGCTTGTATATTTTGTGATTCAAAATAGTTTGTTATTTACGTGCTAACATGAATGTACTTCAGTGCACTTAGATACAAGGTAATAAAATTTAGTTTCACTGTACCAATTAGCAAAATTTACAACGACAAATGTATACACAAAAGTAGGCAGTTTTGGCGTATATTGGTGACAGACGCATGAATTTCTTTGCTATTTTTCGGGGGTGTTAATAATTAAATGGTTCAAATACGTGTCTGGATCCATGAAACAAGGGTCAGATAAACACAGATGAGTTCCGGAAAAGCCCAGAAACAACTTTAAATAAATGGTGATGGAGAAAATTTTAAAAGCGTTGAGAATCAGAAGCCGTAAATATAATCCTGTTGAATGGTGTGATTAACTAAAGAAACGATACTTTGAAGCTACGAGGACAGTAACCTTCAGGTAAATTATACTATTTTGTTTGACATTTTGTGTGTATTGAATGACTTTATAATTGATTTACTTTAAATGGACATTAGTGAAATTGTACTAACCATAAAAGTTTAATTTTAAGATGAAATTTGCTTGTTGAAGTAGAAAGGGTATTTAGTTTGATGTTCGGTAATATGATGAAAATTTGGGTATGTCTTTGAGCTCAATTAGACGAACCTGGTTAATTAACGTAAAGGGGTGGTAGATGCTCCTTTATACTCAGACTCCGGTCTGCTTATATTGTTATATTAATTAGTAGGCATCCAACAAGGACTTTAATTTTGGATGCACATTAAAATGATAATAAAATTAATCTTGAAATTCTTTTTAAAACTGAAATTTATGCTGAGTTTTAATTTTGAAATTTTAATGTATTCTGAATATTGATGTAAATAGAGTTAACGTTGATGTTTTGGTAGGAATGTGTTGTTTTTTTATGAATGAGGAGGTTTATAACATTAGGTGAGCAGCCGAGGCGAAAAGAGGACCACAGCCGTTTATGACGCCCAATCTGTGGGACTAGAATTTTTGTTGAAAGGACCCAGTTCCCGCATTCAAAGGGAATATCACAGCAGTATTTTGGCGACCACAACGTGAGGGCTCGAGTTCCAAATAAAATTTTTGTTATTTTATTCCAGGAAACTGGCGATCTGAGAGAGAGTTTCTGTTTGTGTATAAATTTAAGAGTATTTTAGAGTGTGTGTGAGTGATTTGAACGTATGCAGAGAAAGGAGTGGTTAAGGAGTCAAGGAGTGGAAATTGGAAGTGACGATAGTGCATTGTGTGAGAAAATTTCGAAAATGGAAGAAGCTGGAGGCAGTAGAGATCAGTCGAGGACGGAATCAGGGATCAAGGAAACGAGATGATAATGAGGATGCTTGAAAGAATGAATGAGACGTTAAGTGGGGTTAGAGAGGACTCAAATCGAAAATTTGAGCAGATGAGTGAAGAATCGAATAAGAAATTTGACCGAATGAATGAGACATTAACAGGAGTTAGGGAAACCCTAAGTGAGAAAATAGATAAGACGAATAAAGAAGTTTCAGAATTTAAAAATAGTCTTACCGTAAAATGGGGAAGTTGAAAATAGGGTTGAAAAAATGAGCGTGATATTACAGGTCTTCGACAGGAAATGGGACATTTAAGGTCCGAAGTACGCATTTTTGTGAAGAAGAGATTAATGTAAAATGACTGAAGTAACGGACTCATGTAGGGATCAGTTAGGCAGGGTAGAACGCGAAGTCAGTAGTATCAAATACAACATGTCAAATTTAACAGGGGATGGTCCCAGATTTTCTACAGGTGGAGTATCATTGGACCAACACATGAAGTTTTATGGCGATAACAGGGTAAATCCACAAATTTTTATTAATAGTGTAAGAAATCTAGTGGGAAATTTATTTGACGAACAGACTAAACTAAATACGATAAAGGCTTTATTAAAGGACAATGCGGAGGCATGGTACAATTTAGTAGGACAGGACATAGACACGTATCAGGACTTTGAAAACAAATTTTTACAACATTACTGGAGTGATCACAAACAGGATCAGATTAGGGACGACTTGATTACAGGAAAATTTAAGGGAGAGTTTGCAGGTTCTAGGGAGCAATATGCCATCCGCAAATACAGTGTGGCCAAACAACTGAATCCACCATTGACGGACAGACAGATTATCAAGTACCTATCACGACATTTTGAACTGGAAATTAGACAACACGTGGCCTTACAAAACATCACAGAACGGAGACATTTTTAGAGTATTTGCAGAGATATGACGATGTATGTGTGGACGGACAAGAGAGATACGAGAACGAAACGTTAACACAGTTAGGTTTGACAACAGGACACCGAATTATCCGAGACGGCCTGACTACAACAGAAATTTTCGACCGAATTGGGAACGACGAGGACAGGAATACAGGAGCAATAGTGCGACTAGGGGACCGACGCCAAGACCTAGTTACACGCGACAGAACAGTTTACCGGAAGTAAACAGGACTGTGACCAGCACGCCGAATAGAGACAGGGACACGGATATTAACACGAGGAGGACGTACGCACAGGTTGTAGAAGGACAACCAGGACCAAGCACGGAAAACAGGATGAGACAGGATTTTTAGAACGCGACAGACCACTAGATTTCTGTGTAAATGTATACGAACATCCACGTGAATTTTTCAAAATTGAGGAGGAAGTAGAGCCAGAAACTGAGGAAAAATTATGTTTGCCAATTATTAATTTAGAAATTTTGAGAACAATGTAGAAGTATTACTTGATACAGGGGCAGAGGCGAGTTTAATATCGGAGGAATTTGTCAGCAAAATTAGGGATAAGGTTTGTGATAGAATTATGCCTATAAAGCGTAGCCATTTAGTAGCTCCAAATAAAAAGAAGTTTGCTGTAGTAAATAGTGTTGTGGTGCTTAGGATAGATATAGGAGGTTTAAGCTGTGAACAGGAGTTTGTAATTGTACCTGGACTGAAGTTTCAGAGCATTTTAGGTGTTGACTGTATGATGAAGTTAGGGGTTTTGATAGATATGGAAAGGAAGGTAATAAGGATTAAGGATAGGGTAGTGCCATGGAAGGGCAGTTATGAAGTCACAGAGGATGACACGGGTTTGAATATTAATGTAGTAGAGGTAGAGGATGATGAAGGTAAACAGATCAACACGATAAGATGTCCAGAGGATAGGAAAGTAGAGGTTCAAGCTTTATTACAAAACATGCAGAAGTAGTGGGGTAGAAGCAGCATATCAGGAGCAGGTGAAGGCGAAATTAAGTAAAGATGGCAAGTTTGTTTTTAATAAAGTAGATTTAAGGGATTCATTCTGGCGGATTCCATTACACAAAATTCTAGAAGGTACGTAGGGTTTTCCATAGAGGAAAAATCGATAATTGTAAAGTAGTATCGTTTGGTTTGTCGGCAGAAAGGAAACAAGAATAAATGAGAAACAGACAAGTGTAGGGACTGAAGGAGAAGTAATATTTAAGAGTCAGGATAAGAGGGATGATAAGTTTATTGTATGTGAGATAATAGAGATGTTAAGTATAGATATAGAAGGGGGAGAGATAGGGATGAAGAGTATTAGGATGGTAAGAAGAAAGACTTGGAGGGTCAAGAAGAGTTAGATTTAAATAGGATAGGGATAGAATAGGTGTATATAGAAGAGTAGAAGTAGGTGTTGATAGAAAATAAAGCTAGGTATAGGATAAATATGGGAGATAATTAGGAATAGGTTTAGGATGAGAATAAAGAGTAAATGTAGGAAGAAAATAAGATAGGTTAAGTATAGATATTTCATATAAGATTAGTGGAGAGTTAGGAATAAAGTTAGAAATAGGATAGGTGTATAGGATTAGGTAGGGGGAAGTAAAGTATAGTGAAGATTAGTTAAAAGTTAGGAATAGGATAGGTATATAGGATGTATATAGGATTAGATGGATGAGTAGGATGAAGTTAGGGATGATTTCAGTTTATAGAATTAGGTGAGAGTTAGGAATAGGATAGGGTAGCTGTAAATATTTTTTTTTGGATTGGAGACAAAGTAGGTAAGTTAGATAGATAAGGGTAGAGAGAGATAGGCAATTTTTTTTGTAATTTTTTTGTCTAAATGCTTTATATTTGCATTCAAATAAGTGGGATTATTTGTATTCAAATAGGGGGGAAAATACTCATATTTAGACCAGGGTAGAAAATTAAATAATCACATCAAATAATTTTAATCACCGTGTATAAGGAATTTCATTAAATAATACGCGTTATTAAAACCTTGAAGCATAAATAAACTCGGTCGTTTCAGTAAAAATAAGAAATTTAAATTATTGATAAGACGCTTTATATCAAAAGAAGCAGTATTGAAAAGCTCTGCGTGTAATGTAATTATTCCTAAACAAAGAGAAATTACGTGCAAAATTTATCTTAATTAACTCTATTTCGAGTAACCGGTATTAAACAAAGTGTACACATAATAATTAATATTTAAGTTGTATTCGCTAAAAATGAAAGGATAGAGATCAATTTAATTGGAGTTAATTAAACCGTTAGTAACATATAATACCTATAAAAACTTGTGAAAATCCAAGATTAAAATACCACGGAATAAGGCTCTGAGAATTAATATTATATTTGAACACCTGCGTAGTTTAAATGTCACATTCGGCGTAAAGTTTGCAGATAATTAATGTTTCAAAGAATCTTGGGAAAACGTCGCATAATAGTTACGAGAATTGCTAAAGCTGGGTTATTTCACACTCCATGTGGACTAAAATAATCGATAATAAAGAATATCAATTTGCACCAATACGAACAGGTTAGAGAAGGAAAGAGAAAATGCGTCAAGCAAAGACACATATTGTAAAAGGCGGGATTTAAGCAACGTCACGAGGGTCACAATTGGTTGAAAATAGGATGCAAATATCAGAGGTAGAACAACAATTTCTGTACAAAATTAATTAGTTTTCTCGGACATGCTTGCGTGCCGTGTGGAAATTTTCTGAGATTTAAATGGGGCGAGTGAAAATTCGTAAAATCGACGCGCGAGCAACGGACTGGGAACATAGAATGAGAATTCTTTAGAATTACCCGTTTTGGGGAACAGACCGACAGACAGGCTTTTGCTATATATACCGAGATGAATATAAACAAGCTCTCTTAGACTTTTGACGATTCGATGCGTTAAAAGCTCGTACATACGCGACTTGATTGAAGATGTTAAACAGTGCATTTTAGTTTGATTAAATAATTTAAAGTTTGCTTGTATATTTTAGTGATTCAAAATAGTTTGTTATTTACGTGCTAACATGAATGTACTTCAGTGCACTTAGATACAAGGTAATAAAATTTAGTTTCACTGTACCAATTAGCAAAATTTACAACGACAAATGTATACACAAAAGTAGGCAGTTTTGGCGTATATTGGTGACAGAGCATGAATTTCTTTGCTATTTTTCGGGGGTGTTAATAATTAAATGGTTCAAATACGTGTCTGGATCCATGAAACAAGGGTCAGATAAACACAGATGAGTTCCGGAAAAGCCCAGAAACAACTTTAAATAAATGGTGATGGAGAAAATTTTAAAAGCGTAGAGAATCAGAAGCCGTAAATATAATCCTGTTGAATGGTGTGATTAACTAAAGAAACGATACTTTGAAGCTACGAGGACAGTAACCTTCAGGTAAATTATACTATTTTGTTTGACATTTTTGTGTGTATTGAATGACTTTATAATTGATTTACTTTAAATGGACATTAGTGAAATTGTACTAACCATAAAAGTTTAATTTTAAGATGAAATTTGCTTGTTGAAGTAGAAAGGGGTATTTAGTTTGATGTTCGGTAATATGATGAAAATTTGGGTATGTCTTTGAGCTCAATTAGACGAACCTGGTTAATTAACGTAAAGGGGTGGTAGATGCTCCCTTTATACTCAGACTCCGGTCTGCTTATATTGTTATATTAATTAGTAGGCATCCAACAAGGACTTTAATTTTGGATGCACATTAAAATGATAATAAAATTAATCTTGAAATTCTTTTAAAACTGAAATTTATGCTGAGTTTTAATTTTGAAATTTTAATGTATTCTGAATATTGATGTAAATAGAGTTAACGTTGATGTTTTTGGTAGGAATGTGTTGTTTTTTTTATGAATGAGGAGGTTTATAACATTAGGTGAGCAGCCGAGGCGAAAAGAGGACCACAGCCGTTTATGACGCCCAATCTGTGGGACTAGAATTTTTGTTGAAAGGACCCAGTTCCCGCATTCAAAGGGAATATCACAGCAGTATTTTGGCGACCACAACGTGAGGGCTCGAGTTCCAAATAAAATTTTTGTTATTTTATTCCAGGAAACTGGCGATCTGAGAAAGAGAGTTTCTGTTTGTGTATAAATTTAAGAGTATTTTTAGAGTGTGTGTGAGTGATTTGAACGTATGCAGAGAAAGGAGTGGTTAAGGAGTCAAGGAGTGGAAATTGGAAGTGACGATAGTGCATTGTGTGAGAAAATTTCGAAAATGGAAGAAGCTGGAGGCAGTAGAGATCAGTCGAGGACGGAATCAGGGGATCAAGGAAACGAGATGATAATGAGGATGCTTGAAAGAATGAATGAGACGTTAAGTGGGGTTAGAGAGGACTCAAATCGAAAATTTGAGCAGATGAGTGAAGAATCGAATAAGAAATTTGACCGAATGAATGAGACATTAACAGGAGTTAGGAAACCCTAAGTGAGAAAATAGATAAGACGAATAAAGAAGTTTCAGAATTTAAAAATAGTCTTACCGTAAAAATGGGGGAGGTTGAAAATAGGGTTGAAAAAAATGAGCGTGATATTACAGGTCTTCGACAGGAAATGGGACATTTAAGGTCCGAAGTACGCATTTTTGTGAAGAAGAGATTAATGTAAAATGACTGAAGTGACGGACTCATGTAGGGATCAGTTAGGCAGGGTAGAACGCGAAGTCAGTAGTATCAAATACAACATGTCAAATTTAACGGGGATGGTCCCAGATTTTCTACAGGTGGAGTATCATTGGACCAACACATGAAGTTTTATGGCGATAACAGGGTAAATCCACAAATTTTTATTAATAGTGTAAGAAATCTAGTGGGAAATTTATTTGACGAACAGACTAAACTAAATACGATAAAGGCTTTATTAAAGGACAATGCGGAGGCATGGTACAATTTAGTAGGACAGGACATAGACACGTATCAGGACTTTGAAAACAAATTTTTACAACATTACTGGAGTGATCACAAACAGGATCAGATTAGGGACGACTTGATTACAGGAAAATTTAAGGGAGAGTTTGCAGGTTCTAGGAGCAATATGCCATCCGCAAATACAGTGTGGCCAAACAACTGAATCCACCATTGACGGACAGACAGATTATCAAGTACCTATCACGACATTTTGAACTGGAAATTAGACAACACGTGGCCTTACAAAACATCACAGAACGGGAGACATTTTTAGAGTATTTGCAGAGATATGACGATGTATGTGTTGGACGGACAAGAAGATACGAGAACGAAACGTTAACACAGTTAGGTTTGACAACAGGACACCGAATTATCCGAGACGGCCTGACTACAACAGAAATTTTCGACCGAATTGGGAACGACGAGGACAGGAATACAGGAGCAATAGTGCGACTAGGGGACCGACGCCAAGACCTAGTTACACGCGACAGAACAGTTTACCGGAAGTAAACAGGACTGTGACCAGCACGCCGAATAGAGACAGGGACACGGATATTAACACGAGGAGGACGTACGCACAGGTTGTAGAAGGACAACCAGGACCAAGCACGGAAAACAGGATGAGACAGGATTTTTAGAACGCGACAGACCACTAGATTTCTGTGTAAATGTATACGAACATCCACGTGAATTTTTCAAAATTGAGGAGGAAGTAGAGCCAGAAACTGAGGAAAATTATGTTTGCCAATTATTAATTTAGAAATTTTTGAGAACAATGTAGAAGTATTACTTGATACAGGGGCAGAGGCGAGTTTAATATCGGAGGAATTTGTCAGCAAAATTAGGGATAAGGTTTGTGATAGAATTATGCCTATAAAGCGTAGCCATTTAGTAGCTCCAAATAAAAAGAAGTTTGCTGTAGTAAATAGTGTTGTGGTGCTTAGGATAGATATAGGAGGTTTAAGCTGTGAACAGGAGTTTGTAATTGTACCTGGACTGAAGTTTCAGAGCATTTTAGGTGTTGACTGTATGATGAAGTTAGGGGTTTTGATAGATATGGAACGGAAGGTAATAAGGATTAAAGATAGGGTAGTGCCATGGAAGGGCAGTTATGAAGTCACAGAGGATGACACGGGGTTGAATATTAATGTAGTAGAGGTAGAGGATGATGAAGGTAAACAGATCAACACGATAAGATGTCCAGCTTTATTACAAAAACATGCAGAAGTAGTGGGGGTAGAAGCAGCATATCAGGAGCAGGTGAAGGCGAAATTAAGTAAAGATGGCAAGTTTGTTTTTAATAAAGTAGATTTAAGGGATTCATTCTGGCGGATTCCATTACACAAAAATTCTAGAAGGTACGTAGGGTTTTCCATAGAGGGAAAAATCGAGAATTGTAAAGTAGTATCGTTTGGTTTGTCGGCAGAAAGGAAACAAGAATAAATGAGAAACAGACAAGTGTAGGGACTGAAGGAGAAGTAATATTTAAGAGTCAGGATAAGAGGGATGATAAGTTTATTGTATGTGAGATAATAGAGATGTTAAGTATAGATATAGAAGGGGGAGAGATAGGGATGAAGAGTATTAGGATGGTAAGAAGAAAGACATGGAGGGTCAAGAAGAGAGTTAGATTTAAATAGGATAGGGATAGAATAGGTGTATATAGAAGAGTAGAAGTAGGTGTTGATAGAAAATAAAGCTAGGTATAGGATAAATATGGGAGATAATTAGGAATAGGTTTAGGATGAGAATAAAGAGTAAAGGTAGGAAGAAAATAAGATAGGTTAAGTATAGATATTTCATATAAGATTAGTGGAGAGTTAGGAATAAAGTTAGAAATAGGATAGGTGTATAGGATTAGGTAGGGGGAAGTAAAGTATAGTGAAGATTAGTTAAAAGTTAGGAATAGGATAGGTATATAGGATGTATATAGGATTAGATGGATGAGTAGGATGAAGTTAGGGATGATTTCAGTTTATAGAATTAGGTGAGAGTTAGGAATAGGATAGGGTAGCTGTAAATATTTTTTTTTGGATTGGAGACAAAGTAGGTAAGTTAGATAGATAAGGGTAGAGAGATAGGCAATTTTTTGTAATTTTTTGTCTAAATGCTTTATATTTGCATTCAAATAAGTGGGATTATTTGTATTCAAATAGGGGGAAAATACTCATATTTAGACCAGGGTAGAAAATTAAATAATCACATCAAATAATTTTAATCACCGTGTATAAGGAATTTCATTAAATAATACGCGTTATTAAAACCTTGAAGCATAAATAAACTCGGTCGTTTCAGTAAAAATAAGAAATTTAAATTATTGATAAGACGCTTTATATCAAAAGAAGCAGTATTGAAAAGCTCTGCGTGTAATGTAATTATTCTAAACAAAGAGAAATTACGTGCAAAATTTATCTTAATTAACTCTATTTCGAGTAACCGGTATTAAACAAAGTGTACACATAATAATTAATATTTAAGTTGTATTCGCTAAAAATGAAAGGATAGAGATCAATTTAATTGGAGTTAATTAAACCGTTAGTAACATATAATACCTATAAAAACTTGTGAAAATCCAAGATTAAAATACCACGGAATAAGGCTCTGAGAATTAATATTATATTTGAACACCTGCGTAGTTTAAATGTCACATTCGGCGTAAAGTTTGCAGATAATTAATGTTTCAAAGAATCTTGGGGAAAACGTCGCATAATAGTTACGAGAATTGCTAAAGCTGGGTTATTTCACACTCCATGTGGACTAAAATAATCGATAATAAAGAATATCAATTTGCACCAATACGAACAGGTTAGAGAAGGAAAGAGAAAATGCGTCAAGCAAAGACACATATTGTAAAAGGCGGGATTTAAGCAACGTCACGAGGGTCACAATTGGTTGAAAATAGGATGCAAATATCAGAGGTAGAACAACAATTTCTGTACAAAATTAATTAGTTTTTCTCGGACATGCTTGCGTGCCGTGTGGAAATTTTCTGAGATTTAAATGGGGCGAGTGAAAATTCGTAAAATCGACGCGCGAGCAACGGACTGGGAACATAGAATGAGGAATTCTTTAGAATTACCCGTTTTGGGGAACAGACCGACAGACAGGCTTTTGCTATATATACCGAGATGAATATAAACAAGCTCTCTTAGACTTTTGACGATTCGATGCGTTAAAAGCTCGTACATACGCGACTTGATTGAAGATGTTAAACAGTGCATTTTAGTTTGATTAAATAATTTAAAGTTTGCTTGTATATTTTGTGATTCAAAATAGTTTGTTATTTACGTGCTAACATGAATGTACTTCAGTGCACTTAGATACAAGGTAATAAAATTTAGTTTCACTGTACCAATTAGCAAAATTTACAACGACAAATGTATACACAAAAGTAGGCAGTTTTGGCGTATATTGGTGACAGACGCATGAATTTCTTTGCTATTTTTCGGGGGTGTTAATAATTAAATGGTTCAAATACGTGTCTGGATCCATGAAACAAGGGTCAGATAAACACAGATGAGTTCCGGAAAAGCCCAGAAACAACTTTAAATAAATGGTGATGGAGAAAATTTTAAAAGCGTAGAGAATCAGAAGCCGTAAATATAATCCTGTTGAATGGTGTGATTAACTAAAGAAACGATACTTTGAAGCTACGAGGACAGTAACCTTCAGGTAAATTATACTATTTTGTTTGACATTTTGTGTGTATTGAATGACTTTATAATTGATTTACTTTAAATGGACATTAGTGAAATTGTACTAACCATAAAAGTTTAATTTTAAGATGAAATTTGCTTGTTGAAGTAGAAAGGGTATTTAGTTTGATGTTCGGTAATATGATGAAAATTTGGGTATGTCTTTGAGCTCAATTAGACGAACCTGGTTAATTAACGTAAAGGGTGGTAGATGCTCCTTTATACTCAGACTCCGGTCTGCTTATATTGTTATATTAATTACTAGGCATCCAACAAGGACTTTAATTTTGGATGCACATTAAAATGATAATAAAATTAATCTTGAAATTCTTTTAAAACTGAAATTTATGCTGAGTTTTAATTTTGAAATTTTAATGTATTCTGAATATTGATGTAAATAGAGTTAACGTTGATGTTTTGGTAGGAATGTGTTGTTTTTTTATGAATGAGGAGGTTTATAACATTAGGTGAGCAGCCGAGGCGAAAAGAGAACCACAGCCGTTTATGACGCCCAATCTGTGGGACTAGAATTTTTGTTGAAAGGACCCAGTTCCCGCATTCAAAGGGAATATCACAGCAATATATATATATATATATATATATATTATATATATATATATATATATATATATATATATAGTATATTGTTGCGGAACCTTAGAAAAAATTCTTGGGCAAAGCTGGGACAAAGCTTTAAAATCAGTCCTTTACCAGTGTCATTTAGAAATTTTCGAAAATGCAGATTTCAAAAAAAAATTGCTTACCCGTTTATTTCTGCTTCAAAAATCTTCAGTTTCCCTGGCTAGCTCAGCTGTACCTCTTCTCGGATACTTAAATATACAACCATTCTTCCTTCACACTCGCACACTATTCAATAAAATCACCAAATAATACAACAATCATACAATTTTTTATTTACCGGATATATACAGACAAATTATTCACATGTATAAAACAGTTTGATACACTAATTACAAACTCAAAGTGATATGTTTTAAAGTCCTTGATTTTCTAATTATGTTCAAACAAATTCAGTAAAATATGAGTAGATGGGCCCCACATATTACCCTAAATTTACAGTACACTGGAGTATGGTGAGCTCATAATAACCCAGTTTGTTTAGTATATGCCTTTTACCTTGCATAAATTAATACAAAATTGATAGATATGTTTACCCCTTACAATCTAATTTATATTCAGAATAAAATTTCATAAGTTTTAAATATACCCATTTTCAATGTTTAACCCCAATAAATTGTCCAGTACATGTATCTTTTCCAATAAGTTTATATAACTATAAATAAACCCCAAAATTCACTCAACAGCACCAAAATTTCACAAAAGTTTATCAGACAACAGAAATTTCAAATAAATTACCTGGAGAAGAATGCTTCAGGCTTCCATTCCTTCGACGACGATCACCAGAACATCTCGGCTTCGTGACCATGCGCTGTGATACTCAGCGGATTCACATACGATAACCCCAATGGCAAGCCAAGCGCCTTGTTTCATAGTACCACTCCATATCAGCATAAAATCCTGGTTGTTGGTGATGCTTACTCCACATATATTATGCTTCCATTTATTGATTTTCTAGCTTAGTATAGTAGTAGCCGGACCTCTATTAATTTAATATACACTACACGTATTTAGCGTTAATAAATAGAAGGTCACTACTAATAAGTTACACGTGCTAGCACTATGTTTACTGTATCATTAAGACATCTAATACTCACAAAAAAAACTCTACTGTAATGTATGTCTGCATTCAGTACTTTATCGTAGTATAGTAGTATAGAAGCGCAGAGAAGACAAGAGACAAGAGTGCCTTAATAATTTCCATTCAGTATTTATATTCTTTCAAAATCCTACCCCCGGACACACTTCACATGAAAAGCTTATTTTCAAATTTAAATTCTACAAATACAACCGTCTTGAATATTCCTGAAATTAATTGTCCAGCACATGTACCTTTTTAAACAAGTTTTAAAAATAATAAATACGCCACCAATAAGTCAAACGCACAAACACCAAAATATTACTACAAATGTTTATACAAAACAGAAATTTTAAAGTTCGTTACCTGTAGTCACCTACGTTCCTCGTCACTGCTGCAGATGGCTACCAGAAACCCTCGTCGATGTGTCCATCTACTACGATAAAGTCTGGATCCACAGATCCCCACCATCGCTACCACCCACATATTAGCTTCGGCTCAACAGTAACATTCCATATCAATATTTCATGCATACAAATTGCTTTCAGTTTGGCTTACTCCAAAATATCATCTCTTCATTTAATAACTTTGTCGCAGTAACGGCACCTTTTATCTAAACAATCACCAACTCGTGCAAACACTTTTATAACTTGCTGTCCGCTACTACAGCTTTTATGATTTTTAACAGGATGTTTAATGTAACTTTACTGAACACGATAATTTCTAACCTAAAGCTTTTACTATTATAGGTTGTAGATCTGAACCCGTATTCAAATCTAAATGGAAAGAAAAGAGAATTAACATATTCGTTCGTGTATTTATATTATTCTCAAACCCCCTAGTGGAACCTGTTTCATATGAAAAGCTTGTTTTCGAAACGGCTTCTTAAAATTTTGAACGTAACCGACTATAATTTCTGAAAAATTTCTCCCGTCCGTCGTGCTGTTTACATAGAATTTCATTTCCTACCTTACCGTACGCGCGCTTCTCGAAAACTGTTCGCTATCAACCAATGATAGAATTTCCTGTCATCACAACGCTCCACCTATCAGCTTTTATCTCTGTTCTACACATATCTGTTGTCTCCTTTACAATCTCTCTAGAGTTACAGAAAATCGATATTGTAGTCGTCCTTCACAAATACCTGTGTATATCTTACGTAACTTCAATCGAACGCTTCATTTACACTTTTCTCTGTCTATTTTATATTATCGATCTTTATTCCACTCACTCCTTAAGGTACTTGTAATTGTAGCAGCTTATCCAAATTGACCGTTGCAAACAATTTCTATGGAATTTTGTGCTAACGTTCGTTTTATATTCTATGAACCTGACATATAACAACAGGTGTTTCTTTAAACAACCGACCATTGAAAATAACAAATCTCGGTTTCTTCGCTTCGTCGTATTTGTATAACCGAACGTTGGCTTTTAAAATGAATAACATTTGCGTGTGAAATTATTGATTTTTCTGCAAGCACGGTCCCTTCTTGTTTCCATGCGTTTGATTACGAGTTGTTATAATTACTTATGCGTATCCTCGAGTTGTTTATGTACTCTAAAACTTTTTCAATTATATGATTTTCACATTCCAATTTAAATATAGAAAAATACCTTAATGCCCGTCCGTTTTCACTATATAAATTAATTAATTTGGCGCGTAATTAATTTGCTCCTATTTCTATATACACGGTTGCTAAAATTTTATTGTCTGTACCTATTTACCCTTTAAATCCACAACAATATATATATATATATATATATATATATATATATATATATATATATATATATATATATATATACACACTAGTGTATAACGTTTTTTTGTTTCATAAATTTTGACCATTCGTAAGTATCACTTTTCAGGTGTGTCACATTAGTCTTTCACTTATTATGCTACATCATATCAACCCCAATTAACCCAATTAGATGCATGTTTTGTTTTTGAGAATTGCAGTTTAATGGTCATGTTGTAACTGTGCAGTATGATTGTAAGTAATATAAAGTATGGTGCAGTTATTATTATTAAATTACAATGAGCAGTATTTTATTCAATTTCCAATTGTCTACTTCAAAAAATAAATTCAAACTTACCGCCAAATTTAATCTAGAGACATTTTCAGCCTATTTTTGTAATATAAATTGAACTTGGCTATTTCCTGGTCTTAGTTCTATCATAGTCACCTATCTCTAACCGATTTTTTTTTTAAGAACAAAGTTTACTTTCGTGTTTTATTTCAGAATTGACAACCTATACGTAAAAATAAATACAAGTTTACTTCAATAACTCTGTTTTTGTTTTGTTTGTTACCAAGCATAAACGTAAAGGCCCGCTTCTATAAATGATGCCATGTACCCTATAGTTAGTAAAATACATAAAAATTTACGATAAGTCACTAAGCTAAGCATGAATGCCATAACAAGCAGATCCGACTCTTTTTCAATATATTTTATTAATATTATTTATAGCAATATATTATTTTATCCTCCACGCGTTTAGTGTATTAACAGCGCCGTCTCTTGTACCAAATATATAAACAATTACATCAATATTTAAAAATTTAAACAGGAAATTATAAGCAACATCTTTATTTTAATCATTATATTCGGTATAGGCCATTTTTGATGAACAGCTCCAAATTTCTAAATTTTAAAATACATAAACATCTCAGGAATTCAAACTGCTACATGACGCAAACATGAATAAAATAACACGTTGTACTTTGGACTGGAATCTCCCAGTTTGAAATTTATTATCATCATCCTCTGACTTTACATGTATAATATTAATCCAAAATAAACAGGCGTTGGTGTCACTGTGTCTAGTGTATGACGCACAAGGTGCAAAGTTCAACACTACTCTGCCAAATAATTGGCCTATTACGTTATTATTGCATTATAAACAACTTATTTAATCGTATTTATCTGTTTACATTGCTATTTCCTATGTGAACAAGCGGTTTACAGGGTTTTTACTAGTTTTAATCGTTAATTTAATTCCTCTCAAAATACTACTAATTAAAATAACATCGTAAATGTTGCATCTTTTCCACAATCATGCGGTTTTGGTAATATATTTATACATAATACAAGGTTAACTTCTATAACGTTTGACTTAGATGTGAAGATAAATAAACTACTACATATATGAATAAGTAAAACGTATCTGTCCTACCCAAATAACATCCAAAATGAACTGCACGAAAATAATACTAACAAAATGCGCCCGTGAAGGTCAAACAACGATCTAGATTACTATGTTCAGAATGTTCCACTTTAAATGCATCAATTATTAATTGAGGTATTTTTGGGAAAAACCAAACCAAAAACTATGTTTTGTACTTTCTCCATCGCTGTTGGAGAAACTATTAAAATACCACAAGAAACATGGATTGTTATCAAATAAAATTGTATTTTCTTCTAAACATGCAGTAGGCTTGCTTGCTACATTTCCTTGTTGACGTAGATTAATTGATGTTTTCCTTATTGTTCAGTAACCCCTATTATACGTTCTGTAGAAGAGTTAAAATTCATTTTAAACTACGATGAGCTAAGCCTGAATTGCCATGCAAAAGTAACCAGAAAAGGTTTTGGATTTCATTTGGCGACAAGCTTGAATTTAATTTCTAAAGTAGACATCTGGAAATTGAATACAATACTGCTTATTGTAATTTAATGGCATACTTTAAATTACCATAAGTATACTGCACATTTATACTATGACCATGAGGCTAGAACCCACCAAATAAAACATGCACCTAATAATACTGCTTACTGTACATGAAAGTGTCATAGGGTAACAATGACGCCTATAACAGGGGTGCATTAAAAGAACAAATATAATGCAAAGAGAATGATTCTAGAATCACATCGTAATTTCTACTATAATGTGGAAGCTTTACAATTCGATATATAAACCGCACGACCCAACCATGCAGGGCAGTTCAGTCCAAGCATTTATCCAGAAGTTTATATGAACTAAATTGTTATTCAAGCGATTAAAATAAATACGCTTAATGTTAATACTAATTACGTAGTCGAATTTGGGATCTCAGTCTCAGACATTAAGATCTCTATAAATAATTGTGAATAATTAAACTTGTAATCTAATCACAGTACGCGACGAATTGTCGAAGAGGAAAATAATAACAAACGCACTGCTCGAAATCCTTAAGAAATGGTCTCTGTACATCTTTGTCTCTATAAGCTAGCGCTGACTTTAATGGAAGGGAACGTTAAAAACAGTAGCTTTTTGTCATTGGGTTGTATTTCAAGAATCAAGCAACGTTCATTTCACAGTGGATTTTATTTTAACGACAAAACAAATTTTTCACGATATGGGATTTTTAACCACCCAATGCACACATACATATATGAAACGATGATAATCCTTTGCATACATATTTAAAACACGTCCTCAAAGACACGTTTGTCATTCAACATTTGGGATGGATTATGAGAGATTTATTAGCAGGATACAAGACATTTTTCTTCACTATAGACTAGCAGCAGTTTTATTTTGTAGATATGAAACGCATTAGATGTGTGGTGTTCTGGTTGTCTGGGGTCACCTTGTCAATATTTCATAGTAACAGTGATAACAGTTATTTACAAGTTGATGAACTTGGAGACTTTCTTAAAGACAGAACAAACAGAAGTGATTTTGCTGTAGCGTTTAGAGCTCCTTTTATACCTAGGAGTAGGTAAATAGGGCCGGTCCTAATTCAAAACGCGACAGACGTATTTTCCATGTGTAAAATACGTCTGTCACGTTTTGAATTAGGATCGGCCCTATATAATTTCAATGTAAAATAGTTGTGAAAACATTTGAATGTAAAATAGTTGTGAAAACATGAATTCTTCTATACTTTCAATGTAAAATACTTGTGGGCACGTTTTGAATTAGGATCGGCTTTATATTACTTTCAATGGAACCTATTTCAAAACACACGTATGTTGAAAAATGTAAGTGCAGAGAAAATGTGTGTAGATGTTTTGAATTTGGTTTTCTAGCTAGAAGTTATAAAGTATGAAAGATGCAAAATATCGCATTCAAGTCAATTGTGTTTAATTAAAGTGGATTCTGATTTATGTTTAGAGGCTGCAAATACACTCGGGCCGGTTTCAATTCAAAATGTGTTCACTCTTGTGACAGGTTGAAAAGTGGGTTGGCAAAGTACGCAGATGGTGGTAATCTGCTATATAAGGAGATTGCTCCTAATATTAATTTAATTAGTCGAAGTTTACTGCATATATTTACATACAAACATGTATATAATTGATATTCAGGGATTTAAATACAAGAAAAACGAGTTTGTGTGCAAAGAAATTGCGGTTTTGGACTTGTTGGAAGGTGTTGTTTGGCATCAAATTTTTAAACTGCCAATGCAGTCTAGTTGTTTGAGTCAAGATCATATAAAACATAACGACTGGGTGACAAGGAATATTCATGGTCTTTCTTGGGATGAATCTTCAACGGCTGGAATGGTGTTGTCATATATAGCGCTTTATTTGAAGCAAATTATCCGACCCGGTGAAGAAGTATTTGTGAAGGGTCTAGAAAAGAAGAAATTGATTGAAACCTATCTAATGCAAAAAACGTTGTAACTGATATGCTTGCACGAGGTTGTCCTAAGCTATCGGAGTTAAAATCAACAACCGTTTAAAATATAACATCCATTGTTGTAGACACAGCAATAATAATCTGCAATGTGCAAAACAAAATACCTTGTTATTAAAAGAATGGCTTGATAATAATAAAAACAATAGAAAGATTGTGTCTGTATTATTTATTTTAATATAATTTTACAATGTTTGCCGAAGCAAATTATCCGACCCGGTGAAGAAGTATGTGTGAAGGGTATAGAAAAGAAGAAATGGATGGAAACCTATCTATTGCAAAACAAAATACTTTGTTATTAAAAGAATGGTTTGATAATAATAAAAAAACGATAGAAAAGATTGTGTATGTATTATTATTGTAGTCAGTAAGAAATTCTTTAATGCTGATGTATGCAGAAAAAACAATTAAACTCAGACAGCACGAATGGGACTCTCAACCCTGAAAGCAATTATAATTGATCAACGCAATAGCTCTTTACTGGTTTTACAACATTTAACAAATTGTACAGATATCTCGAAAAATTTGCCAAAGACAGACAAACAGATAGGCAGACTGACTGCACCAATTTTTTCTCATTCTCGCTTTTAAAGAATAACAAGTCGTAGTTATTTAAATCGTGAACTCAGTTTATCTGCAAGAAATATATAAACGTGGAAATTTATGAAATGCTCCAACTTTAAAAAAAGCCACTATCATTATTCTTTCCTGACAAGGGTAATTTTAACAAAAGTTTTCATTTTTTTTATTTGTTCTATAGAACACAACTAGAACTTGACAATAAAGATTGAGCGATTATCACACACATATCTTGAGTATATATAAAGATATTAAACAATAAGAACAGCAGAAAATTCAACCCATGTCAGACAGCTTTTTTCTTGTCAACGATAGTCTAGTCTAATGCTTCTTCAGCATTTGCATTTCCATATTTACGTACTGAAGGCAACACTGCAATTTTAGATCACATGCATTTCTAATTTCAATTACAAAAAATATGAAAGCATCTATTTGAAATGCATTTCTAACTTTAATCGCAAAAAAAATGAGAGCATCTATTCGAAATATGCACTCATATTAAAAGTCAAAAATTGTTTTACACCGTTCTGTAAACTGAGATTACGTAGTTATTAAATCGGGAGTAATGTGAAATGAAACACACAATGTATTTTTCTTTATTGTAATCTATAAAATACACATATATATATAGATATATATATATATATATATATGTTATGTACTCTAGAATAAACATACTATAATTCACTTAAGTTCCCAAATATATAAAAGAACAGTTCTAACTCACTCCAACTCTGAACGGTTAAAAAAAATATTGCATTATCAATTCTATGAGGGCTGCCTTCTTCATCTTTGACGCGCGGTCGTTTCTGGTTGTTCTTCTTCGTGTTAACTAAAAAAAAGATTCAAATGAATATTATATCAAGTAAATGCATTAAGAAAAATTAAATCTATATATTAAGCTAACGAATACATACTCTGTATTGGTGTCATTAGGTCGTACGTTGCAATTGGTGGATCTGCTCACGGCGTCAACAATTTTTTCATCAGTACTTAATTTGGATTGACTATAAACTACTCAATAATTTTTAAAAAAAAAAAAGGTTTTCATTTTTGATTTGTTCTATAGAACACACAACTACAACTTGACAATAAAGATTGAACGATTATCACACACACATATCTTGAGTATATAAGGATATTAAACAACAAGAACAGCAGAAAATTCAGCTAATGTAAGCAAGAATTTAATGCTAAGGTATTGTCTAGATAGCAATTGTAGAAAATATGAAATCTATAGAAAATTTAATAAAGCCAGTCATGTATAAATTATTTTAAATGCTGACATCCACAGGAAAAATAAAAAGCGAGAAATTTAATGCTAACATCAACAGAATAATAAGTAAATCCACTTAGTCAACATTAATGGAAGACCGGTCTGGCTTCGAAACTGTGCACGCGTATATACCATATTTTAAAATTAAAGTTGTCAATTGCAAAACAAAAAAATTAAATTTTACCTAGAAATCATTTTGAAATATTTACTTTTTTTTCAGTACAACTGAAAGAACTTGACTTTTATACATTTTTTTAATCGATATCATAGACTTTTTTTTATACTGTTGGTAAAAAATCTACGTGAAGTATTTATATTAAATAATAAACTGACCTGTTAGAAAAATTAAAATTTGCAACGTTTTCTGAAAAAATTGCGTACTTTTCAGTACAACTGAAAGAACTTGAGTTTATACATTTTTAATCGATATCAGACTGTACAGAAACAGTAATGTTTAATTATGTCAGTCAAAAACATGATGTGTTTACTATTAAACAAAACAAAATTGTTCTTAATCCAAGTGATGATAAAAGAATTCTTAGTACCTTAACCACTGATACATACGACCAGCGAGTACTGTGTTAAAATTGTTTTCGTTGCAGAAAGTAACATCAATTCCGTCAATATTACTGTATTAGTCGATTAAGGCATGGGTTAATTTTTTTACAACGTTTCTTTTTATTCGCTTAGGGCAATGCAGAGAAGAAGTTAGAATTGAACACATTTTTTTTATAATAAAATAAACCTTGATACAAAATCACATTCAGTTTTACTGAAAAGTATAGATACTGCTCAGCAGAAATAATGAATTACATTCATTGACTGAAAAGAAATTGCAAGAAGGCGCATAATAAAACCTAAATTAGATTAATTTCGTTTTATATTACTGCTACATAATTTATTTTCCATAAAAATTAACAAAATTGACTTTATATGCATATATATAGGGATATAGTAATTTGTGCGGGTTTATGTTTTTACGCTAATCATGATGAATAAGAAAAATTCTTTAGTACTATTCAACGTACTGATAATAAAACTGCAGAATGTTTTTTTTTAAAACCATGAGTGTGTAAAAATTATTAAACAAAGACGTTTTAATCTGAGACATTTTTTTCAAAATTTGCTTTGTTTTATTTAAAATATTTCATATGTAATCATAATAAAAATAGCGCTGTAATGATAGTGTGTATTTTCTGTACACATCATAAATCAAAAGGTCGTATAAAACATTTTATTATTATTATACTGCAAACAAGAATTTTTTGAAGTAAACGCAACTGAATGAAAAAATGATGTTGTAAGCAACTGCAATTTTTAGATCGCATGCAGGATTCAAGCTTGAAAATCGTCTTGAATAAAACGTAAATATAGGAGATTTTTTAACAATTGCATTCAAAGCAATTCGCAATGCAATTATTTTGATTTGTATGCTATGTTTTACAGTTGTTTTTGCTTACGCGTTTTTCCGTAAAACTCAGCTGAATGAAAAAATTATGTGAGATTGTAGTTATTGGAAAAATTAAAATTCAGTATTAATTTTTTCTGATGATGAACGTGCTTTTTTCAGGCAAGAAACGGCTGGAATGGTGTTATCATATATATAGCGCTTTATTTGAATCAAATTATCCGACCCGGTGAAGAAGTATTTGTGAAGGGTTTAGAAAATGAGAAATTGATTGAAACCTTCACAAGTACGGATTTTTTTTTTCGTTTTGGATTTATCTAAAAATAGGATACCTTTCAATCTACCCGAGTTTAACTATATTAGCATAAATGTATTGTAGAGAAAAATAGTAGTAGTAACCGTTCTGTTTAAAAAATCCAGTTTGTTATTGTTTAAAGATGAGTTAGCATAAAACGTAAATATAGGAGATTTTTTTTAACAATTGCATTCAAAGCAAATTCGCCATGCTTACGCGTTTTTTCCGTAAAACTCAGCAATTGTAGAAAATATGAAATCTATGATTTTTTCACTTAAAGTTGATTACAAAAAAATTACATACTACAGCGAGTACCGTGTTAAAATTGTTTTCGTTGCAGAACATCAATACCTGTCAATATTACTGTATTATTCAATTAAGGCATGAGTTAATTTTTTACTACGTTTCTTTTTTATTCGCTTAGGGCAACGCAGAAAAAGTTTGAATTGGCAACATTTTTTTTATAATAAAATAAACCTTGATACAAAATTACATTCAGTTTTACTGAAAAGTAAATATTTCACATTGATATTTTTGTATAAACAGTCAATAAAGTTGTCAATTGCAAAAAACCACAAAAATTAAATTTACCTAGAAATCATTCGAAATATTTACTTTTTCAGTACAACTAATGTTTTTGTACTTTTTTCTAAATAAGATCAACTATTATAAGCACTAACGATTCACAATTAAGAGCTTGGTTATACTTTGAATATTAAGAATTTAACATGGAAATCCTTATGGTGTGTGATCTAATTATACATCCTATATATATAGGAACACTTTAAGCAGTTTAACTCAATTTTGAGCTAAAAATATCAGTTACGACAAATTTAGATATTATTTAAGTTTAGTTTTGCGTTTTAGACAATACATACTAATACTGAAAATCTTAAAACTACTTTAAATTTGCAATTAAAACACTACCATTGTTTCAATAATTGAAAGCTACAGCCTATAGATTGTTTTTCACTAAAAAATAATTTTGAGAGGAGCCAATATTTGAATATTAAGAATTTAACATGGAAATTCTTACGGTGTGTGATCTAATTATACACCCTATATAGGAATAGTTTAAGTGGTTTTAACACAATTTTGAGCTAAAAATATCAGTTACGTTCCCTTCATCATATAACCCTCAATATGTACCAGCTTTGAATTTACAATAGATGTTCTCTCTCGCAATAGACCTGAAGCCAAAAAAAATCTGCATTGCATGTAATTCTCGCTTTTTTAAAAAAAATTAACAAGTTATTGTGTAATTCTCACTTTTAAAAAAATTATTCAAAGCTACAGTCTATAGATTTTTTCACTAAAAATAATTTACATACATATATATAAAAGTCAATTTCTTTCAGTTTTACTGAAAAAGTTTATGGAAAAAATTCCATGCGTTGCACAAAATAACGATTTGCATATTCCATTTACAGGATTGTATGAAACAAGCAACGTACATCAGATTAATAGGTTCCAATTTTTCCTAAATTATCACTTAAACAAAAAAAATGAACGTATTTTTTAATAATTTTTTTACTCTGTAAAAAGTATCCTGTGTTCCTAACAATATAGTAATGGCATGGCTTAGGGGTCATATTTTATTATCAAAAACTAAATCATTCATTTTTTTAGATTTCTTTGATACCTCTTAAAGCAAAGGGATTACATCAATTTTATAAACAACCATATAATTTTGCATTACTTGCAGTTAACGCAGAATTTTTTTTATCTATTGCATAAATTAAAGTACTTGAATACTAAAAGTCATTCACACATACAAGCGGTTTATTGTTTCAAGGAAGGTATAGTCTATCAAACATCCTATGTTATACATTCCTTGATAGTTGCAAGACATTCTTTTTTTCTATTACATACGACAAGCGTTTTTCTTTGTCGAGGTATGTTTAGGATTTATGCATTTATTTGCTTTCCATAGCTATGTACAGCCAACGTTATGTAATTAGATAAATGAATGCATTTCTAATTTCAATTACAAGAAAAATTAGAGCATCTTGGATTTTTTTTATAAGTTCTGAATCAATTTTTTTTTTAAATAACGTAAATCCGGCAATATAAAATAAAGTAATATATGAAAGTTTAAACTGAACCTTTCTTGTTTCATGTAATCTTGTAAATGTAATATGCAACGCATGACATTTTCCATAAAAAACGTTGTTAAAGCAATTCATTTATACATCAGGTTAAAGATTAATTATAGCACGTAAACTAACTCATGATGTAGCTTTAAAATAATTTTTTATTAGTGCTTATAATAATTGATCTTATTTATAAAAAGTACAAAAACATTAGTTGTACTGAAAAAGTAAATATTTCGAATGATTTCTAGGTAAATTTAATTTTTGTGGTTTTTTGCAATTGACAACTTTATTGACTGTTTATACAAAAATATCAATGTGAAATATTTACTTTTCAGTAAAACTGAATGTAATTTTGTATCAAGGTTTATTTTATTATAAAAAAAATGTTGCCAATTCAAACTTTTTCTGCGTTGCCCTAAGCGAATAAAAAAGAAACGTAGTAAAAAATTAACTCATGCCTTAATTGAATAATACAGTAATATTGACAGGTATTGATGTTCTGCAACGAAAACAATTTTAACACGGTACTCGCTGTAGTATGTAATTTTTGTAATCAACTTTAAGTGAAAAATCATAGATTTCATATTTTCTACAATTGCTGAGTTTTACGGAAAAACGCGTAAGCATAGCGAATTTGCTTTGAATGCAATTGTTAAAAAAAATCTCCTATATTTACGTTTTATGCTAACTCATCTTTAAACAATAACAAACTGGATTTTTTAAACAGAACGGTTACTACTACTATTTTTCTCTACAATACATTTATGCTAATATAGTTAAACTCGGGTAGATTGAAAGGTATCCTATTTTAGATAAATCCAAAACGAAAAAATGCGTACTTGTGAAGGTTTCAATCAATTTCTTATTTTCTAAACCCTTCACAAATACTTCTTCACCGGGTCGGATAATTTGATTCAAATAAAGCGCTATATATATGATAACACCATTCCAGCCGTTTCTTGCCTGAAAAAAGCACGTTCATCATCAGAAAAAATTATTACTGAATTTTAATTTTTCCAATAACTACAATCTCACATAATTTTTTTCATTCAGCTGAGTTTTACGGAAAAAAACGCGTAAGCAAAAAACAACTGTAAAAACATAGCATACAAATCAAAATAATTGCATTGCGAATTGCTTTGAATGCAATTGTTAAAAAAAATCTCCTATATTTACGTTTTATTCAAGACGATTTTCAAGCTTGAATCCTGCATGCGATCTAAAAAATTGCAGTTGCTTACAACATCATTTTTTTTCATTCAGTTGCGTTTACTTCAAAAAAATTCTTGTTTGCAGTATAATAATAATAAAAATGTTTTATACGACCTTTTGATTTATGATGTGTACAGAAAATACACACTATCATTACAGCGCTATTTTTTTATTATGATTACATATGAAATATTTTAAATAAAAACAAAGCAAATTTTGAAAAAAAATGTCTCAGATTAAAACGTCTTTGTTTAATAATTTTTACACACTCATGGTTTTAAAAAACATTCTGCAGTTTTATTATCAGTACGTTGAATAGTACTAAAGAATTTTTCTTATTCATCATGATTAGCGTAAAACATAAACCCGCACAAATTACTATATCCCTATATATATGCATATAAAGTCAATTTTTGTTAATTTTTTATGGAAAATAAATTATGCTAGCAGTAATATAAAACGAAATTAATCTAATTTAGGTTTTATTATGCGCCTTCTTGCAATTTCTTTTCAGTCAATGAATGTAATTCATTATTTCTGCTGAGCAGTATCTATACTTTTCAGTAAAACTGAATGTGATTTTGTATCAAGGTTCATTTTATTATAAAAAAATGTGTTCAATTCTAACTTCTTCTCTGCATTGCCCTAAGCGAATAAAAAGAAACGTTGTAAAAAAATTAACCCATGCCTTAATCGACTAATACAGTAATATTGACGGGAATTGATGTTACTTTCTGCAACGAAAACAATTTTTAACACAGTACTCGCTGGTCGTATGTATCAGTGGTTAAGGTACTAAGAATTCTTTATCATCACTTGGATTAAGAACAATTTTGTTTTGTTTAATAGTAAACACATCATGTTTTTGACTGACATAATTAAACATTACTGTTTCTGTACAGTTTGATATCGATTAAAAAATGTATAAACTCAAGTTCTTTCAGTTGTACTGAAAAAGTACGCAATTTTTTTCAGAAAACGTTGCAAATTTTTAATTTTTCTAACAGGTCAGTTTATTATTTAATATAAATACTTCACGTAGATTTTTACCAACAGTATAAAAAAGTCTATGATATCGATTAAAAATGTATAAAAGTCAAGTTCTTTCAGTTGTACTGAAAAAAGTAAATATTTCAAAATGATTTCTAGGTAAAATTTAATTTTTTGTTTTGCAATTGACAACTTTAATTTTAAAATATGGTATATACGCGTGCACAGTTTCGAAGCCAGACCGGTCTTCCATTAATGTTGACTAAGTGGATTTACTTATTATTCTGTTGATGTTAGCATTAAATTTCTCGCTTTTTATTTTCCTGTGGATGTCAGCATTTAAAATAATTTATACATGACTGGCTTTATTAAATTTTCTATAGATTTCATATTTTCTACAATTGCTATCTAGACAATACCTTAGCATTAAATTCTTGCTTACATTAGCTGAATTTTCTGCTGTTCTTGTTGTTTAATATCCTTATATACTCAAGATATGTGTGTGTGATAATCGTTCAATCTTTATTGTCAAGTTGTAGTTGTGTGTTCTATAGAACAAATCAAAAATGAAAACCTTTTTTTTTTTTTTTAAAATTATTGAGTAGTTTATAGTCAATCCAAATTAAGTACTGATGAAAAAATTGTTGACGCCGTGAGCAGATCCACCAATTGCAACGTACGACCTAATGACATCAATACAGAGTATGTATTCGTTAGCTTAATATATAGATTTAATTTTTCTTAATGCATTTACTTGATATAATATTCATTTGAATCTTTTTTTTAGTTAACACGAAGAAGAACAACCAGAAACGACCGCGCGTCAAAGATGAAGAAGGCAGCCCTCATAGAATTGATAATGCAATATTTTTTTTAACCGTTCAGAGTTGGAGTGAGTTAGAACTGTTCTTTTATATATTTGGGAACTTAAGTGAATTATAGTATGTTTATTCTAGAGTACATAACATTATATATATATATATATATATATATATATATATATATATATGTGTGTGTATTTTATAGATTACAATAAAGAAAAATACATTGTGTGTTTCATTTCACATTACTCCCGATTTAATAACTACGTAATCTCAGTTTACAGAACGCTGTAAAACAATTTTGACTTTTAATATGAGTGCATATTTCGAATAGATGCTCTCATTTTTTTGCGATTAAAGTTAGAAATGCATTTCAAATAGATGCTTTCATATTTTTGTAATTGAAATTAGAAATGCATGTGATCTAAAATTGCAGTGTTGCCTTCAGTACGTAAATATGGAAATGCAAATGCTGAAGAAGCATTAGACTAGACTATCGTTGACAAGAAAAAAGCTGTCTGACATGGGTTGAATTTTCTGCTGTTCTTATTGTTTAATATCTTTATATATACTCAAGATATGTGTGTGATAATCGCTCAATCTTTATTGTCAAGTTCTAGTTGTGTTCTATAGAACAAATAAAAAAAAATGAAAACTTTTGTTAAAATTACCCTTGTCAGGAAAGAATAATGATAGTGGCTTTTTTTAAAGTTGGAGCATTTCATAAATTTCCACGTTTATATATTTCTTGCAGATAAACTGAGTTCACGATTTAAATAACTACGACTTGTTATTCTTTAAAAGCGAGAATGAGAAAAAATTGGTGCAGTCAGTCTGCCTATCTGTTTGTCTGTCTTTGGCAAATTTTTCGAGATATCTGTACAATTTGTTAAATGTTGTAAAACCAGTAAAGAGCTATTGCGTTGATCAATTATAATTGCTTTCAGGGTTGAGAGTCCCATTCGTGCTGTCTGAGTTTAATTGTTTTTCTGCATACATCAGCATTAAAGAATTTCTTACTGACTACAATAATAATACATACACAATCTTTTCTATCGTTTTTTATTATTATCAAACCATTCTTTTAATAACAAAGTATTTTGTTTTTGCAATAGATAGGTTTCCATCCATTTCTTCTTTTCTATACCCTTCACACATACTTCTTCACCGGGTCGGATAATTTGCTTCGGCAAACATTGTAAAATTATATTAAAATAAATAATACAGACACAATCTTTCTATTGTTTTTATTATTATCAAGCCATTCTTTTAATAACAAGGTATTTTGTTTTGCACATTGCAGATTATTATTGCTGTGTCTACAACAATGGATGTTATATTTTAAACGGTTGTTGATTTTTAACTCCGATAGCTTAGCACAACCTCGTGCAAGCATATCAGTTACAACGTTTTTTTGAATTAGATAGGTTTCAATCAATTTCTTCTTTTCTAGACCCTTCACAAATACTTCTTCACCGGGTCGGATAATTTGCTTCAAATAAAGCGCTATATATGACAACACCATTCCAGCCGTTGAAGATTCATCCCAAGAAAGACCATGAATATTCCTTGTCACCCAGTCGTTATGTTTTATATGATCTTGACTCAAACAACTAGACTGCATTGGCAGTTTAAAATTTGATGCCAAACAACACCTTCCAACAAGTCCAAAACCGCAATTTCTTTGCACACAAACTCGTTTTTCTTGTATTTAAATCCCTGAATATCAATTATATACATGTTTGTATGTAAATATATGCAGTAAACTTCGACTAATTAAATTAATATTAGAGCAATCTCCTTATATAGCAGATTACCACCATCTGCGTACTTTGCCAACCCACTTTTCAACCTGTCACAAGAGTGAACACATTTTGAATTAAAACCGGCCCATGTGTATTTGCAGCCTCTAAACATAAATCAGAATCCACTTTAATTAAACACAATTGACTTGAATGCGATATTTTGCATCTGTCATACTTTATAACTTCTAGCTAGAAAACCAAATTCAAAACATCTACACACATTTTCTCTGCACTTACATTTTTCAACATACGTGTGTTTTGAAATATGTTCCATTGAAAGTAATATAAAGTCGATCCTAATTCAAAACGTGCCCACAAGTATTTTACATTTGAAAAGAATTCAGGTTTTCACATTTTACATTAAATCTGCGTACTTTGCCAACCCACTTTTCAACCTATCACAAGAGTGAACACATTTTGAATTGAAACCGGCCCGAGTGTATTTGCAGCCTCTAAACATAAATCAGAATCCACTTTAATTAAACACAATTGACTTGAATGTGATATTTTGCATCTGTCATACTTTATAACTTCTAGCTAGAAAACCAAATTCAAAACATCTACACACATTTTCTCTGCACTTACATTTTTCAACATACGTGTGTTTTGAAATATGTTCCATTGAAAGTAATATAAAGCCGATCCTAATTCAAAACGTGCCCACAAGTATTTTACATTTGAAAAGAATTCAGGTTTTCACATTTTACATTAAAAGTATATAACGCCGATCCTAATTCAAAACGGTGCACGTGTAACTTCTCGCTAGAAAACCGAATTCAAAACAGCTACACACATTCTTCTCTGCACTTACATTTTTTTCAACATACGTGTGTGTTTCATTGAAAGTAATATAAAGCCGATCCTAATTCAAAACGTGCCCACAAGTATTTTACATTGAAAGTATAGAAGAATTCATGTTTTCACAACTATTTTACATTCAAATGTTTTCACAACTATTTTACATTGAAATTATATAGGGCCGATCCTAATTCAAAACGTGACAGACGTATTTTACACATGGAAAATACGTCTGTCGCGTTTTGAATTAGGACCGGCCCTATTTACCTACTCCTAGGTACTTTCGGACGGTTCTATTTTGTATTCGGCGGGTGTCGGACGAGTCCATTAATGATTAAGAAGTGTTTTATTCGTGAATGTTACTTAATTGCATGATGCGTACTTATTAGTCACTTGAGTATAGTTGGTTGCATACTATTACAGGTGCAATACTTGATGACTGTCGTTACAAAGTAGTGTAAATGTAGACAATGTCGGTCGAATTTCTCCCTGGCAATAAAAAACTATTTTAGCGAAAAACGTTCAGCAATCACCCGATTAGGCGCGAAGTATTTCCATGTAGTGACTGCGTAGTTCACCAGATATTAAACTATTTCATTTCTCTAAATGAGGTTAGACTCGATTTACGCTAATATTTTTTCGTAGTTTTCAGCAACGATTTTGTAAAGTCTACAAAACGTAATTTTAATGTATATAATGTGTAAAATATTTCAGACCTTCTGCGTGCGTCAATAGACCTAAGGGTAGTAGAGGGAGTAAGTAAGGGGTTACTGTAACTTGTTGTTCAGAGATACAGAAGAACGTAAGAAGCTTTCATGATGTGTAGTCGCTTAGCTTGATTTATATTTAAATAAACCTTTCTTTAAACTTGATGTTGTTTATTGCATTACAACAACTTTTGGTGCCGAAACCCGGGAAGATCTGGTGATAAATATAAACGAGATTTAACGTAAATATTCGGAATAACGAAACGTGAACGCGAATATTTAACAGACGGCTGTACTATCGAAGCTTCGTGATGGAACAAGTAAAACGGACAATCTGTAGAACGCACTTAACTAAAACAGTTAATAATATAAATTCTATGCTAGAAAACAGTTTCAGTGTCGAAGATATTTATACAGCTATGTCAAAGTTAAAGCTTGCGAGTGACAATCTGAAAGAAATTGATAAGCAAATTGAACCTCTGCTTAAGGAAAATCTAGAGGACGAGTTAATGAAAAGGTATAAATATGAAGAGGTTGCTGTAACTACGACGTCTAAGTTGGAATTTAGATTAAAACTCCCAGAAAGATCGCAGATAGAGGTTGACTCGAATTTAACGAATACGGTACCAGTAAGAAACGAAGCAAGTAGGCCGTCCGTTACGTCAGTGAAGCTTCAACGTGTACAGTTAGCAAAGTATGATGGTACTGCAAAGGACTGACTTCCTTTCTGGGAACAATTCAAAAGTATGATCCACGACAATCAACAATTAACGAACGGAGATCGATTCAACTACCTGCGAATGTATGTCACGGGAAGGGCCGTTGAAGCAATTGAGGGATTTCCTCCATCTGGAGCATTCTATGAAGAAGCTTTAAATATATTAAAAGATCAATTTGGAAATGGGGAACGGCTAATTGAACAATATATTGATAGCATTATGAAAATCGAACCTGTAAAATCCAGAAATGACGTAAGCACTTTAAGGAAGAATTACAATATAATCACTTCAGCTATGCGTGCTCTTGAAATCTTAGAAGTATCTAGTTCTCAGTATAACATAATCGTAAAGTCGACTCTCATAAAGTCGTTGCCAACGGAATTGCGCTTAGGATTTTATCGACAAATAAAATTATCCAATCATCTAGAAATTACTACGAATAATTTAGAAAGTTCATCATCAAGGCCAGAGGAAGATGCAGATCGTCAGGTAAAGGATTTGTTGCAGTTTCTTAAAAACGAACTCGAGTCGTTGGAACAAGCTTTAAAACCGGATGCAGATTGTAAAGAAAAGATGCTCCCAACAGAGAAGAGAACGCATTGCAAAGAAACTGCGTCTAGTTTATTAGTCACTCCGAACAAACGTCTTGAATGCTGTGCTTTCTGCAAGAAAGAACATAAAACCGAAATATGTGACGCAGATGTACCTTTGGCGAGAAAGAGAGAAATTCTAAAGGCAGCAGGAAATTGTTACACCGTTGTACGAGAAATAACCATAGTGCTAAATATTGTAAAAATAGATTCTTAAGATGTAAAGAATGCAGAGGTAGTCACGCAACAACAATGTGCGACCCAAACTTTAAGCCAGGTAAAGATAGACACAACGCTGAGACGACAGGTATTACAGTGAAATTAACGATAGCCGAGAGTTCAATGAACATATGGGTTGAAAAAATTGGTTGGGACGATTTGTTACCGCAAAATATGCAAAATGAATGGCAGGAATGTAGTCAACAATTGATGAAATTAGTGGATTTTTCTATACCGCGTTACGTAGGTGTGTCGAACCATCCGAACAAATCGCAATTACATGTCTTTTCGGACGCATCTTTACGAGCATACGGGTGGCTGCATATCTAAGACAAAACGATCGTAACGTAAAATTGGTGTGCAGTTACTGTTTTCAAAAAATCGCGTTGCGCCCCTAAAGGCTTGTAGCGATAAAATGCTAACTGTTAAGGCGAATTTCTTGTTATGATGTAAACCCGCCTTTAGTTATTGTTAAGCCGTATTTCTTGTTATGATGTAAACCCACCTTTAGTTGTAGTGAACGAGGTGTTTGCATCCCTTCCTTAACCATAGAGTAGTAGTCGTTAGGCATTCGTATGATGAGCTGCGCGCTCTTAATATTGATGCACCCTAGCGTGCTTTATCGATATATGTAACACGAGATTTATGTAATCCGCGATTCCTTATTATACTTTATATATTTGTTTTTGTGTGCTACAATGTTTGTGATTTTACCCGTAAATAAAGGCATAAAATTAGCCGCACATTTCTTTATTTGGAAATGATATCCTACCAGTGCGATACCAAGCAAACCTCTTGAACTTGGTCCACTACAAGAAGGGTCTCCAACCAAGGCTGAAGAACCATATCAGAGGCCTAAGGAGTCACCCCTCGCCCACTAACCTTGCCGCGCTTGGAACTAACTGCCGCGTTATTAGCAGCTAGGTTACAGGTATTTATAAAAACTAATGTATTAATTAAAATCGATAAGGTAGTGTGTTGTACAGATTCTCTGATGGCGTTGCATGGATTAAAGGTGATGCGTCAAAGTGGAAACCATATGTGGTTAACCGTGTTAAAGAAATTCAGACCATATCGAAAGATATAACATGGAGACATTGTCCAGGTCGCGAGAACCCTGCGGATTTATTAACCCGCGGAATAAGTTCAAGTACTTTAATAAATTCAGAAACTTGGTTACACGGTCCTAGGTGGTTGCTAGAAAGTGAACAAACGTGGCCAGATAATACGATAGAGAAAGCTACGTCAACGATAGATATAGTATCGAAAATGTCTTTACTAATAACGACACTATAAAAGGTAGCAATTAATTTATAGATTCCTCCAGATATAGTGATTTTGATCGTTTAGTGCGGATAGCGGCGTATGTTTTACGATTTATAAGAAATTTAAAAACCAGAAATAATAAAGAAATAAAGAGCTTAACCGTAAACGAATTTGAAAGGATCGAAATATGTTTACTTCGGCAAGCGCAGCAGGAAGTTTATTATTCGGAGGTTAACAGCTTAAAAAAGGGTGAGGGCATTGAACGGAAATCGAGTATTTCAACTTTAAGCCCTTTCTTAGATAAACATGAATTGCTGCGTTTGGGTGGACGTCTTCATAATTTAAGAGAAGATTTCGACCTCAAGCATCCCGTTATTCTATCGAAAAATGCACATTTAAGTAAACTACTAATAATGAAGTTTCATAAAACTCTTCATCATAGTGGTGTAAATGCAACACTTTATGAATTACGTAAACGATTTTGAATTGTACGAGGACGGCAATTAATAAAGTCCGTTTTAGCAAGATGTGTTATCTGTAAACGACTTCGTGGAAAGTCAGGGTCGCATCCCTTCGCGCCGTTACCTAGAGATCGAATACAGCAAACAAAGCCCTTTGAAGTGACAGGTTTAGACTTCGCCGGACCGAAGTATTTTAAAGATAGTTATCACTCAAAGCCATGTTATGTGCTTTTATTTACCTGCGCTGTTATACGAGCACTTCATCTAGAGATTGTTTTGAAAATGAATGTTGCGTCTACAATCAGTGCATGTAAACGGTTCTTTGCACGTAGAGGAATTCCTAAGGTCATTTACTCAGATAACGCTAAAACACTTAAAAGAATATCACGTGAAATATCGACCTTAAACGAAGTGATGGCGAGTACAGAATTGATCGAGTTCGTGAACAGTCACCAAATTAAGTGGAAGTTTATAGTAGAGCGAGCGGCTTGGCACGGAGGATTTTACGAGCGAGTAAAAAGTGTAAAAGACGCCCTTAGGGCTACCATAGGACGTTCTTTACTAAATTTAGATCAACTAAATACACTCATTACCGAGGTTGAAGCAACAATAAACGCCCGCCCGCTCACATACCTAGATAGTGAACCTATAGATTTAATGCCGTTAACCCCTTCGCATTTTTTATTGGGACCCGCTTTGGCTACTATTCCTTTTGTTGACCGTGTTATTAATGGAGATAAGATTCGTAGGCTATGGAAGCAGAAAACAAACGTTATAGACTACTTTTGGAAAAAATGGAGCGCTGAATATTTACAATTATTACGAAGAGCTCATCACAACGTGAATGCGTATGAGTGTGCGATTAAGCAAGGGAATGTCGTATTAATACATGGAAATGATAAGGGACGGTTATTGTGGAAATTAGGGTTGGTGAAAGACGTGATAAACGGCCGTGATGGCAAAGTGCGTGCCTGTTACGTTAAGATTGCGAATGGCACCGTAATTAGGCGCCCAATACAATTATTGTATCCTAAGTTGTGCCGCCGCGCCGGAGGATGTGTAAAATATTTCAGGCCTTCTGCGTGCGTCGATAGACCTAAGGGTAGTAGAGAGAGTAAGTAAGGAGTTACTGTAACTTGTTGTTCAGAGATACAGAAGAACGTAAGAAGCTTTCATGATGTGTAGTCGCTTAGTTTGATTTATATTTAAATAAACCTTTCTTTAAACTTGATGTTGTTTATTGCATTACATATAATGAATACATACATATTCTATTTCAATTTTAAAAAGGCGCACAACTTTATTACCCCTATTCCAGGGATAACTGCGACCCGTGTAATAAAAATATTATAGTTCGAAAAACTGATCATCTGCCATCAACGGTATATCAAAGCAAATTTCGTGGTCATAAGGGCAAACCCTCACACACAAAAATTATAGCTCTTGAACGAATAAATAGAAATTTTTTTAAAAATTCACGTAGAATTCCTTAATTGTCTACAGTAATTTCAATCAACAGCAACAGCGCAGCGCATTCAAGCCAAGGCCTAAACTAAGAAAGAGTCATATCAGCTAAAAGAATAAAAAAATTTCAAAATATTCACATGCAATTCCCTATCGTATATAAAAATACCAGACTCCCGCAACAGTGGGTTACTGCAACCTCCTATTATTGGAATCAACTAAAGTTCCAATCGGATAGATAATAAATTTCATCTTATTGCACACAATTCCATAAGTGTCTACAGCAATCATCCACAAGCAACGGAGCCGTCAGACTCGATCTCATATTGTGAGTACGCCCATATATGTTGCTGTGATATCGTTGCAATAACTCGGTGCCCCCTTTTTGTAAAATAAAAAGGTTAAAATTTTTCTTTTTGTCAATTTTAATTATTAATACCTCGGCTAGCTCAATTATAACCACGCACGGAGCTTGCGACAATACGACAACAAAAAATTTTAATTTTCCTTTTACCTCTACTTCCTCTGCCTTTAAGTCAAAACACCATTAAGCACAACTACTATAATATTCTGAAAATATTTACAATGTACAAAAACGTTTAAGAATTCTTTGAATAGAACCTCTTTTAAATAATCGAATTAAATTGTTTCAATAATTATCATTCCCGTTAATTAAACAAAAATCCAAAAAAAATCGCCCTTATTATTATTATTTGAAGCCCTATGAACGTTCATAAAAACTTCCTTCAATCTTTACGTAATTTATAACGTGTACTAAAACGATCTTCGTTGACCCTCGCATAAAGTTTTCATGAAAGCAATGTTTAAAATATTCATAAATAAAAATACAACAAAATATTCAGATTGGCTAACCTGTTGTCTCCAGTTCAAACCAGTTCCTGCTCCAACTTTCTCTTTTCAGCTTAGTGATTTAAATAGTTCAACATTGAATCCAGATCTACTTTAGATATAGTTTGCATTTTTCTTAGTATAGTTTCCCCTGATTAATTCATAAATTATTTTAGCGTCCTTGTAAACTTCCTGGTCGGATCCAGTAATTGTTTAGATGCCTATTATGTTTCCTCGTACGATCCAGTAATTGTTTAAATACTTGTTGAATTTCCACATCGGATTCAGTAATTATTCAGAGTCCTTTTGTTAATATAAAACTTAGAATCTGATTTAAAAGCAACCTTTTGTTACTTACGTTTTTTTAAGGATTAAAACGACGAAACTCATTTAATTATGCACTATCACCATTATATAATTTATTAACTATCAAATCACTTCTAATTCTTTCACGTAAATATTTTCTCTCAGGTGATGTGAACCATGCCTTAATTCAAGTTAAACTGATTTGTTTACAAATCCTGTCGTATTTAAAAGGAACGCCTATCTGTCAACAAACGCAGAGTTCAACGATTAAAAGCTTTGTTCGTGATTCTTACATGCAAGATTTTGGGTATTTCTACTAATTTTTGATGTATAAACGAAATTGATGCGCTATTTCCTGCACGTAGGTTTTCAAGTTATTTGCATTGGTTCTCTTGGATTTTCACTTTCCTTGGTCACGTACTTCTTGTTTGTACAGTAAATTTGATGAACTTTGCTTTTATCACCATGCCGTGATTATTTCTAATCTATCAAGGTGTTGAATTTTACCTTTCTGGTCACGTAGTCTTAATTTAATTTATGTATTAAACTATATGCGTTTTCTATCTTACGCATTTTCAAACCTGCTTGTTTAACTGGGATTCTTAGTGTAATCATGATGCATTACTCACGCGTATTGTGTTGCAGTTTCCGTCCACGTCGTTTTATGACTTGCCAAATTGTTTATTTAATTAAATCTTCTAGAGTACTTTTCATTTCTTAAAATAATTATAACCACTGTTTATATACAGGGCGTTGTCACTTGCTTTTCTGCCTAATCGTTGAATTTCTCATTTTCTTCGTAAAAAGTCTAGTTTTCTGAACACTCATGGTGATTTCATAAAGCGCACTATATTAGTGATCATATCTACTCCTAAATGACCCTAGGTTAAAGGTCAACGTATGTAAATAAGCCCAGAAGGTATTTTTATAACGACCCTGTAGATAGTAAAATAATAAATTATTTGTTACGCTTCAAATCAAGAGTTTGCATACTTTAGTATAAGACAAGGCAGACGATTACATACAGAAATTTTTAATGTTATATGGCATATTTTTAAGTAACTTCAAAGTAATAATTTGTATACATTAATTTAATGCAAGGACAAGTAGGATCGATGACAAGGTTGACTATTGCATACAACCATGGAGAATACTAAAGCTTCGCGGTAGGTAAAAATCAATAATTTGTATACGATAATTTAATGCAAGGTTGACTATTGCCGGCAAACATGTGTAATATTAAAGCTTCGCGCTATATAAAAATCGATAATTGATGCAACGGATATTTGTTTAGCATCGTAAAAAGTACGTTAATTTAATTCGTAGAAGAATAACTTAACCAAACGGTCGAGGAGTTCAGGGAATAGAACCTTCAAGTAAATAAATATTTCGTTAAAAGCTACAAGAAGATGCGATAACATTCCCAGGTATTATACAGCGGAAAAGCCAGGTTAACGAACAAGTATGTTATTTTTGAAGCAAAAAATCAATAATTTTAAGGGACAGAGAATCGTTAGATGGCAACCAAGGGAGACAGAGAATACATCAGCTGGTAGAAGGACAAGCAGTTTTCAAGCGCGTGACAGACGAGTATATTTTTAAAAAAACAAATGGGTGAAACAAAGATGCAAGATGTTTGTCGACAATATCGATTTTCAAGGCGCACATTTAGCGAGGGGATCGTAACCGTAGACAGCATGGCGATAGTGGAGGCTCGATGAAAGTAGAAAAACACGAGTGAGACAGAAAATAGTGGTTATGAACGCATGACTGCAAGGATAATAGAGACGCAGGCACTATGGGCGTGTTTTGCAGGTGGTTAAAGTATATGCAGAGAAAAGATTTTCTGGGTACGCGAGTTAAGGTTCGTGGCTGCGAGTGGTCCTTTTTAAAAAGACTTCTTGAACTTCTTAACACATTTATTGGTTTATACAGAAATTAACATTGAATTTTGACAATCTTGAATGAATTATTCTAAGTCGAAAATATATTAATTAATTGTACAAGTGAGTTATCTAACGAACTGCAATGTTAAAGCTGAACGATGGATTAACTGCCTGTGAATGGAGCTCCCGGGCCTTTTATAACATTCCTACCCCCTCACAAGTCTGTGGGAACTTGCAGACCTAATGTCTGCTTACACTTGACTCTTATTCATAATACATTGTTGTAATCTTAAAGCTATTCATAACTACTTTGTTGCGAGCTTACTTCTTCGTAATCTCGGTACGTGACTGTCTGTGACCACCTGTGACCTGACATATGCAGTGTCACTTATCTCTGTGCTACAAAGTAGCGCTTCCGTTCCCGTGAACGTTAATAAACTGAAATAAATTGTCCTTCATGACATTGTTGCACATCACTTAGCGCATTTTCTAATATTTCTAATAACTTCTTAATTATTAGTTTTTTTATATATAATAAATGGGGGATTACATAACTCCTCCCGACGTACATTAAAAATTAAGGGTTTTTTCCTTTCTTGATTTTTAATTAGATAAATTCGTTTAATCTCATTTCTTAAAATTCATACTTTCTAAGGGTACATTTGTTTCTTTGGTTGCTTTAAATCTATAACTGTTTCCTTTATTATTTTTATATCTAATATACATTTTATAAGTTACATAAATGATCAATAAAATCGTCAATATAATCAATATAATTGTCCATACACTAATATTATCGTAGTGCACTTTGGGCGTTTTGAGTTCGTTCAGGTGTTCTTTGTAGTCTTCCATGAGTTTCATGGCGTGGTTGAGGTTGTCTAATTCCAGGCGTTCCAATTGCAGGGGTTTTTGAAGTATGTCTTCGTCTTGGGTAATCTTGATTTGTAAATCGTGTAGATTTGCTAATTTCTTGCTTTGTACGGGGTCTTGGTAAACTCTAATTATTTCATTTTTCAATTTCAAATAACAATTTTCCTTAAGGGTGATTAATTTACTTCCGGTTAATGCTAAATTACTTTCGTCTTGATTGCAGTATATTGTTGCGATTACTTTGGTGAGGAAAATGGCTATCCATTTATTTTCAGTTACTTTCTGAATTTTCATATTGGTGATTTGTACAGGTTCGGCTTCACAATTTTCGTAATGATTAGTAAACTTTAGTAGTTGTACTTCACAAGGGCTGTCTTCTTGAATTGTTGTTGTTGTCAATGATTGGCATAAGTATTGATTGGGTGTGACTGCATCACATTTTTCGTTCGTATAACCATATCTTAGTTCATTTAAGGATAGGAATTTAGTTTTTGGAATAATAACTTGGTATGTGCTAGTCATTTTCATTGGAAAAGCAAATAAGTGATAATAATTGTAATTGTTAATCTCTACTATTGGTATTTCTATTAAAAATATTATATCGTTATTTTTTACATAGCCTTTAACTATAGCTATTTTTTCAAATATTAAAATGTTTGATTCTATTACATCGTAAGGTAATTTACTGTTAGTTATAAAAGATTTTATTCTCAATAATTCTTTTAATAAATCAATTGGTTCTATGATACTTGAATGTAGGGTACTTAATTTTGCAAAGGTTACTGCGTTTTCTGATGTTGCTAGAATTTGTTGAATTAAAGTCTGGGTTGATATTATCTGGTTGTATATCGTGTTGAATCTGATTAAATCTCGCATGCCTAACATGGTAGTTTGCATGTTATTTTCTAGGCTTTGTATTCAATTGGCTATACTATCTTGATTTCTAACTAATTTTCTTAGGGTTTCATTAAATTTGATGATCGTTGATTGAGTTAATGATATTTGGTTACTAATTATGGTTTTGATGTCGTTTTGGTTTTCTATTAATTGTTGTATCGCGTTGTCATAGCGTTCTGCGTCTTGATTATCTAAGTTGCCGGTAATTGCTTTTATTAAATCCGTTGATTAGTCCTCTTTTTCGTCTTGCCGTTTGTTCTATGGGTATTAGTCGATTAAATTTGTCTTCTATGTTTTTCAAAATACTTTCTGTTATACTGTCGTAGTTCATCATTTCTATTGCGTATTCTTTTCCGAATTTTGTTGTGTCCATCGATTGTTTTAGTCGAAAATAATTATTTTTGATTATTAGAAATTCTTGTTTCAGCTCGGTTAAATCGAATTTTTGTGCAAAGGTCCAATAGTCTATAGTATTCTGCATACTGCCTAATTTTATTGGTAGTATACCGGAGTTATTCTTTATATCTTCAATTATGATTTCTGTGTCCGTTCTACCTGGGTGGAGGTTGACGGTAAGGGTGATGATTGTCCATCTGAAAGTACAGGGTGTCTTAAATTTTTGAAGTGAACATATTTTGTTTTCTTGCCGTCGTCTACTACGGCTACGTTTTGTCGGATATTCGTTTGATTTTAAAAGGGCCTAAATTTCTCGGTGCCGTTTTGTGTCTTTTGCTTTGGTAATTTTTCTCGTATACGGTTTGTCCTATGGAAAATTTATTTATATCAGTGTTTTTATTACGGGTCGCGGTAATGCGTTCTTTGTTGTTATCTAACTTATCCTTTACTTTGTCATAAGTTATTTTTAGTTTCTCTTTGTGATCCTTGGCGTATTGTTGATAGATTTCTTTGTTATAATGTATATCATAGAGGTTGCGTGAATCTGAGTGTCCTAGGGTTAATTCTAAAGGTGTAAAATTTGTCGATGAATGAATTGTGTTATTATAGGCGATTAATGCATATGACATTAAATTAGTTATATGTTCCTTCTTGTAGTTGATTCTTAGTAATCGGATTTGTTCTAATAGGGTCGAATGTAGTCTCTCAATTAGTCCGTTGGATTCTACTTAAAGCGTCTGCGTTATTGTTGTAAATTCCCTTTTTGTATATGATCTCGTAGTCATATTCTTCTAGTCGGATTCTCCATCTTTGTAATTTTGAGTTGGGTTCTTTGAGTTTGCATAGCCATACTAATGGTCTATGATCGGTGTATATATAAAATTTTCGTCCGTATAGGTATGGTCTAAAATACTTTGTTGCCCAAATTATGGCTAACCATTCTTTCTCTATTGTACTGTATCGTTGCTCTGTTTCGTTGAGGGTTCTGGATGCGTAACTGATGGGTTTATCATTGCCTACTGTTCCTTGGCTTAATACTGCGCCTAAGGCTACATTTGATGCGTCTGTTGTTAATATGAATGGTTTCGAAAAGTCGGGGTATTCTAATACGGGGTGATTTGTTAATATGCTCTTGATTTTGTCTACAGCTTTAATAAATTCTGGGGTATGTACAATTTTGTTTCCCTTTTTAAACAATTGGTTAGGGGCTTGGTTATTTGAGCATAACCTTTAATAAATTTACGGTAATAACCGCTAAGGCATAAAAATCCTTTTATCTCTTTATTCGTTTTGGGTATGGGGTAATTTAATACAGCGTTTGTTTTGTCGGGGTTCGGCATCACTCCTTGGGGCGTTATAATGTGTCCTAAAAATGCTACTTCTTTTTGTAGAAATTCGCTCTTATCTAACTGTACTTTAAATTGAGCGGTTCTTAATCTTTCGAACACTTCTTGTAATCTTTCAATATGCTCCACTAATGATGTTGAATACACTATTATATCATCTAGGTACACAAGGCATTTTTCGTTGTGTATCCCTCGTAGTATGTTATCCATTACTCGTTGGAAAGTTGCGGGTGCGTTCTTTAGTCCAAATGGCATCCGTTTATATTCGTAGTGTCCTCTAGATGTGCTAAAGGCTGTTGTTTGTGTATCTCCTTCTTCCATTTCCACTTGATGGTATCCTGATGCTAAATCTAGCGTCGAAAAATATTGGCACTTGACTAACTTATCTAAAATTTCCGTTATATTCGGTAACGGGTATTTATCGTCTACCGTTTTAATAGGAATAGTAGCTATTGAGTCAGATTATCGGAAAACTGCAGGTTTTTTTGACAGTGTAATAGTTGCTGGAAAAAATTTTTTTAAACACAGTAATAGACAACGTATTTACTAATGTACCAGTACAATGTGAGACAATATATTAATTTTTCAGTTATCACAATCAAATTTGGATAATATTCAAATATATATAAAAAATAAAACCAGCTTAATTTGGTTTATTGACTGCTGACTGTAGCATTGGTACGGAACCCTAATAGTGCGAGCTCGACTCGCTCTTGACTAACTTTTTTAATAACATGCTCTGATTTTGAAAATAAAGCGGGATTATGAGGATTTATTTTGAAATATTATTTCCATAATAAAAATGTTATCGTAGAATAAGTTAACAAATTTACACATACGTGTTACACAGAGTTGCTGAATATAGAATATAGAAAAGCTCACTTTACCTATGAGTTATTTCAAATTTCGTTTTTCTGGGTTGGATTTCTATGAAAATTTGTTTTGTTATCAGGTTTTCAAGTTTCAACCGATGCAGCTAACTCGGTATGCTGAGAAATATGAAACGCCGCTATATAATATATATTATTTTAGTGCAGATGGCTCATTGCAGTACACCATTCTAAGCAAACGCTGCTTGAAAAGATAACACTATAGAAATCTTCTTTGTAAGAATAAAACTCCGTGTATATTTTATTCTTTATAAAAATTAATCCTCACAAGTTCTATTAAAATACAGAAGTTGTGGAGGGAATAATTTTCAGAATTTATCAAGTCGACATACTCGAATATAAAATATATAAGCTCGCCTAAAAGATTTAATTGGAACATTTCACATGCTGAAATTTATAAGCAGCGAGTATTAATAAACACCATACTTAGTAATTCTCAGTAAAGTTCAATCACAAGAGATAACAACAATCGAATTTCAAAGAATCAATTCATTTAAAATGCAGATGTTAGAAACGGGACGGGCACGTGTGAATTATTTCAAAAAAGTTTAATATTCGACTGTTAACAAGTCGCAGCTCGATAAAATTCTGAGATTTTTAAAACATAAATAGCTGACAATAATCAACGATTCTATGTGTAACTTGGAAATCAAGCAATGCCCGTTTGTAACGCCATATCTTTTTGGAATAAATAAAAGCGAAATTTTGGTTTCGCTTTCTCTTGATTTTGGTTTCGCTCTTTCTTGTTTTTCGAGCTTTGAGCTGGTTACTTCTTTTGCTACAAGTTTGCCCACGTTAAGCTTTTAATAGATTACAATGTGGAAATAGTAAGTTTCTGATATCACTGTTTGCTGTGTGTTGAACGACATAAATAATAAAATTTAGTACATTATGGAATGCTGCTTGTTTGAGCTACTTTTATAAAATTAAAGCAGATTGGAGTATCGAGTTGTATAGATTTTATTTCATATGAAGAAAAATTTCAATGGCATGGAATGGTTACACAATGGAAAAAAAATCAATAAAATTAAATTGGCAACATCTGAAATCCATATCACTGAACTGGCAGCACATAATTCATTGAAAGCAGAGCGCTTCACGTTATCCGATTGCTGTGTATTAAAGTTACTTTATGTTATAGAAAGATAAGTTTTTATTTAGCAGAAAAATGTTACAAGAACAAATTATTAGTTGCCCTTAGGGATATAGATAAAGGTGAGAATCTATAAAATTCATAGGTTTTTTAAAGTTGTCATATGCCTTATTCTGACAACTGATCAATTACTTAACGAAGTGTGTTTTGAAAATACCATGGAATATTTGTTCTTGCTATTATTTTTGTGTTAAGTATTAAATATTTTTTTATGAGAACAGTGTACAGAAACATGGTGATTTGATTTCGCAAATAACCTATTCTGAGTTTGTAAGTAGTGTGCGATATTTAAAAAATGTTTTCTTTATTGTTTCACGATAAAAATTTTATGGTAGGATAAGTTTACAAAGTTGTAATATTCTTGAGAAATTAAATGCCTACTTTGCCTGAAAGAAATTATGAGTTCTGTGTTCTTTCTTTCCAGGTGAAAATTTTGGAGGTTTTATTTCGAGATTCAGCTGTCACAGAGTGAGCGAGTCCGGTATGCTAAAAAGTATGTAACCTGTAGCTCTCTTCTCAATTCGGTCAACTAAAATTTACCGGTAGTAAAGTTTGATAAAACGTTGGGTACCATTAATGTAACTTATTTTCTGAATGGCATTTACAATAATAATTACCGTCTGGTATGGTTGTTTAAAAACGAAATCACTTTTAAATCAAGGTAAATAGTTTCACTTTACAGCGCAAAACTGCATAGAACGCTGTTCTAATAAATGTTGCTTGCCAGAAGAACTGTGATATTTTATAATTAAAGGTTATCGGTTTCGACAATGAGTTCTAAATACAACGATATTTTGAAATTTGCTTCTAGTTTCGAATGGCTGTCTTTTCAACATATTTGACACGAAATGGGGTGAACATATTCATCGATTACCAAGTTTAGGGAAACTATGAATATACATTTTCGATTGTTTTCCCAGAATTTCCCCTGTAAATTTCTCAATTCTCGCAGCGTAATTCAGAATTATTTCTGGCAATATACGTCAGACGTTTTCCGTTGTTCATTCATTGATTGCCGTGGGAGCATAGCAAGGGAAATGCGTCATTTGTATTGAAATATGTTAATATTACAATTTTCGCAATACAACGTTAATCTAGAACTTCCGTAAATAGGCAATTACATTGTACTAGTTTATTCATAGAAAGCAATCCTGATAATGTTTCTGTCCCTTAATTATATTATCCGTCAATAGCAGCAAAACACGACGAGTTATGCGACTTTTCGATATAATAAAATGTAAAAAATGTGTAAAGCGTCAAATTATGTTGTTACAAAACGTCATATATAGAATATAAAACAAGGAAAGCAACAATTCATTGAATTCTTTTCGGTGGAATCCCAAATAATAAAGTAAAAATTTATCAAGGAATTATTCGTAGCAAAACCTACAATCTAAAATTAAGTTATTCGGGTGAATTGGTAATAAAAACGCAATTATAATTATATGAAGTTTTATAATCAAAATGCGTTAAATTATCCTAATTTAAAAAATCACTATTTCTTGCGTAAAACAACCAAAGTCATACTATACAAATTTTTCTAGAATTATGGCATTACGAGAAAGAACTGTTGGCCGTGGTGAGGTCCGTAGAACACTTTTATAAGTAGCTTTCCGGCAAGTTCCAACTACGCAGCCATGAAGTGGCTATTACAGTTTAGAAATCCCAAAGGGCAAGTTGCCACATATAGGAAAGGTGCAGGAGTATGACTTCAACACGGAACATAATGCATATGCGGTTTCGAGACGATCTTACTCCGAAGATTGTAGTCATTGTTCACGGATAGAATTAAAATGTGATCTACTTGATCGGACCACCGAGATTAACGACGATTGGCAGCCTCTACAGCTGCTGACCGAACAGGAGAATGACAAAGATCTAGATGTCATTCTGGGTTGGAAAGCCAACGGAGAACGCCCACCCTAACAGTATACTAATCCTTCGAGTAGCACCCTGAAAGCTTACTACCACAATAAGATTCCTTGAAGGAAGAAGATAGAATCAGGTTGCGATCCTTGAGTACGCTTCATGTGGTGGTTCCTAAAATCCGGGTGTCAAAGGTGTCAGGACGTCTACATAACAGGACCTCAGGAGGACATTTCGGTGTTAAGAAGACTCTGAAGAAAGTCCGAGCAAGATCTTACTGGGTATGCAACAAGGACGAAGACTGGTGTCGTAAGTGTCAGCTGTGTACATCATTGGGGAACCGGAAGGTTCCAATGACACAATATAATATGGAAAACCTTTTTGAGAAAGTGGCAATCGATACTGGCGGTCGAATATCCGGGATAGACTCCGAGAATAAATACATCTTGGTGGGTATGGATTATTTTACAAAGTGAACCAAAATACCAAACCAAAGAGAAGCAAATGTCGCTGATATGCTAATGAAGGAACTGTTTTGCCGTTTTGGAGTTTCAATGGAGTTGTACGTTGATCAGGACAAAAATTTTGAGTCGTCGTCATTCCAAGAAGTATAATGCGTTCGCGCTACTTTAGATATAAATCAAAGCAGAAAAAAAAATTTAATTTTGTATAAACGGAATTAATATGAATGTACTTTGTATATTTAAATTTCACAAATAGTTAATGTTAATTAAGCATGACATTTCAAATTTTGGTTTCTAAAAATGTAATTCAGATAACAAACTTTAACCTCAAAAGCTTTCTTATAATTACATTGTTAACGTAATAATCTAGGAAGAAATTTTAAAATTGCTAAGGAAAACATCTAAATGTTATAAGACGTAACGTATGCGCTTTCCGTGTAAAGATAATTTACAATAGACAGTTGTCGTCCCTCCCGACCATCAAACAGATTCAAATGAAACCACATTGCAACAAAAATACAGATAATAAAGAAAAGTACGCAACTTTTACATAATTTATGGTACAATGACGTCGTACCTAAGCACAAATTAAATATTTTACATTCGGTGAACAGAACTTTGACCGCGGTTAGCATGTATGCATTAAAAGAAGAGAGAAATGTTATATTATGACTAAGCCTGAAAAAGGAAGTTATAAGTTGAAAGTAACACAGTCTCGAGATGGGAACATGGATATCCCCGCAGGGGAAAACACGAAGCGTGCGATTTATCTCTTTTAATAATGTTTGCAAGGGCAGAGTATGTTTCAAGCACGTGTTCGTGGATTTAACGTCGTGACGATAGAGGAAAAGAAATGGGAACTTGAAAGTTCATCCTACAAATATTTAAATTTCGTTCTAAATTAAGAGAGTTGATGTTAGAAGGAAAACAATAAAAAAACTGGTGTGTCTCAACATCCTTAAATTTCAACACCTAAACTAGAAAATAAACCATGAGTAAATAAACCTTCTTTTTAAATGATGTAAAAATATGTTAATGTCAAATTGAGTTGGGAATTATAGATGATATCTGTTCATTCATAGAAAGTTGGCATAATGCTAATACAATTGTTTTGTAGAATTATTTGAATAGTAATGGGCTAAAGTACCTAGAACTGGAATTGTTTAATTATAAGTATCCTAGTGTAGGAAATTTAAATTAGAACATTTTTCAATGATTAATTAGGAGGTGCATGATAATTTTTAAGATAAGGTTTTATATATGGTGTAGTGTTAGTTAAGAAGTGAACAAAAGTTGGTATTTTCAAGAGACTATGCAATATGGACATGAAAAGCTGTAATGACCGACGTTTTTGTTCATTGTTAAGTTGACACTTCCAGAAATGGGATTCAGAATGTAACTACCAATATTCCTAAAACTGGGAAAATCGGTTTGGTAATAGTACTATTGCCATATCTAAGGTTTTCTTTTTTAGTAATACCTGGCCAATTTGATGTTAGGAAATTAATTTTTTTAAGTATTTTGTTGATTATTTAACGTTAATAGAGGTTAAGTTTAGGTTGAATTTTATTTGGACTTATTTATGAACTAGGTAAAAATAGATAAATTTGTGAAAGGATATCGAGCCACGCCAGTGATAAAGTCGTATTTGGGCGAGGTTCTTTATGTTAAAACTTTCTTGGATGTGAACAATTTAATTAGTGTTTTTAAGGTATTGTAGAGACAGGTAAAGTTTGATTTAACGAGATTTAGAAAATCAAAAGCAAAAAATCTATTCGAAATAACCATGTTCCGTGTATAGAAAAGATTGAAATGGATTGCACAGACAAGACGGTTTAGCGCCGTTTAATTATGACCACAGGTAAATCCTTTCAATGTAAGTGGTTGTTGTAACGTATATTTTGTATTTCGGCCTTTTGAAATGTTTATCTTTTTTTTTTCATAGGAACCCACTCACGCACCACTGTAGTTGGATGGTGCACCCTTAAAATTGTTATGAGATTCCCGTCCCTCTAGGACAAATCTACATTTACAACGTACAGTTCATTTCACCCGTAAGAGAAGTTGCCGGTTGTTGGCGATGAGAACGATCCTAACAACACCATTGCAACCACGATCGGATGGTATGGTAAAGCAAATGAACCGCACATTATGCAAGTACCTTTTCAAGGTGGTCCTCCAACATTAGAGAAACTGGGACCAATATTTACGCCTACTTTTATTGACCTATTGATCTTTGGTTCACGAGAACACAGGACAATCACATGCATGTGCTATGTTGAAACGCGAAATACGTCTACCACGTGATTCTTGAGTTTAGCTGTAAGTTCGAAGAAAACGTTGTGAGCGAGAGCTACGTCGAGAATATCAAGCGCAAAGTGAATGACATCCATGGCCATGTTAGGAATAATATCCAGATTGTAAGCAACTGGATGAAGCCAGATACGACATTAAGGCGTCGAAGTCTGGTTTCCATGAGACGCCCGCGTATGACTATACCATCCCAGACGAAGGCGTGAATTATCGCCAAAGCTACAAGAAAATTGGGAGGGCCCCTACTAAGTTGTGAAAAGGCTCGATAAAGTAATATATCGAATTCGTAAGCTCTTAAATGACAGAACAATAAGCAATGCACATTAACCGAATAGCACCCTACGATAGTGATAATACCGGTAATGCCGAAGAACAACACGCAGTGAGACGAAGAAACATACGGCCGTGAGAATAAAAAAAAGTCTAGACAGAGCGAGCTATGATTGGTTCATGCCTCTGTACATGCCTCTATAAAAGGAAAATCAAGAGATTTTAGATAAGAAGCCGATCAACATCAAGTTTGGAAGTTACTAGTGTGCGAAGAAATTTCACTTGAGGTTGCACAGCCGACAAATAACAAATTTTCTCATGTGGTTCCGATATCAAAGTGGAAATAGCCATCTTAGAAATACAAACATGTTGAACTTGAATACTTTTTTAAGACTTCTAGTTTAGACATCAACTTTTAATTCAAATCATAAAAATATAGAACTTCTTTTTGCTATTAATGAAACCGGCAGAGATGCATTTAGAGCAGTCATGAGTCAAAAAAGATTTGCAATTCTTCTTTCAGCTTTACGCTTTGATGATCCCAAAACTAGACTGGACCACAAAAACTAAGACCCACTAGCAGCAATATAAATACTTATTAGCAAATTTGTTAAAAACTGTCATAATGTATATGGAATGAAGATGGAATGTAGAAATGTAGAAATGCTTACCAGTTTTAGAGGAAGATGTCGCACAATTTACATGCCTAATAAGCCACGCAAATACGAAATAAAAATAATGTGCCTGATAGATGTAAGAATTACTTATCTTTATAATACTTACATACATTGAGGTAAAGGTTTTGATAGATATAAACCGAGTAAAGAAGAGCAATGACTGTGCAAATCAACGCTGTCCGTAACATATCTTGTTAAACCTTTATTTGAAAGCAATAGAAATACAAATGCCGATGACAGGTTTTCATCTGTAAAGTTAGTGGAACTTTTACCAAAAAATAAATTAACCTTTGTTGGGACAATGGAAAAAAATAATGTAACATTCTTATAAAATTTTTACTACACAAAGAGCGTCAAGAAGGAACATCACTATACGGATTTCGTAAAGAACTCGCTATGGTTTCACATGTAAAAAACCCATAATCTTGCTTTCATCTATACAAGACAGCATCTTTATCTACTACGACACTAGGAAGCCTGAAACAATTGCCTATCATAATGGGAATTAGAGTGGAATTTATGCACTTGACGGACATTGGTCAAAAAGTACTACACGTGTCTGTACTCAAAGGTGACCATTTGTACAATTTTTCCGAAAATTCGATATTTTTCTTGTAGCTTCTTATATCTTACACCAGTGCAAATAATGATGTGATAAAAGAGAAATGATTGTCTGTAAAGAAAAGAGCAACGCCTTTAATCCGAGAACAGATGAAAATGCGCATCGAGACGCGTCGAGTACCCCATAAAATTATAAACTTCTGCCATTCCACTTTACTCTACTCTAAAATACCCCAAAAACACTCAAGTTCTTGTCAAATTAAATAAATTCTCGAAATCAAGCCCTTTCCCAAATAAGACTTTGCTGGGGTAGCTGGATAACTTGCCACAAATATGTCTGTTTACCTAATTCCTAAATAAATGCAAATACAATTTTACCTACACTTAAGCTCTACTGACATCAAACAGTTGCGATATAAATACAAATACACAAAAAAGAACCTAATTTCTTAACCTCACTCTGGCCAGGTATTACTACAAGAAATCCTAAAAAACATTAAATAAACGTCTTCAATAATACTGCCACTCCACATTTTCCTGTTTCCCATGTTAAATTACTTGACATTCTAAATTCCAATTTCTGGAAATATCGTTAATAACAAAATAGAAAAAGAGTTAAATACAAACTTTTTCTTATCATTTCAATGTCCATTCCAAAATACTAAATTTTTACTCGTTTACCGAACACGTAAATCATGCATGAACCCCTATGATTTATTTAAGTTAGCGTCACGTGTAAATGTCCTCCGCAATATAAGTAAATACATTGTATTGTATGAAAAGATTAAATTATCTGCAACCTGACATTTGTTAATTTTACTAACGAAGAACCTGTGTTTTAACTAATTACTACATTGTATAAATAATCTCTGTTATGTAGGGTTTTCTTGGTGTGCAACTATGTAATATTAATTCTATTTCATATTAATAAAATTTGTAAAAACTTCTAAATTTGGGATAATTATATGGAACGTGCCTATTAATATTTTCATGATGACTCACTTCCTTATTTTAAAAAACTGCGTTAAAACGACATGACCTCGCTATGCAAATTTACTGTTATAAATATTATGTTTAACCTTTTGCAGTTTAAAATAACTTATGACCCTATGTTCCGTTCCAATATGTATTCAACAAAAATAAAACGATACCTTAGTGGTTTTTAAGTTTGATTAAAATAGAACTAACAATTTATTGAATTGGCATGCTTACTGAACAGTATTATTTATGAAATCAGAATGGGTGCATAAATATTAATTTTGTCCATTCAAGACCAATTTTCCTCTTTTTGCATCCTGTTTCTATTTAAAGTAACGCCGACGCGTTACAGTCCATTTACGTTCAAATTTGTAACGTATCCAAGGGTTAATGTAGTATTCTTTTGCTTCTTGTATATGTTCCTATTCATTTCCAGAATGGAACGATACACTATCATTGCTGTCAGCTTTATTAAAAATCTATACCATCTCTGTAAAAGTGATCCCGTCTTTTATTGCGGAAGGCACGCGTCATACTAAATTCACTACCCCCAAAAACAAAAAATAAATAATTTCACACAATGAATAAAATTAAATTGCAAGTAATCATATATTTTGTAATATCCGGCAAAAATGCTTTTCTTAAGCCAAATATTTATCAACAGAAACGTTTTAATCTGGCTCAGGTAAAATTGATAAGATTAGAAATTTTATGGGGCATTGGGAGGTGTGGCGGTGTCATTTTACTACGTAATCAGACAGATGGTGTGTATGTAAATAATATCTTTATCGTTATCAAGCGATTATGTCATGATCATTTAACCACAATACTTCTCAACTTATTCTATTTTTAAGCGTAGAAAATTTCCCAAATTCTGAAATTCATAAACATATACGCAAATGATAAGCCCACATCGTCCAATCTAACCAAGGACAAGACCTGTTTATTGTGAATACCAATTCTGTATAGATTTACAATTTAAATACTAATAAGTATTTTATGAATTATTCTGTTACATTAAATTGCAGCAAACTTTTCCTTGTAGTTATAAAGCGTCAGTGGAACAAAAGTTTCAAGTACTGTTGCCGGTGGACGGCCGATGGAAAAGTCCTTACGAACTAGCTCTAAACTTCATTTAGGTGGTTAAGCGATGAGAAGCGTCGCCGTGGATCAATGTAGTAAGCGTAAGACTACGGATCCCAAGGTCCCGGGTTCGTATCCCGGCACGGCCGACTGCTTGAAAAATGGCAGGTGAGCATTTTTCACAAAAATTACGCCCTCGTTCGGGTGAGAGGTTAAATGGAGGTCCCGTGTGTGAGTGTTGTCACGCACGTTAAAGATCCCTACCTTGCCTGGAACGGCAAGAGTTCGGCAAAATTCTAAATTTTCAGGCAACAAAAAACTCGCCTCCTGGCCAATGTAGTACGTACGGGTGGAGCATTGGAAATGTAAATGAACGGTTAAGCGAAGAGGCGGCTCCATGGCGTAGTCCATGGCAAAGTCAATTCATGCATATAATAGTAAATTAATTGACCTTATTTTAGAACTCGAAGCATTTTGTTTTGGATGTACAAACTTTTTATAATAACGTATTTTAAAATATCTAATAAAATTATTTCTGAAGTATGTTCCAAAATATTAGCATTTTTATTTATTAGTATAAATAAAAACTAATTCGTTAAATTATGGAATATACGCAAAATTTTACAAATAGCTGCATTTGAATTCAGCCGATTTCTCACATCAAGTACTTATGTTGTAAAATCGTGTATAAAAAATTGTTACAAACAATATTCAAAAGATGTAAATACTTTTTCTAGATTTCAATTAAAATATATTACGTTTCACCCAACAGATGAAGATTATCACAACCTCTGTTCGAGCGTCAATTGCTACACATTAAATATTCCTTACACTTACATAATGAATTTTATGATTTAGGCATGCAAATATCTATACCAAGGTTATAAGAGGTTTTTATTTACGTTTTCACCGAGTTTTCAGAGACTTGTGGTCCGGGCCTAATCAAATTTTCGTCACATGGATATTCCAATTTTAGTAACGCCCTGAAAGAATAAGATAAAGACAAGTGGGGACGATAAATAGGTCACTATATCGAAAAACATGCACTAAACAGCACTACGACCAAAACACAACCGCTCTAATCGCGTTCCGATACTAAATTATCCGCGTGATTCCCGGCAGAATTAGTTCGAGATCCAAGAAGTTTCACATAATTTCCCGAGAACGATAAAAAATCCCGCGAGAGTAATGTAAACTCCCCAGAGCATCTTAACATATTTTTACATATTACATCTTTCTAAGCCTACTCCAGGCCAGAGTTAAGGAACAAGGAGAATTACATTTGCTTTAAAACGAAATACGGTAAAATTAAATGAGTATAATAAATGGAAACTGGTTATACAATGATAAAAAATGCGTGTTACAGATTAATTTGCTTAAAATGTAACAAATAATACTTCTTACACTACAGGAAATCTCGTTATATAAATTGAGAAACTTAATATGGACAAAATATGGTTCACAATTTGGTAAACATGCAAATACTTATATAAGGTAGATATAAACTTCCTTTAATATTTCTATTTTACAAGTATTAAACTTTGAACTTAAATTTTATAGAGCAACTTTAAATATTCCAAGGTTAATACTACGATAACAAACTTTAAGCGTCAAACGACTGTTTGCCAGATATAGAATAAAAACGTATGGTACGGCATAGTTTATAACCCACTTACCAAGATTTGCTGAAGATTCTACAAACTAGAATAAAGGTGTGAAGGTCCAGAATTCTTAATATTCAACACAAACTTGAAACTTTCAGATGACTATCCATCAAGTGTTTCGAATACCTGTCGGACGTCGAAGTTCAACTAATGAACGGCATTCGCCCAAAAAACAGATATTGGCGTTTAAATTGCATTGCGATTCCAGTTTTTAAACTATACAAACAATACTGTTTGTTCCAATACGAAATAATTACGTTGCCAATTTTGATGCTTCTTTAAATCTAGGTTACTAATTTTTATATTCCATAGTTAAGCTGTGAACTCTAAAATTTACGCCTAAAATCTAAATAACTCAAGGCTATGCATTATTAAAACGGTAGAAAAGGTAGTAAGACATGCTGTCTTAACTATGATCGCAGGTTGATACGTAGATCATCTTTCGTATTCGACATTATGAAGCTCGTCTAAACTTGGCTAATTTGTAACCGGTAGCATATATTCGAGAGCGTCGAGATACAATCGGTCTCGTGAAATATAAACAGTATTTAACGAATCTCCAAGTGTTAACTTTAGAACGCGAAAAATACATTACAAAAACCGTATAGATTATTCGACCCACATGCTACACTTACTGTTAAATATAAATCAATTACGGTATGAATAAAAATGTCTGCATTTTGAAAATGCTTCAAAATATAGATGAATGTTTATTTGTTTATCGATTCGGTAACTTGCTCAGCAGAAAAAATATGTACAAAAGTTAATCTTGTCTAAAATTCCATGATTGTTATGTAATTTTTGGTTCGAAGTTACTCTTTCTCATACGAGTATTTATTATTCATAAACAGATTAAGCAGTGGTTTCCAAACTAATTAGACCCCGAACCCCTTGTACAGCAAAAAACAAACTCATGAAACCTCAGTCAAATAATTTTACATAAAGCAAAATGGAAATGTTGCAAATCTAAATTTAACAGCTTGAATGGTAAACGATGACGTAAATATTACAATGTAAATTATAACTTTTGTTATAAAATACAAAAACGCTTTTTTCAGTGAGACAGCTAATCCTGAAGGGATGCCGTAGAACATTTATGTTGGGCATTAATATTTAAGAGTTCCCAACAACACTACTTTACAATAGGTTTCTTTTTTGCGATGCGACCGGCTAGCTCGTAGCTATATTATATCCACAGGTTTTGTGCAGTGACTCATAATGAAGAATATATAGTTGGCATATGTTTTTGTAACCAGCATTTGTGGTATCCTTGTTGAAGTATTAGTTTCAGCACTTGATTTGTGGATAATTAAATAAATTTCTCATGCAATAGTGTAGATTCCTATCAATTTGTGAAATTACATACAAAAAGATTGTACGCCCAATCGGAGATTATCTGCTTGTGTGTCACGTTTATCTAAGCAAAGTTATATGTTTGGTTAAAGTTTACTTATAAAATACTGCAACGAACTTCTTTTTACTGTTCTTTATTGGTGGAATATAAGTCCAATTACTCATAAATACACAGCAACCTTTTAATGTGCTGATGATAATTATTACAATGTTTACTAACACTAATTTCCTCTTAACACCATGATTAAATTATACCTACTATTAAGTTCGACTATGTAAATTATTTAAGCAAATATTTATATACAAACTAAACGTATTCATTTCGACGCTTTATCCAATTAATATCAAAAGCGCGAATACATTCCTAAATTGAAAGTAAACACTCAGCAGAACCGTGCAGTTTCTATATAGTCCACGAAATAGAATCAAAACTCCGCCAGAATCTTTACAGATTTTTCAATTTTGTACACTCTATATTAGTTTGCTAAGTGCACCGTTGTAACAGTCAATCACTCTATTGTAGGTTTAATGGCATTGTTTCTTTCGATTCTAGACACTTCGATACCCTTATTACACCTCCCTCCTCCTAAGGACTGTTATGTCCCAGAACACAAAGAAACTGTGACGGTAAGGGCAGTCGGAACCATTTCTGTAGTTCCCATATGGATGGAAGTAACAATCGACAGTCTTAATAGCGGACGCCGTACCATTTGGATTGAAACCACATACCAGAATTTTGAGTGTGGCAAACCTTTTGTCCCCGAACTCGATCATATAGTCACTGAGGAACACTAGTGCCTACCACAGATCCTGGTGATTTGACTTACCAGAAGACAATTGGTTAGTCAGCTGCTACAGCAAGCTACTCGTTGCTGTTGGGTAAACTAGTCTCAACAAACGAGCAGTGCATGTTTCAAACTCTTAGAAATTTTCGTTGACCTCTTGCTGAAGTTCCTTCACTTGAGTATGATAACACTTGCTGCAGGTGGACATCGTCGTACCTCATTTCCAATTTGAAGGTCAAGGCTCCGTAGCTTCTTGGTCATCGTCTGGTATGGTTTGCATAATATAAGGTCTCACCTTGTAAGGCGATGCTCAATGCGATTGTCATTTCGCCGTATTTCCAGCAATTGGCTGTCACGGCAGTCTCGAACTGCTAAAAATATGTTCGCCAAGGTGACTTCCCATCAGATTTAGGTGGTTTCACTCATCTCGATGGTAATTTAGTTTCCCCGACAATTCCAAATCTGAGGAGTGCTAGTGTAACAGTAACGAATTAAATCGCTCTTCCATTCGCAGTACCTGTTCTTCCATTTTCCGCGAATTCTCTTCTTTGCTTTCCGGTTTTGCAAACGTTAAAAAAAAGTGTGGATTCTAGCTTCAGCAAACTCCCTGATAGTTTAGTCTCCAGTTTTCCGCGGATTGTGTGTTTCCTCTAACAAACTCCTGTTTCGATTGTTCAGCTGTTTTCGAGTTTTCATCTAATTCCGCTGTACTTTCCCCCGGACTTTCTAGTTACCGCTTGAAGCGAGCGGACGTGTTTTTCAGTGCTCCCGCTTCTGCAGTAAACAAGTAAGTTTTTGCTATTTATTATTGTTTTATTATAGTTTAAGCTTTGTTTTTACTGTATTTTATTTTTTATTATTGTGTGTCGTTAATTTTAATATACAGGGCATTAAATAAAATCAAAACAATATTTTTAATCTGTTAAATACTAAATAAACCGCGTTTTAACTTAAATTTTAACTAAAATTCGCGTTTTAAAATAAACTAAATCAAATTTCGGGCTAATAAATCAAAAACCAATAATCAAACACCCCAAAATAATTTCAAAATAATTTAAAAAGGCGTTTTAATAAATTTATTGTAAAATCTAGTAAATCGGTTTAAAAAACCGCGTAAAACAAGCAAATAAATTCGGGAAAATTATATAACGTGCGTTTAATAAAATAACAAGTTAAAAACCAAAATCTAGGCCCTTTTAAATCAAATAAATAACTCAAAAACTGCAAATTTTAAAACAATTTTAATATAAATAATCCTTATTTTAAGTACACGCGTACTTAAAACTCCTTTAAATCGATTTTTGGTGTAATTAAGCGGTGTAACAGTTCAAGGTCGTACTAGGCACCGAGTGATTAAGTGGAAAGTGCGTTTCCGGTACCGCATGCCGATAGCGCGTTTCCGGTACCGCATTCCGATAGCGCCTGTTTTTATTTGTTAAATACATTTAAAATTAAAGTGTTGTTATTTATAAATTAGATATTTTGAAGTAATTAGCTTATTTAAATTTGATTTGATGGTTTAAAAAAAAATTTTAAAATAAATAAATAGTGTTCTTTACCGTGCATTTTGAATCGAGATATTTTTATTGGGTTAGCAAATTTATATGGTTCCAGTTGTTATTTTAACGTTTAGTGTTTCTTGTATTTTTGTTAAAATTTGATATTTAATTGGGCGGTTCGAATTTTAAGTAAATAAATACAGGGTTGTTTAGGGTTCAACTTTAACCAAAATATTTTTATTGGTCCAACGTTTGCATTCTTCTAGCGTCGTAACGGTCAGGTCGTTTTTGAGTTGCGTTTTAAGTAATCATTCGTTCTTAGTTTTGTTACCATGGTGATCCACCGAGATAAGGAGCCGCTGCCCAGGAGGAAGAGGGGCGATCGGCCGGAGGCCGCTAGGTCGGTGGCTGAGGACGCTGTCGGGGGGAAACAGCTTAAGGTAGTACTGAAGGACGTCATGTTAGAGACTCAGGAGGTAGAGAAGGAGCTTGTGTCTGCGGCGGTCGTGTCGGGGGAGTCGGGCCTCGCGTGGTGGTTGCGGCGCCAGAATTGCCCTCTACTTCGAGAGTCCAGCGCACGATGTCAACTAGCAGCAACGGTAGCATTGATGCAAGCGACCTCGATGAGCTGGAACTTTTGAAGTTCAGGGTGAGGAAGGCACACGCTGCCGTCTATGGGAAGGTGCCGACGACCTCCGCCACTATCGTCGTGGAGAATAGGAAGATGGTTTGGCACGCCGTGGATGATATCCGCGACGTGACAAATCAACTGATAGGTATGGTTAAGGCGCTGCGTCTTTGTTTACATGGTTCAGGGAGAGCAAGTGTTATTGAGGGAAGTTCGGCGGTGAATTCTGTCGTTTTAGGAGGCCAGAGTCAGGGTGCGTCGGTGCAGCGCAAGGTCTTCTACGTGCGCTGCAGCTTCAGGTTCTGCCCCTACGTTTGCTGTCAGGGTCGACGCCAGGCCAGGCCAGAAGGACGTTGTGGTGACGACCCTGAAGCAGAAGGTCGATCCCGCTCGAGATGGGTTTGTTGTTGTCGGAGCTCGTAGGACGCGCCAGGGCGGTGTCGTTGTGGAGTGCGCAGGTCGCGACGACTCCAAGAAACTGCAGTTGAAGTCGGCGGGAACTGCAAAGAACTCGTGGCGAAGACCATCGAGAAGAAACGACCACGGGTCGTTCTTCCACGGGTCGAAGCGGGGATGAAGGCTGAAGAGCTCGTGCGGTTGATTGCGAGCCAGAATCCCCGCTTCGGCGATTTGAAGCTAGAAGACCACCTAAGAGAGAAGTTCAGGTTTGGCGGAAAGGGCCCTAGGGATCCCTTTGCCAACGCAGTCTTCGAAGTGACCCCCACACTTCGAAGGCGTATATTAGCTGATGCTATTAACCTCAGGTGGCGAAGAATATGGGCCCGGAACCACTTCTCGATGACCCAGTGTTACCGGTGCTACGAGTACGGCCATCGATCGATGGAATGCAGGAAGAAGGTACAGTGGTGCGGTAACTGTGCCGAGGTCGGGCATGAGTTCAAGAATTGCAGGAAGGCAGTCTCCTGCTGTGTGGTTTGCGCTAGGGCAAACGACAGAACTGGCGATTGCGCGAAGGTTGATACGCGCTACGACGCCAAGTCGAGTAGATGCCCCACGATGCAGCGTCTGAAGAACGCAATCACACGTAACATCGATTATGGACTGTGAAGATAAAACAAAGTCCATAAGAAGCAAGAAGATTAAATTCGCGCAACTAAATCTCGGGAAAGGGGCAACAAATAACTTCGTAAAGTTATTCATCGAAAATAATATCGACATCGGGCTTACACAGGAACCGCACCTGTATAGCCACAAAATAACAGGTTTTGGGACGGGGGTTACCGTTTAAACGCGAATAGTGAACGACCGCGTAGCGGGATAAAAATAAATAATGGGACGTGCGCCGGAATTATATTAAATAATTTATCGAACGAATTTTTAACGACGGCCGAAATCAAATCAGGGAGAAATGCGTTCTACGTAATACGCGCGTACCTCCCGCCGGTCGATTCCCGGCGGGAAAATGCCCAAACCGAAGACTTGATAAATCAAGTAGATAATATTATTCGTAAAATCGGCAGAAATAAAAATCTAATCATCGGGGGAGATTTTAATGCCAAGTCGCCACTATGAAGCAACCCTATCGAAGACAATAGAGGCTCGCAGGTTGCTGATCTTTTTACGGAATGGGACCTTAGTGTGATAAACACTAATGATTCACCTACGTTTGAGGGGCATAGAGGCAGCAGTTTTATAGATATTACTGCAGTCTCGCACGAAATGTTAGAAACGATTTGTAATTGGAAATTAAGGTCGGACGAGAAAACGCTCTCTGACCATAAATTAATAACATGGAACGTTGAAACCAAAACGAGCAACTAACTATATTTCCGCGGTTCTGTAATAAAAAAGCAAATTGGGAGCGATTTAAACAAAAATTTGGCGAAAGTATCCCTGTGCTCGAAAATGAGCTATTTAACTGCCGAGAGGCAGACGAAGTAGAAACACTCGCGAAAAAACTAAACGACGCGGTGGTAGACGCGGCGTCGTATTCCATGCCGCAAAAGAGAACATTTAAAGACAGCGTAGCCTGGTGGACCCGGGAACTAACCACCAAGCGGGCAGAAACGCGTAACCTAAGGCGTCGCTATCAACGCGCCTCGGGAGAGGAGAACAACAGAGAATAGAATATAATCAAAGTTACCGCGAATATGAAATAATATGAAATAATATGAAATAAATTTAAAGAATTCTGCACGCGAAACTCAGAGAAAGAACCCTGGGGAACCGCATACCGCGTAATTTGAGGAAAACAACAAAAAATCGCGCTAAGTAATATAAAGAAAACAAATGGCGAATACACGGAAAGTTTTAAAACCACGGCGGGATATTTACTAGAGAAATTTTTCCCATCGGATAATCCCGAGGGGATGAAGGGTCGCACGATTTAGTACGTCGGGAAGCTGCAGAGGCGCAAGGAACAGGTGCCGATAAGGCAATCCTAGTTCACGAGGTCGTCAGGGCTCTTAGGAGGATGAATCCTAAGAAGGCACCAGGGCATGATGGAATCACTTCAGACGCAGCTCTGGAGGCGTGCCTGTTCGCCCCGTGTGTCTTTGTCGGGTTGTTTAATCTTTGTTTAGAAAGGGGCGTTTTTCCGCGTTGCTGGAAAATCCAGAACGTGAAATTTATACCCAAACCTAAAAAGACGGATGCGTCAGATCCGGGCAGCTATCGTCCAATTATCTTGCTACCGGTGCTGGGGAAAGTTTTAGATCGCGTTATGACTACGCGTATTGAGCACCTACTGCGAGACAGCGGCGGTTTTAATAACCGACAGTTTGGTTTCGCGGAGGGCAAGTCGACTATCGACGCGTTAGAGTTCGTTGTCGGGGAAATAAAGCGGGCGAGAGATGCTAAAGAGTACTGTGTCGTTGTTGCTTTAGACATTTCAGGAGCATTTGATGCTGCCTGGTGGCCATTAATCGTTTGCGAGTTAGATCGTAGAGGTTGTCCGCGAAACTTGATGTCCTTGGTCAAGAGTTATTTCTCGGGGCGATTGGCACAGGTTGAAATTCCGGGTGAAGTTCTGTCGCGTGAGGTGGAAAGGAGATGCCCGCAGGGGTCATGTTCTGGTCCCACATTTTGGAAGTTGTTGTATGAGAGCATCTTTAGGGTCAAGTTGCCCGCAGGATGCTCAATCGTTGGGTTTGCGGATGACACGCTTTTAATTGTAAGATCGAGATTGTTAATGGATATGCGCACAAAACCGAACGAGGCGCTTAATAAATTACACGAATGGTCGCAGGCGGTAAAATTAAAATTTAACACGGCGAAGTCAGAGGCGCTTTATTTCGGCACAAAACCAGGACAGAGACCTCCTAGGCTAGAGCTAAGAGGAGAAAATCCCGGTTAAAGATTGTATTACCTACCTCGGCGTCAAGATCGACGATAAATTAAATTGGAAAGCGCACGTGCAATACGTTAAAAGTAAGGGCGGCGAAATATCAAATAAAATGATGGCGGCGGCTAAAATTAAGTGGGGTTTCAGGGGCGAATCGCTGAGGACGGTTTATGCCGGAGCAATTGAGCCGGCAATGCTGTACGCAGCTTCTGTATGGGCAGAAGGTTGTAAAGTCAGGGAGGTGCGTCAATTGACGAGCGTACAACGCATAACCGCGGTAAAAGCGGCGAGGGCGTACAGGACCACCTCCACGGAGGCGGTCCTGGTGATCAGTAGGACTCTCCCTATCGAATATGTCATTAGGGAGATTAGAGATAGGCGATTAATAAATATAGGAAAAGGGCGCGAAATTATCGAAGATCTTAATCTTGGTAATAGGGAAATTGCAAGAAAGGTTGTTGTATCTGAGTTGGGGCACCCGGCTGATATTAGAGGAATCGAGTTTGTCGAAGGTGATGAAGACGCGACGGGTATCAGAATTTATACGGACGGTTCGCGTATGAACGATGGGCAAGCGGGCGCGGCGTTTGTCGTGTAAAGCAGGAAAGGGAAGTGTTTCGGTTTCAAATCAAACTCGCGAACTGGAGCACAATTTTCCAGTGCGAATTGGTAACCATACGAGAGGCTATCGATTACGTAATAAACCATACGGGCAGAGACGAGTATTATATAATCAGCGATAGTAAATCGGCGCTGCCGGCTTTAACAAACATGAACACCTCGATAGACCTCCAAGCGGACGTCTGGAGGATAGCGCGTACGGCGCTCGAGTTTCGACGTTTAAAGTTCTGTTGGGTCAGGTCGCACAATAGTAACGTAGGAAACGATAGGGCTGCTGAATTAGCTAAAGAGGCCGCGACGGGAGACTTTCGAATATCACATTCGTCGATACCGAAGTCTTTGATTAAAAGAAAGCTGCGTGAAAAGTCAATCCGACAATGGGTAGAGAGGTGGAACAACTCTGCCACGGGCAGGTTGACCCACAAATTCATACCGAGCATAGAAGCTAGAGGCAAGATCGAGGTAAAACTCGATCATAAAATGGTTCAGTTGATAACAGGGCACGGCGCCCTGAAAGCGTATTTACATAGGTTCGGGTTAACCAACAACGACCGCTGTGAATGCGGTGAGGGCGCGGAAAGCGCAGAGTACGTGCTCTTCGACTGCCCGCTTGAAGCGGCAAATCGAAGGTTGGCTGATACGAAATTAGCTGTCGTAGGTCTAGCATGGCCAAAGAACCTATAGGAAGTCGGGGAAGTGGCTAACCAGAAGGCGTTCTGGACAGCCTTTGGAGAGTTCGCAGGAAGGGTTGCGAGATTAGACGGTGATAATCGTGTGTAAGTCTAAAGAGGATGGTGGGAGGATTGAAAAATTATAAGATTTCGACCTGGCGTGATTTTGACATGATAAGAGCGTTATAACCAAAACCTGCAAAAAAACAACAAAAAAAAAGAAAAAAGAAAGAAAACCAATAATAATAATAATTAAATAAGTATACCCAAAACTCTAATATGCACGACGAACACACACTAAAACAATCACTGTCCCACCTTCTACGCGCAGAAAATCAGGAATAAACGAAACAAATAAATAACAACAAACTAAATCAGGAAACCTCATTAATTTAAATAAGTGTAATAAATAAAGAAATAATAAAATAGAGTGAAACCGCGCATCCCCCCAGGACTTAAAAGTAAAGTGATAGTGATTGTGATCCCCCCCCCTGAACATTTAGTGCATATCCACCAGGACTTTAACAGTGCATATCCAACTCCCCCATAAAGGTAGAAAACCAATAGATATAGGTAGACGACCAGATCTTCGGATTCTGGAGAAAATTATATTGAAGGTAAGAATAAAATTGTGGCGGCTGTACTCGCATGAGCATGGATTTGTGATTTTAAACAGATTTTGAAATAATCTAACAAGCGCGTTTTTTGTGTAATGGCGCTAGTCGACATAATGCTCATGCGAGTGCACCTGATAATGTATTTGCTTTTGCTGATATATGCACTGTTACATGCTTTTGCTTATTCAGAAATTTATTTATATATTTATTATATGTTTATTTATATATTTATATTATATTTATATTTATTTTTACACTTATATTTTTGCCTGCATTGTATTGTTTTGTAGCTTGATTCGTTTGACGTTTTGTCGCCAATTTTTGGCCGCAGTATATATAGAAAAGAAGATTGTATGTATATTATGTCTGTTAGGGAATGATAGGGAACGTTAGGGACAAATTTGGGATAAAACACTCAGATCAGGGAGGACGAATTTGTAAATTTATAGGGCAGGCAAATAGCTGGATTCACTATTAATACTTTTGGCAAATGCTTAGAAATTTGAATCCATTTTAAATTAGCTAGCTAGATTTGGATAGTTTTAAGTCGACCCTTCGTCGCACTGGTAAGCAGAGCCGGCGTCTGCTATCCGGTATTACGGATTCCTCCCCTTTCATTTTTGCTTGTGTCTTGTTGATCGGGCACACTCCAAAGTCAACGCTAGGCATGCCATTATTTAAACACTGTTTTTAGTTTTTACTTTAGTTTGTTAGATTTTTAGTTAGATTTTTATTTAGGGTGGATTAATTATGAAGTTAGAATTAATAAGAAGCACGTTTATTTTTCGCGTTTAAACCCAATGTAGTACCTCCGGGTGGAGCATTGGGGACGTGGCCGCAAGTATAGCGGCCCTAATTCAAATTATAATGCCTTTAAATTTTCTGTCTTCCTCGCCAAAGGTACATCTGCGTCACACATTTCGGTTTTATGTTCTTTCTTGCAGAAAGCACAGCATTCAAGACGTTTGTTCGGGGTGACTAATAAACTAGACGCAGTTCCTTTGTAATGCGTTCTCTTTTCTGTTGGAAGCATCTTTTCTTTACCATCTGCATCCGGTTTTAAAGCTTGTTCCAACGACTCGAATTCGTTTTTAAGAAACTGCAACAAATCCTTTACCTGGCGATCTGCATCTTCCTCTGACCTTGATGATGAACTTTCTAAATTATTCGTAGTAATTTCTAGATGATTGGATGATTTCATTTTCATTTGTCGATAAAATCCTAATCGCAATTCCGTTGGCAACGACTTCATGAAAGTCGACTTTACGATTATGTTATACTGAGAACTAGATACTTCTAAGATTTCAAGAGCACGCATAGCTGAAGTGATTAGATTGTAATTCTTCCTTAAAGTGCTTACGTCATTTCTGGATTTTACAGGTTCGATTTTCATAATGCTATCAATATATTGTTCAATTAGCCGTTCCCCACTTCCAAATTGATCTTTTAATGTATACAAAGCTTCTTCATAGAATGCTCCAGATGTAGGAAATCCCTCAGTTGCTTCAGCGGCCCTTCCCGTGACATACATTCGCAGGTAGTTGAATCGATCTCCGTTCGTTAATTGTTGATTGTCGTGGATCATACTTCTGAATTGTTCCCAGAAAGGAAGCCAGCCGTTTGCAGTACCATCATACATTGCTAACTGTACACGTTGAAGCTTCACTGACGTAAAGGACGGCCTACTTGCTTTGTTACTTACTGGTACCGTATTCGTTAAATTCGAGTCAACCTCTATCTGCGATCTTTCTGGGAGTTTTAATCTAAATTCCAACTTAGACATCGTAGTTACAGCAACCTCTTCATATTCATACCTTTTCATTAACTCGTCCTCTAGATTTTCTTTAGGCAGAGGTTCAATTTGCTTATCAATTTCTTTCAGATTGTCACTCGCAAGCTTTAACTTTGACATAGCTGTATAAATGTCTTCAACACTGAAACTATTTTCTAGAATAGAATTTATATTATTAACTGTTTTAGTTAAGTGCGTTCTACAGATTGTCCGTTTTACTTGTTCCATCATGAAGCCTCGATAATATAGCCGTCTGTTAAATATTCGCGTTCACGTTCCGTTATTCCAAATATTCACGTTAAAGCTCGTTTATATTTATCACCAGATCTTCCCGGGTTTCGGCACCAAAGTTGTTGTAATGCAATAAACAATATCAAGTTTAAAGAAAGGTTTATTTAAATATAAATCAAGCTAAGCGACTACACATCATGAAAGCTTCTTACGCTCTACTATATCTCTGAACAACAAGTTACAGTAACCCCTTACTTACTCCCCCTACTACCCTTAGGTCTATCGACGCACGCAGAAGGACTGAAATATTTTACACAATATATACCAGTTTACAGGAAAATAAAATAATGTTGTTTTATTTAGCTAAACATATAAGTGGCATTTTGTAAGAGGAACTCTATTTCACCAGGAGGGTAAGGTAATTTTAATCCCCCCCCTTTCCACTGTCGAGAAAACTTTCGCAAATTAGATTAAACTAGATCAGTTGGCGTCCATAACTAGACAGAGTCGAAAGCCTTCCAAGGTAAGTGGTATTGGTAAGTTAGTATTGAAATTATACCTAGTGCATTATTGCATTTTTTCTATTTTTTGTATCGTTTTCCATAGGGACTCATTCCAACACCACTACAGTGAGATGATTCATCCTTAGTTTGTTACGGAATTCCCGCCCATTTTGGGCAATTTGAAATTTAAGATTTTAACGCTTCATTCACCCCTAAGTTTTGATTAACTTCAGGGTGGAGAAGGATCGTTCCCTTGAAGCGTTAGTTACGGGAATAATTAAAAACAAATTAAAAAAATTGTAGTGCTATAAAAATATTTGCCAATGTAGGAATGAGGTCGTTGTTATGGAGGTCTCAAGCTGATTTTAACTTCGGTTTGTCGCCAATCGCACCTACACGTGGCTTAAAGGAAATACAATCCTCAGGGAATTCATCATTGAAGTCATCTTTATATATTTATTTTCCTATTTCCGCTTTGTTTCTAATGACACCATTTTAAGTTCTTCAAAAAACTAAATGGTCCTTCTAGGAAAGTATATTTTTTCAATCCTTTTTCTAGTTGATTGTTTTGTGCTTTAACGGTATGGGCGGTATCGGACCGGCAAGCCGCGGCACCGCATAGGGTAAGCAATTTCGCCGGATGAACCGAAAAATAAATTATTTTAGATATTAAAATTAAATGCCAATTCTCTACAATACACGTATTGAATGGTCATACGAGATACGACTCGCGCACAAAGTTTGTAACGTATATTTGAATAAGAAATTTTGAAATACATATTATTGCTCTGCACTGCATGTTGAATGGTCGAATAATGGAATGTTAAAAATACTCGGGGGGCCCTGGACTATACTTTGGCATATGGTAGATCTGGCGCTATATCACTATCTAACCTAACGAAATAATTTATAAAGTGCTTATTGGTATTTATACTGGAAATCTACAAAGAATTTGTATTTATCAATCAACAGATCTATTCCTTGATTAAATGCAATCGTTTATATATATGATTAATATTGGAAAATTTTCTGGTTTTAAAAATAGAATAATTCAAGAAGTCTACATAAATGATCATGACACTATCACTTGATAGCGATAAAGAGGTTATTTACATACACACGTGTGTGATTACGTAGTAACAAGTCACCGCCACACCTCCATATGCCGTAGAAAATTCTTATCAATTTTGCTCGAATATGCCAGATTAAATATTTCTGTTGATAAATATCAGCTTAAGAAAAATTCCCGCCTAGCATTACTCTCGTTTTTGCCGGATATTACAAAATATGTGATTACTTATACGATTTAATTTATTGTTTGACGTTATTTAATTCTTGAATTTTGTACATCCAGTCTCTTCTGCAATAATAGAACGCATAATTTTTACAAAGAAATAATGCATGCAACAGAGATTTGTACTTTACACCCGACTTGAAAGGAATGCATTTTAAATAAACAAAGAGAAAATCGTGCTGTATTAATATCCATTCTTGCTTTAGCGGCACAAATCCTGATTGTATATTCTAATTCAGTATTAGATAAAGCCAACTGCAAGATATGCAAAATGCGGATGTTGTGGTATACACCAACGTTTCTCAAACACTGGATCACCACCTAAAATTGGGTCGCGCGTTAAATTTGTATTGGGACATGAAACGGAACCGTTTTGATAATAAATACAAAGAAAAATAAAACCAAACAATAAATTGTTACGCGAGTTATGTATCCCCATAATTATATATATATATATATATATATATATATATATATATATATATATATATATATAGAATGCTGTGAAACCTTTTAAATCGCCTGGTCCGTTGATTCCTTCTGTTAATCGCCTCGGCTGCTCTTCTAGATAACTTCCATTCTCAATCATAAAGAATTAAACAACTTACATTCCTAGCCACAAAGGCAGTCAAGCGTTAACTCTATTTACATCAATATTCAGAATACATTTAAATTTATCAAATTAAATTATGAACATAAAATTCCGTTTTAAAAGAATTTCCGCGATTAGGAGTTTTATAATATCGATTTTACTGCCTGCATCCAAAATTAAAGTCCTTGTTGTAGATGCCTACTAATTAATATTTTATACAATATAAGCAGACCGGAGTCTGAGTATAAAGGATGCATCTACCACTCCTTTACGTTAATTAACCAGGTTTGTCTAATTGATGTCTCAAAGACCTACCCAAAGTTTCATCCTATTCCCGAAGGCATCAAAACAAAATGACCCTTTGTTACTTAAATTCAATGCAAATTTCATCTTAAAACCTTACAATTTTTATGGTTAGAAAAATTCCACTAATCGAATCCATTTAGAAGTAAATCAATTATAAAGTCATTCAATGACACACAAAAATGTCAAACAAAATAGTACAATTTACCTGAAGGTTGTTGTCCTCGTAGCCTTCAGTGTAATCGTCCCTTATGTAAATCACACCATTCCAACCGGATTCTATTTACAGAACTTCATGTTGTCAACGCTTTATATTTATATATGTTCTCCATCACCATTAATTTAAAGTTGTTTCTAAAGGCTTTTCCGGAACTCATCTGTGTATATCTGCCTCTGGTTACAGTGGATGCAGACACATTTACGAACCATTTAGTCATTAACACCCCGTTCTTAAAATAGCAAAGAAATTCATACTTACCTTTTACCAATATTAAACCAATAATACGCCAAAAACTGCCTACTTTACAATGGGTATACATTATGTCGTTGTAAATTTTACTAATTGGTACCGTGATAATAAACTTTTATTACCTTGTATCTAAGTGCAACTGAAGTACATTCATGTTAGACACGTAATTAATAACCAACTATTTTGAGTCACTAAAATATACTAGCACACTTTAAATTATTTAATCGAAACTAAAATGCACTGTTTAATATCAAGTCGCGGATGCACGAGCTTTTAACGCTAAACTCGGAATCGTCGAAAGTCTAAGAGTCTAAAGAGAGAATTACACATATTCCAAACGCCTAGTATAATCATAGCGAAATAAAGCCGACACGTCGCTTTAGTTCCAACTAAAACGTGGTAATTCCAACGAATTCCTCATTCTAACGTTCCCACTCAGAAAATTATCAACACGGCCCGCAAAGTTGTCCGAGATAAAACTAATTACGTTTTATACAGAAATTGTTGTTCTACCTCTAAGATATATGCATCCTATTTTTAACCAATCGCAACCCCTTGACGTTGCTTAAATCCCGCCCTTTACAATATGTGTCTTTGCTTGACGCATTTTCTCTTTCCTTCTCTAACCTGTTCGTATTGGTGCAACTTGACACTCTTCATTATCGATTATATTTTAGTCCACGCGGACTGTTATCTTGGTTTAATAACCCCGTATCGCACATTCTCGTGAATATTAAGCCCCGGTTTCTCCAAGATTCTTTGAAACATTAATTATTTGCCAAATTTACGCAGAATGAGCTTTTTAAAAATACGCAGGTGTTCTGTATTTCCTGCTAAAGCATCTGATCGTTTCCAATATCCTTAGAATCAACATGTTTATCCAAACAAATTAACTTGAAATTGCCTTTTAAAACACGCAGGGTGTTCAAACGTAACATTTTAAATAACCTTCCTACGATTTGACTATTATTGGGTTTTACAAGTTTTATGCTTATTATTAATAATGGTTCAATTAACTCCAACTAAATATTAATTATTATCTGTACGTTTTAATACCGGTTACTTAAAATAGGGTTAATTAATATAAACTTTGCACGTAATTTCCATTTGTTTAGGAATAATTAAATTATCCACTGCGCTTTTCAATACTGCTTCTTTTGATGTAAAGCGTCTTATAGATAATTTAAATTTCTTATTTTTACTGAAACGACCGAGTTTATTTATGCTTCAAGGTTTTAATAAAGCGTATTATTTAATGAAATTCCTTATACACGGTGATTAAAATTATTTGATCTGATTATTTAATTTTCTACCCTGGTCTAAATATGAGTATTTTCCCCCTATTTGAATACAAATAATCCCACTTATTTGAATGCAAATATACAGCATTTAGACAAAAAAAAATTACAAAAAAAAATTGCCTATCTCTCTCTATCCTTATCTATCTAACTTACCTACTTTGTCTCCAATTCAAAAAAAAATATTTACAGCTACCCTATCCTATTCCTAATTCTCACCTAATTCTATAAACTGAAATTATCCCTAACTTCATCCTACTCATCCATCTAATCCTATATACATCCTATATACCTATCCTATTCCTAACTTTTAACTAATCTTCACTATACTTTACTTCCCCCTACCTAATCCTATATGCCTATCCTACTCTTACTCTATTCCTAACTCTCCACTAATCTTATATAAAATATCTATACTTAACCTATCTTATTTTCTTCCTACATTTACTCTTTATCCTCATCCTAAACCTATTCCTAATTATCTCCCATATGTGTCCTATATCTAGCTTTATTTTCCATAACCACTTACTTCTACTCTTTTATATACACCTATGCTATCCCTATCCTATTTAAATCTAACTCTCTTCTTGACCCTCCAAGTCTTCCTTCTTACCATCCTAATACTCTTCATCCCTATCTCTCCCCCTTCTATATCTATACTTAACATCTCTATTATCTCACATACAATAAACTTATCATCCCTCTTATCCTGACTCTTAAATATTACTTCTTCTTCAGTCCCTACACTTGTCTGTTTCTCATTTATTCTTGTTTCCCTTTCTGCCGACAAACCAAACGATACTACTTTACAATTATCGATTTTTCCTCTATGGAAAACCCTACGTAGCCTTCTAGAATTTTTGTGTAATGGAATCCGCCAGAATGAATTCCTTAAATCTACTTTATTAAAACAAACTTGCCACTTAACCCCGTCAAAAATAATTCTGCCTTCACCTGCTCGATATGCTGCTTCTACCCCACTAATTCTGCATTTTCTTGTACTAAAGCTTGAACCTCTACTCTCTATCCTCTGGACATCTTATCGTGTTGATCTGTTTACCTTCATCATCCTCTACCTCTACTACATTAATACTAAACCCCGTGTCATCCTCTGTGACTTCATAACTGCCTTTCCATGGCACTACCCTATCCTTAATCCTTATTACCTTCCTTTCCATATCTATCAAAACCCTAACTTCATCATACAGTCAACACCTAAAATGCTCTGAAACTTCAGTCCAGGTACAATTACAAACTCCTGTTCACAGCTTAAACCTCCTATATCTATCCTAAGCACCACAACACTATTTACTACAGCAAACTTCTTTTATTTGGAGCTACTAAATGGCTACGTTTTATAGGCATAATTCTATCACAAACCTTATCCCTAATTTTGCTGACGAATTCCTCCGATATTAAACTCGCCTCTGCCCTGTATCAAGTAATACTTCTACATTATTCTCAAAAATTTCTAAATTAATAATTGGCAAACATAATTTTTCCTCAGTTTCTGGCTCTACTTCCTCCTCAATTTTGAAAAATTCACGTGGATGTTCGTATACATTTACACAGAAATCTAGTGGTCTGTCACGTTCTAAAAATCCTGTCTCGTCCTGTTTTCAGTGCTTGGTCCTGGTTGTCCTTCTACAACCTGTGCGTACGTCCTCCTCGTGTTAATATCCGTGTCCCTGTCTCTATTCGGCGTGCTGGTCACAGTCCTGTTTACTTCCGGTAAACTGTTCTGTCGCGTGAACTAGGTCTTGGCGTCGGTCCCTAGTCGCACTATTGCTCCTGTATTCCTGTCCTCGTCGTTCCCAATTCGGTCGAAAATTTCTGTTGTAGTCAGGCCGTCTCGGATAATTCGGTGTCCTGTTGTCAAACCTAACTGTGTTAACGTTTCGTTCTCGTATCTCTCTTGTCCGTCCTACATACATCGTCATATCTCTGCAAATACTCTAAAAATGTCTCCCGTTCTGTGATGTTTTGTAAGGCCACGTGTTGTCTAATTTCCAGTTCAAAATGTCGTGATAGGTACTTGATTATCTGTCTGTCCGTCAATGGTGGATTCAGTTGTTTGGCCACACTGTACTTGCGGATGGCATATTGCTCCTAGATCCTGCAAACTCTCCCTTAAATTTTCCTGTAATCAAGTCGTCCCTAATCTGATCCTGTTTGTGATCACTCCAGTAATGTTGTAAAAATTTGTCTTCAAAGTCCTGATACGTGTCTATGTCCTGTCCTACTAAATTGTACCATGCTTCCGCGTTGTCCTTTAATAAAGCCTTTATCGTATTTAGTTTAGTCTGTTCGTCAAATAAATTTCCCACTAGATTTCTTACACTATTAATAAAAATTTGTGGATTTACTCTGTTATCGCCATAAAACTTCATGTGTTGGTCCAATGATACGCTACCTGTATAAAATCTGGACCATCCCCGTTAAATTTGACATGTTGTATTTAATACTACTAACTTCGCGTTCTACCCTGCCTAACTGATCCCTACATGAGTCCGTTACTTCAGTCATTTTACGTTTATTTCTTCTTCACAGAAAATGCGTACTTCGGACCTTAAATGTCCCATTTCCTGTCGAAGACCTGTAATATCACGCTCATTTTTTCAACCCTATTTTCTACTTCCCCAGTTTCACGGTAAGACTATCTTTAAATTCTGTAAATTCTTTAGTATTTTGTTCAATTTTCCCGCTTATCTGCTCTAATTTTTGGTTGGACTCCTCCTCGCTCTATTAGATTCTTCCCTAGCTCTATTAGCTTCATCGCTTAGCAGTTCTAATTTTCTATTGGATTCTTCCTAGCTAATCGCATTTCCTCTAACATTCTCATCATTAACTCGTTTCCTTGATCCCTGATTCCGTCCTCGACTGATCTCTACTGCCTCAGCTTCTTCCATTTTCGAAATTTTCTCACACAATGCACTATCGTCACTTCCAATTTCCACTCCTTGACTCCTTAACCACTCCTTTCTCTGCATACGTTCTACTCACTCACACACTCTAAAATACTCTTAAATTTATACACACACCGAAACTCTCTCTCAGATCGCCAGTTTCCTGGAATAAAATAACAAAATTTTTATTTGGAACTCGAGCCTCACTTTTGGGTCGCCAAGAATGCTGTGTAACCTCTCATCTTTGCAGGTACTGGCCCTTTAAAAAAAAACATTCGAGCCCCACGTTGGGCGCCAAGAATGCTGTGAAACCTTTTAAATCGCCTGGTCCGTTGATTCCTTCTGTTAATCGCCTCGGCTGCTCTTCTAGATAACTTCCATTCTCAATCATAAAAATTAAACAACACATTCCTACCACAAACATCAACGTTAACTCTATTTACATCAATATTCAGAATACATTAAATTTTCAAATTAAATTTGAACATAAAATTCCGTTTTAAAAGAATTTCCGGATTAATTTTATTATCATTTTACTGTGCATCCAAAATTAAAGTCCTTGTTGGATGCCTACTAATTAATATAACAATATAAGCAGACCGAGTCTGAGTATAAAGGGAGCATCTACCACCCTTTACGTTAATTAACCAGGTTTGTCTAATTGAGCTCAAAGACCTACCCAAAGTTTCATCCTATTCCCGAACATCAAAACAAAATACCCCTTTTTACTTAAACAAGCAAATTTCATCTTAAAATTAAATTTTTATGGTTAGAAAAATTCCACTAATGTCCATTTAAAGTAAATCAATTATAAAGTCATTCAATACACACAAAAAATGTCAAACAAAATAGTACAATTTACCTGAAGGTTGTTGTCCTCGTAGCTTCAGTGTAATCGTCCCTTTTGTAAATCACACCATTCCAACCGGATTCTATTTACAGCTTCATGTTGTCAACGCTTTAAAATGTTCTCCATCACCATTAATTTAAAGTTGTTTCTAGGCTTTTCCGGAACTCATCTGTGTATATCTGCCTCTGGTTCAGTGGATGCAGACACATTTACGAACCATTTAGTCATTAACACCCCGCAAAATAGCAAAGAAATTCATACTTCCTTTTACCAATATTACCAATATACGCCAAAACTGCCTACTTTTGGGTATACATTTGTCGTTGTAAATTTTACTAATTGGTACCGTGATAATAAACTTTTATTACCTTGTATCTAAGTGCACTGAAGTACATTCATGTTAGCACGTAAAATAACCAACTATTTTGAGTCACTAAAATATACTAGCACACTTTAAATTATTTAATCAAACTAAAATGCACTGTTTAATATCAAGTCGCGGATGCACGAGCTTTTAACGCATCGAATCGTCGAAAGTCTAAGAGTCTAAGAGAGAAACACATATTCCCGCCTGTATATATAGCGAATAGCCGACACGTCGCTTTGTTCCCTAAAACGGGTAATTCCAACGAATTCCTCATTCTACGTTCCCAGTCTGTAGCCTGCACGTCGATTTTTATGAATTTAGTCCTCACCCCATTGAGATCTCAGAAAATTTCAACACGGCCCGCAAAGTTGTCCGAGAAAAACTAATTACTTTTATACAGAAATTGTTGTTCTACCTCTGATATATGCGTCCTATTTTAACCAATCGCAACCCCTTGACGTTGCTTAAATCCCGCCCTTTTACAATATGTGTCTTTGCTTGACGCATTTTCTCTTTCCTTCTCTAACCTGTTCGTATTGGTGCAACTTGACACTCTTCATTATCGATTATATTTTAGTCCACGCGGACTGTTATCTTGGTTTAATAACCCCGTATCGCACATTCTCGTGAATATTAAGCCCCGGTTTCTCCAAGATTCTTTGAAACATTAATTATTTGCCAAATTTACGCAGAATGAGCTTTTTAAAAATACGCAGGTGTTCTGTATTTCCTGCTAAAGCATCTGATCGTTTCCAATATCCTTAGAATCAACATGTTTATCCAAACAAATTAACTTGAAATTGCCTTTTAAAAACACGCAGGGGTGTTCAAACGTAACATTTTAAATAACCTTCCTACGATTTGACTATTATTGGGTTTTACAAGTTTTATGCTTATTATTAATAATGGTTCAATTAACTCAACTAAATATTAATTATTATCTGTACGTTTTAATACCGGTTACTTAAAATAGGGTTAATTAATATAAACTTTGCACGTAATTTCCATTTGTTTAGGAATAATTAAATTATCCACTGCGCTTTTCAATACTGCTTCTTTTGATGTAAAGCGTCTTATAGATAATTTAAATTTCTTATTTTTACTGAAACGACCGAGTTTATTTATGCTTCAAGGTTTTAATAAAGCGTATTATTTAATGAAATTCCTTATACACGGTGATTAAAATTATTTGATCTGATTATTTAATTTTCTACCCTGGTCTAAATATGAGTAATATATATATATGTATTGAATATATTGAATCTAATAGGAATTATTAGAAATTGTTAAGTAAAGTATAAGTCCATTGCAACATTGTAATACAAGGATAACCCAGAGAGGTTATCGACAGTTCATGAGAACGGAATGCAACTTTGCATCCGAGAGGGCAGTGATACTGCAGGTGGCAGGTCACAGGCGGTTAACATACCGCAATTACTTAGAATTAAGTTGTTACATTGTAATAAAGTGTACAATTAAGAGAAGCGCAGACATGGGATCTGCAAGTTCCCACAGCCGTGTGAGGGGCAGGTTATTATAAAAAGCCCGGGAGCTCAATGCCCGGCAGTCAGTCTTCGAACTCCATACTTCGTTGTTCAAGCTACTCACCTTAGTACAATTAATTATTTTTTATTAAAGTTATTATGAACCAGCTATTCTAAATTTCATTGTAATTTCTGTTTAAGTTATTAAAATTTTGTTAAGTGTTTGAAGTTGTTTTTTAAAAACACAGCTCCAAAGGCCCGAACCTTAACTGGCGCAGTCGTCAAAAGGGCACTAAGAATCCAAAAATCGGAAGATTGGTGACCAAGAATTTCAATTCGCAATTTTGACAAAACCCAAACCAAGTTGGAGGAAGAACACAAATCGTCTAAATCCAGCAACAAACCAAGTTGGAGGAAGAACACAAATCGTCTAAATCCAGCAACAAACCAAGTTGGACGAAGAACAAAAATCGTCTAAATCCAACAAACAAACCAAGGTGGACAAGATACAGCATCGATCGAGCCCACCAAAGAAACAGATGAAATTAATGTAAGTTCATTTCCATTTTATACCAATTTAAACCAGAAACTATAATTGATATATGCTAGTATTATTATTTTATTATTATGTTATGAATATTATTTTATGAATATTTTCTTGAAAATAGTTATAAAGTGAATTATTTTCAAAAAACAAGACTGTATAACATTTTATGAGACGAATGTTTAAAGAGACTTGATTATTTAAAAGAGATTTCTTTAAAAAGCAAAAAGAGACTTGATATTTAAGAGATTCTTACCACAATTATTAAAACAAACTCAAAGTAAACCAAAATAACGGGCGCACATTCACTAACACCAAATAAGAAACATTAACTAGCGCGATTCAAACGCACGTTTCAACCCGGTTAACTGAAAAAAAACTAACGCAAAATTAATTTCAAAGCTAAAGCTAATTCTTCAAAGCAATCACGGAACGTTTATTTAAAACATTGACCTCGATAATACTGTATAAACTACAGCAAGAACATTCTGCATTAACTAAAGCTACGGTAACCTAAAACCACTTAAGATAGTCAAAGTCCGCGGAGGAAGCATCCTTATTACACACTTAAAAACCTCGGAGAATTGCAATAACTTTCACATTACTAAAGTAACGCAATTTGCATTATTAAATCCATAAAAGCAGCACTATAAGTAATTAAATCCATCACGGAATAATAAAAGCGCGTAAAATTTGCAACTATCTAAGTACAAAGCTAAACGTTTTTAATTAAAAATTACTCATCATTTATAAAGTGCATTATTCCAGTACAAAACTGAGTTAAGTTAAACGGTCATCATAAGAAGCTTTAATTAAAACGCACATTACGGAGATTCAGTTACGAGCCGTGCATTACCGAGATATCTAAAAAATAAATAGACGTAACATTTATGCAAGCATTCAGCGAGTACCGAAGTAAAGTATTTAATTCCTATTAACACCTGTAAGTGTTAATTACCTCAACAAGTATAATCATATGTTATTAAGCACGTACGCAATTATTACCAAGAAACGTGATTAAATAACAAAGACTACACCTTTTAGTATTTAATTGCAACAATAAAGTGCAGAAGTAATTAATCTGCAAGTTATAATTAGAATTCAAGACAGACGAACTGTACGTTTATGCAACTCAACCCACGGAAAGAGTATTAATTACAAATTAACAGAACTGAACTAACACAAAGCTAAGCGATAACAAATCCATCCATTTCAGATTCTTTAAGAAGCAGAAACTCAAGACAAATTAAAAGCTGCATAAAAACAAGCAAATTCAAGACTACGGTAATTAAATCAACATTATCGAGTATAAATCTCACAAGTACATCACCGCACTGTGTAACTAAGCACAAGTAACAGCGACTACGATTCTAAAAATAACCAGACGCAGTCTAAACTTAAAATTAACAAATCAAAACCAAAGTTAATACTACAAATAGAAAAATTAATCTCAATTTTTACCAAATTTGAATTTACCGAATCTAAACTGAAAATTAACAAATCCAAACCAAAAATAACGCTGAAAATAGCAAAATAAATCTCAATTTTTACAAAATTTGTATTTACCCAATCTAAACTGAAAATTAACAAATCCAAACCAAGAATAACGCTGAAAATAGCAAAATAAATCTCAATCTTTATAAAATTTGAATTTACCTAACCTAAATGAAAAATTAATAAACCCAAACCAAAATTAACGTTTCAAATAGCTAAATCAACCTCAATTTTTGCAAGATTCGAAATTATCCAATCCAAACGGAAAATTAATAAAACCAAAGCAAAATTAACATCACAAATAGCAAAACCAACCCCAATTTTTACAAAATTCGAAATTATCCAATCTAAAAGAAAAATTAATAAAATCAAACCAAAATTAACGTTACCAATAGAAAATCAACTCCAATTTTTACAAAATTCGAAATTATCCAAACTAAACGGAAAATTAATACATCCCAAGCATAATTAACGCTACAAATAGCAAAACCACCAACCCCAATTTTTACAAAATTTGAAATTTCACAACCCAAACGGAAATTTAATAAATCCGAAGCAAAAATAACAATACACATAGCGAAATAAACCTCAATTAAAAAAAAATAAATTTTTTTTTACCCAAAATCGAAAACAACCCTTAACCAACATGAGTAGCACAGACATGCGACTCTATTTGGAGACATTCCAGATATTTGATGGCACGCAGGCGCATCTTGTAAATTTCATTGGAGCAGCCGAAATGTTCCTAAAAACCTTCTACAAACCCGGAGATAACGAAAGGAATTCATTGCTTATACACTTGATAATTAGTAAACTAACCGGAAGGGCACTAACCTTAATCGCTAGTAGGGACGATTTACAAGAATGGCAAGAATTTAAACAACTACTAATTGCATATTTTGGAGACCAACGTAACATAAAATTCCTGGTACGAGACCTAATAAACCTTAGAATGGAACACAATCAATCCCCCTACCAATTCGGAATGAAATGCCAAGACGTGAGAAGTTTAATCCTAACCAAATTAATAATCGAAGAACCCGATCAAAACGTTCGACATTTAAAAACAAAAATGTATGACGAAATGGCACTAGACACGTATATAAACGCTTTACCAGAACGACTATCGGATAAAATCAGATTCCGACCCCAAAATCTAGAAGAAGCTATGAACCTAGTAATAGAAGAAGAAAATGTAATGTATTACCGCAACAGACTATACAACCCCAACGCGAATAAAAGTTATTCACCAATAAAAACTATACAAGCCACAAGACAAACAATCCCTCAACAAAAATTCACACCCTTTAACGCACAAACAAATCAACCGCGAATTAATAACCCAAGTTTCAACAATACAAATTTTAATAATCTATTCAAACATTTTTCAAAACCAACATTTAACCCAACTTTTACGAAACCCGCATTCCAACCAAGATTTAATCAAAACCTAAACCAACAAAGACCAGCATTCAACGCAAACCCCAATAGAAATACACCAATGACTAATAATCATAACAACCCTAATAATTATTACAAACCAACACCAATGGATACCTCATCTGGTAACATCAGACAAAATACAAAAATAACACATATCCGACCAAACCCTCATCAGAAACGCAATTTTACATCGGAAGAGCTATTCCATCAAGAAATAGAAAAATTTGACACTGACCAGAATAATTACATTGAGACACCTACGAACAATGAATCAAATCATGCAGAAACTTACGAACGTGACGAACAATACGAAACTTACGAGGAGTACGACAAAGAAAACTCGAACTCAAATTTTCAAATGGACCCATTCATAGACAACCAAACTCAATAAACTTAAATAACATAAATCACTTAGTATTACCATCCATAGAAATACCCCACGCCAAATTCAAACTATTAATCGACACCGAATCCTCAAAAACAATAATTAGCCCCAGAATCGTACAAAAACATTATTTAGATTATGTAGAAAGAGAACCATTTAAAATTAAAACAGCCCATCAAACAACACTACACCAATTCGTAGCCAATATACCCTTACCGAGAACATTTAATGTTAAAATGAAACATAAATTTTGTGTATTCGAATTTAACGACAGATATGACGGTTTAATCGGAATGGACCTTCTAAGAAAATTAGGAGCCAACATTGACATTAAAAATCGTTTATTAAGGACGAAATACGGAAAAATCCCCATTAAATTTCAAAACACACAAATCGAACAAAAATACACTATAGAACCCCGAACGGAAAGAAAAATGAAAATCCCAGTAAAATCTAACAAAAATTTAGGAATAATAAATCATATGACATTTCAACAAGGAGTAGAAACCCCAACTGCCTTAGTACAAATAAAAGATAATTATGCAACCACAACAATATTAAATTCAAACGACTATCCCGTAGAATTATCATTGACAGACCCAATTAACGTAGAAGAACTAAATTTTAACGAAATGGAAATAGACGAAAATTTAGAAAACGATTACAACCCAATAGAACATGACAAAATGTTAAGAGAAAATTTAACTAACATCCGCTTTAATACCGATATCAATCAAGAAGAAGAAAGAGCAATTAAAAACTTATGTTTTGAATACCGCGACATATTCCATTGCGAAGGAATACCATTAACATTCACCAACACAGTAAAACATAATATCGAGTTAACAGACAATAAGACAATCTTTACAAAAGCATATAGACTACCTCATGCAAGCCAAGAAGAAGCTGACAGACAAGTAGCAGACTTATTAGACCAAGACATAATCCAGCACTCCAACTCACCATGGAGCAACCCCGTGTTAATAGTACCTAAGAAATTAGACGCAACCGGAAAGAGAAAGTACAGAATGGTAATAGATTATAGAAAGTTAAATGAAAAAACGGTAGATGACAAATATCCACTACCAAATATTACCGAAATTTTAGACAAATTAGGCAAATGCCAATATTTTTCAACATTAGACCTAGCATCAGGATACCATCAGGTAGAGATGGAAGAAAAAGACATATCAAAAACAGCCTTCAGCACACCTAGAGGACATTACGAGTACAAACGAATGCCATTTGGATTAAAGAACGCACCTGCTACTTTCCAGAGAGTCATGGACAATATACTACGAGGAATACACAATGAAAAATGCCTTGTATACCTTGACGACATCATAGTTTATTCCACATCATTGGTAGAACACATAGAAAGATTGAAAGAAGTATTCGAAAGACTTAGACAAGCACATTTCAAAGTACAATTAGACAAAAGTGAATTTTACAAAAGAAGTATCATTTTAGGACATGTAATAACACCCCAAGGAGTAATGCCAAATCCAGACAAAACACATGCAGTTCTAAATTACCCATTACCAAAGACAACCAAAGAAATTAAAGGATTTCTAGGACTTAGTGGTTACTACCGCAAATTCATTAAAGGTTACGCTCAGATAACCAAACCCCTGACAAATTGTTTAAAAAAGGGAAACAAAATTGAACACACCCCGGAATTTATTAAAGCCGTAGACAAAATTAAAAACATATTAACGAATCACCCTGTATTAGAATACCCAGACTTTTCAAAACCATTTATACTGACGACAGACGCATCGAATGTAGCATTAGGCGCAGTATTGAGCCAAGGAAAAGTAGGTAGCGATAAACCCATCAGCTACGCATCCAGAACCCTAAATGAAACCGAACAAAAATATAGTACCATAGAAAAAGAATTATTAGCCATAATTTGGGCAACAAAATATTTTAGACCTTATTTATACGGAAGAAAATTTTACATATACACCGATCATAGACCATTAGTATGGCTATGCAAACTGAAAGAACCGAATTCAAAATTACAACGATGGAGAATCAGACTCGAAGAGTACGATTACGAAATTATATACAAAAAAGGAATTTATAACAACAACGCAGACGCTTTAAGTAGAATCCAACTCAATGCATTAGAAACGGAATCCATTATAGGAAACGTAGACGAAGCAGAAATAAGGGAAGATCCAGACGAGATCGACACGATACATTCGACACAAAACGAAGAACCTAAAAACGCGATTAAAATTTTAAACGAAGCAATCGATATGAAACCCAATCAATTTATAATTACCGAAGTTTTAAATAACCCCAATCCCGTAAAATATACAAAAGTAGACAACAAAAAGATATACCAAATTCAAATAACTAAAGATGACAACGAAGAACAAATAATTAAAATTCTAAAAGAATACACCCCCGAGAAAAAACGATTTTATTTTTATTTCAACACCGAACATTTATACCAAAGAGTTTCAGAATTATACGTTAAATTATTCAATAACTTTGGCCCTGAACTCATCAGATGTACTAGAAAATTAATAACACTAGACGACCCTGACGAAATAAACGATGTAATTAGGAATCAACACGAAGGAAAAACTAACCATCGTGGAATTAACGAAACAATAAAGCAACTTGTAAGACGTTATTATTTTAAAGAAATGAAGGAATTGACCACAGATTTCATTAACCAATGTGAACTATGTGACAAAGCGAAATACGATAGGAAACCCCCAAAGATACCCTTAATGTTAACCAAAACACCCGACAAACCATTTCAAAAACTACATGCCGATACTCTAGTAGTAGAAGCGCAAAACTATCTAACAATTGTAGACGCATTCACAAAAATAGGCCAAGCAATACCAATCACATCCAAAAATAGCATTGACGTGACCCAAGGATTTTTACAATATTTCACATTTTACGGAACACCCGAATCAATAACTCTAGACAATGGTAGCGAATTTAAAAACGAGACAATACAAAACACTTTAGAACTTCACAAAATAAAAATTCATTTCATAACGGAAAACCACCCTGAATCAAACGGACTAATTGAACGATTACATTTAACCCTGTTAGAACAAATTCGATTATTAAGAATAAATTATAAAAAGGAACATATAACCAATCTAATGTCATACGCACTAATCACCTATAATAACACAATTCACTCATCAACAAATTTTACACCCTTAGAATTGACCTTAGGACATTCAGATTCACGAAATCCCTATGACATACACTACAACAAGGAAGTATATCAACAATATGCAAAAGACCACAAACAAAAACTAAAAATAACTTACGACAAGGTAAAAGATAAATTAGAAAACGATAAGGAACGTATCACCACAACCCGAAACAAAAATACCGACTCAAATAAATTTTCAATAGGACAAACCGTGTATGAGAAAAACTTTCAAAGCAAGCGACATAAAACAGCACCCAGAAAATTAGGACCATTTAAAATTAAGAAAATATCAGATAAAAACATAGCAGTAGTAGACAACGGTAAAATAACAAAGTACATTCATTTGAAAAATCTAAGACACCCTGTCACTTCAGATGGACAATCATCACCATTACCGTCAACCTCCACCCAGGTAGAACGGACAACCAAGTAATAATATAACATATAAAAACAAACCCCAGTATACTACCAATTAAATTAGGCAGTATGCAAAACACAAGCAACCCTTACTTTAATGCAACAAATTTTAGCAACATTAAGAATAACGAAATAATATTTTTAATAGAAATCCCGATAGTAGAAAGTAACAATTATAATTATTATCATTTATTTGCTTTTCCAACAAAAGTTACTAGCACATACCAAGTAATCATACCCAAAACCAAATTCCTATCCCTAAATGAACTGAGATATGGTTATACAAACGAGAAATGTACTGAAGTAACACCAAACCAATACTTATGCCAATCAATGACGACAACAACCATTCAAGAAGACAGTCCTTGTGAAGTACAACTATTAAAATTCTCAAATCATTACGAAAACTGTGAAGCCAAACAAGTGCAAATAACTAATATGAAAATTCAAAAAGTTACAGAAAACAAATGGATAGCCATTTTCCCAACAGAAGTAGTAGCAACCATCCACTGCAACCAAGATGAAAATAACCAAGCATTAATCGGAAGCAAACTAATTACCCTCAAAGAAGACTGTTATGTAAAATTGAAAGAAGAAGTAATCAGAGTTTATCAAGATCCCATAGCAACAAAGAAACTTGTAAACCTACCGGAACTACAGTTCAAGATAGAACAAGAAGACGAAGAAATAGTCAAGAAACCTTTGAAGCTAGAGCATCTAGACTTAGACGACCTCAACCACGCCATGAAATTAGTGGAAAGTTACAAAGAACAATTAAGTGAACTCAAAACGCCAAAGTTACATTATAATAATATAAGTGTTTGGACAATTGTAGTAATCATTTTAATAATTTTTGTAATCATGTATGTATTTTACAAAATGTACCTTAGATAGAAGAATGAAGGAAACAGTTCTAGATTTAAGAGAAATAAAGAAACGATAAGTATACCCTTAGAAACAATGAATTTTAAATGAAATTGAATAATAAATTTTATGTATTTAAAAATTAAGTAAAACCTTAATTTTTCATTTACGGTGGGAGGAGTTATGTATCCCCCAATTATATATATGTATTGAATATATTGAATCTAATAGGAATTATTAGAAATTGTTAAGTAAAGTATAAGTCCATTGCAACATTGTAATACAAGGATAACCCAGAGAGGTTATCGACAGTTCATGAGAACGGAATGCAACTTTGCATCCAAGAGGGCAGTGATACTGCAGGTGGCAGGTCACAGGCGGTTAACATACCGCAATTACTTAGAATTAAGTTGTTACATTGTAATAAAGTGTACAATTAAGAGAAGCGCAGACATGGGATCTGCAAGTTCCCACAGCCGTGTGAGGGGCAGGTTATTATAAAAAGCCCGGGAGCTCAATGCCCGGCAGTCAGTCTTCGAACTCCATACTTCGTTGTTCAAGCTACTCATCTTAGTACAATTAATTATTTTTTATTAAAGTTATTATGAACCAGCTATTCTAAATTTCATTGTAATTTCTGTTTAAGTTATTAAAATTTTGTTAAGTGTTTGAAGTTGTTTTTTAAAAACACAGCTCCAAAGGCCCGAACCTTAACTCGCGTTAAAATGATGTTACGTTATGAAATTCGAATTGCTGAGAAGGGGCGGGAACTCTGTAACAATTTTAAAGGTGCAACTACAGTGGTGAGGGCCTGAGTTCATATGGAAAAAATGATAAAAAAAATAAAATCTAAATCGTAAAATGGCCGAAATATAAAGCTACTTTACAGGTACCACTTACCTTAAAGGGTTTTATTAATTGTCAAAATTAATGGGCGCTAAGATTTCAGCAATTTCGTTGATATATTCGGTACCCGGAAGACGGTTATTCCGGATAGGTCTCGCTGCTTTCGATATTCTAAAATCTCATCACCTCAGCTATTTCCGTTCTTAACACTACCTTAAAACAGTCACTCTTTGACTTTCTATCAAATTAGAACATTTTTCAGAATAACAACCTCCCCAAATATGCCTTCAATATTGGGGTAACTGGATATCCTTTCACAATGATCATCTTACCTATTTTATAAATAACTCAATATAAAATTTCAGATAAATTTAAACTTGATTTTAAATTTTCACAGCATTTATCAATTCTTTGTTTATTGGCAGACGTAAGCCAAAAAAAATCTGTTCTGCTATTTGCTTGTTTATTAGTAAAAATTGGAAGTTTAGGTTATATGGTTGATTTGCAGAAAATATGAATAATTATACTGTACTATTGTAGGTCAATGGTTTAGTAATGAAAGGGATAACGTCATCACACAAACAATGGTGTGACAGCTCCGGTGATATATCTAAACAACCTATGTAAAGCGAACAAAAGGCGTGATACGCGGTCGTAGATTCTAAAAGATTTCGGCTGCTTCTGAATTAATTATAGCTTGATATATAAAGCGTGCAATCTAAGGAAGTTCAGACCAAATACTAACACACAAATGATATGAAATAAATTGCCAGCTGAGTGGTTAAAATAAATAAGTTTATTGTCTATACAAATTAGGATAGAACAGTTAGTTCTTATGTAGATTAATTGATAATATAGAGTGCCATCTTACGTTAAGAAAAAAGTAAATATTGTAGTAATTATCATCAGTGATCTTTGTAGCACGATTTGAGTATATTAAAGTAGAAGAACAGGCTAACCAGGACAGTTTTTGCACATTGCTATTATCCTGGTTCCCGAAGGGTTTTCGGGGAGCTAAAACGTGTGACTTGATCTCTGTAGCACGATTTGAGTATATTAAAGTAGAAGGACAGGCTAACCAGGACAGCTTTTGCACATTGCTTATTATTCTGGTTCCCAAAGGGTTTTCGGGGAGCTAAAACGTGGGTCTAATCAAGAAATTCACAAGACACTTAAATTTTTTGAAAATGTCCAATTCTGGTCGAGTTACATCCCTTTTAACACCTGAACTCCAAGAATTTTGCACATCTAGATTAATCTCGTTTGCTAGAGCCGTTTTAGTTACACAACACAGGTATTTTAATCTGAGAATTTTGTGGACAATTCATGTTTTGGAATTTTTAAATCGGAGCACCCCCTATAAACACTAAATCTAAAATTACTTTACACCTAGATTTCGGCTTATTCCTCAAGAACTAGCACACAATTTCTAAACATTTTAATACATGTATTTAACGCAGAATTTAAATCTTTTACAATTAATCAATTCATAGCCACCCTTAGCAAGATACGACCCCCTATAGCTCAAAAATTATTTAACATTCAGATTTCACTGTGTTTGTTAAAATTTAAGTTATAGATTTAATATAGACAAACAACGAGTAGACCCAGAGAGACTGGACCATCTTAAAGAGCAATTTTTGAAACCGTTTTCGGCAGATATTTAGTTATAATTTGTAAGTGCACCTTAAAAGTTAAAATTTTTAGTAAAAATTTGATAAACGAGAGTATATCAAATACTATAAAAATTTTCTATCAAAATATTTTTTAAAGCGTTTTAAAGGTATGGGCTTGAATGAAGTTTATGTTAAGTAACATATGTGTTGTTCTTGAAAGATTCGTTAATGCATTCAAAAGAAATTATTCATAATGTGCATGTAAGATAACTATACGAAATCTTTTCTATTCTGTGCTAATCTAAAAAGCTCTACATACCCTTCACAACCTAAATTTCTAATAATTTGACTAATATAGTTTGGTCTAGGTCTTCCTATATCCTTCTATCTTTTTATATAGCTTTCTAAAATCTGGTGCTGTTACTAGATTCAATTAAAACAAAAAGTAGTAAAAACATTTTATTAAAAATATATTAAATTGCATTGAAAATTAATACAACATTCTCCTTAGGGCATGTTAAATGATTATTTATATTTAACAAGCAATAACTTGCCTTTTCTTAAACATATTAAGCTTGGGATATCTAATTCTTCTACATTTTCAATATGATAGTGGGGTAATAATCTGGAAACCATATTTTGTTTTTGCAATCCCTTCACATATATAGTAGTTTGGTTGAATTATCTTCTGCAAATTTATTGTTAAATAAGAAGGGAGAATGCCATTCGTTGATAGGGATTCCCAAAGTCCATGAACTTGTTTCAGGATTCATGCAGTGTGTTTTAGAAGTCCTCGTGTAAATTGTTAGAGTTCAAAGGCATATCGAAGATTTCGCGACATAATTCCTGGTTTTCTTTAACAAAAAATTCGCTGACTGTACGGGAATCCTTGTATATCCAAACTGTAATAACTGGCGCTTGCTGATGCGTTTTCGTTGAGGACTGATTCTTAAATGCTCAAAAGATTAAACGTGCTAGAATTTGTAATGTAAACTCGAAACACCAATTTGTAATTATAAATGGTACCTACCTTGGCTGGTTCTATATGAGCCTATGGAATTCTACTGAGTAGATAAGAAGAAGGAAGTGTACAAAAATGAGTGTTTAACTAAAATTCCATTCATTAATCAGTTGGAATTTTCCACTAAATGTACAATGTCAATGTAGAAAGCAAGTAAGTCTCAATGCGGCTGTTAAATAAACATTAACCAACAATTTTTTTTCTTCGACTAAATACTTACTGGTTTATTTTGTAAGAATAATGTGTATACCAGCGTTTTTCAAACTTTTAAACACGGACTCAAATAATTTTCTAAAAATGAAAGTACAGCCCATAGGACTTCAGTCAAGAGGGTTTATGTAAATTTTAAGAATTAATTCCTGACTGTGTACACGATTTTATGTAAATTTTTGCTTGAAGCGTTCAATGGAATGAGATGTGAGTGGGTGATTCCCATCTCCTCAAGAAAATTTTTGAAAAATGTTTTAGAAACCTCGCTATAAAATAAATTCAAGAGAAAATTTTTTTCTGCATTTTAATAATGAAATTGTTATCTTCCCAAATACAAATAATAAATTGTACAAATAAATTTTGGAGAATTTTGTTTATTTATTAAATTTACTATGAAAAAAGTTGAGTTACAACAATATAAAAACAATTTTAAGTAAGGCTAATTTATCAACATTTACTACATTCAAATTCATTTTAATTATGTATGTTTATTTAAAACATAATATGCCCAAGTCCAAAATGTATACAAAAAAACATATCTAAGGACTCCTGTATTTTTGGTTATTTTCTATTAATTTATCCATTCGTGCTTCAATGGAGTTTGTCAAATATAGTTGCATAGTTGAATTTATGCTTAGTTTCTAAACTTAGTTTTCATCACAATCATTGCTGAAAATCCGATTTCAGCTAAATAAATAGAAAATGGAAGCAACAATTTGTTAGCTTTTTCATGTAAGGTGGAAATATACATCATACGTTTGGATCCAAAATTTTATCTCCAAAGTTATAATCAGTAATATTTTCAGTAGGTGAGAAATATTGATTAATCTTTTATTTTAACTTTAATAAATAATTTTATATGATTTGATTTATTTTAAAAATTTCATAATCGTCCACTATTTGTGAAAATGGTATAAACATATAATGACTATTTCTAAGTCTGCTTAGCTAGAGCTCAAATTCTTTTTTATAAAAGTTTCGATTTTTATAAAAAAATTCTTGTATGGGCAAATTTAACCCGTTCATTAATAAAAACGTGTCGGATAAAGAAGCAACTTTAGAAAGCCACATCACCATCATCATGAGGTCCTCAATCCTGGAACTGGTTAGACATGTACACCCATTGTTTCCTATTCTGAGTTAACCTACACTTTTCCCTGAAATTCCCACATCATTCATTATTTGTGTGCAAGAGTCTAATCTGGGTCTACCTCTATCCACATTTTTCTCTTTCTAATATATCCTGCACTATTCCCTCATGCCTTAGAATGTGTCCCATCATTCTACCTCTCCTATTTTTTTATTGTTATCCACAGATCTTTCTTCTACTATTTAAGGAACCTCTTTGTTCTTAACTTTGTCTGTCCATGATATCTTCACCATACATCTGTAGCACCACATTTTAAAGGCTTCTGTGTTTTCTGTCTGCTTCTCCTGCTGTCTATGTTTCACAGCCATACTGTGCTGCGCTCCACACATATACTTTCTATGTTTGTTGTTTTCGAACACACCAGCTGCTTTTTCTTGTTAAATGCATCACGGCCTTGTGCTAATCCTTCTTAATATCTTTTGCACTTTTACCCTTCTTTTGTTTTCTAAAAATATACCTTATTTCAATGATATTCAGTGGTACATTAAGGGGTTTAGCAACCTGATAGTTACCAATGACCCACCAGTTAGACATTTGCCGAATCACTAGTTTTCCAATTACTCCTTTTGCACAATCAACATTTGTTGAGAATATTGCAAAACCAACACCTATAGTTGTTTGCAATAATCATCAGGTTTAAATACAATTACTTTTTCATCATTACGTTTTCAGTCCTGGAACTGCTTGGAAGCATATTTCCATTGATTTCTATGTTGAACTAACCTACACATTTCCCTTAAATTTCCAGTCTACATCTTTCACTATCTGTGTGCAATAGTCTAATCTAGGTCTACCTCTTCCTCTCGTTCTTCCTATCTCTGCTTCTAATATATTCCACACTACTCCCTCATACCTTAAATGTGTCCTATCATCCTATCCGTATTTTTTTTACTGTTTTCCACATATTTCTTTTTTCCCCTGCCATTTCCAGAACCTCTTGGTTCTTAACTTTGTCTGTCCATATGTTCTTCATGCGACTGTAGCACCATATTTCAAAGGCTTCCATCTTTTTCCTGTCCGCTTCTCCTACTGCCCACATTTCAGTCCTGCAGTGCTGTGTTCCACACATGCTTTCAGCAATTTTTCATTGTTTCTGTTTGTTGTCTTTGAACATGGTAGTTGCTTTTTTGTTAAATGAAGCATGGCCTTGTGCTAATCTTTGTTTTATATCTTTTGTGCTTTTCCCATCTTGCATTATTTGGTTTCCAGAAATCATTAACGTTTTGTAAGTTCGCGTCTCCTATTTGCATTCTAGTTTTTAATTTATTTTGCCCTGTAAATACTAGTACTTAATTTTATTTTTGTTAATTTTCATACCGTATCTCTCTGTTAGTACTGTTTCTATTTTATTAAGAGCTCCTTCTAACTCTTCCTTACTAGATGCTAATGCCGCTATATCATCTGCAAGTCTAATAATGAATTTGACAACCTTCGAGTATATATAATATAAGATACAAAAATAATTCTTTCTTAAATCAAATATGTGTACATAACCTAAAAATTATATTTCTTAAAGGAAAAAAACCTAACCCTATTGGTGGGATTTACTAATACAGAAACTATTAAAATGAAATATGATTACAAACATTTCAAAAGAACACCACACAACTTCTAAACTAATAGTTTTGGAGAAATTGGAAATGTGAATAATTCATATCTTTCTTAAGTCAGGTGTTATTTTTATAAAAATGTTAATTAAATATTATGTTAATAATTTTTAAGTGTGATAATAATATAGTATCATACTTGAAATTGAATCTGGAAAGAGAACTTTCTTTATAAAATAAAATTAAAAAATTGAAATAATTTTAAATAAACGAACACAATAAAGTTAATTAGCTGACCACCATTTACTTCTAATCAGTAATAAGCTAATTAGCCGTACACAAATGTTCAAACTGACCACCATTTACTTCTAAACAGTAATATATGCAATCATCAATTGCCTTGGTAACATTTCGCAATAATTGCCACCGATATTTTGGAAAATATTAGTTATTCGTCGTTTCATATATTCCTTTGTCGTTGCGGATGTTTTGTATACTTGATTTTTAACATAGCCCCACAATGAAAAGTCATTGGGGGATTTATTTTGCTTTTGCAACCGCTATTTTATATAACGTTTATTGTTCCTTTGCAACCTATCATTATAATAATTAACTATAAGGAGTCTAAATATTTGAGCTTCACTAAGTATCATAATGCATAAGTAACTTAATTCGATACTAGTAGTGTGAAAATAAGTGAATTTCATGGTATTTTGCATTCACTTATACAGAATATACCAGCAGCTAAAGACATAAGGCTTTAAAAGATTTAAGTTTTTATATTAAATTATGAGTTATCATAATTTGTCTTTCATGTGGAAGACTTCTCATATGGCATTGGCGGCAAAGTCTAGTGGGTTGTAATTAATTGATGCATCTATAGTATTTTCAACCGTTTAGTCCTGAATATGCAAAATCCTTTTTAACTATTAGCCATTTTCTCTTTCTTGTAGCTTAATTTTTTTTGCACAAGAAAGTTTTTTCTTTTTTGGGAATCACGAAATGAAACAAAAACAAGAAAATAATTAACTATTCTGCAAATATTCAGTTTTTTAAAACTATTCCAATTAATTAAATGTTTTAAATTTTTTCTATACAAAATTAAAATATAAGTTCAGAGAAAAAATAACAATTCAAAATTGTTTCACAAAGAAAACCGTCGAGTTAGTTGAGATTTACTTTTTTTATAGTGATTCAATTCAGAATAGATAAACTAATATAAGTAATATTATTCCAAAGTTAAAAAATAATAATAAAGAGAAGGATAAACTTACCGTTTATTTAAATTTATAATATCAATATCTCACAACTAACGCAACTTCACACTTCACTCACACTAGTTCAGAAATATTTGTAGCATCAATCTTACTTGAATTTCAATACACAATGGTATGTAGGTGCGATTCTTATTTAATATGCAATGACTTTTATAGGCTACATTTGTGCAAGAATACAGGAAAATCAACATAAATTGACAGGAAAAGACACCAACAGTATGTGCACTGATATAAGACCCCAGTTAAGCCACCCATATGTACTGTATGCTTTGCACAAACGCTTACGGGGGCCTTGATCACAATATTAACTTTTGCAACCTGTAAAATTGGATATCATAAAATTCGATAGACAATATTTAAAACAGATAGCCGGAAGTTGTAGTCAATTGATACAAAAGTTAAAAATAAAGCTTTTTATATGAACCTACATAATTGCCAGTGTAAATGTATTTTATACACCACAAATAAAAAGCATTATAACACAGTTAACCGATGAGTATTTAGATTCCTTGACAACCCGTAAAGGAAAAATATTTAGTATATTCTTCTTTTTTTCGTTTATTATTGGGACAGCAATCGAATACATATTTATAAGAGCTACTGTGCAAGGGTTATGGTTGAATTATGATTGATGTGATAGAAATAGTTCATATACAGTATGAAAATTGTAAAATTCAACTATCTCTCTTTTATGCGACAGTACATATAAAAAGTGCATTCAGTACCGTCAATGTAAAGCAAGGGCCCCACGACTCGCTGCTAAAAATTGGTTTTTTACTGGGCACACAATGGAGACCCACTTTTAACTAAAGTGGTTACGAATGTGTTCACGATGTTTGAATATGTTTGGACACGATACTTTATGCACTTTAAATCACACTTTTGTATCTGGAGTTTGCTCAAGTATCTGATGGAGAAAGTTATTGAAACACCTTCATGTTAGTTAAACAATGATGTAGCCTACATTCTTAAATTGATGTTAAGGTTAGTTAAGCCCTCGTGTTTTAGTTTCATGCATTTATTGACGATTTGATAATTTCAAGGTGTTGAAATTACATGCTTCATACTTATAAGCAACTAACGAGTACACATCAGGGTTTGGAACCATATTGTTTTAAATCTAAAAGTAAAATAGATATTTCTCCTACTTGTGTAAAAGTCATAGTCAGAACAAGACATGATGATGTACAGACTGATATGCTCCTGTCCAAATTAAGTCAGAAGATTTTTTGTGGTAATATAACCAAAGTTGAAGAAAAAAGGATTTGGATTATACAGGATCTAACTCATAGCATGGGTACACAATGCAAAGTGTTGAGTTGTTTTTGTTATGCTTTAGTGAAAGCTGAGTTTGTTTTGGTCTATTCAGAACCTCTGTTCATATTGAAGAAAAGTGGTTACCAACTAGCTTGCACTTATGCTTAAGTATAAATACCTATATGAGCCACAACCATTTGGCTTTTATCTTTTATTACTTTGCTATAAAACACACTCTGGCTTTTTAAGCATCTGCACCTGCTCAGCCAGAGCTACTTTTTTTATAACTTTGTTGAAACTTCTATCTTAATTATGCAAAGTGAATTTTGTTTTGCTTGACGATGACCTATACAAAAATATAGGAAATATTGACTTACTATTAATCTTTTAAAACGATAGTTTCCAAACTTGTAAAAAATAATGTAAATTACACACATACACACATGTTCATTCTAGTTAAGTAATAGGGAAGCTTATCTTTGATTGCACTTTTATTTACTTCTGAATTAATAAAGATATAAAAACTAATTCTTGAAATTTGATAAATCTTCAGGTATCAAATTTGAATAAATTAGATATTGTAAATATTGTGGTATAAAGCATTTATCAAGCATTACACATGCACACATACATACAGATGCATGCATTCTTTCAAATCCATACAATAACATATGCATATGCCTAGCTGTATGCACATATCCACACATGCATATACAAACATCCAACATGCATGCAAAACTGACTAAGCAAAGGCAATGGCTACTACCTTTCACCCATTAGGAAAACAAGCCTATGTTCACAACAACGGAACCGTGACGTTCGCTGATCCGCTACGACACTCCTCTCTATTCATGATCGCTCATGCATCAAGTTCTCGTCCTATATAAACTATCACTTTCGCTACTTTCACCAGTTATTTCGCCACAAGACACCTTTTGGCTTTGAATGGGCTAGTGAGTCTGCTAGTTCAGGAGTAACTCTACTCTTTACACTTTAACTTGTCTACTTAATATTATCATTCTTATTTTTATTACTATTATTTTTTATTTTATTACTTATTTTCTTTTCTTGTTCTGATGAAGCCCCTTACAAAAGTGGGCAAAACGTCGATCTTAGTTTATAAAATGAGACGGAACCATAAATATTTATAATGACCTCCAAACTTTTTATGATTTTCACTTATACAATTTTTACTGACCTATTAACGACAACTATTTAGTTGTAGAAATGCTTTTTATAAATGAACGTATAGCACGCTAAATACTATTTTCAATGTTTATTTACCAAACGACATTGTACTAATTTTCTTGTATATGCGTATATCAAGTGTATCAGTATAAATTTTCGTCAAGGTGTCGTCACACTGATTTTCTTTTAAGCAAATACTGTACATTTACTGCATTGTACATTTTGTTATTTTGTGGATTGCTTTACCAGCATTATCCTAGAGTTTGTTCTGTTAGTAGTTATTTTAAAATCTTTGTTACTTCTATTCGTGATTTTACTAGCTCAGTACTTTTAATAATGTTTAAGTTAATTCTAGTGCTGGTTGTATCTGTGGTGCCCTGCTCGTATTTTGTAGTAGTGTACTCGCATATGTATTTTAAACTGTGCACCTATTGTAAGTCTGTCTCGAAGCACAATTTTGATCAGAATTTGTCAAATCAAGGAACCAACAAATGATAATTTTATTATTTCAGTGAGGCGAGTTGTTTTCTTGAGTTTTCTTTGGTTCCCCACTTCCAATCTGCATTTGTTGCTAGTTTGACATCCTAGTATTGTGTCGCGGTGGTTCATTGTGACAAATTAAAAATGAAAAACTGGTAGAATATAGCCTTTATTGTTAAAGACAGGTTTTCTTCGGAAAATAGACTTTCTATATTTTCATTTGACTTAAATACTCGATGTCCAACCGAATTTTACAATGTTTCTTTCACTGGGAAGGTATTGGATAATTTCCGTAAAAGAATATGTTAATCAGTTTTGAAATTACTGTTGGTTTAGAGATAATGTGGGTTAAAGTACTTGACTCCGGAAAGTTTTTTTAACAATCATACATGGGGTTTGTATATTTTTACATAGTTCCACTAAAAGCTATGACACATAAATTTTACTAATAAAATAAACATTCTCTAATATATATAACCCAGTAACAAGCCAACATTTTATATTTCGATGTCAAAAAATTTTACTACTTAAAAAATAAAACATGTAAGTGATGAATATAGGAACTTCTGAAAGCATAACATTTGTACAAAACTGTTCATACTCTAAATCGCAAAAGCAAAAACACTTCTTATTTATTAAGGTTAAGGCTGTGGCAACAAAATGATTTTAAAAATGCGTGTTTAAGTTCAATCATATTATTGTATTTATAGATGACCTACACATTCCAAAGTGTGAACATAAATATATTCCGCCTATATAATCTATCATAAAAAGGAAAATTTTAGTATATGATAAAAAAGTATGTGTAGATTAAGGCATTGGGCAATCTTCCAAACAGCTCCTACTTTTACAAATAAGTTCATAGTGCATAGTTCATTTGCAATATATCCACTATCTATATCTATAAATAGTATGGTTATCTCTAAATTAAAGAAACGATAAATTGAGCAATTTTCATATTAATCTACACCAATAACAATGCACAACTAACAACACACCCTCCCGTTCATACGTCAAGAAATATCAGATGTACCAAATGAACATATACTACTTTTGTTACATTTAATTTGCAAAACACATTAATGGCGCGAACAGCATAAATTTGTTTCTCTATCTTAACCACCCTTTATTGCATTAAATTTACCTTTACAATACACAAAACAATAATTATAATTATGGAAAATTCATATGAAGGCTTTTGATGAATGATTTTGTACCATGTTAGTAAAGGCCTAACTCGACAACAATGTACGAAATCATTTTGTTTTACTTTTGGTAATGAGGCACTAACAAAAAAGACCTCTTACAATTGGTTTGAAGAATTTCGTCATGATCGTGTATACATCAATATTGGGTTTCGTGAAAGTCAAGATCGGTTGTTATTCCAAAAAACATTAAAGCTGTATGTAACATAATTGAAGAAGATCAACATGTCAGTTACAATAAAAGAGAGTATTCCTTAGGCATATTGATGACTACAGTACATTAGGTTTGATATAAACATTTATCTGTGATCGAGATACGTTTCCAATGGAATATGCATAAGTTAACCGAGGCTAAAAAATGCTAATGTTAATTGGTGTACGGAAAGTCAAATAAAAATGAACCACGTAACTGCAAAATCCGCATAAAATACCATGCTAAGTGACAAAACGTGGATATATTTTTACGAAGTGGAGGTTAGCAACAATCTTTGAGCATTACAAGATGAACCAAAGTTCATAAAAGTTATTCATTCACAAAGCTCTCAAGAAATTGATAACTTGTTTTTCGGTTGTGCTGGTCATGTTGCAACTTTACAGATTCAAGATCACTTAATGCAAAGTGGCATACTACGATTTGTTTACCAGAAGTGACATACAAAATCAGGAAAACCAACCAAAAACGTTGCATTATTCTTCATCACAATGATACAAGCTCAAGCACAGCATGTCAAGCGATTGATTATTTGAATAAGAAAAACATCGAATTAATGCCGTATTGCCCATATTCACCGGATTTATCATTCAATGACTTCTTATGTTCCAGAATATCAAACAAACAATTTGTGGATGGCAATTTTCATACCTTAAGAAGGTGTTGAAGTCTTCAAAACCATGTTTTTGAGATACCAACGTCTGACAAATACATATTTTGAGAAATGGTTTAAATACAGATGAAAATTTTGAAAAATTTAACGATTACAAACATTTTTTCTTTCATAGTTTTTAGAAAGACAACAGATAACTATCGTAATGGAATTTAATTCCATAAGATTTGTAGGAGTTCAACAAACACAAGTCCACAATTGTCTTTACTTTTATATTTATTTATATATTCATAATATGTTGGCCTATTATGCGAATGCGACTATGGCTAATATGATTGAACATGAACTACAACACTTAAAAACTCTAAATTCGATACAATCCTTGCTGTTCCAAGCAAAATGTGGATCTTTAAGGTACATGATCCCCTAGTGGTCGTAGCACGGGCAACTGTTTGCTGGCTTACCAGGTAACCTTCTTGGAAGGGGAAATTTTAGCTGGTATTGAAAGACGTTAGATACACCTGGAGGACTGGGAATCGACGACGTCTGTGGCAGAGAGGCTAAACATGCCAACACTGAACGATACAGTGTTGTTACCATTAGTAGGGAAAGCTACAACGGCACGAGGCTGGTAACCTGATTCAACCTAATTAGCAAGACCTTTGTGAAAGCCTCAGACCGTCAGTGTCATGGTGGGCAACTGACCCATCAGATAACGACCGCATGAATCAGTAATGGAGATTTGGTGCTTGTAATTTCAGGAGAGTGTACAGTAAATAGTATGAAATAATGAATGAAATGAAATTAAGACACATGGATGTGCTGGGTTTGAGTGAAATGAAGGGAAAAAGAAAGATGTTGTTGAATTAGATGTCGGTATGTTGGGTTTGTCGTCTGGAGTAGAGAGCAATAAGTTCAGGGCGAAAGTTGTTGGTTTAATTTTAAATGATCAAGCAAAGGTATGCATGAAACAATATTAATTGATTTCTCCCCGCATTTTGTGGGTTAGAATGAAAATGGGCTTTAGAAAGATTTTTGTAGTAGCATGTTATGCTCCGGTGAATGACGATAGGGAGTGTGAGCAGTTTTAGCAGGAGTTGGAAATGTATTAGACAAATGCGAAAAGAATGACTGCATGGTTCTATTAGGTGATATGAATAGTTGGGTCAGAGTACACTGAGAAAATGCTGAGCATGTGGTAGGTCCGTTTGGCAATCCTAGAAGGAATGAAAATGGAGATATGTTAGTGAGTATATGTATGGAAAGAAAACTGTTTGTATCCAATGCATGGTATATACATACGAACATACACAAATACACATGGCAAAGGGTAAATGCGAGAAGTATAACTGATTTGGTTGTGTGAGAACTGGTAAAAGACACGAGTAATGAGAGGATCTGAGTGTGTGACCGATCATTTTCTAGTTTTGTCCAGAATTGATATTAGTCAAAAGTGGGTGTGGAGAAGAAAGCAGAATATGCGACAATAAAGAGTGAAAGTAGAATGCTTGTTAGAAGAGTCGACTCAAAGAGACGACGCTACTATGTTAGAGAGAGAGTTATATGAATGCATACAGGAATGGGATAATGCTCTGAAGTTTGAAGATGTGGAGAAAGCATGGGATTGTTTGAAGAACAGTGTAATGAAATGTGCTTTGAAACTATGTGGAACGACAATGATTGGTACATGTAATAAAAATGCATGGTGGAACGGATGAGGTCAAAAATGTTGTCGGGGAAAAGAAAGTGACATACAAGAAAATGATCGCAGAAAAAGATGTTGAGTTATGAGAGCAACTTCAGGAAGTATATAAGGAGAAAAGGCGATATACGAAAGAAGTAGTGAAGGCAAGCACAGAGCAAATGAGAGAAGGAAGATGAAAAAATGCTATTATTATCCCGTTGCACCAAGGTAAAGGCAGCAAGTATGAATGCAAAAATTATTGTGGTATAAGTCTGTTGAGTGTACCCAGTAAAGTGCATGGAAAAATTGTGATTGAGGGAGTTCGTAAGAGAAATCAGTTTTTTATGTCACGTCAGTTTTAGTAGTGTTCAGACTTAGGAAATTATTGTAAATCAACTTGTTTAACATTCTTTTTGGATAACTACTGTTTAATAAAGTTTACAGAAATTAGAAACGAAATTTTTATAGTACTTATTGGAAAATTCGCTTCTAGTGGAAGAAGAGGTGCCGTAGATGGAATAACGGATTAATTCTCTAACAGTGCAAGTACCAAAACCCTCAGCACCATTGATACAACAGCATGCCCCAGAATTTAGGAATGTCGGTAAAAGTGAACGGACATAAGGGTTCAGAGTAAAACTACCCACATTTGATGGGGTTAACTTTGGCAGACATATTTTAAACAATTTGAGGCTACCGCGAAGAGTATCGGCTGAAAGGATAGTGAAATGGCAACCGCGTTGATTACCGGATACGAGATGAGGGTTTGAACATTGTGCAAACCATACACGACCATAATCAAAGAAGTTACAGGACCTCAACATCAAGGATGGAAATAAAGTACAGCCACTTTCATTTACAACACATGCGCCACACTCAAGTGGAGAATGGTTACCAAATGGCCAACAAAAACTTGCAAAAGTTTGAAGCAGGCATTGCTTGCTTGGTGAAACTAGCTTAACCAATGGCGCCGGACAGCTTCCTAGAACAATTAGCAGTACAGATCATTGTCGACGGGATACGTGATGGGGAGAACCAGCAAGCACTACAGCTGATTTGGCCCTAGATAATGTGCTAGCTTATGATTATGAGTTTGAAGCGGCATAGCAAGCTTCACATCATGATAGTGGCAAGATGCTCTGAAGAGGAGCAAGGCCACAAAGCATAGATGAGATGGTTCAAGGGAACTTCGTAAACACCAACCAAAGAGGAAGGTACCCAGATACTGGAATTGGGCATATCCAGTCTAATGTAAACAGCACAAGATGATACTCTTGACAGAAAACAAAAGGGGGTCAACTGGAAGGGGCAAAATTCGACTTACTTGGATTCTGCTCAGGAGACCATCATCTGCATTGCACAATGTAAGGGTGAAGGCAATATTTACATATATGGACAGTTTAACAACAAGACCGTGAAGTTCTTAGCCAACACCGGAGCCACTAGGACAATCGCTAATGCAGATGTAGTGCACGACTGTGATACCGTGATGGTACGTCTTCGAATCATGGCTGGCAAGGAAATACGAACGCACAAAATGCTATGTTAAAAACCAGAGTTGGGAGCAAAATATTAAGTTATAAACCCAACTTTATTATGTAATAACTGCAATTCTCAAAGAAATGGTCAATGAAACTTTAAAAATTTTTAACAGTGTTACACTATTTTTTCTTGTATAGATTTATATAGTGTATTTACTACTCTACCTTATAGGCGACAGAGCCTCAATAAATTATGAGGGGTTCCTGTCTAAGGTTTAAGCCCAGGATAAAGAAGATGGAAAATGGCTTTGAGTAAAAAAAGGACCCTCTAAAGAGATCTTCCAGCCAGCTAAGCTTCTTCAACTTAGAGCAGAGCGATGAGCCAAAGTCGTAGGATGGTATACGATAATAAAAAATTTTTAATGGACGCCACCGTATCTTAATAATTATAAAGAGAAGCAATCCAAAGATAAGATACGGAAATCTTCGAAAAGAAAAAATATCCTTAACGAGCAAAACAATGAATATAATACTTACTTATGACTCTGCAAACTGGAATTGGAACGACGATCTCGTACTATCTGAAAATTTAATCACTTCATAGTATTTTAGAGCTAGGGCTACATTAGAGCCTATTCACTTTATTACAAAAAAATAAATTTCAAAAAGATTAACTGGTCAAGATTATACCTCAAAAAATTTTAAACACAATACCAATAATCTAGCCTTCTTCACTACAAAAATTTGATAAATATGGTAGCTTGCTTTTATAGAGAAATTATTGTCGACTTCAATGAAAGAAAGCTTTAAAACAACTTATTGCACTTTCTATTGATTTACAAAAAAAATATATTATCATTTGTACAATTTTATACGTACTGAAACTCTTTAGATATCTACTTTTAATAAAGTCTAGTAGTCTTTGATTATTTGTATGAATTTTGTAAGTATAAATTTATTATAGTTCTCTAAGAGAATTAAAGTGTTTTCGTTATTATTCTACAACTTGTATTTGATACCTAAATAGGATCCTGTTTGGGTTTACATTTAATTAATTAAATACGTTGACTTTCCTTAAACTGCAGAACTACATGTTTAATTAATTTAATTGCTTGAATCAAAAGTCAAAAATACTTATGGTTTGAACTAATCTGTACTTCAAGTGTACTGTCAAAAAAATTATATTTTATAAAGTGACAGACAAATATTAACGTGTCACGTGCTTAGTTACGAATACATTTTAGTGTAACCTTGTAAATTCAAATAAAGTTATCTTATAGAAATTTCTTTGTGTTCATAAGAACATTTATGCAATATTCAACTATTAAATTCTGAACAAAAATTACGTGTACCAATTTAAATCACTATATAAAATTTACAAAAATTATTGTTACATTTCCAGTAATGATTCCGTGAAACGAAAATTGGATTAGAATTGTAGAAGACTCACCACAAAAATCTGCTAGACGTCAGATTTCGTCAACCATCGCGTGTACTTAGGACGATAGGTGTGCGCAGTTCACACGTGCCAGGTTTTACAGCTCGACTTCTATACCAAACAAAATTTACAGGAAATTCCACCATACTCCGTAGCAACATTTGAGACTTTGAACTTTCAATACTGCATAACAAAAAATTGTGCTTCAGTGTTCCATAACAATTAGATACATAAAATTTAGCACTCCAATACTTTATACATTACGTGTCTACATAAAATTTGCGTTCCAATACTCTATAACAATTAACTTCATACTTGTGTTCCAATACTGTATAACATAAATCTTGTTTCGATACTGGACCTACATAAAATTTGCGTTTCAATATTGGACCTAAAACTTGCGCGTAGATGATGTTTATTTCACAGTAACAACAGGTCGATTAAACTACAAATTGATGTAATGGTATACATCGACACAATTTCACCTGCCTTTGGGACTGCATGTTTTTAAAACCTGCTGGCCCACATTTCAACACTTGTTTTCTGATTACATTCGGACGTTAAATGACGAACCTTGACCACGAGGCAATTTTATTATTTAAGCACGCGCAGAATTGGATTGTTGCTTCAACACATACACAGATAAAAGAAAACTTAAATTCTACTTCGAGTCTTTAGACGTAGGTGGAGTTCTAAGTAACGAATTGGTATTATATTGCTACAATAGGAATTTAATATTTTCTGTGTAACAAAGGATATTTGTTAAATAAATATTTAGAACAAAAGCGTACATTAATGAAGCAGGTAATTGTATTCGTTACAACAGCTATCATCCAAAATTACAATTTACATGTGAAGAAGAGAAAGATAATATAGTACCTTTTCTAGATACCTTACTCGTTCATAATAGTAACAATAAAATAATCCTCGACTGATATCAAAAACCAACATGTTCGGGTAGATATTTAAATTATAACTCATACCATAATTACAAAATTAAAATCAATTTTATATTAGGTTTAAAAACAGAATCAAAAAAATTTGTCACCCATCATTATATCAAAAAAATTTAAATAAATTACGAACAATTCTAAAAGATAACAATTATCCTTCAAAAATAGTAAATAGATTGTTATATAACCATCCAACTAATAATACAAATAATATTAATTTAGACAATGATGTGAATATTACTAATAATGACACTTAACAATGCCATTCTCTTCCTTATATAAAAGAACTGATACCAAAGTTATATAATATTTTTAAAAGATTTAACATAAAAATTGCAGAAAAAATATTCTTACACTAAGTAACTTATTTTCAAAAATTAAAGACAAAACTTCACCACTAAATCAGAGAAACGTAATCTACAAAATTAGCTTTTTAGACTGCAATGAAGAATACATTGGCCAAACTTCACAAAATCTAAAACAAGAGATAACTCAACATAGAAGTGACATCCGCGTTAAACCTAATGCATGTGCATTGAGTATCCATGCAAATTTAAATAATTCTCATAGCATTAACTTTTCAGAACCAGTAATTCTAAATATGGTAAGCAATAAACAAAAAAGAGAATTTCAGGAAATGTGCTACATTTACAGATACCCTAACACCATGAATAGAAAAACAGATATAAATAATTTGAGTACTATATACACATATTTATTACGTTTTCAGTCTGATGATAATTCAAATACAAGTACTGTACCAAGATAAGCATATTTGTTACATCCTACTCCAACCAAATGGTGTAATCGACACTGATACACTCACATACACGTACATACTTATTACTTAAAAATCTAGCAACACCTTTCTCACATAATTAGAAAACAAAGTTTTGTATACAAAATCAAACTTTGAAAAAATTGTCACTATATACAGAAAATAAAATTTTAAATGTTATACTTATGTTTTTAATGTTTTTGATTTGTAGAATTGTGCTTGCCTTTAATAAGGGGTTGTTTAGAGTTGTATTGAGTAGTAAGGGTCGCGTAGTGACTGTAAATAACAATGGGAATCAAAAAACTGCATTGATTTAGCAGAAAAATAAGTAATTCGTACATTATGTAAATAGCAAGCATTTAACACACTGTATATGGACCGTAATTAAGCAATGCCTGTAAGCATATCTTTCAATAATAGAACGCGTATTCAGCAGAGAAATAATCGTACATGTAATTAAACTACGTTGAGGAGAGTTTTACAAGTTTATAAAATAAAGACGCGAAAGATAAGACAAAACCTAATAAATCCTCATGCAATTACGCTTGTGATAAAGAAGGAACAATAAACGCTTTGATAAGAAAACGCATAAATACATAAACGAAAACAGCATTCGTGTTACATCATTTATTTTGTACAATTATCCAAAAGCTTTATCTACACAAAACAACAGACGTAAGTTAAAAGTCCGGCAATGATAAAGATCGCAAATAAATACCATGACACGGAAATACAAAGGAGCTTTATCAAAAATCAGTTTGAAATATTAAAGACAAACCTGGTTGGTTGCAACAATCTGTAAAACTGCTTGGAAACCCAATCCAAAGGTAGTGGGAAAAGCTATATAACACTCACCGGTGATAAAGCATCTCAGTCTACACTTGAAGCACATTAAATCCACAACACTATTAATTAGAAATCTACGCGTCAGATAAATAAAATTTATGTTATAGTGAAAATAGTGCTGTGCAACAATTACGTTAAGAATACATGAACAGTTTTTGCCGGTTTTTTTAGAAAACGTGAGTAGAAATTGGGTAATTAATTTAAATTAAATATTTATAATGATATAGGGTTTCTAGTACAATTCTGGACTATTTCTGAACTATTTCTGGGCTATTTCTAGTTCAATTCTAATCTGCGTCGGAAACAATTCCAAGTCTAATCTGAGTCTAAAACAATTAAAATCCCAGATACTAAGTCTGGTGTTCAGAAATTCATAATACTAAATTGGTATTTAAAGCGTATCCAGAGAAATATTGAATAAAGCACGAGGTGATTTTGAAGACAGGAGGTAACAGTACTGAAATATTGGTTCAACGTATGTTAAGGAGTACAAAGCAGGGCATTGGTTTCGATTGAAGATAATGAGGGGGTGTTAATCCACAATACGAAACAAATCAGGTCAGACCTACCTAGTTTTAATGAATCTTTTCTAACTTAAATTTTAACATTGAATATATTAATTTTCTCACTAATTTGTAAAGAGTCAACAAGGACATTGAGTACGTTAAAACTTACAAAATAATCATAAAAAGGTCTCGAACGTTCCAGATTTTTTGTAAAGGTGTTGTTTTTGGTGACTTTATTTTAAATTAAATTAAAAGGATATAAATTTTTGGATAAATAGTCCATATTATATAAATTGATTGAAGGGTGTATTTAAAGAATTACTAAAATTGTGAAGTGTAAATATTATTTCCTTTCATTATATGAATGTTGATTGACTTCTTTTTATGAATTCACACAGGTAATCATAAAGGGGTAAATAAAAATTGATCATCGTAAAGTTGTGCACTCTGTGTAAGTTAAAAAGGGTTAGCCGTGGCATAATAATAAAATTGGAAGATTAAATAGGGAAACAGAGTGGTGGCGTTCAGTAGAACGTTTATTACACCGAGTACGGCGTTACCATATCAATATATATATATATATATATATATATATATATATATATAAACTAAAAATACTATTACGACATTTCATATTTGAAAAATATGCTAAAAAATTCAATTCCTTCTATTAATAAGACTTCATTAGAGCCGACTCCTAATTATCTTCTAAACTAAAAATTGTATTTCAGGAAATGTAGTATAAAAATAGCAGCTCAAACACTAAGGAAATCCTTAGTAATTTATTTATAAATGATTCAGTTCTCTGTTTGCACCTTCTTTTAATTGGAGGTTCCTTTAAAAACATTGGTGCATACTATTAGTTAACAATAAAATGACTAAAGTGCGTATCCAGGTGTCAATTGGTATCATAACCTTTGCACATACATATCAAAACTAAAAAATATGATAACATACAAGTGCTAGGTCAAGGTTGATTACTATATGTATAAATCTTGTAAATAAAAATACCGTTCAATTTAATAGGTGTGTTTTCTATTAGTAGATCATTATAACAAATTACCTTGACAATACACCTCATGGTTATCAGTATATATAAAATTGCATTATCATATCTCAGTACTCAAAAATATCCTAATCACGCAAAGTGAATTACAAAAATATTGGCTAGTTCATACAAAGAAAAGCCTATCGAAAGTACAAATGAAAATAAGCAAACTACGACCGAGAGAACCTGTCTAGGTTTGATCTCTGACTAAAACACTATCTAAAAAATGCATATGTAAATATTCATATATTAAAAATAAGTTTAAGTATAATATTTCTATTTTTAAGAGCAATACTCGATAGAGTATTACCAAACCTAATAATAATCAGTATTAAAAATAGTAATCTTTTAACAATTAATAATTTAATATATAAAATGCTGCCAAAAGTAGCCCAAACCTACTTCATTAATCGATTGACAACTACTGAATAGTTTCTTCTGGTATTGCCACTATCATTAGAATTCATTCTACACAGTGTCCACGTTCTCCGTGAAAGTTCTATAACTTTTATGTTATTCAAGATATCAACTTCTGATTTTTTTAAACGATAATCACGGCTAGGCTGCACAATTTAAAAATATGTTCACCTATATACAGGGCGTGCCAATATGGTTTCCAACACAAAGTTATGTTTTTTTAAATGAAACATCCTAGATTTGATACCATATTCTAAAAGCTCTTTTGATGCTGATCAAAATCATACAGAGGTTCTATAGGTCTACAATGGACGGTTTGCTTTTTATGAGTCATTTTATGTCAAAATCATGTCAACTTTGAAAAATTGCAGAAGTTTTCGTGTTGAACTTGGAGAGTTGATTCTTTCACGACATAATTTTACACATACTGTTGTATTATTATCCATAGCGCGATCTGCTTGTTTTTACTTTTTATTATACAAGGTGGAAGCAAAACACAAAATGAACAAAAAGTCAATTTTTTAAATGGCACCCGCCATATTGGATTTTGCCATTGAATAGCGTTTTTGTGGAGCTTTCTATTGACATATAATTTTTTATAGATTACATGAGAAAAAATTCTGAAAAATTGAGAAAACAGATTTCTTTTAGGTAGTTTTCATCATTTGAAAAACAAGTAGGCTACTGTCATCAAATCTGATATCAAATATCCAGTGCCAAAAGAGCACAACAATAAACTGATGATGTACATAGAGAAATTGCATTTTGAGATAATAATATGAAATATATTTGTGCTGATACACACAAAACCGTTTGTGCCATAGATCTTTTTTAACATAATTATAACATAGTTCATTAAATATCAAATCAACTTGTATTTTAGTTTTAATTGCTAAAAAATCTTAATAGCAAATATAACTGCATTGCTAGGTCAATTACTACTTTTTCCTACCTCCAATTATGGCCAACCAAAGTCAAAATAGAATTATAAATTTTCTAGTACACCAAATGCGATCACGGTGCATCATTTTCTAGACCTGGTCGAAGATCTTCAAAGAGCTGACGAGTATTAGAGTTTCAGATATTTGAGTCTACAGTGGATCTAGTTGAGGCTAAATCGTTGTGGTACCATAGTAATCGTCGCAGATTTTCGATTGGAAGTCGTTTCCCGCTTACTTGTACCGGATTATAAACGTTGAAGTTTCCCACCTGAGTATGATTCGGAAGTAAATAACGCAGCTTTGCCCAACTCAGCAGAAGTGAGGGCAGAATTAGAAGTAGTTACCAGTCTCCGATGAGGTAATAACCTGACGAAATTTTTTTATTTTAGTTTTAAAAGAACTGTGGAGATTGATCGAAGTAAGAAGTAATTGGCAATGGGTTTTGTGATCCGTCTCTGTTGGAGACATCTTAGTACAGCGGCGTTCCATTAGCGGTCACAGGAAACTAACGTGTTTAAAGGCAAGTGAAAACTTGTCATCACCAAATTCAGCAAGATATTGTTGCAGCTCTTGGATAGAAGTTGTCACTACACCCATACCTCGCTTTATGGCCTTGATACGTTCCACGAAACTTGGCCGCAAAGCAAAAAGCCGTATAACGAATCAATTATTCTAATATAAATTCATACAAATTCAATGGGATCGGTTCAAAATTTGTTAAATATGTAACATAGTTTATTATTGTGCATTTTATCAACAATAATCTATAAACAAAAATGAAACAACTTCACGTTACATAAAATATGTGTATGTATACATACACAATTTTTTTTTAAATGGCTTTAATCTGAAGACAATGAAAAAATGGTAACCTGCAGATCACTGTCGTCATTATGAGCACACACTGAATAACGCTCGTAAACAAGAAGAAACGGAAAAGAGTATGCATCGAGATTGCACTTGCACAAGATTGGCAACATGTAGATATACGACATCGAAAAAAAGTTTTTTTTGCCGTTATAGCGAAATATTTTAGGCAGTAAATCGAAAATGTGCCTTAATTGAAGAGGGTTATTATAGCGAAATGCCGTATAAAGAGCGGTCGTATAGCGAGGTACGACTGTCTTGCATGTTCGGAGGCGAAATCGGATTCAACAGAAATAAAAGAGAATCCTTTATCTCATTTCATGTGATAAGCACGCTGTATAGACATGCATAGTTCGTCCACATTGGCCTCTGAATCAAAGCGGCGAGAATCTAGTTTGTCCTGGAGCTCAATATTTCGCAACCCGCTCACGTGAATGGGCCAACCATCATGAATAAGAATAACTAGAAAATGAAAAAAGTAAATAAACCCCAAACCAACTAGTACTCAAATCAACAAAAAATACTGCGAACCACAGAGCAAATTATGAGGTACCTGCAACAAAGGGCGAATAAGAAAAAAAACAAAGCCCCATGTTGAGTATACCAAAATATGTTACGGTATACCGTACAGACAAGGAAGAGAGCAACGAAAGTAACGTAAGTAATCTGGACGGATTACCACAACAAAAAAAGAAAAAATACCGTACTAACTAAACAGTCGTACAGTGTGGGGGGGCAAAATAAAAACCCTGCCCAAGACCGATTCATCACGCTGAAATAGAAGAAACTAATGGTCAGTAAACAGGAAAATAAAATAAATAAGAACAGCATGTTTCGCTGATAAATAAATATCAATAATAATAAGGAAGCATAACAACAACATAAATAAAGTTGCACAGTAATGGTACAATGGCGTTCTTTATTAAACAAAACAAATAAATTTAAAATAAGTAATTTGAGTGCACGTTACAGTAAATTATTGTGATGCAAACACATTTAGCAAAAAAAAAAATATTCAATTTTTAACAAATCAAAACAGAAACCTAAGGTATAAATCTTTATCCTGCGGGACACTAGTAATATATTTAAATATTTTTATATTTATCACGAAACCTCGATAAAACATTTACCTTTATGATTGAAATGAAATCATTTATAGAAATTTCATGTTAATAATAGCAAAATTGACCAATTGTAAAGGCTGTACTAAATCACCAAACGAGAGTCATAAAAGCAAATTATGGACTCAATCATTATTAAAGTAACTACACACCAACATTTTAATTTTAACCTTTTATGGATAAATTTTTTAGTGTTTAAACAGTCAAACGTGTTATTCTTATTTATTTTATATTGTAAAGGCTGTACTAAATCACCAAACGAAAGTTATAAAAGCAAATTATGGACTGAATCATTGTTAAAGTAACTACACACCAACATTTTAATTTCAACCTTTTACGGATAGATTTTTAGTGTTTAAACAGTCAAACGTGTTATTCTTATTTATTTTATTTTCATGTTATTCGCTAACCATTAATTTCTTCTATTTCAGCAGAGCAAACCGGCCTTGAAGTTTTTCTTCTACTACAATCAAGCGCAACCCCCCACACCTCCACATACACTCTACGACTGGTTAGTTAGTACAGCATTCTTTTCTTTTCCTTTTTGTTGTGGTAATCGGTGTGAACTACTTACGTCACTTTCATTGCTCCCTTCCTTGTCTGTGCGGGATACCGTAACAAGTAAGACCCCCATTACTATGGGGGTCCCTGATACTATATGGAATCATAGTTTGGGAAAGCATCTATAACAATGCATTCCAAACAAAAAATACATTTAAAAAATCATTATTGGAAAGTGAATATATTCATATTGTATAATACAATTTAATGAACGTCAGTTAACTATTATGTATTAAGTTGTATAAGTACTAACAATAACACAATAACATAAGCCAAAAACATATTGCTCATAGTTATGTGGCCAGTATTAATAAAACTTTCATGTTACAAGAAAAGTGCCAGTCAGTGCTCTTTTAATTATATGGCAGTTAAAATGTATGGCTTGTCTACGAGACGACACTAACGCAAATAAAGACATTAACAAATTACTAATTTACATAAAATTCCTATATATCAGAACTACAGTATATGCACCAGATTATTCATTTTAATCTAATTTTTAATTACTTATAACGTATGATCTTCTATTATATGTTATTTGCTATTATCGCAACTAGAAATATGCTATATTTAAGACATATGTCTTAAATTAAAACAGACATATGTCTATAAAATATTATCTTCGCGCGTCTTATTTGTTTATACTGTATTAAGCAATGTCTTTATTTAAGAAATTAATGCGTCCACAAGTGTTTTGCAGCTAGGTACAAATTAATAATATAATGTAGAGAAGCAATTTTATAATTTTACATAATAGATGTTACCATATGTTTTTCTATACACCCTACGATTTGTAAGTTAACACATGTAGATAGTAAGGTCATAGAAATTAATTCAGTTGGAGAGTTTATGGTCAGGTTTTTTATGAGAAGTGTTTGTCAAATAAGGTTAGTGACAAAAATGATTCACAAATTAAAATGTATTGTTCGATCAAAAGACAATAAAATCAATTACATAATAACTTACACGACCTGAATATACAAATTGTACAATAAAGGAGAAAAATTTGCACAAGTATAGGAGAGGTAAAAGATGGATACTGTAAATTTTTATCTAGAAATTATTGTCAATATGATGCATATAGAAACTCAGTTGCAAATTTTTAAACCTAAACTTTGGGGAGTTAATATATTTTAGGGAGAATAGCACTGCTTCGGAAAACACATCTAAATATCTCAAACACCTCAGAATATTTTAATCAGTCGAAGTTAATATGATGCAACAAAATAAATGGCGGTAATGTGATACACCTGAAAAATGATACTTATCTATAGTTAATATTTACGGGAAAAAAATATTAAGTAGTAGGAAATATTTAATAGAGAATAGAAGAAAGCTTAAACCTTTCAGAGAATTGGACAGTGAAAGTAAGCAAAAATATAATAGAGTTAGAAATAAGATAGTACATGAGTGTAGAAAAGCTAGAAATAAATGGATGGAGGAGAATTGTAAGGGAATACAAGAAGATTTGAGAGTAGGTAAAACAGACAGGGCTTACATGGCAGTTAAAAAGTTTTTCGGGGAAGATAGGAAAAAATATGATGGTATTAAAGATGAGAATAATGAGCTTCTAATAAATAAAGTTGATATAACAGATAGATGGAAAACATATTTAGAAGATTTATATAAGGGAGACGATATGGATGAGTTAGAGAACAACCAAGAAGAGGATGTAGAAATAGGATTCTCGATATTAAGAGAGGAATTTAAAAGAGCTGTTAGGGATATTAAACGAAATAAAGTGCCGAGGATAGACGATATACCCGCAGAATTAATAAAATATGCAAGTCAGAAAACTTTAGACAGATTATATGAACTAGTAAAAGTAATACATGACACAGGTGAGGTCCCAATAGATTTTCAAAAAAATATTATTATCCCAATCCCAAAAAAGTCAGGAGCGGATAGGTGTGAGAATTTTAGAACTGTTAGTTTAACTTCCTACGCTTCCAAAATAATAACAATAATAATTAAAAATAAAGTAGAAGCTATGACTGAGAATTATTTAGGTGAAGACCAATATGGTTTTCATGAAGACAGAGGGACTGGAGAACCGATACTAATGATTAGGGTAATTATTGAAAAAAGGTTACAAAAAAAATAAAAAGACTCATTTCATGTTTGTAGATTTAGAAAAAGCATTTGATAGGGTTAATTGGATTCAGGGTTTTGCGAAAAAATATGAATCTCTCATAGGAATAGAAAAATTATTTACAGTCTATATAAAAACCAAATCGTAGTAATTAGATTTGATGAAATAGAAAAGGAAGCTAAGATTAGAAAGTGTTAGACAGGGCTGTAAACTATCTCCCTTGATTTTTAATGTTTATATTGAGGAAGCTTTAAACTTAGCTAGAGAGATAAAAGAGATAGGTATTAGTGTACAGGGACAGAAAGTAGACATGTTACATTTTGCAGATGATATAGTCATTATAGCAGAGTCTAGAAAAGAGGTAGGAGAGTTTTTAAATATTTTAGATGAGATACTACAGAGTAACTATAGTATGAGAATTAACTCTGGAAAGACAAAGATAATGACAAGTGAGTTACAGCCTAGTTCTAAACCAAAATTAAAAATAGGTATACCGAGTTAGAGGAGGTAGATGAATTTTGCTATTTAGGTAGTATAATTACAAAAGACGGACGTAGCAGAAGGGATATAGTAGCTAGAATAGCTCAAGCTAAAAAAATGTTTTTAAAAAGAAAGACTTACTAATAGCCAACAGTATTAGTTTAGATAATAGAAAAAGTTTCTTCAAGTCCTACGTATGGAGCGTTCTATTATACGGTAATGAGACTTGGACAATTAAAGAGGTAGATAAGAAAACGATAGAAGCTTTTGAAACTTGGTGTTATAGGAGAATGTTAAAGATTAGTTGGACAGATATTGTAACAAATGAGGAAATTTATAGAAAGATAGGCGAGGAACCCTGTATGTGGAAACAATTAAAGGTCAGGAGAGATAGAATGATAGGGCACTAGTTAAGACAAAAGAGACTATTTAGTAAGGTCTTAGATTATAGACTACCAAATAAAAATAGAGTAGGAAGGCCTAGACAAAGCTATATTAGTCAAATTATTAGAGATTTAGGTTGTGAAGGGTATGTCGACCTTTTTAGACTAGCTCAGAATAAAAATGAATTTAGAGCTGCGTCAAACTGACCTTAAGATTGAAAACAAAACAATCAAAAATAAATAAATAAAAATTAGTTAACTAAATGTCACCATGACATAACTCGCAATTAGTTAGCGGTCTGGCATGTTGGCAGCGATTCGTTGCTTAAGCCTTACCATAACATATAATCTAACATTTTCCTTTTTTGGAGGGGATAACCAGGTTATATTTCATTTCCTTATAAATGGGGATCATGTAAACATGTTGGAGTACTTTAACAACCATCAGGTTGCTAATATCTATGTAGAGCCAGGTAGATGGGAAAAAGATAGAAGAGTATAGGAAGACCTAGAGCAAGCTATATTAGTCAAATTATTAGAAATTTAGGCTGTGAAGGGTATGTAGAACTTTTTATATTAGCACAGAATAGAAAAGAAGTTAGAGCTGTATCAAACCGACCTTAAGTAAGGTCGTAAATAAAATGAAATGATGATGAGTAGGAAATATGTTATATTTTTGTTGGCCATATAACAAGCGCTAGAATGATACACTATTTGAGCATAAAAAATTAGAAACTGAATTGATCTTTTTTATGTCAAAAATATCTGTCAAGATTGTAAACTTTTTATATAACTTTTTTTTGTTCAAGGAGGAATTTTCAATGTGAGGCCCTCGTTCAGGAAGAATTAATTTATATTTTTATGTAGAAAAAATTTAAAATCTATCAACTTTGCTATGACATTTACTTGCTCATACGGGTGATAGGGCTAATATGATGCGACAGACACATCATACCTACTAAAAAGTAATAATTGTACATATGGTTTCTTGTCGTTTTAAACCACACGTTTTATTTTTCTATAGTTGAAATAACAAAAGGAACACATTGTGACCTATTCAATGTTTTTATGTTGCAGGCACTGCCGAATCAGCTGTGAAGTTACCTAACCTAACCAAAAGTGACCTTCAGTTTATATATTTGGTGTGATATGAGAACTGTGCGAAGTGTAAAATTAATAGTACTTTTATAAAAGTATAAAAATGGTGCGTGAATACAAAACTAAAGAACAAGAAAGACATCCACAACCTTTACTTGATGAAGCTACAAAAATGATTACTGGGGTGAAATCTGTTGAAATGTAATCTTGGTAGCATTAAAATCTGTTTACTTAGTCTATGTTGGGTTTCTTTAATGTCACTTTTATACACTGTGAGAGATGCTATAATAAAAGTAAGGAGTGTTCCACTCTCTATATTACTGCTACACACTTCGTACATTATTCAATATCTTAATTGGTAGGTATTAAACTATTTTGAGAGGTTCAACTAACTTCATTCAATTTATGTACATGTTGGTCTTAAATCATCTTAAATATTGATCTAAATCAGTTAAATCAATTAAAATTTTCTTAAATGACCTTAAATCAGTTTAAATCACTTTAAATATCTGTTCAATACCTGTCCTGTGTTGCGATTGGTCAGATTAATAAATACAAAGCCAAAGAAATAAAGCTACAATAATACACTAGTTAAAATTCCAACCTCATGGTGCTCTTAAACAATAGTTAGACAGAAAGCATTCAGTTATTAAACTTTAGTCTTATTTTGACCTGATACACTCACGAAAGAATTACTACAGGTGCTGAGACACCGTGTATTGTCTTACCTAAATTTACTGCTAAATTAGAATATATAATATGATAATTAAAAACTTTGTCAATTTCTGTGATACTTTATTAAAATGTGGTTTTTTCATAAAAAGGTTAATGAATTAATTGGTTGGTTATAGACTAATATATTTGAACAAATGAAAGACCCTTGGAGAGTACCAATTCTTGATGAAAACCTGGACAGTACAAAATTTGAAACATTAATAAAAAATATTTAATAGTGAAGTAAATTTCTGAATTATTTAAAAACATTATTGATTTTTACTGGTTTCGATAATATAATATCTTTGTCTGAATTAACTCCAAATGATATAGATATTATGAACAAATTTGGAAGTACAATTATTAGGACGAAATTCAATTTCTTTGGGATATATTAAAAAAAAGAGCTATTTAGAATATCTGAAGGGCATTCAAAACTTTTAATTACAATGGGGAAAATGGCTAAGAATGCTTTCGAGTCCAGAAAACGTACTCGAAATATGGATTTAGATATTACTGACAAAACAAAAGCACTTAAAAAATTAGGTTGCAACAATTCAACCACTACAAAGAAACCTGTTCACAATAGTTTAACCAACATTCCCATTGACACATAATGTTACAATGAAACGTCTATTCAAAATCATCTGTACAGTAAATGAAAATAAAGAAGAGGCCACAGTTACGTCCTTTTTATGTAACTTTGTCTCCAAAATTAATGCTCAAAAAACACACTATGGAACAACATGGGTACCTACTGTCAAATTTTAATAAGCATTTTAAGACAGATTTTAAGTACAATAATTCCGATGATAATAATAAAAAACGTAAAGAAAAAAATTACAAATAAAAGATCTAATCATATATTAAAGTTCATAATAAATCTAATGAAAGTAATCTGATGTTAGAGTAGAAAGTAGTTAAATTCCAACTAATTGTGCAGGATCTCAACAGAAACTAGTAATATAAAACTAAATAAATAAATGGCCGATTACCTACTAACATTGGCGGACCATCTAAGAAGGTACTAACTACATCCGATGCTAATTGAGAATGTTGGCTTACTGACACTAATACGTTTATTTATTTTCATCTTGTTCTTTGACTAAGTTTTTAAAATTTTGTTTGGCAATTCCATCTATGCTATCATGTTGGGAGCTTGTAAAAGTTACAGCTAGTTAGTTGCTTGCATTCGAATATAGGGGGCGCATGAGTTACATTTTGCAAATATTAATACACCATGATTTGTGTATAATTTCAAGATCTCTTTGTTGGTTGTTTTGCAGAGAAAAATGGTCCAATCTGAGGAGCTGCAATAACAGCGAAACCAGTCACTTGAATTTCCTCTATACAAAATAACCAACAATTTATATTAATTTTCGTCCACTATGCTTGAATTACTTTCCTAATGTCAGACAAAATTATTCATTAACTAATAATATAATCCTAAATGTAGCATTACACGAAGTTTCTGGTCGTCCTAACAATGACAGCGTTTCCTTCTGGGAAACTGGGAATTATCGGCAATGTTGATTCATCAGCAGCAAACATAGACGGTTCGGATTTTTCTGTCTACAGGATCATTGATGGGACAAACGATTCTGCTGAAGAGATTGTAGAGTTGTCCCAACATAAGACAGGCAAAAGATCACGACATGAACGTTCTCTAAACCATTTAACTACTGCCGCAAACAATGAAGGTCAGACAAAATTAACAGAGTTTTGTAACATAATAAATGAGATAGAAAAACAAAACAAAATCAAAATATGAGCATTATACTTAAAAATTCCAATCTGGAGAATTTAAGCTTAGAAGAGCCATCTGCGGATCATTTTTTAGATGTTTTAAAAAAGCATGCTCTAGAAAACAACAAAAAATCAAGACATGGCAATAGGTTTTGTGAGCCCTTAAAATTATTCAGTCTTTACATTTTTATAACTGGTGGTCGTTTGCTGTATAAAACTTTAAATCACAACATGCCAAATGCACTATCTTCAATAACTACATTGCGCAGGTTAACAAATGCCAAAAATGTATCCGAAGGAGTGGTGTGAACTGACGAATTGAAGGAATATTTAACAATAAGATAATATCCCTTAAAAGTATTTATAAGTGAAGACAAGACTTCAGTAGTTAAAAGAATACAATATGATACAAAAATTAATAAAACGATTGGGTTAATTACCATTATCAAAAACATCCGGATTTCCTGGATTGAGCATTTTATTGTAAATTCTGCAAATGATATTAAAAGAGCTTTTAAGGAAGAAACTATGGCGAGCAATGCATATACAGTCATGACTCAGCCCTTAATTGAGAATGCATCTTCATTTTGTTTAAATCTCTTCGGGACTGATAACAAATTCAATAGCCAGAACATATTAAACAGGTGGTTGTACTTAGAACAGCAGATGTTACAAGGAATATGTATAAATGAATTCGCTTCAGACGGAGACACTCGTTGCCTTAGAGCAATGATGATATATTCAAAAAAGTAGTCAACAACCAAATTGTCATATAATCCTTATTCTCAAGTATCTCTTTTTCAGTTTTTCTTTTGGTTGCTTCTTGCACAAAGTAATTTTTTTAGATGGAATACAACACAGAAACAGCTGTTTATATTCAAGACCTGAAATTTGAAGAGCAGAAATGAAGAAAAGAATGATAGATAGCAAAATGTAAAAGCGTAAGATTAATGATCGAGTTTTAGTGGAATTTTGCACGAAGAAGATCTTGCAATACGTTGGCCAAATCATAAATATTGCAGATGGTGATCCGCTGGTGAAATTTACAAGGCTCAAAGAAAAATGTATAAATAACACAATTTTTTTCAGGAGACAGAAGACATTTCACTTGTTAAAAAAAGATGTGTTAAAACAATTAGAAGAACCTGAACTTGAACAAAGAGAAGAGTTGATTTTTAACAAATCTTTTGATACTTTTAATATTATGTAATTTTTTACGTAGGCATTTTTATATTTCTTGATTTTAATGGTCCATCTTATATTGACAATTTAGTTCAGTAAAATCAACTTAAATATGTTTTATTTCATTTTATTTTAAAACCTTCTTTTTGAGAATAAGAAAGAAACTCTCATAACTCAGTCGTAGTAAGGAATAAAATATTGACAAAAATACTGGTTAGACACTAGAACATGGGGTGTATCAACATTGCCCCCTCATACTCCTATGGTCTGAAATCAATGAGATAGAAGCCTGTATCACTTTAGCCTCATGCATGTATCGTATTAGCCCCATGATGCGGGCCTAATTTGATACACAATTTTGATTTTCTTACTAATTTGTGGTTCAAGTTCTTGTTAACCCCGTATGTGGCTTTAGTATTAAAAGTATTTTTTCATGTGTTTGCTAAAAATGATATAGAAGTTATGATGGAACGTGTGCATTTTCGTGTCCTATTAACCCTGATGGACCATATTATGGACGATAATTAAAAAATATGGACTGGAAACTAGAAGAATCTTATCCAGAAGTATTCTTACTATATCTGATACTAAAATGCAACAGTGTGAAACAGCTTTTATGAAACACATAAGTTTTCTTAAAAGCCTTATTAGCAACAGATTTCTAATTTAGCCATAATATAAATAAAAAATCGTTAATTTGAGAAATGCCCCTTAATTAAAAAATTTACAACAATGTTTTCAATGGGTTTGGAGGCCAACAAGAAATCTGCAACTTTAATTATAATATAGCATTTCTCTTTTTTTAAGTAACCACTCTTCACGAAATTCGAATTACATCACTGAATGGCAGTGTTGATATAAGTATTGATATTACAAAGTAGAATAGCTACAGGAAGACAAGTTATGCACAGTATTGGTGTTAAAAACTAATGTTAACGATCATACTCGATGCTGCTTTTGGCACAACTTTTCAGTTGAGCCAGTCTGTTATACTCTGGGTACTTGTGATGTGCTGCAGGTAAAGGAGGCTGGTTATAATGACCTAAGTTATTGATGTCCTTAATAAAACAAACTACAAAATGTTACATTTTTGATATAAAGTAAATAATAGGTCCCGCTGTTTCTGATCACCTGCATTGTTAATACAAACTAACAGCGTTTAAGTTCAATAATAGTACACCCAAAGTGTTTATAATTTTAAATTGTGTTAAAAACCAAAGTTCAATGAAATTTGCTTAAACTATTCAAATAAATAAAATTGCAACTAATATTCAAATGAACATATAAATACGGTGACACAAATACTAAGCCAATGGACCATGATACTTAAATTCTTTACGCAATTTCCTATTAGAGCAGGAAAACAATAAACAATTATTTACTTACCAAAATCAAGAAATTGTTTAATTGAAAGAGGTGAAGGGTTGAACTGTGAATAAAAGTCTAAAGCTTTTAACATGTTTCTGAAACTGCACTGGGTTAGTTTCATTTTGACGAATTTACGAGTTGTATTAATTAAAACGAAACACTATCCCGCTAATCACAAACTAATGCAAAAGCATAGACTGCACGAAAGCAAAGCCCGTTGACATTTCTAACCTAACCCTACCCTCGCCTTGCCCGCAATTGCGATCAGCTGTTGGAAAATGCGCTGCGCCGACGTGGAACACGAATGTGTTACATCTGATTCGCATTTTAACTAATCTTATCTATTTCTGAAGGTAAATGTAAATCATTACGTTACCGAGGTATACACCAAATTCGTTTTGAAATATAAAAATGCTCTGCCTCTCATGATTATGAAATATGTCGTAACAAATCAACCAGGGCTGTACCAAGCAGGGTTGGCAACGAAACACAGTGGTATATGTTAGTGATTCTGTTTCCGAAGTGCCAGCTTTTATATTAGTTGTATTTAGTGCCAGCAAAAAAACCTCCTTGAGACACCGGCATAGAGAATATATGTGCTCTATGGGTGCAGGCATGTTTATTATTTTATAAAGGAATTTGGTACAATGTAGCTAAATATAATAAAAAAAGCTTGAATTTTATTAAAGAATATTTTACTTTATCTGATATTTATATAAACAGTGCACCTGAAGGTGTATATATAATATATAACAACAGTTTTTATTCCTTATTGACTCATTCTAAGCCAATTATATTATAATGTTATTCTAACTCCCAAGAGAATTATAAATTCACAATTGCACTTTTTTGCATATATAAAAACACGCACCGAAACCCGGTTAAATTAGCAGGACGGCCTAGATCATTAATAAATTTAAATACAAAATAAAATTATTTAAAATTACTATTTTATTACAATAAAAATTTAGTATTTAATAACAATAAAATTATCTATTCATCACGTGAATTATTAGGGCATTTATTTCCCTCGGGCCATCTGCCCTGAGGATATTAAACGTTCCCTCTGCAATTAACCTTCTTATAATGAACTTGAAACATAAATAAACGTTTAAGTTTTGGTGCCTCTGTATGAAGCAACTGCAATAATCAAAAGTAGAAACTGAAAGTAAGATAACACCATAGAATGTTCTTTGGATAACACCGACGCATTATACATGTCCAAGGACGTTCCTTGTATATAATTAATATCAAGTGCTTACACTATACGTCTTGTATTGATTTTTCGCTATTTTCTGTTAACCGATCGTTTTGATTTTATCAATAATTTGATATAAGCAAAGCCATAGGAAAATAATACACTTTGCTAGCGTATTATTGATCTATAGCAAAGCTGTTAGAATAGGATCTAAATTGAAATGTACAGAGAAGCCCGTAAACAACAATATTAAGGGTTAATTCTGGGACTAAATAGGGTAGTTTCTTTACTGAGGAAATAAACTAACATAGATAGATTTCTAAACAACAGCTGTAAACATAATTAAAACAAATTATAAAAACAGTTGGGAAGTATTAAACTCTTCTCTCCCCTGCAACAGACGAAATAATAGACAAAAAAACCACATATAATATTATTTTATCACGACTTGAGGCATTTTTCCCAAAGCGAACTTGGAAATGATACTGGATTCCCAAACTCAAAATATTTTCACTAGCGCATCACCTATTTTCAGCAGTCTTTCCGTTCATCGCGGAGTTAAAAGTGTTTATTGATATTTCATAAAAGTAAAGTCCTAAAAGAACGGACTGGAAATATCGAAAACTATCGGGCTCTACAAACGGACAACTAAAAATTTTAAATTTTGTTAATAAAACAAAAATCAGGGGTCGGTACTTCAATACAAACCTAACCCTCAGAAACAGTTTGGTTATATAATTTGAACACGGTTTACTTACACATGCCAAGAAAGGAACATGATATAACCATAAATATTACCTATACCACGAATAAAAATTATATCATATACACGTAGTTGAATCAAATATAAGCGAGCGTTTTGTTTAAACAAAATTTATTTTATAGAAAACATCTATATTTCTGTCGATTCTGTGGGTTTTGATTGTTGTCTAGAGGCTAACACTACAAATGAAACAATTACACGAATTACTATAAGTTTACTGAACATTAAACAAACTATTATATACACTTATTCGACTGCTTAACAATGAAATACTATATGCCAAATCGCACTGGCAACAAGTCTAATTACCCTTAATCGCACTATTGATGCGTTCTTAATTATTACAGATCGCGGCTCAATCTGCTGTTTGGGAACGTCTTTGTTCTGAAGGCGTCTCCTTACAGAACTCGTCTTACTCAAAAGTGAGGCGTCTTAAAAACTGGCACGTTCACGCTTAGCGACCGTCTTACTCCGGCTTCAGGCGGCTTCTGTTCTCTGCCGTTTTCCAGTGCCTTTACGTGCATTTCTCCCGTTTCCCCTCGGACGTTACACCCTTTGTGCTTGACAGATAGAACCGTTCAAATTGCTTGCATTCCTGTGCATCATTGGCGTATCATAAAAAGTATTAACTTAATGTTTTAAAATACTACATACGTACTAACCTAATTATTAAATAAGATCCTACAACTCGGCCATTCGACTACGATTCCGACCCGGAATCAGTATTGTTTTGCACCCAAGGCTTCATGAATTCGGCGCACGAAGAAGAATGCAGAGGGCCTTCGTGATTTCCTACCTTGATTATGTCGTACCGTTCGTTGCCTTTAGATTTGATCACTTCGTAGGGTCCAAGGAATTTTCTATGTACTTTTATTCCTGCTCCAAATTGTGTTCGTTTAACTGCAACTAAATCGCCTTCCTTATAGACTGTAGCTTTTTTTCTTCGTAAGTTATAGGTTTTTCGATTTTCTTCTTGGACTTTCAATATGTGCTCTTTACTCTTTTTTCTTGCATCCTCTCTGCTGTCTAAAAACTGCTTTTTTGCTTCTTTCTCTATTAAATTGATTATTAAAGTATCTTCTTCTTTCTTCATTTTTACTCCTATCATTATTTCAAAAGGTGAGGTATCAATACTGCGTTGGTAAGTGCTATTTAGTGCTCTTCATTACACGATCGATGTACTTATACCACTTAGTTGGATCATCGAGACTAAGTTTTGTAAGTACAGGGATAATCGTTCGGTTAATTCTTTCGACTTGGCCATTACCACGAGCAACTCCAGTCGTAATAGTTATATGAGTAATTCCTTCATCTTTACAGTAGTCATTGAATTCTTTTGCGGTAAAGCTGGTGCCTTTATCCGTAACAATCCTACTTGGGTTTCCAAAATTCTTTTGCTGTTTGATAAGGCAGTTTATAGCTTCCTTAGCGGTTGTTGATTTTGTTGGATAAAGCCACGTAAATTTCGAAAAATCGTCTATAACTGCAAAAATGTATTGGTATTGTTTGTTTGTTGATGGGATTGGTCCCAAGTGATCTGCGTGGTATGTATGTAGAGGCCCCTCTTGTTTAGGTATCGGGTGTAAAAGACCTTCTCGTTTTCCTTCTTTTTTGTTTCCCAAAATGCACGCGATACAGTTTGCAATTACGTTTTGAACTTTCTTCTTTAACTTCGGAATGAAAAACTCCTGTGTTATCAATTCTTCAGTTTTCTTTAGTCCAAAATGTCCTTCGTCGTGGGCCCTTCTAATAATTTCGATTTGCATCGATTTGGGAATAACTAATAATTCGAGTCCATTACTATATTTGTATACGATTTCGTGTTTTGTAAAATAATCATCGTACTCTTTTCCGGAATCTATGATCTTCTTAATTACCGTTATACTTTCATCGTTTGATTGTGCTGCTTTTATCCTTTGAATAATTCCTTGTTCTTGCGTAACTGTCATTAACGTGTGACAACGGCTCAACGCATCCACATGCGGTAGTCTGCTACCAGATCTATGTTCAATTTCGTAGTCGTAGTCTTCAAGTGATAGCGCCCACCTTGCTACTCTGGTGTTTAGATCTTTCTTATCCATGGTTTTCTGAAATGCCGAACAGTCTGTAACAATTTTAAATTTTGAACCTAATAAATATATTCGGAATTTTTTTTAGGGCTACGACTATAGCTAATACCTCCAACTCGTAAGAAGTATACTTCTCCTCGGCTGGAGTAGTTTTCTTACTTAGGAAGTAGATAGGGTGTAGTTTCAAATCTTCATTGGCTTTTTGTAATAAACATGCTCCGTAACCGTATTTGCTAGCATCAGTATGTAACTCTGTTGGAAGACCTTGGTGAAAGATGTGTAACACTGGATAACTTGATAACAACTCTTTTAGACTTTGAAATGCTTCCAATTGTTTCGGTCCAAATTCAAATGTCGTATTTTTTTTTAATAAATCACTTAATGGCTTAGCAATTATAGAGTATCCAGGTATAAATTTTCTGAAGTATCCTGTCAGTCCTAGGAATGATTGTACTCGTTTGTGCGTCGTCGGTTCTTTAAAGTTCTTAATGGCGGCAGACTTCTCGGCTGAAGGTTGCACTGTACCATTTCCTATTATGAATCCTAGAAATTGCACTCTTTCTTTTAATAGCTGACACTTCGATTTTTTTATTTCCAAGCCATAATCTTTTGCTACGTTCACAGTATTTCCAATCGTTTTATGCCCTCTTCTATAGTGCTGCTTGGGATTACTAGATCGTCCATGTAGTAGATTACTATGTTTTGTCTTGTGAGCGGTCGAAAAATGAAACTTATAAATCTTGAAAATACTGCAGGACTATTACATAAGCCAAAAGGGCATTTTAAAAACTCATACTGTCCTGAAGGGGTTACGAATGCCGTGTACTTAATGCTGCTTTCCTCTATGTCAACGTGAAAGAATCCGTTCTTCAGATCTATCGTCGAAAACACTTTGGCTTCTTCCAAACAGTCTAGCACGTCCTCTATTAGTGGTAATGGAAATCGATCTTTAATAATGTTTCTATTTAATTGACGGTAATCGCAGCAAAGTCTAGTTGACCCATCCTTCTTTTTTACCAACACTATAGGACTAGCAAAGTCGGATGTGCTATCCCTGATAATTCCGTCTTTTAACCATTCACCAATCAGTTTTTCCACTTGCATTTTTTCTGGTGGTGACAATCTGCGGGGTCTTTGGTAAACAGGGTCTTCTGTTTTCATTAAAATTCTCATTTGTATATCTGTGGTTTTAGTTTTTTCTGGTTTATATCCTTCAATTAAATCTTTCACTTTTTCTCTATATTCTGGGTTTTCGATATGGCTGACATCTAAAGTATCGTTGGTACTTTGTTCATCTATTGTAATTTTCATCAAAAAGTGTTATTTTTCTCTTTTAGACACAATGATCCCATCTTCTCCTATCTGTACATTAGCTTGTTCTATCAAATCGTTCCCAAGTATCATCTGAAAGCTAGTCTGTTCCTTTGGTATTACGTGAAATACTATGTTAAACGTTTCGCCATTGAATTCAGCATTTTCGCTAAAAGATCCTAATGTTTGCACTTTACTTGCGCCTAATCCTCGCAAAGTAATTCTTTCTGTTGATAATACATCGTTTGCAAAATAAAGTTTATGAATATCCTGCCTTATTATACTAATTTCGCTACCTGTGTCAAATAATGCAGTAATCTTTACATTGTTAAACTTTACCGTGACTGAGTTTTTCGGTATGACTTCAATTGTTTCCACATTTCTAGATGTACTCGGTTTTGACAAGCTTGCCTCTTTTTTCGCGCATTGGAAACCTAAGTGTCCGAAGTTGTTACACCTGAAACATTTTGTACCTTTGTCCTTATCGGGACATTGTTTGGATGTATGTCCGTGAGTACCACAGTTGAAACAATTTTTTGATCTACCCTTTTTGTGTGTCAAAGTGCGTTCTGTTTCTTTGTCTAGATCATTTTTCGGCTCCTCTTTGATACCGTCCTTTTTCGGCTTATACTGGTTAAATCTTGTAGAAAAACACTTTTTTGAAACATTTTCGTAAATTTTGACTTTATCTTTAAATTCCAAAAAGTTTTTCGCTCCATAAAGAATGATCTTGTTTGATGAATCATCTTGTATTCCATCAATTATGTACTGCAGCACCACCTCAGTTTCTATATTGGCTCTGCTCCCTATTTCCCTCATTATAAGGACATATTCTTGTACGCTTTCATCGTGTTTCTTTTTTCTTGACATTAGCAACTTGTGTTTGTGCACTTTACTTTTGCCGCAAATTCTTGGATTAATTTATTTTTAAAGCTGACCATGTTTTTATTCCTTCTGAGATTGGATGTATAATTTTGCCAGATCTTTTAGTGACTTTTTAGCAAAAATAAGCTTCTGTAGTTCATTCCATCCTGTTATTTCTGCTATCTCTTCAAAATCTTCGATCCATCTTTTGATTGGGTAGTCATCTTTTCCAGTGAACGGTCTTATATTATCCTCTACATCTCTAAACGTTAATGAAAAGCAATCGTCCCGTCTTCGTCTACTTGCAGAATCAGACAACGTGTGAACTTCTGATCCATTGTCACCTGTATCTCGATCGTCAATTGGTTGATTTTTGTCATCATCCTCATCGTAGTCGATCTCGTCATCGTTAGTCTCGTCGTCAGATTTAAAATCGATCAAAAATGTGCAAATTCGTCTTGCTACCTCTTCAAAAGAACCTTCATATTCCAATTGAAGTATGTTACACATTGCTATTAAATCAGACAGCTTTAATTGTTTGTCTACGTCCTGTATTTTTTCTGCATATTGGTCTGAATTTACTTCAAAATTAAAGCCTGGAAATTCCCGTAACGCCTTACGCGACTTTCGAGGTTCTCCTTCATTCCCAAAACAGAAAATATGCAACGCTTTTATGGCAGATACCTTCGCATGTGAAATGTAGTTTTCAATCACCGTTATATCCCCTAACGTCTTCATGTCTATGAGTAAGCAGGTTTTCGCGCTCAAATTATGGTTTTCAAAACAAATTTAATATTATTACTTCAATGTAAAAATAAAAATTGCCTGCATAAGGAATTCTAACAATATCAGCACTACCTTACAAGCACAATTGCTGCTTCAAAATTAACTTAATTCAGATATATTAAGTACTTTTACTGAATAATGGAAATGCGTATAAAGGCACATAAAACGCGAGTCAAATAAGGAAAGAGAAAGAAAATTATTGAATAGTAGTAGTAGGGTAAAATCAAGGATCCTGCCGCCACATTTCCTCCAGAATCCCACATTTCCTCACACATCTGGACCAAAAAGTTTTCTTCGACTAACCATTTTTCATCTTTCGAGATAAACCTATCTTAAATTTTTTATGTTTCGAGATAAATGAGCATCCTCATTTCCTCCCACATCTGAACCAAAAAGTTTTCTTCGACTAACCATTTTTTTATCTTTCATCTGAACCAAATAGTTTTCTTCGTCTAGCCAATGCATCTTTCGAGATAAACCTACCTTGTTTGGTATAATTAAATTAGATTTTCTCAGCTACCCGAATCTCTAGGAATTTTTCAGCTATCATCACCCCCAAGGGAGCTACCCCAATTTTAAGATTTCTTACCTGTAGCGACTTTTGACCGTTCTTATAAGCTTTTTTAGTCATGCGATACATTAAATTAGCTTAGAATTTTATGCACATCCCGAATCTGCAAACAGATTTGAAATCGGACCACGCCCTGCAAAGTTACACATATACCCTCTGCGAGATAAATCTTTCTCCACATTTCCATCCACGAGATAAACCTATCTTGTTTGGTATCAATCAATATTAGAATTTTCTCAGCTACCCGAATTTCTAAGAATTTTTCAGATATCATCACCCCCAAGGGAGCTACCCTGATTTTAAGATTTCTTACCTGTAGCGACTTTTGAGCGTTCTTATAAATTTTTTTAGTCATGCGATACATCTTCTTAGTCTAGAATTTTATGTAGAATCCGAATCTGTAAACAGATTTAAAACAGGACCACCCCTTACCATTTTACACACACCCTCTAAATTATAACTTTCCTGCAGCTTATACCTAAAAGAAAATCTAAAACTATTCTTAAAACTTTTATTACAGACAATTTTACTAATACAGTTTAAATTTTGTAAACCACATTTCTAAATACATATTCACAATTTTTTATTTTGAACCTAGAACTTCTCATATCGGTTCATACTTATTAATATTTATTTCTAAATAGAGCACCTTTTCCAAAGACCAACCGGACCCGCATGTTTCAAATTCCTCTGATTTTGTTCTTATGGTTTCGCTTAAGACCTCGTACGTATTTTCCAGATTACTAGAAGACGTTATAACCACATTTTTTGTGTTAAAGGATTTCACATCGGTAGTCTCTTCCCCCATTTTGGTGTAAACGCCGTAGAGTTCGCAATAGACTTTTACTGCTGAATGTTGTATTCTTTTTTCATTAATTAATCGAATAAATCGCTCTTTCTGCTTCCAAAGAAACTCGGGCACTCCATCGTCGACACTGGCGTTATTTATGCGATAGCTAGCCATACGGTTGTTAAACGCTGTACTAACCATTTCTACACCATCGTCGCTAGTAGCGGTAACTGATGCATTTTTATGTTTGTTGCTCCTTAAGTGTGCGGCATACGTATTCTTTTCCATTTCGAAATCGCATACTTTACACATAATTCGTGGTTGTTTCGTACAACTCCCTTTAACAGCTGGCGGAGCTGAACGTTTAAGGCTTAATGACATACCGTGCTGTTTTTCCTTGTGTCGCTGTAAGTTGCCCATTCTCGTAAAAGCGATACCGCAAGTCCCACAGTTTAAGTACTTTGCTGCGGACGGCAACCGTGGACGATGTTACGTCACAACATTTGTTCTGGTGCCGTATGAGAGCATTTTTCCAGGTATAGGAAGCACCGCAAAGTTGCACTTAAAACGTTTGCAGATACCATTTTAGTACAAAACAAAATCCGCACTATAAGACTTGACTGTAAGCGAACTAACATAACTAAAGAATTTACTCCAGCGTACCTGCTTTATGTACCCTATAGAATGCAAACCGAAGGTTTCGAAGATACCCGAACGAAGTTGAGGATTCATCGGGGAACTAAATGACGTCATAATCCTTACTGCTCGTCCAATACATTTAGCGCCAATGCATGCACCCGGTTCGCATCGTCGATGGTGCGAATGCCGTTAGTAGAAACATCGGAAACGTCTTCCATGTTATACGGGTCGCGTGCATATTAAAAATCCAAAAGGGTGATAGCACACGCACACAAATTGTGTGCAAGTCGTGCTGTAGAAGATGCAGTGCTACTATAACCAAAAACACTTTAAACCATTACTAAGAAAATACCAACTTGCTGTCTACAGGATACTTACAACAATTTAATTTTAAATAAGCTTCTACGTCATATTTTAGGTAAGCTTGAATATTTTCCAAATGAATCACCAAGCGAAAGTATATGCTTAGCGGTATTCAAATTACCCATTAATTTCCTATTTTACGACTGTGGTTAATTATAGATTGAAATTTAATTTGTGTACGTTCGAGCTTCTCGTAAACTAACATATTTTATAGCAACAATGCGCTGTATAATACATGCATACCCCTTCTCTGCGCTACTGCTATTCTTGTAATTGCTAGAAAAAGTCACTCTCCTTTTTACTGTTAAGACTGGGCAAAGCACCATTTTTATACTTTCTATAGCACATCGCACACTTTTTCGTCTGATAATTATGCTTCTGTAGGCATTTACACTTTCGCTTATTTAAACATCTAATACGATTGATTAACCACTTTCGATTATTCTAACGGAGACCACCATACGCACCGTTCTTTTTGAATCCAACGATCCTATGGGTTTCCACGCACTAACACCTGACGTATTTTTCTTACTATTTGTTAAACAAAAACTACCGGTATCACCATTGTGGACGTAAACAGATGTTTGTGGACGTGTACGAGAATATGTGACCATATACATTAACCAGTCTAAGCTATTTTATTTAGTCCACGAAAACTACTATTTTTCTAAACCACAATTAATAATCGTCTTTATAGGTTCCACATTTCGACCATTACCCAATGGCTGGTGCTACGTACATGGAAACTTTAATTTCTTATTGGAGAATTCTTATTCTCCCGCGCACTGCTACGTAGTTGCATGTCCATTCCTTTTGGAGGTATATGCTCGTTATAAGTTGTAAGACCCTCGGTTTTACTTAACTACAATTCGTGAGACCCCTTTAATCTTTTAATCGTATCTTTCTCGCCTACATTACAGTAGGACTTAACATTACTACCAACAAATTCTAATACTGGACCCCCATTAAATACGTCTTTAATTTTCCCTACAACTTTTTTGTTGACAAGTGTTATATTGTATTTAATATACGCGGGGTAGTCACTCTTTTAAGATAAATATATTTTGCTAGGTATCAACTAATATTAAATTTTCTAGGAACCCCAAATCTGTAAATAAATTATAAATAGAACCAACCCATACAAAGTTATACCTTTTAAAGACTAATTTTTGCCCATCTTTATTTAACGCCATCTTTAAAACCCTTTTTTCGCTAACCGAGACATATGCTTTAACTAACCATTCCCCTAGAAATCTAAAACCGATGTGCCCCGCGAATACCGCGTGGAGATAACACGTATACTCTGTCAACCAGGATAGAAGCAGAGGAAGGATTTGGAAGGTGGGCGAGGAACTTAAAAATTATGGAATTTAAAAACTAATATATACAATAGATTTACAAAATCTATACAACTATCTTATATCTTTATGCCCCCATGCGTAGATTGTTGTACTATTAGGAATGATGTACCTTTTGTCATCTTCCCTCGATAAACTAATTTTATTAATAAGCTGCGTATGCAAATCGTATTTTTTACTCCGGATACATACGCAGACAAGTACTCCACACCAAATAAAGAATTGGATGCTTGGTAACTGTTAACTTCCGCATCCCTCGTGTACGCCTAAGCACGCCTGTGCCCATGCGCACCCCTGCGCGTGCACACCCCTGCCCATGCGCGCCCACTGCGCGTGCGCACCCCTGCCCATGCGCGCTGCCCATGCGCACCCCTCTCTGTGCGACTGCTATTTCGTGGTAACGTCACAGCCTTTTATAAATAAAGAACAATGTTATATACTATTATAAAATGTTTATTCTGACATTATACATAACAAATTTAAAAACAACTAATTTACAAACTGCGGAAATGTGCACAGGAAGTACTCTAAGATGTACAGCAACACCTATCTACTCAGATGGTAAAGATGATAAAGAAGTTTGTAAAAGAAGTTTTAGGATGCAAAACAAAAGTTTAATATTGAGGAAATGAACTCTGCAAAAATAATGAACATGCTCGTCATAAACTATCAGAGCAAATAATAAATGAAGCAAGTTCTATGGATTACACTCCAAATTCTGAAGATGAGGATTCAACACAGGAAAGCAATAGTCGGGACACTAAAATACCGACGTATATTCACTTTAATGTGCATGGGCTGATTGAAAGACTGCAGTTGCTAGTTACTGTTGATTATCACAACCATCGAGATATGCATAACCTAAATGAAATTATCTCTATAATATCTAAACTTCGACAAAAGGATTATAAAATAGAACGACAACAAAGTTAGATGGGGTAAATATTTATACATAAAATATTTATTGAAATTGTAAAATTGGAATAGTCTGCATTTGCATTTTGATAAGTAAACATCGTAATAAGATGAGCGGGAAAGAATTATATCCTTAGATGCTATAAAATTTTAGAAGAAGTTGTCAAGGAGATGAAAACAAGTTTATCAAACAATTCAACTAGCCAACATTTGAATGGTATGTCTAATGAATCTCTGGTAAATACTAAAATAGTGCAAGATAAACCTACACATGATAATGTTGATGCGAAAGATCAGAACATAGACTCCAAGTCAGACGTTTCTGACAGAAAAGAAAGAGACAACTTAAATCGTATACTAAAGAGGATTTAAATAAAGCCCTTGACGAAATAAACAAAGGATGGATTACTGGTTCAGAAGCATCCGAAATCTACAATGTTCCAAAAGCTACACTCTATACGAAACTCAGATCAAAAGAAAATCGTGTGCAAAATTTGGATATGTATACTACACATTTACCAATTAAAAGGAGGAAAAAGTGACTTTTGTGTGTATTAGTTTTAATGAATAAAAATATATTTCTATGTGAAGTGTACCTGTTAAGTATTTGAATTGAAATATAAATATTGTTTCAAACGTTTTGGTTTTATTTAAATATAATGGTATTGTTAGGATGCAATAAAAATACAGGGTGCGCGCGCGCAGGGATGCGCATGCCAGGGGTGCGTAGGGCACATTACGAGATAGAGGTCTTGGTATAAAATTTCCAGTTTTATGTTAAAATTTTTCTAAATCAGAACTACTAAAATTTCACCAAACCCCAAAATATTCGAAATCTAAAGTAATTACAAAAATGCCGAATGTATTCGCTCTGTTGCTCCAGACACCTCAACTTCATTCACTAATAATATGCATAACCATACCCTAATAGCTTCGCATACTACATTAAATGCAGTTATGATGACAGGGCATATGTTGGACACCCTCATATCGCTTACATCCTCTTGATTAGAATAGTTTTGTTATCCGATCTAGCTCGGATTAAATCCGCAATTTCACCCTATTCTGATGGAGATAAATTCGAGGAACTTTACCATTAATACGCCCCACAACCAGACCTAAATCCGATTATGCAAATAAAGAAATAGTTTAATATTATTACAATATCACAAAAGTTATACGCAACAACAAATTTTAAAAAACTTGGGGGCACCAAATATTTCAACATTTTCAACGTTATTTCACAAATTCCAGCTACTTTTCAAGATAATTGTATTATTATTAACCGTTTGAGCACATTACACCCTAAAATAGTCTTTTTATGCTAACTTGCAAACAAATCAAGATAGCAGAACCTATACAAAACACTCATCATCTATATATTGGGGAGGGGTTAGCAATTGCGTTAGCATACCGAAATAGTGCATGATATATACCAGAATACAATTAATTGTTTCTGTATTATCATCTAATAAAGGTACATCATCGAATATTATAAAAAAAAAAAAAAAAATCTGAATTTTAATTATGTTAAACAAGATGTATGTGCTCTAACATATTTATTCTTATTCACACCCATGTAAATTCTCGCTTATAACTAAAAGATTCTATTATACCCACCGGTATACCAACATTTCCTAATACACCTGAAGTTAATTTAGCACAGCGAGGACTATCAATTATATCATCTATAGAATCCTCAGTTGACAACACATCTCCATTATATATTAATAATCGAGCGGGTCCTAAGGAAACACTAAAATAAAAATAAATATATAAAAATATTAAATAATCTATCGATGCATACATACCTATAATTAAAACTACCTCCTACACCAAGCATTCGTATTATAAAATATACATCAAATTCGTTCTGATCATTGTTAACTGTTTTAAAATTGATGCTATAAAATATTTATTGAAACACCGCATCAGAACGGTCCATAACCGATAACCAGTACTGCGAAACCTTACAATTATATCAGTCATATTTATATGACGAACAGCCAATCGAGTATGGTTAGACTGGAAATGATTATATATATCTTCCAAACTACCCTATTCATTTATCATAATTAGTAAACACCATATATAATATCACACCTATACAATACCTCTAACTGGCACGCCTCATCCAATAGAGGACATTTATAACGTTTTAACGTACAAACGGCTTCATGCTCCTTTTTATCTTGAAGCTCACCAACAAACTGACATCCAAATTCTGTATTTTCACAATTAAATATTAAATATCTTCCTAACTCCTCGACTGCTAAGTTTCGAGCATTTCCTAAAAATACATATATTATAAAAATCATTTTCCACTCTTTTCACCTTACCCAACGGTACTCTACATACAGCGCATGAAACTATTTTTTATACACTTATTACAATGTATATGCCCATTCATACACTGCATAATGGGTGGCAATGCAATGTCATAACAGATAGGGCATTTAAATAGCGCAATAAGTCGATTATTTAGCTCGGTATTCATAACTACTACTCACAATCTATATTTTATACTGGTATAAGGTGAACCTTCGCAGCAGACAGCAGAAAATAGACTGAGAATGAAAAATCATAAACCTACTCGTATGAATTATTACTAACCCGAAATATTCCTAGATAATTACAGCGTAAATTAGTTATTATATATTATGAATAAATAAGCTTTCCCCATTAGGTAAATGGGTTATTAAGAAGTATAGGTTAAAAATTTAAACCAGTGTGGACCTAGGTTGATAAAAGGAAAAATTAATAGGTTAGGTCAGCCTGCTGCTGACCTAACCTAAACTTTATCAACCTAGGTCCATGGTTTAAATTTTCTATCCTATGAGAGTTCTATTTTTGCAAAACCCTGAACATAACAATCCAATTATAAATCTATTAACAATTTCCGTAAACGGATTATATTCAAACATAGAGTCATGTTTATTGATAACTGCTTGGGAGTGAAAGCGCCCATTCTATAAGCTTAGTTTAGTTCATAATATATAATAACTAATTTACGCTGTAATTATCTAGGAATATTTCGGGTTAGTAATAATTCATACGAGTAGGTTTATGATTTTTCATTCTCAGTCTATTTTCTGCTGTCTGCTGCGAAGGTTCACCTTATACCAGTATAAAATATAGATTGTGAGTAGTAGTTATGAATACCGAGCTAAATAATCGACTTATTGCGCTATTTAAATGCCCTATCTGTTATGACATTGCATTGCCACCCATTATGCAGTGTATGAATGGGCATATACATTGTAATAAGTGTATAAAAAATAGTTTCATGCGCTGTATGTAGAGTACCGTTGGGTAAGGTGAAAAGAGTGGAAAATGATTTTATAATATATGTATTTTTAGGAAATGCTAGAAACTTAGCAGTCGAGGAGTTAGGAAGATATTTAATATTTAATTGTGAAAATACAGAATTTGGATGTCAGTTTGTTGGTGAGCTTCAAGATGGAGCATGAAGCCGTTTGTACGTTAAAACGTTATAAATGTCCTCTATTGGATGAGGGTGCCAGTTAGAGGTATTGTATAGGGTATATTTATATGGTGTTTACAATTATGATAAATGAATAGGGTAGTTTGGAAGATATTATAATCATTTCCAGTCTAACCATACTGATTGGCTGTTCGTCATATAAATATGACTGATATAATTGTAAGGTTTCGCAGTACTGGTTATCGGTTATGGACCGTTCTGATGCGGTGTTTCAATAAATATTTTATAGCATCAATTTTAAAAACAGTTAACAATGATCAGAACGAATTTGATGTATATTTTATAATACGAATGCTTGGTGTAGGAGGTAGTTTAATTATAGGTATGTATGCACATAGATTATTTTATTTTATATATTTATTTTTATTTTAGTGTTTCCTTAGGACCCGCTCGATTATTAATAATAATGGAATGTGTTGTAACTGAGGATTCTTGATGATATAATTGATAGTCCTCGCTGTGCTAAATTAACTTAGGTGTATTAGGAAATTTGTATACCGGTGGTATAATAGAATCTTTTAGTTATAAGCGAGAATTTACATGGGGTGTGAATAAGAATAAATATGTTAGAGCACATACATCTTGTTTAACATAATTAAAATTCAGATTTTTTTTTTTTTTTTTTATAATATTCGATGATGTACCTTTATTAGATGATAATACAGAAACAATTAATTGTATTCTGGTATATATCATGCACTATTTCGGTATGCTAACGCAATTGCTAACCCCTCCCCAATATATAGATGATGAGTGTTTTGTATAGGTTCTGCTATCTTGATTTGTTTGCAAGTTAGCATAAAAAGACTATTTTTAGGGTGTAATGTGCTCAAACGGTTAATAATAATACAATTATCTTGAAAAGTAGCTGGAATTTGTGAAATAACGTTGAAAATGTTGAAATATTTGGTGCCCCCCAAGTTTTTTAAAATTTGTTGTTGCGTATAACTTTTGTGATATTGTAATAATATTAAACTATTTCTTTATTTGCATAATCGGATTTAGGTCTGGTTGTGGGGCGTATTAATGGTAAAGTTCCTCGAATTTATCTCCATCAGAATAGGTGAAATTGGGATTTAATCCGAGCTAGATCGGATAACAAAACTATTCCTAATCAAGAGGATGTAAGCGATATGAGGGTGTCCAACATATGCCCTGTCATCATAACTGCATTTAATGTAGTATGCGAAGCTATTAGGGGTATGGTTATGCATATTATTAGTGAATGAAGTTGAGGTGTCTGGAGCAACAGAGCGAATACATTCGGCATTTTTGTAATTACTTTAGATTTCGAATATTTTGGGGTTTGGTGAAATTTTAGTAGTTCTGATTTAGAAAATTTTAACATAAACTGGAAATTTTATACCAAGACCTCTATCTCGTAATGTGCCCTACGCACCCCTGGCCATGCATCCCGCGCGCCCCTGTATTTTTATTGCATCCTAACAATACCATTATATTTAAATAAAACCAAAACGTTTGAAACAATATTTATATTTCAATTCAAATACTTAACAGGTACACTTCACATAGAAATATATTTTTATTCATTAAAACTAATACACACAAAAGTCACTTTTTCCTCCTTTTAATTGGTAAATGTGTAGTATACATATCCAAATTTTGCACACGATTTTCTTTTGATCTGAGTTTCGTATAGAGTGTAGCTTTTGGAACATTGTAGATTTCGGATGCTTCTGAACCAGTAATCCATCCTTTGTTTATTTCGTCAAGGGCTTTATTTAAATCCTCTTTAGTATACGATTTAAGTTGTCTCTTTCTTTTCTGTCAGAAACGTCTGACTTGGAGTCTATGTTCTGATCTTTCGCATCAACATTATCATGTGTAGGTTTATCTTGCACTATTTTAGTATTTACCAGAGATTCATTAGACATACCATTCAAATGTTGGCTAGTTGAATTGTTTGATAAACTTGTTTTCATCTCCTTGACAACTTCTTCTAAAATTTTTATAGCATCTAAGGATATAATTCTTTCCCCGCTCATCTTATTACGATGTTTACTTATCAAAATGCAAATGCAGACTATTCCAATTTTACAATTTCAATAAATATTTTATGTATAAATATTTACCCCATCTAACTTTGTTGTCGTTCTATTTTATAATCCCTTTTGTCGAAGTTTAGATATTATAGAGATAATTTCATTTAGGTTATGCATATCTCGATGGTTGTGATAATCAACAGTAACTAGCAACTGCAGTCTTTCAATCAGCCCATGCACATTAAAGTGAATATACGTCGGTATTTTAGTGTCCCGACTATTGCTTTCCTGTGTTGAATCCTCATCTTCAGAATTTGGAGTGTAATCCATAGAACTTGCTTCATTTATTATTTGCTCTGATAGTTTATGACGAGCATGTTCATTATTTTTTGCAGAGTTCATTTCCTCAATATTAAACTTTTGTTTTGCATCCTAAAACTTCTTTACAAACTTCTTTATCATCTTTACCATCTGAGTAGATAGGTGTTGCTGTACATCTTAGAGTACTTCCTGTGCACATTTCCGCAGTTTGTAAATTAGTTGTTTTTTAAATTTGTTATGTATAATGTCAGAATAAACATTTTATAATAGTATATAACATTGTTCTTTATTTATAAAAGGCTGTGACGTTACCACGAAATAGCAGTCGCACAGAGAGGGGTGCGCATGGGCAGCGCGCATGGGCAGGGGTGCGCACGCGCAGTGGGCGCGCATGGGCAGGGGTGTGCACGCGCAGGGGTGCGCATGGGCACAGGCGTGCTTAGGCGTACACGAGGGATGCGGAAGTTAACAGTTACCAAGCATCCAATTCTTTATTTGGTGTGGAGTACTTGTCTGCGTATGTATCCGGAGTAAAAAATACGATTTGCATACGCAGCTTATTAATAAAATTAGTTTATCGAGGGAAGATGACAAAAGGTACATCATTCCTAATAGTACAACAATCTACGCATGGGGGTATAAAGATATAAGATAGTTGTATAGATTTTGTAAATCTATTGTATATATTAGTTTTAAATTCCATAATTTTTAAGTTCCTCGCCCACCTTCCAAATCCTTCCTCTGCTTCTATCCTGGTTGACAGAGTATACGTGTTATCTCCACGCGGTATTCGCGGGCACATCGGTTTTAGATTTCTAGGGGAATGGTTAGTTAAAGCATATGTCTCGGTTAGCGAAAAAAGGGTTTTAAAGATGGCGTTAAATAAAGATGGGCAAAAATTAGTCTTTAAAAGGTATAACTTTGTATGGGTTGGTTCTATTTATAATTTATTTACAGATTTGGGGTTCCTAGAAAAATTTAATATTAGTTGATACCTAGCAAAATATATTTATCTTAAAAGAGTGACTACCCCGCGTATATTAAATACAATATAACACTTGTCAACAAAAAAGTTGTAGGGAAAATTAAAGACGTATTTAATGGGGGTCCAGTATTAGAATTTGTTGGTAGTAATGTTAAGTCCTACTGTAATGTAGGCGAGAAAGATACGATTAAAAAGATTAAAGGGGTCTCACGAATTGTAGTTAAGTAAAACCGAGGGTCTTACAACTTATAACGAGCATATACCTCCAAAAGGAATGGACATGCAACTACGTAGCAGTGCGCGGGAGAATAAGAATTCTCTCCAATAAGAAATTAAAGTTTCCATGTACGTAGCACCAGCCATTGGGTAATGGTCGAAATGTGGAACCTATAAAGACGATTATTAATTGTGGTTTAGAAAAATAGTAGTTTTCGTGGACTAAATAAAATAGCTTAGACTGGTTAATGTATATGGTCACATATTCTCGTACACGTCCACAAACATCTGTTTACGTCCACAATGGCGATACCGGTAGTTTTTGTTTAACAAATAGTAAGAAAAATACGTCAGGTGTTAGTGCGTGGAAACCCATAGGATCGTTGGATTCAAAAAGAACGGTGCGTATGGTGGTCTCCGTTAGAATAATCGAAAGTGGTTAATCAATCGTATTAGATGTTTAAATAAGCGAAAGTGTAAATGCCTACAGAAGCATAATTATCAGACGAAAAAGTGCGCGATGTGCTATAGAAAGTATAAAAAATGGTGCTTTGCCCAGTCTTAACAGTAAAAAGGAGAGTGACTTTTTCTAGCAATTACAAGAATAGCAGTAGCGCAGAGAAGGGGTATGCATGTATTATACAGCGCATTGTTGCTATAAAATATGTTAGTTTACGAGAAGCTCGAACGTGCACAAATTAAATTTCAATCTATAATTAACCACAGTCGTAAAAATAGGAAATTAATGGGTAATTTGAATACCGCTAAGCATATACTTTCGCTTGGTGATTCATTTGGAAAATATTCAAGCCTACCTAAAATATGACGTAGAAGCTATTTAAAATTAAATTGTTGTAAGTATCCTGTAGACAGCAAGTTGGTATTTTCTTAGTAATGGTTTAAAGTGTTTTTGGTTATAGTAGCACTGCATCTTCTACAGCACGACTTGCACACAATTTGTGTGCGTGTGCTATCACCCTTTTGGATTTTTAATATGCACGCGACCCGTATAACATGGAAGACGTTTCCGATGTTTCTACTAACGGCATTCGCACCATCGACGATGCGAACCGGGTGCATGCATTGGCGCTAAATGTATTGGACGAGCAGTAAGGATTATGACGTCATTTAGTTCCCCGATGAATCCTCAACTTCGTTCGGGTATCTTCGGAAACCTTCGGTTTGCATTCTATAGGGTACATAAAGCAGGTACGCTGGAGTAAATTCTTTAGTTATAAGTTAGTTCGCTTACAGTCAAGTCTTATAGTGCGGATTTTGTTTTGTACTAAAATGGTATCTGCAAACGTTTTTAAGTGCAACTCTTGCGGTGCTTCCTATACCTGGAAAATGCTCTCATACGGCACCAGAACAAATGTTGTGACGTAACATCGTCCACGGTTAAGCCGTCCGCAGCAAAGTACTTAAACTGTGGGACTTGCGGTATCGCTTTTACGAGAATGGACAACTTACAGCGACACAAGGAAAAACAGCACGGTATGTCATTAAGCCTTAAACGTTCAGCTCCACCAGCTGTTAAAGGAGTTGTACGAAACAACCACGAATTATGTGTAAAGTATGCGATTTCGAAATGGAAAAGAATACGTATGCCGCACACTTAAGGAGCAACAAACATAAAAATGCATCAGTTACCGCTACTAGCGACGATGGTGTAGAAATGGTTAGTACAGCGTTTAACAACCGTATGGCTAGCTATCGCATAAATAACGCCAGTGTCGACGATGGAGTGCCCGAGTTTCTTTGGAAGCAGAAAGAGCGATTTATTCGATTAATTAATGAAAAAAGAATACAACATTCAGCAGTAAAAGTCTATTGCGAACTCTACGGCGTTTACACCAAAATGGGGGAAGAGACTACCGATGTGAAATCCTTTAACACAAAAAATGTGGTTATAACGTCTTCTAGTAATCTGGAAAATACGTACGAGGTCTTAAGCGAAACCATAAGAACAAAATCAGAGGAATTTGAAACATGCGGGTCCGGTTGGTCTTTGGAAAAGGTGCTCTATTTAGAAATAAATATTAATAAGTATGAACCGATATGAGAAGTTCTAGGTTCAAAATAAAAAATAGTGAATATGTATTTAGAAATGTGGTTTACAAAATTTAAACTGTATTAGTAAAATTGTCTGTAATAAAAGTTTTAAGAATAGTTTTAGATTTTCTTTTAGGTATAAGCTGCAGGAAAGTTATAATTTAGAGGTGTGTGTAAAATGGTAAGGGTGGTCCTGTTTTAAATCTGTTTACAGATTCGGATTCTACATAAAATTCTAGACTAAGAAGATGTATCGCATGACTAAAAATTTATAAGAACGCTCAAAAGTCGCTACAGGTAAGAAATCTTAAAATCAGGGTAGCTCCTTGGGGTGATGATATCTGAAAAATTCTTAGAAATTCGGGTAGCTGAGAAAATTCTAATATTGATTGATACCAAACAAGATAGGTTTATCTCGTGGATGGAAATGTGGAGAAAGATTTATCTCGCAGAGGGTATATGTGTAACTTTGCAGGGCGTGGTCCGATTTCAAATCTGTTTGCAGATTCGGATGTGCATAAAATTCTAAGCTAATTTAATGTATCGCATGACTAAAAATTTATAAGAACGGTCAAAAGTCGCTACAGGTAAGAAATCTTAAAATTGGGGTAGCTCCTTGGGGTGATGATAGCTGAAAAATTCCTAGAGATTCGGGTAGCTGAGAAAATCTAGTGTTAATTAATACCAAACAAGGTAGGTTTATCTCGAAAGATGCATTGGCTAGACGAAGAAAACTATTTGGTTCAGATGAAAGATAAAAAATGGTTAGTCGAAGAAAACTTTTGGTTCAGATGTGGAGGAAATGAGGATGCTCATTTATCTCGAAACATAAAAATTTAAGATAGGTTTATCTCGAAAGATGAAAAATGGTTAGTCGAAGAAAACTTTTTGGTCCAGATGTGTGAGGAAATGTGGGATTCTGGAGGAAATGTGGCGGCAGGATCCTTGATTTTACCCTACTAGTAGTAATTCTCAATCTTAAAGTTCAATTTTACATGACGTTTTTAAGTATGTATTAATTTGCAGGTTGATACGCGTCTGCTTACTGTTAATTATGTAAACACAGTATGAAATTATGCCTAACCTATATATATATATATATATATATATATATATATTACATACTATATCATATTTACATACATAAAGCGGTAACTAAAATTTAAAATGTTACAAGTAAATAATCTCCTTTAGCCAAGTTATTCTAAAAATAAATTAAATGCGTCGTTAATTGTCCACTTTACTTTAAAGGTCAACGATCAGCAAACAAAGACAGTAAATGAAGCATGCATCCTACCTTAACTTTGATGTTCCAGAACTCGATGATTCATTTTCACCCAGTCCCAAACTGCTTTAGTGGTATATACCTGACCTGTAACTCGCTGTTCCCTTCTTTCTTTGTTCTATTGTTCCTTGAATTCAATACTTCAGAGTTTGAGGCAGGTTGTCGAACTGTTGAACAATACACCGTTTCTTGAAACTTGAAAACTTTCCACCACTTTACGTGTTTATCGTATTTATAAAATAGCGCATTTGATGAAAAAAAAAACTCGGGATTCTTGATTTAATCAATTTTTATTCGATCGCGAGCGGACGAGCCCCCAAAAATGTGGGTTTTGATTGTTGTCTAGAGGGTAACACTACAAATGAAACAATTACACGAATTACTATAAGTTTACTGAACATTAAACAAACTATTATATACACTTATTCGACTGCTTAACAATGAAATACTATATGCCAAATCGCACTGGCAACAAGTCTAATTGTCCTTAATCGCACTATTGATGCGCTCTTAATTATTACAGATCGCGGCTCAATCTGCTTTTTGGGAACGTCTTTGTTCTGAAGGCGTCTCCTTACAGAACTCGTCTTACTCAAAAGTGAGGCGTCTTAAAAACTGGCACGTTCACGCTTAGCGACCGTCTTACTCCGGCTTCAGGCGGCTTCTATTCTCTGCAGTTTTCCAGTGCCTTTACGTGCATTTCTCCCGTTTCACCTCGGACGTTACACCCTTTGTGCTTGACAGATAGAACCGCTCAAATTGCTTGCTTCCTGTGCATCATTGGCGTATCATAAAAAGTATTAACTTAATGTTTTAAAATACTACATACGTACTAACCTAATTATTAAATAAGATCCTACATTTCTACAAATTATTTTTCTAAATAATATTCTCTTTTTATGATGCATTTTTCCAACGTTTTGATTCATTCCGTTCTTGTAGGATGAATTTGGATAGGTATTTAACTAGTTGCGTACAAATTTCAGCTTGATCGTTGACCACAAATCGCTTGCTTCTAACTGCTACTTTGAAGGGTCCAAACATATGAAAATCGCATGGCGATAAGTCTGGACTGTAAGGTGGATGATCAAACGCGTGTGCATTTCCACCTATTTTTACTGCGTTACACCTGCTGTGTGGGGCCTGGCATTGTTGTGGAGGATCAACACCTCGCGGATGGGACAGTTTCGTCTTTCGCGTCGATACTGAAGCCAACTTCATCCAAAAGACCGCAGTAATAGATTGCGTTGATGATCTGATATCCGTGTAAGAAATTTACTATTAGAACCCCTTCCAGTCCCAAAAAACCGTGGCCAACACTTTCTCCATAGAAAACCGAGTTAGGGCCTTTACGCAGTTTTTCGCCTTTCGTTCTCCATTCCATGCTAGCACGATTTGATTCAGTGGTGTAATGTTGCACCCATGTCTTGTCACAGGTGACAACTGTATGCAAAAAAAGGTTCTCGTTCTTCTTCAATGCGAGTTTGAAGCAATTGAGAAATGCGAACTCTCAGTATTTTTTATCATCATTCAGCAACATTGGAACCCAACGGGCGAAATATGCATTCAATGAATTTAAATTTTGATTTGCCCTGAAGGAGCGGGGCCCCCGTAACAATAAAAGGGTGCGTCGGCAAACTGCAGTGGGACGGGAGTTGGTTCCTATGTATAGATGAGAAAGAAAAATAAAGAAATGCCAAATTAATAATTAACAAAGTTTAACTTCAAAAACTCTACATTACATTAACATTTACCCTGAAAGGTTTTGTCTCTATCAAACTCGAGGGGCAACAAACAGTCTGTTACCAAAATACTTGTGATGTCCTTTCTATGTGGAAGACTATTATTCCATATAAAATTTCCTTGCTAAGGTATTCAAAGTTAATCATAATTAAATTTCTCAAAATAAAATACTCCTTTCCAATAAGGCTATCACTGGGGTAGCTGGATATCCTTTACAAATCACTGACTACCTATTTTTCTAATGCCCGTTTGCACCACGCATGTCTTAAGTAAGGAATAGTAAAGGAATACTTAAAATTTAAGTAGTCCTTAATTCAAATTGCATTGCGCAAGTACTTGAATGTCAAACTCTTTACTAAGTAGGTGATATTATTGGCAACGTTGTAATTTAAGTGGTCATTTAAGAACTTTTTAGTAAAGATTGGCATTACAAATCAATCATAAATTGTCAAATGTCACTTCACTTATAATTTTCCTTGATTTATTTTGATGGTTATTTCATTATTTATAATTTTGGCGTATTTGATTTGTTCAATGGAGAACAAAAAGAGATTGAAAGTGGCATAAAAGCGCAGAGTTGTTAGCACCTGATTTATCAGAGTAACGCCGTTATTCTTACAAAAATAGTTTTTACTACTGAATATAATGTATTTTTTAAATTCTGTACATTTTAAAATTAGCACATATTTACCACGGCAACTTATCCTCATCAAATTCTAACATATGCTCTATTTGAGCCAAATCTTGTAAAACAGTACTTTTGGTTAATCTAAATCTTTGAAAAAATGTCAACTCATCCATTTTATCAAAATAATTGGATCCGCCTAGGAAAGTCGTTGTCCACAATATCCAAAGTATCTAAATATTCATTTAAAAACTGCATAATGTTACAAAAACAGTAAAAGTAGGGAAGAAATCGTTACTAATAAATTAAGAAGGGAAAATTGCATTTGTTTGCATTAAGTGTGAGGTTATAAATCGCTCCTTAACATATTTAAGAGACGAAATTTGGCTACTTAGTTTAAGTAATCCTTAAGAACACTTATTTGTGTGGTGCAAACGAAAAGTACATGATATTCTTCTCTTAACGCTGAGGAACCCTTAAAACAAAAATTATGAGTGTGGTGCAAACGGCCATAAATAATTGAAATAAAAATCAAACTAATTTTACCTCTATTAACATAAAAACATAATTTCATTACACATACACATATCCTTTTCTAAAACTATATCTTACAATGTAATCTGACCAGGTGTGGCTGAACTAATTCCTAAAAAAAAACTTAAACCTAATCCATCAACATAACTATTCATGCTTTCCTATTTAATTATTACATTAATGAATCCCAAATTATTCGTAATGTCGTTCATCAAAACAAGAGTCCAATACCAACTTTGCACTACAATATTGTCCTTTCCAAAATACTTAACACCTACATATTTCTTAATATTTTACTACTATAGTCCATTCGCTTTAACTTAGGATGACGTCATAACTGGATGAAATACTACATTGCCAATGTTAGTTTATATTATAATATATCTAATGAAAGATATAGAAATATTCCCATTGGCAGGAAGAATTGGTGGCAACGCCGTACAGAACTGACAAACTTTATTATGTAAAATGACAGTATCCTTCATGCGCAATTCTAGGTGTTTATTTGTATACAGTTGACAACACTCTATTACAATATTTTTGACGCCATCCTAAAGTTATTTTGAATGGATTATAATAACAGTATCTTTAAATTTAAACACCAATCGGTCCATCGATAAATCGTCAATAAAAAAAAGAATACACACTGTGATGTTCGATTAATGTCCTATGTCGAAAAAATGTCAAAACATATTTACGTCCACGTTCAGATATAAATTATACCGAATCATAAAAAAGTCTATACTATTAATTACAGTGTTATTAATCTAATTTAAGACCACACCAGTTTTCCATTTTCAAAACAACAGCTACAACATAACCCCAAAATTCCAAGTTAATGGCGGGTTGAACTAATCCAGTTTCACTCCATATAAACGGTCATAACCTTGCTAATTCCACCCCCAGGCGATTTGATAATTACATTGCAGAACCACAAGCGTAAAATCAAACAATTTCTCGTTTGCCGCGTATTTCTCTCGTTTAGTTGTATTTCGTTCAAACTTCTAAAATGTCGTAACATCACTACATTTTCCAAATACTACGCTAACATCCCTTAATTTTTTACTTTCCGAATTTAACTTGTCCATTGCAGTACAGAACAGCCCGTCCTTTCCCCGGCCGCAATCACACCTTCTCGAGCTCACTTGTATTAATTCCAACTCCACTCCCCCCCGCCCCCATTCCATTCACGCGCATATCTTTACATTTTCAGATGACTATCGGGCATCTCAATTGAATTTAAATCTAATTCCCCTTCTACTTCGTATGTTGTTGGTGTTTTTTTTTGTATTATTGCACAATTTTACTATTGAGCGTATAACAAATGACACTTAGGAAGTCCCCGGTATAATGTAATTTACGTAGATGAATATTTTATTTCTTGATCTGAAACCATATAATTGCACATATTGTAGCGCCTATTGTATAAAAATATTACATCATTTGTTACGTTCAATTCTACTCTAATAAATACTTTCATGTAATTAAGTATTTTTTTTAAATATTCCCATGCTTCCACTTCAATATTTTATGTAACTACCGGTTAAAGGAGACGCCCCTGATTACACTCCTACTTAAATAAATCGACTTGTTGCTGTAAAGCTCATTCTCAGACCATTAAAACATGTACTTTTCCAACACTCTGTAGAATATAATTAGCGCATTTAAATTAAATCAAAGTATCTCGATTTATCTTTATGGTTTAATATAAAGCTTCAAATATAACTCGGTTATTTACAAATCTTATTTTCTAAAGAATAGGCAAGTTTGAATAGCATAATGTTCTACAATTGTATTCGTATTTGCCGTTTTTGGTTTTCTATTTTTACATTAACAACGACGTTAAAAGTGTTACTCAGGTATTTGGATCGCTTATCATCTCGTTTCCTAATTTCATTTTAGTCTGATTCTGTTTTCTACGCTAGCCCGTTATGCGTAACGAATTATTACTTTAAAAGCAACGTACGCTTCCTTGGATAGGCTATAGGCGATTTTTCGCGACATAAACTAACATACTTAATTATGTGTGTATGTGTTAAACTTGCGTTTTGGCGATAAAATTTACTTGAGGGGAAATTGTACGGCACCATTCTATCAAATAATCGAACATACCCTGATCTGTACCAAGTTATGCTTGTGTATGTTAAACACTTGACTTTTACCGGATAATTATTCAAAGCGAGGTTAGGAAACTACAATACGTTTTCGCGGTGCCGTACAAGTAAATATTTTTTAAATAGTGGGGGGATACTTCAACATACCATACTCGAACAATTCAAGTATGTCTCGAAAAATCGCCTTAAATCCCTGTGCATTGCTTTTCTACGTAGTAGTATATATATATATATATATATATATATATATATATATATATATATATAGAAATTTCAATACGTAAGTATTTATCAACTTACCTTGTGTAAAAACTACTTATAATATTTATATATATATATATATATATATATATATATTTTATGGAATATTTTATTTTTAATTGACGTGGTTAGTGCCTTGGTCGAAAAGATACCGAATGTTTATGAGGTTCCCATAGTATTTATAGACTCCTATCTATTTTTCCTATTGGTGTTCATCGTGTGCTTGTTGATGAAGACGTCGTACCTTGGGCTTATCTCTGCAGAACTCCGTATTTCCAAAAATTCCCTGTTCCGATTCTTGGCCAGACATTCCATTTCACGCGTAGACATTCAATTTTGTATGGCATATTTCGCAGAAAGTTCAAGCTTTATTGCATTTTGTCACTCTTCCATGTTCAAACTTCATCATATCACGGACCACCTGTTATTTATTGTTTGTTACTCCAAATATGTTGGATTTTATCAAAATACAATATCTTTGGTCACGTATTCATATTTTATAATGACGTACTTGACGCGTGTACTTATTTATGCGTTGATATATTTAATGATATTGTTAAATAGCTAGTATGCCAGGTTGTTTATCTTCACCGATTACGTGTTTATTTTAATGAAACTTGATGCGTTTAAAACCTTTTTTTTGCTCGTTTCATTCCAGTTCTGGACTTGTATATTTAACTTAGAACGTATTATACGAAGTACACATTATTATTTTTGCTAAAAAATATCTGATTATTGAATAATGAGCTTTTTCTTATGAATTAAATTGTTTATAATTTATATACAGTGTGCTCGCTATTAACTTTATATAAAATAGTAGATTTACTCCTATTTAATGGTGGAATTGTTTGGTTTTTTAACGTTAATAATATTTACATTTATCTTACGACCCCTATGACTTAATATACCCTTAAACTATCTTCTTATCATAGCAATATATATATATATATATATATATATATATATTACTCATATTTAGACCAGGGTAGAAAATTATATAATCACATCAAATAATTTTAATCACTGTGTAGAAGCTTTTGGAAAAGGTACGCTTTATTAAAACACCGTGGAGAATAAAAATTCATTCGTTTCAGTAAAAAAAGCTCTGCGTGTAATGTAATTATTCCTAAACAAAAGAGAAATTACATGCAAAATTTATATTAATTAACCCTATTTTAAGTAACCGGTAATAAAACAAAGTGTACACATAATAATTAATATTTAACTTGTATTCGCTAAAAATGAAAGGATAGAAGTCAATTTTAATTGAAGTTAATTGAATCGTTAGTAACAGATAATATCTATAGAAACTTGTAAAACCCAATAAAAGCAAATCCTAGAAGTGTTAGTTAGAAGTAGGATGTTTGAACACACCTGCGTATTTTAAAAGGCAATTTCAGTTTAATTTGTTTAGATAAACATGTCGATTCTAAGGATATTGGAAACGGTCAGATGCTTTAGCACGAAATACAAAACAGGGTTTAATTAAAAAGCTCTGAGAATTAATATTATTTTGAACACCTGCGTAGTTTAAATATCACGTACGGCGAAAATTGTGTAGATAACAAATGGTTTCAAAGAATCTTGGAGAAACCGGGGCTTAATATTCACGAGAATGTGCGATACGGGGTTATTTAACCCAGATAGTCCACACGGACTAAAATATAATCGATAATAAAGAATATCAATTTGCACCAATACGAACAGGTTAGAAAAGGAAAGAGAAAATGCGTCAAGCAAAGACACATATAGTAAAAGGCGTGATTTAAGCAACGTCACGAGGGTCACAATTGGTTGAAAATAGGATGCAAATATCAGAGGTAGAAACAACAATTTCTGTACAAAATTAATTAGTTTTTCTCGGACATGTTTGCGTGCCGTGTGAGAATTTCTGGATTTAAATGGGGCGAGTGAAAAATTCGTAAAAACCGACGCGCGAGCGACGGACTGGGAACATAGAATGAGAAATTCTTAAGAATTGTCTGTTTTGAGGACAAAAGCGACGTGCCGGCTATTCGCTATATATAGAGGTGGTAATATGAATTTAGGCCTCTTAGACTTTTGACTATTCGATGCGTTAAAAGCTCTTACATCCGCGACTTGATTCAAGATGTTAAACAGTGCATTTTAGTTTGATAAAATAATTTAAAATTTTGCTCGTATATTTTAGTGATTCAAAATAGTTTGTTATTTACGTGCTAACATGAATGTACTTCAGTGCACTTAGATACAAGATAATAAAATTTAGTATCACTGTACCAATTAGCAAAATTTACAACGACAAATGTATACACAAAAGTAGGCAGTTTTGGCGTATATTGGTGAAAGACGCATGAATTTCTTTGCTATTTTTCGGGGTGTTAATAATTAAATGGTTCAAATACGTGTCTGGATCCACGAAACAAGGGTCAGATATACACAGATGAGTTCCGGACAAGCCCAGAAACAACTTTAAATAAATGGTGATGGAGAAAATTTGAAAAACGTTGAGAATCAGAAGCTGTAAATATAATCCAGTTGGAATGGGGTGATTAACTAAAGGGACGATGTACTTTGAAGCTACGAGGACAGTAACCTTCAGGTAAATTATACTATTTTGTTTGACATTTTTGTGTGTTGAATAACTTTATAATTGATTTACTTTAAATGGACATTAGTGAAATTGTACTAACCATAAAATTTTAATTTTAAGATGAAATTTGCTTGTTTAAGTAGAAAGGGGTATTTAGTATTGATGTTCTGAATTATGATGAAAATTTGGGTATGTCTTTGAGCTCAATTAGACGAACCTGGTTAATTAACGTAAAGGGGTGGTAGATGCTCCCTTTATACTCAGACTCCGGTCTGCTTATATTGTTATATTAATTAGTAGGCATCCAACAAGGACTTTAATTCTGGATGCACGTTAAAGTGATAATAAAATTAATCTTGAAATTCTTTTTAAAACTGAATTTTATGCTGAAATTTAATTTGAAAATTTAATGTATTCTGAATATTGATGTAAATAGAGTTAACGTTGATGTTTGTGGTAGGAATGTGTTGTTTAATTTTATGAATGAGGAGGTTTATAAAATTAGGTGAGCAGCCGAGGCGAAAACAGGATCACAGCAGTTCATGACGCCCAATTGGTGGGACTAGAATTTTTTTGTTGAAAGGACCCAGTTCCCGCATTCACAGGAGGATATCACAACATTCTTTGGCGACCCAAAAGTGAGGCTCGAGTTCCAAATAAAATTTTTTGTGATTTTATTCCAGGAAACTGGCGATCTGAGAGAGAGTTTCTGTGTGTGTATAAATTTAAGAGTAGTTAGAGTGTGTGTGAGTGATTTGAACGTATGCAGAGAAAAGAGTGGTTAAGGAGTCAAGGAGTGGAAATTGGAAGTGACGATAGTGCATTGTGTGAGAAAAATTCGAAAATGGAAGAAGCTGGAGGCAGTAGAGATCAGTCGAGGACGGAATCAGGGATCAGGAAACGAGATGATAATGAGAATGCTAGAGAGAATGAATGAAGAATCGAATAGAGCAAGGGAAGAGTCCAACCGAAAATTAGAGCAGATAAGTGGGAAAATTGAGCAATCGACTAAAGAATTTACAGAATTTAAAACAGTCTTACCGTAAAGATGGGGAAGTTGAAAATAGGGTTGATAAAATGAGCGTGATATTACAGGTCTTCGACAGGAAATGGGACATTTAAGGTCCGAAGTACGCATTTTTTGTGAAGAAGAGATTAATGTAAAAATGACTGAGGTGACGGACTCATGTAGGGATCAGTTAGGCAGGGTAGAACGCGAAGTTAGTAGTATCAAATACAACATGTCAAATTTAACGGGGGATGGTCCCAGATTTTCTACAGGTGGAGTATCATTGGACCAACACATGAAGTTTTATGGCGATAACAGGGTAAATCCACGAATTTTTATTAACAGTGTAAGAAATCTAGTGGGAAATTTATTTGACGAACAGACTAAACTAAATACGATAAAGGCTTTATTAAAGGACAACGCGGAAGCATGGTACAATTTAGTAGTACAGGACATAGACACGTATCAGGACTTTGAAAACAAATTTTTAAAGCACTACTGGAGTGACCACAGACAAGATCAGGTACGAGACGACTTAATCACAGGAAATTTAAGGGAGAATTTTCAGGAAGTAGGAGCAATATGCTATACGCAAGTATAGCATAGCAAAGCAACTGAACCCACCACTGACGGACCGACAAATTATTAAGTATTTATCACGACACTTCGAGGTAGACATAAGACAGCACGTAGCACTACAGAACATAGTGGACAGAGAAATGTTTTGGAATACCTGCAGAGGTACGACGACGTAAGTAGTGGACGACCTCGGGATAATAGGGAAAGACAGATCAACACAGTTAGGTTTGACAATAGAAGGGACAACTACGCTAGACGGGGAATAGTTACGGATACCAGCGACAGAATTGGGAACAGAGACGACCATACGTTAGGAGTAATAGTTTAGGAAGGGACCTGCACCGAGACCGGGACCTACCAGAATGAATAGTTCACCAGACATGAGCGGGACTGCTAATACAGACACGGAACGAGTGGAAACGCCTAGGACATACGCTGAGGTGACGGCTAGACCAGGACCGAGTAGGAAACAGACCTGGACAGGATTTTTAGAACGCGACAGACCACTAGATTTCAGTGTAAATGTATATGAACATCCACGTGAATTTTTCAAAATTGAGGAGGAAGTAGAGCCAGAAACTAAGGAAAATTTATGTTTGCCAATTATTAATTTAGAAATTTTGAGAATAATGTAGAAGTATTACTTGATACAGGGGCAGAGGCGAGTTTAATATCGGAGGAATTCGTCAGCAAAATTAGGGATAAGGTTTGTGATAGAATTATGCTTATAAAGCGTAGCCATTTAGTAGCTCCAAATAAAAAGAAGTTTGCTGTAGTAAATAGTGTTGTGGTGCTTAGGATAGATATAGGAGGTTTAAGCTGTGAACAGGAGTTTGTAATTGTACCTGGACTGAAGTTTCAGAGCATTTTAGGTGTTGACTGTATGATGAAGTTAGGGTTTTGATAGATATGGAAAGGAAGGTAGTAAGGATTAAGGATAGGGTAGTGCCATGGAAGGGCAGTTATGAAGTCACAGAGGATGGCACGGGGTTTAGTATTAATGTAGTTGAGGTAGAGGATGATGAAGGTAAACAGATCAACACAATAAGATGTCCAGAGGATAGGAGAGTAGAGGTTCAAGCTTTAATACAAAAACATGCAGAAGTAGTGGGGGTAGAAGCAGCATATCAGGAGCAGGTGAAGGCGAAATTAAGTAAAGATGGCAAGTTTGTTTTTAATCAAGTAGATTTAAGGAATTCATTCTGGCGGATTCCATTACATAAGAATTCTAGAAGGTACATAGGATTTTCCATAGAGGGAAAAATCGATAATTGTAAAGTAGTATCGTTTGGTTTGTCGGCAGAAAGAAAAAAAATAGTAAATGAGAAACAGACATGTGTAGGGACTAAAGAAGAAGTAATATTTAAGAGTCAGGATAATAGGGATGATAAGTTTATTTTATGTGAGATAATAGGGAGGATAAGTGTAGATATAGAAGGGGGAGAAAGAGGGATGAAGAGTATTAGGATGGTGAGAAGAAAGACTTGGAGGGTCAAGAAGAGAGTTAGATTTAAGTAGGATAGGGATAGCATAGGTGTATATAGAAGAGTAGAAGTAGGTGTTTATAGAAAATAAAGCTAAGTATAGGATAAATATGGGAGATAATTAGAAATAGGTTTAGGAGGAGAATAAAGAGTAAATGTAGGAAGAAGATAAGATAGGTTAAGTGTAGATATTTCATATAAGATTAGTGGAGAGTTAGGAATAGAGTAAGAGTAGGATAGGCATATAGGACTAGGTAGGGGGAAGTAAAGTATAGTGAAGATTAGTTAAAAGTTAGGAATAGGATAGGTATATAGGATGTATATAGGATTAGATGGATAAGTAGGATGAAGTTAGGGATAATTTCAGTTTATAGAATTAGATGGGAGTTAGGAATAGGATAGGGATATAGGATAGGTATAAATATTTTTTTGATTGGAGACAAAGTAGGTAAGTTAGATAGATAAGGGTAGAGAGAGATAAGCAATTTTTTTTGTAATTTGTTTGTCTAAATGCTTTATATTTGCATTCAAATAAGTGGGATTATTTGTATTCAAATAGGGGGAAAATACTCATATTTAGACCAGGGTAGAAAATTATATAATCACATCAAATAATTTTAATCACTGTGTTGAAGCTTTTGGAAAAGGTACGCTTTATTAAAACACCGTGGAGAATAAAAATTCATTCGTTTCAGTAAAAATAAGAGATTTAAAATCATGTACAAGACGCTTTATATCAAAAAAAGCTCTGCGTGTAATGTAATTATTCCTAAACAAAAGAGAAATTACATGCAAAATTTATCTTAATTAACTCTATTTCAAGTAACCGGTATTGAACAAAACGTACAGATAATATCTATAGAAACTTGTAAAAACCCAAGATTATAATATCAGAAAATAAAGCTCTGAGAATTAATATTATTTTGAACACCTGCGTAGTTTAAATATCACATACGGCAAAAATTGTGTAGATAACAAATGGTTTCAAAGAATCTTGGAGAAACCGGGGCTTAATATTCACGAGAATGTGCGATACGGGGTTATTTAACCCAGATAGTCCACATGGACTAAAATATAATCGATAATAAAGAATATCAATTTGCACGAATACGAACAGGTTAGAAAAGGAAAGAGAAAATGCGCCAAGCAAAGACACAAAAGAGAAATTACATGCAAAATTTATATTAATTAACCCTATTTTAAGTAACCGGTAATAAAACAAAGTGTACACATAATAATTAATATTTAACTTGTATTCGCTAAAAATGAAAGGATAGAAGTCAATTTTAATTGAAGTTAATTGAATCGTTAGTAACAGATAATATCTATAGAAACTTGTAAAAACCCAATAAAAAGCAAATCCTAGAAGTGTTAGTTAGAAGTAGGATGTTTGAACACACCTGCGTATTTTAAAAGGCAATTTCAGTTTAATTTGTTTAGATAAACATGTCGATTCTAAGGATATTGGAAACGGTCAGATGCTTTAGCACGAAATACAAAACAGGGTTTATTTAAAAAGCTCTGAGAATTAATATTATTTTGAACACCTGCGTAGTTTAAATATCACGTACGGCAAAAATTGTGTAGATAACAAATGGTTTCAAAGAATCTTGGAGAAACCGGGGCTTAATATTCACGAGAATGTGTGATACGGGGTTATTTAACCCAGATAGTCCACATGGACTAAAATATAATCGATAATAAAGAATATCAATTTGCACGAATACGAACAGGTTAGAAAAGGAAAGAGAAAATGCGCCAAGCAAAGACACATATAGTAAAAGGCGTGATTTAAGCAACGTCACGAGGGTCACAATTGGTTGAAAATAGGATGCAAATATCAGAGGTAGAAACAACAATTTCTGTACAAAATTAATTAGTTTTTCTCGGACATGTTTGCGTGCCGTGTGAGAATTTCTGGATTTAAATGGGGCGAGTGAAAAATTCGTAAAAAACCGACGCGCGAGCGACGGACTGGGAACATAGAATGAGAAATTCTTAAGAATTGTCTGTTTTGAGGACAAAAGCGACGTGCCGGCTATTCGCTATATATAGAGGTGGTAATATGAATTTAGGCCTCTTAGACTTTTGACTATTCGATGCGTTAAAAGCTCTTACATCCGCGACTTGATTCAAGATGTTAAACAGTGCATTTTAGTTTGATAAAATAATTTAAAAATTTTGCTCGTATATTTTAGTGATTCAAAATAGTTTGTTATTTACGTGCTAACATGAATGTACTTCAGTGCACTTAGATACAAGGTAATAAAATTTAGTATCACTGTACCAATTAGCAAAATTTACAACGACAAATGTATACACAAAAGTAGACAGTTTTGGCGTATATTGGTGAAAGACGCATGGATTTCTTTGCTATTTTCGGGGTGTTAATAATTAAATGGTTCAAATACGTGTCTGGATCCACGAAACAAGGGTCAGATATACACAGATGAGTTCCGGACAAGCCCAGAAACAACTTTAAATAAATGGTGATGGAGAAAATTTGAAAAGCGTTGAGAATCAGAAGCTGTAAATATAATCCAGTTGGAATGGGGTGATTAACTAAAGGGACGATGTACTTTGAAGCTACGAGGACAGTAACCTTCAGGTAAATTATACTATTTTGTTTGACATTTTTGTGTGTGTTGAATAACTTTATAATTGATTTACTTTAAATGGACATTAGTGAAATTGTACTAACCATAAAATTTTAATTTTAAGATGAAATTTGCTTGTTTAAGTAGAAAGGGGTATTTAGTATTGATGTTCTGAATTATGATGAAATTTTGGGTATGTCTTTGAGCTCAATTAGACGAACCTGGTTAATTAACGTAAAGGGGTGGTAGATGCTCCCTTTATACTCAGACTCCGGTCTGCTTATATTGTTATATTAATTAGTAGGCATCCAACAAGGACTTTAATTCTGGATGCACGTCAAAGTGATAATAAAATTAATCTTGAAATTCTTTTTAAAACTGAATTTTATGCTGAAATTTAATTTGAAAATTTAATGTATTCTGAATATTGATGTAAATAGAGTTAACGTTGATGTTTGTGGTAGGAATGTGTTGTTTAATTTTATGAATGAGGAGGTTTATAAAATTAGGTGAGCAGCCGAGGCCAAAACAGGATCACAGCAGTTCATGACGCCCAATTGGTGGGACTAGAATTTTTTGTTGAAAGGACCCAGTTCCCGCATTCACAGGAGGATATCACAACAATATATATATATATATATATATATATATATATATATATATATATATTTCTGTGGTTTTTGAATGTTAAAACAGCTTTATTAACGCATTCGATATATATATTTAGGTAGTAATTCATTATGTAGAAACAAGCATATGTAATTAAAAACGCTTTACAAATTAGTTTAGGGTAAAATTTAATAATTTTTCTGAAAATTTTCAGTAAATCAAAAGTTAGTTTTGCATAATTCGTTTTAAGGTAAACATTCGAGAAGTATATACCCTATTCACGTTAAATATGGGATGACGTCATAATTCAAATAAATGCTGCGTTGTTATAGTTAATGTTATTTTATGATCAGAGTAACCATTTCTTGTGCACGCGAATCTAAATATTTAGGCATTCTAAATGTCAAATACTCGAAGCTTGCAATGTATAAAGTGTTTTAATACTGAAAAAAACTGTTTTATTTAGCAAATATAAAGCACAAACGATTTACTACAAAACTAAACAATGACAATAAAATGAGAAATGTCAAGGTAATAGAAGTGAAAAATGTTGCAACACCGAACAGAACTGCAAACTGCTACACACTAAATTCTAACATCATTAATCCTACGTTCTTAGTTACGTTCACATTTTACAATCGCTAGCACTTTATTACTGTTTATGACGTCATCCCATATTTAACGTGAATAGGGTATAGCATGGGCATTTCAAAGGTCAGAATGTAAATAGGCTATGTATTTAAATCGTAGTTTATAAATGTAGAGATAATCTGTAAATAGCTCTAACATTATCAATTTTATAATTAGCTCTAGGAGGGAGTTATAGCAAAGAAGAATAGTGTACCATAAGCAGAAAATTATTTGTTAAATTGTAGCATTCAAGTGTAGATAGTTAAAAGCTTTTAATTTCATTCGAAATGGCAGTTACATTGTTTGTTAAATATGGTGTGGAAAGAAATAGATTCATTATAAAACGAATGTGACCGTTGAAAGTTTTCTAACAGTTTTAATGAGGAACATTAAAGATAAGATACAAATAACAAGCCAATTCTCTGAATGGTGGTAGATGGTTCCGATTAACAGGGATCTATTATTTGTGTGAAATGGGTAATGTAAACGGGTACAATACAGGTGCCACACAGAGCGAAAAGGGATTATTAAGTTTATAGTATAGATAAACAGAGGCTAGAGATATCGTGTATTAGGTGTTTGTTTAACATGATGGAAAGCAAGAATTAAATAGAGAGTGAAGGATAGAAATACCACGTATTATTATAGATATAATTGAGTGGGGCATTTTGGTCGGTAAGAAATACAAGTTTTTAAAGAAAAACAAAGAGGGATTATTTTAGGTAGTATGAGTGAAAGAAAGAAAGACAGATTGTGGGATTCGTGAAGATTGGGGTTTAGGCAAGGTAGTGGAATGAAACTAATTGGTGGTTAGACGAAGTAAGGAATAAGAAATTGAGTGCTTATGTTAGAGGCGGATAAAACAGTAGAGGCGTGTTTAACGATAATCTTGGCCAGCAGGGTTTAGTTTTCAAGGAATATTGAGACGGTTGGAACAGATAGGGAGAATTTCTTAGATTTTGATGGCAGTTGATGTTTGTATACAAATTTTCGAGGAAATTCAAGACGGTTGAGAATGTTTGTGTGTGTATAGTACAAAATTTTAAGAATTGGCAAGTTTTAGGGGGGCTGAAAAGTGTATATAAGCATCGGAAGTTAATAGTGGGGCTCTCTAACATTTTACGTTCTTCGTGGTGAATTAGCTTACAGCTAGAAGTCAAATTTGTAATCTACAACCAATACAAGTCAGTATTGTGTTGCAACAAGCTATCAGTAAAGTAATTCAGAAATGTTTTAAGGTACGATACTAGTGAAGAAGTAAATACAGACTGCTTGATGTTATGTAGTTGTATGGAGAGCGAAGTTTGCTTCAAAATGAAGTAGAAGTCTGTGGCTGAGTAATTTGGTTGCCTACCAAAGATAAACAAGAGTAGTAGCAGAATTGGGGGAATTTGGATGTACCGTATACTGATTGATGGCAGAACACAATAGCGGGATGCAGTTACGGCTGGTGCAATCCAGAGTTGGGACGTTCCTAAAGGTGCAGTCATTGAGGAAAGGCAGCAGTTGTTGATGGAGATAGCAGATCCATGGGTCATAATAAAATCCAGGTGACTGATGTTTTAAATTATTTTATGCATAACTGGTATAATGACCTTTGATGATTTCTTGATATTTTACTATGAACTAAACGGACAATATTTTTATGAATTATTAATTGAACTCTTGAAATATTAATTTATTATTTTATTTATGTGGGAAATTATGTGTATAAAATTTTGATATGTAACATACTTATTTATGTACAAGGTAAGCGGGACTTTTTGGTAATTTATTGTGCAGAAATTTGCACGATTGGTTATGCTTACTATGAGCTCCTATTAATCCAGGGTTAACGTAAGGTTGATGGTAAAACCCTGTTACTTTATTTGGATAATAATTAATCTGGGAATTACATGAGCAAGAAATGTTTTATTTTTGAGAAGGAAAATGCATGTAAGATAATTAACATATGAATAAGGAGTCGTTGACGATGTTTTATGAATCTGTAAATAAATGTAGGTGAGTTACCGTAGCAGCGTTTATATCATCTTAGTAGAGTAGTTAGCTTTATTTTTCAGACTGCAGAAGAGCAGTCGTGGTATATTTTAGCAGTGGAGATTTCAGTGAATTTATGTCGACCCACCCGGTGAGGAGGCGAGTTTAGTAGAGATAACTTCAGAGCAATTATTCTGACCCAACGTGGGGCTAATACAGTTAATTCGCAGAAATTATGACGACCCAATCGTGGGGCATTCGTAACAGAGATCGCAAAATTAAATAACCCAAGCGTGGGGCATGAGTCATATGACATCCGTCGTATAGAAATTCAGAGAAATATATAGTGAATTAGATGAAATAATAACTTAGACTTTTATGTAAAGCCCAAATGATCATTTCAAAGCGAGCTAGTAATTGAAAGATGGAAAATATAAGGTCTTGGACAGGATTTGAACCTGTATCTTGGTTTTACCGGAAACATGCGTTTACCAATTACGCCACCGAGACCGATGACGACAATTGGGAAATTTACAAATTTAATCGTGTACACGACGATATAAGTAGATAATATACCTTCCTTCTGGCACACTTCGATCCTCACTCGATCGATCCCCCCACCCTGCCTTCTATTTCGCAGTTGTTGAGGTGGTGTGCCTTGTAAATTCAGACGATCCTCAAGACACTTCTGGCGCACATCGTTTCTCACTGGATCGCCGCCCCCCTTCCTACCCCTTTCTGCTTGCCTACTAGTTGTAGGGTGTTGAAGGGGGAAGGGGGTCTTATGACAATTCTCATGACTCGTATGAATTCTTCATTATGTTTATCGGCTTTGCGGGTGTCCTATTCATCATTCTGCGGGCTAGAAAATTTTTAACGATAGTGATAGGCAGATATAATTAGCATTGTGAAATTACATGGGATTATTTAGCACTATTATTTTAATATTATAATTTTACTTTTTAACATATATCATTTTTAATATTAGACTAGTATAAGTGTGTTCTTAAATTTTAGAATTAAGTTGACTCCATAATTGGACTTCTATACATATGTCTGTGTAGACTTTATTAATAAATGAAATAAATGAAATTATGTTTATCGGCTTTGCGGGTGTCCCATTTGGCATTTTGCGGTCTAGAAAAAATTTTTAACGATCCTCATAACTCGTATAAATTCTTCATTATGTTTATCGGCTTTGCGGGTGCCCCATTCGGAATTTTGAGGTTTAGAAAAAATTTAAAAAAATTTTAAATTGAGTGAACATATGTCCTGGGGTTTAAAAATCAATTCGAAATTATATAACATAGATATGGGGAAAAGTTATTGGCATCGTAGTAGGTCAAATACTTACACGGTGTAATGAGATCGTACTCTTCGTCCATGTACTTGTTGGCTGCAGCGCAACGTTCCGTATGGGCGGGCGGACCGGTTGCACGGGCGGGCGGGCAAACGAATGCGGATGAACGGGCGGACGGGCTGGTGGGCGGACGGGTGGATGGACGGACGGGCGGGCAGGGATGGACTATTTAGTATAAAAGACTGCTTTTTGAAATTTTTGAATCAGTCTTAACAGTATATTTGAAAGATGTACACCAAGCAATCTTTAGAGAAAGCAATTAGTGAAATTCGGAAAGGTGTGTTAAATACGCGTAAAGCTAGTAGGTTGTATAATGTGCCTAGAACAACGCTACGGGATCACCTCTATAAACTTGGTGTTCAAAATAAAAGTAGAGAATCAAATATCCCGGTAGAAGCTGCACGACAAAAGTTAAAATACCCATACAAAACTTTGATACATATACCACTTCTAGTGCAAAGGAAGTTGGTAAACATGGACCTTTGTTCCCATCCAATATAAGGGCAATATTTGCGGGACCATCGAGTTGTGGAAAAACCAACGCTCTAATATCTCTCATTTTACATGAGAATGGACTTGCATTCCAAAACGTCTATGTGTTTTCTAAAATTTATATCAGCCAAAGTATGAACTGTTAAGAAAGTTATTTGAACCCTTAAAGACGGATATTGGTTACTACGAATTTGGGAATTATAAAGATTTGATTAGGCCAGAGGATGCAAAAGAAGATTCAATTATTGTCTTTGATGATATTCATGCAAACGAACAAAACAAGATCGCACGGTTTTTCTCCTGTGGTAGACATAAGAGTATCGATTCCTTTTACTTATGCCAAACGTATGCCAGCACAGTAAAGCACGGACTTAGAGATAACGCTAATGTTATTTCAATATGGAAACAGGATGATGCAAATCTTTGGCATATCTTTCTAAATCATGTTGGCAGTGATATGCCCTTTATAAAGTTTAAAGAAATTTGTCAGCGATGCTGGAATGGTGGTGACTCGAAATATAGTTTTATTACTATTGTAAAAGATTTTGATTTGGGTAAGGGGCGATATAGAAAAAATTTCGATGAGTATATAAATATAGAAGAAGCCGTTAATGGTTAGCCCCAATCTCAAGTTTCATGATGACGGCCGCTAAAGATTTTATTGTAAGCAAACATAAGCATCATTTTATGCAGGATGCCGTACGAAGGAAGTTTGTGGAACGCAAAAAGATATACTACTTCACAACCAGATTTCAAAGAAGCTCATAAACATTGCATGAGCCTTTGCAAATCACCGCTTCCCAGTCATAAGGAATAGCGGAAAAATACTAAAACCTATGAAGGAGATTAAAGTTGAAAACAAAGGCAAACTTTTAAAAAAAAAAGATTGAGTTACCAGTTAACGACGAGCCTGTACATCGTTAGTATACGAACGTGCTGGTTAAAACTGAAGACGAAAATATATACACGTTAGTTTATGGAGTTAAGTATAATCCCCAATCTGATACGCATAGTTCGGGAAAAAGTATATTGGAAATTGATACAGAAAACAGTGACATAACCTTAAATAATAGAGGTCATCCTAGCACTAGAGGGGTATCTATAATAGAAGAATTAAGAGAAGAGGGTTGTATAATAGAATAAGCATAACACAAATCGAGCACAATCGGGGCATATCCGAACAAGAGTAGCTCATATAAAAGGACTGTTGGCATAGAAGTTATAATTTATCGATTATACAGTTTAAAGAGGTGATTAAACAAATATGTATAAAGACTTTGGGAAGGTTATTCGAAGATTTCGCAATGCTCTACGAGTAAAAAAGGCGGAATGCGGGCAACGGTTTTCGATAGAAGGACAAAATGTCTTATGTGCCAGTCATACGAGGAAGCAATACAGCACTGTACTGCTGTGTTAGTATTACCCGAAGATTTGGATGATTTTATGGAAATAATCGAGGAGATGGGATTTATAAAACTGTTGGCAGATATTCAGATGGAATATCTTTTAAATTCTAAGTTTTAAGATAAAAATTTAACTGTCTCAATTACTGCCATAAGAAATGAATGATGAGAATTTACAACATCAACAGTATCAACAACATCAACAACATCGATAACATCAACAACATCGATAATATCAACAATATAATCAACTTTACCAACCTCATGAAACCATTAAACAATTACAGCACCAACGCCCACAACATCAGCTTTGCCGTCTCTAATATTATAATGGGCAGAGCAAAATATTAATTGGATAAGAAAATGCTTCCTTATACATCCAATAGGGTGGAACGCTAGACTACCGAAAAGATTCCAAAGGATAGCCAATAACTGGATATCTATATAATTTGTATCTGCATTGTATTTTGTAAAAATAAAGTTGTATAAAGTTGAATAATGTTTTGATAATACGCTCATAATGAAATGTCGTTTTACATCACTTTTGCGAATACAGCGCTAAGGTCATCGTAACGGATACTATAGGGCTACGCTCGATCAATAGTTGCTCAATCGATTGCAATCTAAGTCGCCAATACATTGTGATATTCTAATCGTACCCGATGTTACTCTAACCTATGATCCAACAGTCCCATATATATCCAAATTGTCACATTACTAAGTAACTTACTACAGTTAATCACAATAGCATATTGCAATATAAAGCCTAGGGGTGGGGTACGACGGTTCTTTATAGCCACCAGGCAGCGCTTTTTTTATACTATATATACCTAACATTTTAATGGATGACATCCTGGTTTGTAAGCAGGGATTAGGATCATCCAATGCCGATACACTCCCACATTGTGGTATCTGTCGTATAAATATGGCCAACCACCAGTTTAAACCCTAAACCATTTTCCAGTAGCTTTATATCCATGATGCTATTGTTAACAACCGAGTTTACTTATTGTTATGATATTTGGGCGCAAGGTAACACGGTGCAATAACACTTACCTCATAGCCTATTCGCTGAGCTTTTGATGTTGAATTGGAACCATGCCGCAAGCACCGTGGACCCGGCTTTAGTCAGAGGCGTGTGCAATGGTCTACCATGCGTACAAAGATCAAAGCAACATAATAAATATTTTTTGACACCTTTATAAATGAATTATAGCTATTAAGTTGATATTAACAAAACATGCAGTTACATATACACGATGGATAAGATGCCTGTTGTGCTAGCCTGTATAGAATTATGGACTCTCAAAGCAATTATGCGTAGCCAATAACAGAATGAATAAATGCGATTGTTTTGTTATGATGCAAATTATTAGGTAAAATGAATTAGTAATATTGTAAACAGATGGGCGGGAAGGGATAATAAACGACAGCATTCTATAATTTATAATAAATACGACCGTGGGCTACTTCAGTTTTATTCTAGTATTTTTAATAGTTTGTAAATTTTGATATTGATATTGGAATTGATGTGTAAATATAATATAATATAAGAATTAAAAATTAAAACCAGTAGTTTACATGGAAACTGGGCATGTCACCAACCAGGTCAAAAATAGATTTTATAGGTATTTCAGTTATTAAAGACATTGCACCAAATTCATTCCTATAATATGCCATGATGCTAACCAATCATAATCCTATTACATAATACTAAAAACTAGTGGTAGCGGCGACTTAAGTTGCAGCTACAGTTTATAAACCTGTAAAACTTAATTCATATACAAATTTTCATGCTACTGAATAAATAAGATGTAAATAAAATAGCCGAGCGCCTGCCTATTTGCAACATTTATTAAAACGTGTATGCAACGGTCATATTAATATACACGTCTGGCGAATACTAAACACATAATTATGCTAAAATAAGTCTTTTAAAATAAGCATCGTCATCATCTGAAACAATGTGCTGTTAAAATCTGGCCACAAAATTAGTTTACTTACCTAGAGCGACTTCACAAAACTCGATTCGTAAACTGAAAGGCCGAGCACTTTACGTTAATGTATCAGCATATGTCATAAGGAAATGCTCCGAGTGTAAACACCAGGAATCCATCTATGAGCAAAATGCTTAACCATTACTATTATTGTGCTATTCATTAGCAGAAATCTGCACAAATCTGCATAAATATTACGTCCAATGCTATTTTTGTTTGATGTCTGAAAGCAACTAATTAAAATATTGCATCATCCGTTTTACATAATTCACGTATGTAAAATTTGTAAACATTCAATATTTGTGCAATTTAAAGAACGAAATAATGCTTTACATAATCAAATGAGGTATTTTCATTATACAATACAATAATAATTATTACAATAGGTAACCCTATTTCGACTATTAAAACAATGTCGATGTGTGAGCTCAAACGATTAGTTATTTGATAAAAACTTCTTGGGGGCGCGATTCGAGTGGTCAACGGCCTACTTAAACATGTCTATGCTTGTATAAATGTGCGTGACGTCATAAATATCATAGCTTATAAATATTTCTAGCTGTAAAATATATTAACCGGATGCACGTTTGAGGCTTCTCGCGCTTTACTAAGTTCTATTTTTAAAATGAAAATTGCTTTGTATTCACAGAATGTCGGTCTTTAATTTAAAGATCCAAACCATAATAACCAATATAATTTACAGATTTTTAAAAATGGGTCACTAATAGAAAAGATTTTTATAATACGTACTAATTTGCCTTATGGAGAGCTGCATTCGCGAGCGTCTTTGGTACCACGATACAATTATGTATCATGAAACCGCACCAGAAAATTGAATAACAACGGCACATATTTTTCGGAGCACCGATTAATGCAGATTTTATAAAAATTTGTTCATGCCATCTGGTTCATCGAATTTCACACTGTTGTTTAAGCCCAAACACTAGTAAATTTAAATAAGTAAGGTGTTTCTGTATGACAATTAAACTACTGATGTACCATCGTATAGATTGCGGCTATTTTCTGCAATTTACAGAAAGTGAAATCATTATACATATCTGAAAAAAATATATAAATATCCAATCAAGCATACACACGCCCAAAAATGTTCGACTTACCTAGAACGATGTTTAATTACAGTAAAAATATCAGTCGAAGGAGTGTTAACCTCTCACGATCACCCGGCGACTATGATTAGTCTCGAACCCCCACAAAAGTTATAAAATGATTACATCATGACTCATCCAAAATTCTACATCACGTCTGTGCGAAGCTCGGTAAAATTGAGGTCAGCGCTGCTTTTATATAGAGTTCGAATATTTTCAATGGATCCTAAGATATTAACAAAAATTATTAAAATTAATTAGAAACCTAAAACTATCTCAAAAAACTATTTAGAATTTTACTAAAAGTCGCGCATTAAATATATAATTCATATACAAAATCGCGTTCGTCTTTGTCAATATCTGGAACCACACTAAACCGTACTAGAAAATTAAATCGTTAGTATCACAACGATACATATATTTTCTTCAGCGCGCCGATTTAACTTGATTTTATAAAAAATTTGTTTTTTCGCCTAGCATATATGAAAATAAATCATATCTACCCTAAAAATCTGACTGAAAGTAAATCTTTGCGTTTCTAGGGCCGCAAAACTCATAATAGCATGATTTTATAGGTTTTTCCCGATCTAGACACCTATGACTATCATTGAGATTCATATATTGCGGCTTTGACGTTTCAAATAATTTATCATTTAACCTCGGCGTCGGTGTATTGTTAATAAGAGTTTCAAATAAAAATATAGAATAATCATAGATGAGTAGTGAATAATTGTAATTCTAACTGAATAACTGTTAGTGAAGATGAATGATAATTTAGACTGTGATGATGATGAAGGAATTACAAGTACTCCACTGGTGTTGCAAGAAGAAGTGAGCAATGCTTCTTTAAATCTTTTACCTAAAAAGTCTAGAGAACGGTACAAAAAATACTATGAATTATTTAATAAATAGAAAAAAAAAATAAAAAGCTAAAATGTAACAGAGAATGTTTTAATTGCGTATTTATCAGAAAGATCGAAACGTGTAAATGCTACTACTCGATGGGCTAAATTTTCAATGCTAAAAGCACTTTTAAAGTCAAAGAAAATATTAATTTTGATGATCATCATAAAGCATTCTGTAAACTACCTTCCCAAAAAATCTAAAATTTTGATTCAAGTACAATAAATGTATTCAATTTTTAAGGCGGCAGATGATTAGGAATATCTAATGATAAAGGTATACAAATAAAATTATTGTAAATTTTAGATTAACTTTACATTGCAAGTTTCTCTTATTATGGGAGTATACGGAGCTTGCCGCCGAAATGAGTTGACGAATATGAAACTTGACCACATAGATATTAGTGGACACGTATTGATTGTTACAGTTCCACAAACCAAAAATAATATTACAAGAACATTTACAGTCACAAACACTACAGTTGATGTACTGAATCTACTTACAATATACAACAAATATGTTTCTATTATACCTCCCACATTACTCATAATTCCCTATTCATTTATTACAAAAATAATAAATGTACAATACAGCCGATCGGGAAAATGTATTTAGCAAAATTCCAAGCAAAATAGCCACCTTTTGAAATTGGTTGAACCTAGTACATACACAGGCCAATGCTTCCGCCGTAGTTCTGCAACTCTATTAGCTAATGCTGGAAGTAATTTAATAACACTTAAGATACCTGGAGGATGGTGTTCTTCTGCAATTGCTTAAGGATATATAGGTGATTGGTTATCAAATAAGATTAAAATTTCTCAAAAATTCTAACAAACCAAGAACATCAACTGTCTAGTACCAGCACAAATAATACAATTCACATGTTAATTGCTCTTAAACCAAATAAATGAAATACCAATTAATGTAGATAGACCGTCAACGTTATCGTAAAATGTCATCATGCTACCAGCATCTCAAATACTTACCAAGTGCCTACAAATTCTGGTATCACTATCCATAATAATGGTCAAGGGATAATTAATATCAATTACTATAATAAATAAATACGTCAAATGTTATTAACCTTCTTTATTTTATGGTTTTTTCTATTTTTTGTTTAATGTTAGACGAAAAACAGTTGTGTATCACACAGACAAAAATGCATTAGTATTCCTTAGCTATCAGCTGCATCTAATAGCTGCGGGCTGCTAATGAGCACTTTTTGTCCTTGTGACACAATATACTATATACCGTCTGGTTACTCGAATTTTGCCCTATTTTTAAGCCTAAACACTAATAAAGTTAAACAAGTAGGATTGTTAGTTATCATAGCAGAATATTTGTATTTCAACAATATGTAAACTTTATAGCGCTTCCTTAAATTTTATTATATTAAAAACGGGTTTTTGTGTGATGTTCTTTAAACATTAAGCTGTAATTTAAGTCCAAGCATGAAATTTGTATAACAATTATAAGAGCGTAAAAATCTATACATTGATTCGATTTATGAATTTTCAAAAATAATTATCGACCCGTTAGAGATAAAAATTCTCGGGGCATGATTCGAGCGATCAACGACCTACTTAAACGTGTTTATGCTTGCATGAATATGCGTGACGTCATAAATATCATAGCTCATAAATATTTCTAGGTATCGTTCTCTATTAATTGTAGAAATGACCATTAATCACGATTTATAGGAAGAAGAATACATTTGTCTATATAACTCGAAAATATCAGTGCTGGTTTGATATATATAGCTAATTTTATAAAATAATTACTGATTCGATAGCAATAAGAATGTTTAGTTTGAATCCAAAATTTATTATTAACGTTTTATATCACATTACTGTTAAATTCCGGGCTTATAAACCGAGTAATACAGTTCTTGAATTAATTCAGGAAATATATTGTTTCTCTAATAACGCGGTTTCGAATAGGTAGGCTGATATACAGGTTTTGTAATATAGTTTATTCTTAAAATCGATTTCTTATGCAAATTATTTATTGTACTGTACTATTTATGTGTCGTTTTGCTTTATGCAAATCACAAAAATGGCCGCATTCCATACGATACGATGATACATCTGTCTATAATTAACCGCAAAATACTAATTATAAAATGAGCTATATATTAAAACAGAGAAAAATTACTTTTACCTGACGTTGAGATAATCAAAGCGGTTGATAATTAATCAATTTATAAAACTGAATACCCTTCAAATCGACCGATTTACATATATTTTAAATTCAGGCAATTAATTGTTTTATGATGTAACTTGTTGTCTTGACTCATCTAAATTCTTCGGCACGTCTGTGCGAATCTCGGTAAAATTAAAGGTCATCATAGCTTTTATTAGAACTCGAATATTTCAGTGGATTCTGAAATATTAACAAAAATTACTAAAATCTATAAGAAACCATAAATTATATATCGAAAATTATGCAGAATTTCCGTATAATTAAATTAAATATGTCACTCACGTAACTGCTATGATTAACGGACAGTAAAAACCGGAAAAAAAACTGGTCCGAGCGCACTTTACGTTATTATATTACCATATCTCGTAACAATATACCAGGAGTAAACACCTGAGGTCCATCTATATTCATACCGCACAAACTATACCTATGTGTCATTCTTTTCGTTTGTCTCGATCTGTTAACGCAGATTTCTGTTAAAGAATAGCACATAGGTATAGTTGGTGTAGTATAAATATAGATGGACCTCAGGTGTTTACTCCTGGCATATTGTTACGAGATATGCTAATATAATAACGTAAAGTGCGCTCGGACCAGTTTTTTTTTTCCTGGTTGCTGTTTACTATCAATGCAGTTTTGAGAAGTGGTTGAAGGTGAGTATTAAACCTTTGTATACATATTTAACAGCATATTTTTCAGATTAATCTGCAAGTTTTACGGTGTTAAAAGACACATTTTAGCTTAATTATATGTATAGTATTTGCTTTTTAGATAGACGTGTATATTATATATAATCGTTGACACGTTTTGACGAGCTTTTAATGTTGCATATATGAATTACATATTTAATTTTAATTTAGCGTAAATTCGGCTTAGTTTCGGGATAATTTATGGTTTCTAATAGATTTTTAGTAATTTTTTGTTAATATTGTAGGATCCACTGAAATATTCGAGTTCTAATAAAAGCTATGATGACCTTTAATTTTACCGAGATTCGCACAGACGTGATGTAGAATTTTGGATGAGTCAAGACAACATAGTTATATCATAAAACAATTAATTGCCTGAATTTAAAATATATGTAAATCGGTCGATTTGAAGGGTATTCAGTTTTATAAATTGATTAATTATCAACCGCTTTGATTATCTCAACGTCAGGTAAAAGTAATTTTCTCTGTTTTAATATATAGCTCATTTTATAATTAGTATTTTGCGGTTAATTATAGACAGATGTATCATCGTATCGTATGGAATGCAGTCATTTCTGCAATTTACAGCGAACTAATCCTAGAAATATTTATGAGCAATGATATTTATGACGTCACGCACATTCATGCAGGCATAAACACGTTTAAGTAGGTCGTTGATCGCTCGAATCATGCCCCCGAGAAGTTTTTATCAAGTAACTAAACGTTTGAGCTCACACATCGACATTGTTTTTAATAGTCAAAATAGGTTTACCTATTGTAATAATTATTATTGTATTGTATAATGAAAATACTCCATTTAATTATCTAAAGCATTATTTCCTTCTTTAAATTATCCGAATATTGAATTTTTAAAAAATTTTACATACCTGAATTATTTAAAACGGATGATACAATATTTTAATTATATGCTTTCAGACCTCAAACAAAAACAGGTACAAGGTTAATTCTATGCAATCAAATCGAGCATTGGACGTAATATTTATGCAGATTTGTGCAGATTTCTGCTAATGAATAGTACAATAATAGTAATGATTAAATATTTTACTTATAAATAAATACCCGGTGTCTACACTCGGAGCATTTCCTTATGACATATGCTGATACATTAACGTAAAATACTGATTTTAACAAAACATTGTTTCAGATGATGACGATGCTTATTTTAAAAGATTCATTTTAGCTTAATTATGTGTTTAATATTCGACAGACGTGTATATTAATATGACCTTGGCATACACGTTTTAATAAATGTTGCAAATAGGCAGGCGCTCGGCTATTTTATTTACATCTTATTTACTCAGTGGCTTGAAAATTTGTATATGAATTAAGTTTTATAGGTTTCTAAACTGTAGCAGCAACTTAAGTCACCGCTAGCACTAGTTTTTAGTATTACGTAATAGGATCATGATGGTTAGCATCATGATATATTATAGGAATGAATTTGGTGCAATGTCATTAATAACTGAAATACCTATAAAATATATTTTTGAACTGGTTGATGACATGCCCAGTTTCCATGTAAACTACTGGTTTTAATTTTTAATTCTTATATTATATTATATTTACACATCAATTCCAATATCAATATCGAAATTTACAAGCTATTAAAAATACTAGAATAAAACTGAAGTAGCCCACGGTCGTATTCATTATAAATTATAGAATGCAACAATGCTGTCGTTTGCGGTTGGCGCCATGGTTCTATATCGAATAAGGTCCGAAAACATAGCAATGACTATTTATTATTCATATAATGCTAATTTTTCTGTTTTTAGTTGTATCGCAAGTTCCCCAGACGTAACTGTGTTCCATTCCTTTAGGAGCATCTCCACTGGGGCGACGTTTTATTAGCGATCTGTGCGCATTCTTTCTAATTTACCTATTTCCGATCATCTGGCTATTTATAAGAGGCCTCAGCCCATTTTCCTTTTCCGCGAATGCGAAAACATTTGTCTGCGTTCATTAAGCTGAGTAATAAACATCGTTTTATTGTGCAGATCACATAGGAATCCTGGGCCGAAGTTATATCGGTTACCTGTGAGCATGCGCTTTAATTTACCTTCTTACAATCATCTGGCTATTTATAAGGAGTCTCAACCAATTTTCTTCAATAGTGTTTCTTCTACGACTACAAAACCTCATAATTTACGTGTTTTAAACTATAAATAAACATCATTTTATTATACAAATTTCAAAGGAATCCTAAGGCGATGTTATATTGGATACCTGTGAGCATGCGCAGTAATTCACCTGTTTACGATCATCTGGCTATAAATATAAGGGGTCTCATCTCATTTTCCTCAGTTGTATTTCTTCTACGATCGCAAAACCTCGTGGTTTACGTGTTTTAAACTGAGTAACAAACAAATCCTGGACCGAAGTTATATTGACTGCCTGTGAGCACGCACTTTAATTTGCCTGTTTACGATCATCTTGCTATTTATAAGAAGTCTCAGCCCATTTTCCTCAGTAGTGTTTCTTTTACACCTGTAAAACATTGCAATTTACGTGTTTTAAACTGAGTAATAAACATAGTTTTATTGTGCAGATTACAATGGAATCCGTCAAAGTATTCGTCTGCGATGTGTGCCAGAAAAACTTCTCGATCCAGAGCAACCTTAACCGACACAAAAAGGAGGTTCATAATATCATTAGACCACCACGTCAGGTTACAGCCTCAGCTCCACCGACTGGATTATCAGCACCAGTATCATTTGTGTGCGACATTTGTGATATGGGGTTTGGGCGTCGAGCTAATTTAACCCGGCATCAGCACGCTCTCCACGGAAATACTATTTCTTTTACATCGATGTCAGCCAAACGTGGAGCATCACCACCACGTGCTGCACCTGCCCCAAAACGCCAGCGACAGGACATACGATATTGCAAGGATTGCAATATGGACGTTCCTTCACGCCAGTTCCTGGACATTTACGCAGTGCCGCGCATAAGACCAAATCCGGAGACCCCGAACAAGAAGCGATACAGCTGTTATCGTCAGCCTTCCGCTCCCGGATCGCAACTTACCGCATCAATAATATGTCTGGTTGTAGAGACATTGGAGACTTTTTACTTGAACAAAAGCGGCATTTTGTAAAGTTGATCCAGGACACCTTGGAGGTCCACGACCCTTAAATGTAATGTGGAAGTGTTTGGTATGTACACAAAGATGGACTTGGGTGATACCGAAGCAACTAAATCTTTCAATACCAAGAATCAAATTATAACCCGATCGAGCGACTTGAACAAAGTGTATACGGCGTTTTCTCGGGAGATGCTCGATAAATCCCAAGAATTTGAACATCACCAGTCCGGTTGGGCCTTACAACGTGTCCTGCATTTAGAACTAAACATCAACAAATACCAACCACTTAGGGGATCTTCTTACATTGACCTTCCACGCTGGATAAAAGCTAAAAAAGCGGTGGTGAATGTTAAAAACCGAGACGCAGCCTGTTTTGCATACTCCATTGTAGCAGCGTTGTATCCTGCCAAGTATAACTCCCAACGTCTTAGCAAGTACCCCCATTACTCGAGCTGCTTAAATATGGGTGGTATAGAGTTCCCTATGGCCTTTGACAAGATTGCCAAGTTCGAGGCTTTGAACGATCTGAGTATCAATGTATTCGGAGTGGAAGGAAGGTCTATTGTTGGTCCTCTACATTTTACTAAACGCAGGAGAGCCCGGCACGTTAACTTGCTTTACATCCAGGATGAAGAAAAGGTCACTTCTGTTGGATCAAGGATTTGGGACGTCTGGTCGGTAAACAGTTATCAAAAGATCGCTTACATAAATGGATCTGCGATGGATGTTTAATCTTTTTCCGACTGAGACTGCCTTAATTAGGCATACTAAGCAGGACTGTAACCATGTCGTTACCCAAATGCCCACCGTCTTCAACAACGTTTTAGAATTTTCGGGCATCCAAAACAAATGCAGGTCCCATTCGTTATTTATGCAGACTTTGAGTCGCTCCTACAGCCGTACAGTTTTGCAACGCCCGACCCTCCACATCATCTACAACACCGCTTCAGCTGCATACCCCTTATAGCTGGGCATATTACATTAAATGCTGCTATGACAACTCCTCAATAAATTTGAGATCTACCGGGGTCCAGACGCCGCACGTAAATTTGTTACCAAACTTAGAGAGGAAGCTAGACGTCTGGGTAAGATATTGACGACGAATGTGCCCATGATTCCTTTGGATGCCCAGAATGAACTTTTGTTCCACACTACCGAAGACTGTGGGATATGCAAGAAACCGCTTGGAACAGACCGTGTGCGGGATCACAACCACATGAATGGTGTGTACCGCTTCCTGTACACTCCAAATGTAACATCCTCTATCGGGTTCCGCAGTTTATCCCAGTGGTGTTTCACAACCTTAGTGGATATGATGCTCATTTCATCATAAAAGAACTGGGGTATGATAATGAGAAGATTAACGTTATACCGAACAATAAAGACCGGTTCATCTCGTTTTCAAAAACTGTACGATTATACGATTCAGAAGTGGTCTTAGACGGACAAGAAAAGACTGTCGACAAGCCCTGTGTCCAACTTCGGTTTATCGACTCTCTCCGATTTATGGCGGCCGGTTTGGATACACTGGCGAAGAATTTGCCCCAGGACCAGTTTGTAGAGGTCAGACGTCACTTTCCGAGGACTCAGGTTCCAACTGGTTACCAAGAAAGGTGTGTTTCCATACACTTACATACAAAGTATGGAAGTATTGGACGAAACAGCTCTTCCACCACAGGCTGCCTTCTACAATGATCTCGCCTCTACATCCATTACCACCGACGAATACGACAGGGCTCAGAAGGTATGGAGGGACTTTGGTCTTAACACGCTCGGAGAATATAGCGACCTCTATTTGAAGACAGATGTACTGTTGTTAGCAGACGTCTTTGAGAACTTTCGCCGGGTGTGCATGTCGACTTATGACCTTGATCCGTGCCAGTATGTGACAGCGCCCTCATTAACCTGGGACGCCATGTTAAAATACACCGGCGTGAAACTGGAGCTCCTCACAGATATTGACATGTACCATTTTATAAAGTCTGGGATCAGAGGAGGTTTGACCCAGTGTAGTGGACGCTACGCTGCTGCCAACAACAAGTACATGGAAGAGTACGATCCTGCGGCTCCGTCTAAGTATTTAGCATACTACGATGCCAATAACTTGTATGGCTGGGCCATGAGCCAGGCTCTCCCTCTTGGAGGATTTCGATGGTTGCCCTCTACCGATATAGCCGAACTACATGCCACCATCTTAAATGTTCCCAAGGACTCAGCGAAAGGATTCATTCTGGAGGTCGACTTGGAGTACCCTTCTCATTTACATGATCTCCACAACGAGCTGCCGTTCTGCCCGGAAATGAAAACGTCGCCTTATATCACATCTAAGGCTCCGAAGCTCCTCGCCACCTTAGAAGACAAACACCGCTACATTATCTACTACAGGAATCTACAGCAGTGTGTGCGGAATGGATTAGTGTTGACCTCCATCCATCGGGTTCTCGAGTTCGACCAGTCTCCATGGTTGAAGCCTTATATCGAGTTGAACACGGACCTTCGCACTCGTGCCACTAACGCTTTTGAGAAGGACTTTTTCAAACTCATGAACAATGCCATCTTTGGTAAAACCATGGAAAATATAGACAAGCGCGTCGACATGAAGCTTGTGACTCGATGGGAGTGTAACGGGAAGACCTTGTGTGCGAGTACCCTGATTGCCCGCCCGAACTTTAATTGTATTCTGGTACTAGGCGAAAATTTAGCACTCATACAGATGGACCGCGTTAAAGTCACCTATAATAAACCTATATATGCAGGCTTTTCGATTTTAGACCTATCAAAACCTTGATTTATGACTTTCACTATGAGAAACTGTTGCCTCTGTATGGGTCTAAGCTTTCGCTTTTGTATACAGATACCGATTCGCTCGTGTATAGTGTCGAAACAGAAGACTTGTACAGTGATATTCATACCCACCTGGACCTATTCGACACTAGTGACTACCACCCAGACAATAAATATAAGATCCCACTTGTAAACAAGAAAGTGCCCGGAAAGTTCAAGGATGAGTTTGGTGGTGAGATAGTTTTAGAGTTTGTGGGTACTGCGCCAAGAGTTACTGTATAGTTAGTGAAAGGGATGTAATAAAAAAGATTAAAGGGGTTAAGCGTAGTGTTGCGCAGGGTATAAGTGTTGGCAGTTTTAAGGACGTAGCACATAACAGTAACTTCCGAGCCCTCGTGCATTCGATGCGAACTATTAGGAGCAAAAAACATGATTTGTTTACGCTGTTACTTAGCAAGGTCAGTTTATCGGGCGCAGATGATAAGCGTTTCGTCATCCCTAACACGACCTTAACGTATGCATGGGGCCATAGTGAAATAGATAATAGATTTTATTTTACTTAGTTTATAAGTTGTATATATTGCTCGGATTTAAGTTGTACACATTACGTGACTGTTTTAGGGTCACAATGTATATACATGTTTAGCCTAAAAACGTGTACAATGATAATATTATTGTAAATATAGACATATACAAAGAATTTATTACTACTGTGTATAGATTGTCTAATAAATTTTTATTTCTATATATATTGCAGTTTATTTTTATTTCTGTGCTCAATCACCGATCCCAGAGAACGGAAACAATTACTCTTTACAATTTTGATTACCCATACCTATGCCATATAATTTTGAGTGCATATGTTAGCTTGATTTAAAATTTTTTTAAATTTTTTCTAAACCTCAAAATTCCGAATGGGGCACCCGCAAAGCCGATAAACATAATGAAGAATTTATACGAGTTATGAGGATCGTTAAAAATTTTTTCTAGACCGCAAACTGCCAAATGGGACACCCGCAAAGCCGATAAACATAATTTCATTTATTTCATTTATTAATAAAGTCTACACAGACATATGTATAGAAGTCCAATTATGGAGTCAACTTAATTCTAAAATTTAAGAACACACTTATACTAGTCTAATATTAAAATGATATATGTTAAAAAGTAAAATTATAATATTAAAATAATAGTGCTAAATAATCCCATGTAATTTCACAATGCTAATTATATCTGCCTATCACTATCGTTAAAATTTTCTAGCCCGCAGAATGATGAATAGGACACCCGCAAAGCCGATAAACATAATGAAGAATTCATACGAGTCATGAGAATTGTCATAAGACCCCTTCCCCTTCAACACCCTACAACTAGTAGGCAAGCAGAAAGGGGTAGGAAGGGGGGCGGCGATCCAGTGAGAAACGATGTGCGCCAGAAGTGTCTTGAGGATCGTCTGAATTTACAAGGCACACCACCTCAACAACTGCGAAATAGAAGGCAGGGTGGGGGGATCGATCGAGTGAGGATCGAAGTGTGCCAGAAGGAAGGTATATTATCTACTGATATATTAACCGAACTTTCAATTACGCTTGGCATTTTTGTCAATCATATCTGACATTGTCAAGTTTTTGAGTTATGTCAGTTATAGACAGGACGCGACGCTCAAAATTATGGCTATAAGCCAAGTATTAAATATATAAATATTTTAGGTAGTTAATTACACAAGATAAGTTGATAAATACTTTCGTATTATAGTGAATAAGATGAAATAATAACTTAGACTTTTATGCAAAGTCCTGTCCAAGACCTTATATTTTCCATCTTTCAATTACTAGCTCGATTTGAAATGATCATTTGGGCTTTGCATAAAAGTCTAAGTTATTATTTCATCTTATTCACTATAATACGATAGTATTTATCAACTTAGCTTGTGTAATTAACTACCTAATATATATATATATATATATATATATATATATATATATATATATATTGCTGTGATACCACCAAAATCCGGGTACTCCTCTTTTCGAATCGAGCCCCTACGAATTGGATGTCAAGAATGCTGTGAAACCTACAAAATCCGTGAACTACGCTTTATAATCGAGGCTCACTTTTGGGTGTCAAGAATGCTGTGAACCCTACAAAAAGCTATTCATTACCTTAACTGTGTTGGTCCATTGACTTTCTTCTGTTAATCGCCTCGGCTGCTCCTCTAGATAGCTTTCATCCTCATACATAAAAAAACAAACACATTCCTACCACAAACATCAACGTCAACTCTATTTACATCAATATTCACAATACATTAAAATTTCAAAATTAATATTCAGCATAAATTTTAATATCGGAAAATTTCAAAATTAAATTTATTATCATTTTAATGTGCATCTAGAATTAAAGTCCTTGTAGGATGCCTACTAATTACTATAACAATATATGCAGAGTACAAAGGGAGCATCTACCACCCCTTTACGTTAATTAACCAGGTTCGTCTAATTGAGCTCAAAGACATACCCTAAATTTTCATCATAATCCAGAACATCAATACTAAATACCCTTTCTACTTAAACAAGCAAATTTCACCTTAAAATTAAAATATTATTGTTAGTACCATTTCACTACTGTCCATTTTGAGTAAATCAATTATAAAGTTATTCAACACACACAAAATCTCAAAGTTCAAACAAAATAGTATAATTTACCTGAAGGTTACTTGCACTCGTAGCTTCAATGTACATCATCCCTTTTGTTAATCACACCATTCCAACTGGGTTATATTTACGGCTTCTGATTCTCAACGCTTTAAAAATTTTCTCCATCACCATTTATTTAAAGTTGTTTCAGGGCTTTTCCGGAACTAATCTGTGTATATCTGACCCTAGTCTTGTGGATCCAGACACGTTTATGCACCATTTAATTATTAATACCCCCGAAAAATAACAAAGAAATTCATACTTCTTTCACCAATATACGCCAAAACTGCCTACTTTTGTGTATATATTTGTCGTCGTAAATTTTTACCAATTGGTACAGTGATCCTAAATTTTATTACCTTGTATCTAAGTGCACTAAAGTACATTCATGTTAGCACGTAAATAACAAACTGTTTTAAATCACATAATATTCGAGCAAACTGTTTAAATTATTTAATATTAAAGCCGGAAAACTAAAAGCACTGTTTAACGCGTTCAATCAAGTCGAAGATCTAAGAGAGCTTGTTTATATTCACCTCGGTATATATAGCGGTTAGCCTGTCTGTCGGTCGAGTCTCCAAAACGGACAATTCTAAAGAATTTCGCTTGCTCTGTTCCCAGTCCGTAGCCCGCGCGTCGGTTTTTACGAATTTTGCTCTCGCCCCAGTTAAATCTCAGAAAATTTCCACACGGCACGCAACGTCTGAGAATACCTAATTAAATTTTATACAGAAATCGTTGTTTCTACCTCTGATATATGCATCCTACTTTCAACCAATCGTGACCCTCGTGACGTTGCTTAAATCACGCCTTTTACTATATGTGTCTCGGTCTTGTGCATATTATCTGTCTCTATCTACCCTGTTCTTATTAGTGCAAATTGATATTCCTTATTATCGATTATTTCAGTCCATGTGGACTATCTGGGTTAAATAACCCCGTATCGCACCTTCTCGTGAATATTAAGCCACGGTTTCTCCAAGATTCTTTGAAACCATTTGTTATCTACAAAATTTTCGCCGTACATGATATTTAAACTACGCAGGTGTTCAAAATAATATTAATTCTCAGAGCTTTATTTTCTGGTATTATAATCTTGGATTTTCACCGACTTTTATGCTTATTATTAATAATGGTTTAATTAACTCCAATTAATATTAATACCCTTTGAATTTTAGTGAATCCTAACTAAATATTAGTTATTATCTGTACATTTTAATACCGGTTACTTAAAATAGAGTTAATTAATATAAATTTTGCACGTAATTTTTATTTGTTTCTTTACTAGGGATAATTAAATTGCCCGTAAAGTTTTCTAATACTGCTTCCTTTTATATAAAGCGTCTTATAAATAATTTAAATCTCTTAATTTTAATAAAACGAATGAATTTCTATGCTTCACGGTTTTTTAAATAACGTGTACCTTTTCCCAAAGCTTCTACACAGTGATTAAAATTATTTGATGTGATTATTTAATTTTCTACCCTGGTCTAAATATGAGTATTTTCCCCCTATTTGAATACAAATAATCCCACTTATTTGAATTCAAATATAAAATATTTAAACCGCAAACAAAATTTACAAAAAAAAATGCCTATCTCTCTCTACCCTTATCTATCTAACTTACCTACCTTATCCAATCAAAAAATTATTTACACCTGTCCTATATCCCTATCTTATTCCTAACTCTCACCTACTTTTATAAACTGAAATTATCCCTAACTTCATCCTACTTATCCATCTAATCCTATATACATCCTATATACCTATCCTATTCCTAACTCTTAACTATACTCACTTCCCCCTACCTAATCTTATATACCTATCCTATTCTTGTTCTATTCCTAACTCTCTACTAATCTTATATGAAATATCTATACTTAACCTATCTTATTTTCTTCCTACATTTCCTCTTTATTCTCATCCTAAACCTATTTCTATTTATCTCCCATATTTAACCTATACCTAGCTTTATTTTCTATAAACACCTACTTCTACTCTTCTATATACACTTATTCTATCCCTATCCTATCTCTATTCCTATATCTATACTAAAATTCACCTATCTCTATCCTTTGTTCATCAAGTTATTTAAATCTAACTCTCTTCCTGACCCTCCAAGTCTTTCTTCTTACCACCCTAATACTCTTCATCCCTATTTCTCCCCCTTCTATATCTATACTTAACATCTCTATTATCTCACATACAATAAACTTATCATCCCTCTTATCCTTACTCTTAAATATTACTTCTTCTTCAGTCACCTACACTTGCCTGTTTCTCATTTATCATTGCGTCCCTTTCTGCCGACAAACCAAACGATACTACTTTACAATTCTCGATTTTTCTCTCTACGGAAAATCCTACGTACCTTCTAGAATTCTTATGTAATGGAATCCGCCAGAATGAATCCCTTAAATCTACTTGATTAAAAACAAACTTGCCATCTTTACTTAATTTCGCCTTCACCTGCTCCTGATATGCTGCTTCTACCCCCACTACTTCTGCATGTTTTTGTACTAAAGCTTGAACCTCTACTATCTTTTCCTCTGGACATCTTATTGTGTTGATCTGTTTACCTTCATCATCCTCTACCTCTACTACATTAATACTAAACCCCGTGTCATCCTCTGTGACTTCATAACTGCCCTTCCATGGCACTACCCTATCTTTAATACTTACTACCTTCCTTTCCATATCTATCAAAACCCCTAACTTCATCATACAGTCAACACCTAAAATGCTCTGAAACTTCAGTCCAGGTACAATTACAAACTCCTGTTCACAGCTTAAACCTCCTATATCTATCCTAAGCACCACAACACTATTTACTACCGCAAACTTCTTTTTATTTGGAGCTACTAAATGGCTACGTTTTATAGGCATAATTCTATCACAAACCTTATCCCTAATTTTGCTGACGAATTCCTCCGATATTAAACTCGCCTCTGCCCCTGTATCAAGTAATACTTCTACATTATTCTCAAAAATTTCTAAATTAATAATTGGCAAACATAATTTTTCCTCAGTTTCTGGCTCTACTTCCTACTCAATTTTGAAAAATTCCCGTGGATGTTCATATACATTTACACTGAAATCTAGTGGTCTGTCGCGTTCTAAAAATCCTGTCCAGGTCTGTTTTCCCTACTCGGTCCTGGTCTAGCCGTCACCTCAGCGTATGTCCTAGGCGTTTCCACTCGTTCCGTGTCTGTATTAGCTGTCCCCCTCATGTCCGGTGAACTATTCCTTCTGGTAGGTTCCGGTCTCGGTGCAGGTCCCCTTCCTAAACTATTACTTCTAACGTATGGTCGTCGCTGTTCCCAATTCTGTCGCTGGTATCCGTAACTATTCCCCCTTCTAGCATAGTTGTCCCGTCTATTGTCAAACCTAACTGTGTTGATCTGTCTTTCCTATTATCCCGAGGTCGTCCACTACTTACGTCGTCGTACCTCTGCAGGTATTCTAAAACATTTCTCTGTCCACTATGTTCTGTAGTGCTACGTGTTGTCTTACTTCTACCTCGAAGTGTCGTGATAAATACTTAATAATTTGTCGGTCCGTCAATGGTTGGTTCAGTTGCTTTGCTATGCTATACTTGCGTATAGCATATTGCTCCCTACTTCCTGAAAATTCTCCCTTAAATTTCCCTGTGATTAAGTCGTCTCGTACCTGGTCTTGTCTGTGGTCACTCCAGTAGTGCTTTAAAAATCTGTCTTCAAACTCCGTGTAAGTGTCTATGTCCTGTCCTACTAAATTGTACCATGCTTCTGCGTTGTCTTTCAATAAAGCCTTTATCGTATTCAGTTTAGTCTGTTCGTCAAATAAATTTCCCACTAGATTTCTTACGCTATTAATAAAAATTTGTGGATTTACCCTGTTATCGCCATAAAACTTCATGTGTTGGTCCAATGCTACTCCACCTGTATAAAATCTGGGACCATCTCCCGTTAAATTTGACATGTTGTATTTGATACCACTAACTTCGCGTTCTACCCTGCCTAACTGATCCCTACATGAGTCCGTTACTTCAGTCATTTTTACATTAATCTCTTCTTCACAAAAAATGCGTACTTCGGACCTTAAATGTCCCATTTCCTGTCGAAGACCTGTAATATCACGCTCATTTTTTTTAACCCTATTTTCAACTTCCCCCATTTTTACGGTAAGAATATCTTTAAATTCTGTAAATTCTTTAGTATTTTGTTCAATTTTCCCGCTTATCTGCTCTAATTTTTGGTTGGACTCCTCCCTCGCTCTATTCGATTCTTCCCTAGCTCTATTGGCTTCTTCGTTCATCCTCTCTAGCATTCTCATTATCATCTCGTTTCCTTGATCCCCTGATTCCGTCCTCGACTGATCTCTACTGCCTCCAGTTTCTTCCATTTTCGAATTTTTCTCACACAATGCACTATCGTCACTTCCAATTTCCACTCCTTGACTCCTTAACCACTCCTTTCTCTGCATACGTTCTAATCCCTCTCACACACACTCTGAAATACTCTTAAATTAATACACAAACAGAAACTCTCTCTCTCAGATCGCCAGTTTCCTGGAATAAAATCACAAAAAATTTTATTTGGAACTCGAGCCTCACTTTTGGGTCGCCAAGAATGCTGTGATACCACCAAAATCCGGGTACTCCTCTTTTCGAATCGAGCCCCTACGAATTGGATGTCAAGAATGCTGTGAAACCTACAAAATCCGTGAACTACGCTTTATAATCGAGGCTCACTTTTGGGTGTCAAGAATGCTGTGAACCCTACAAAAAGCTATTCATTACCTTAACTGTGTTGGTCCATTGACTTTCTTCTGTTAATCGCCTCGGCTGCTCCTCTAGATAGCTTTCATCCTCATACATAAAAAAACAAACACATTCCTACCACAAACATCAACGTCAACTCTATTTACATCAATATTCACAATACATTAAAATTTCAAAATTAATATTCAGCATAAATTTTAATATCGGAAAATTTCAAAATTAAATTTATTATCATTTTAATGTGCATCTAGAATTAAAGTCCTTGTAGGATGCCTACTAATTACTATAACAATATATGCAGAGTACAAAGGAGCATCTACCACCCTTTACGTTAATTAACCAGGTTCGTCTAATTGAGCTCAAAGACATACCCTAAATTTTCATCATAATCCAGAACATCAATACTAAATACCCCTTTCTACTTAAACAAGCAAATTTCACCTTAAAATTAAAATATTATTGTTAGTACCATTTCACTACTGTCCATTTTGAGTAAATCAATTATAAAGTTATTCAACACACACAAAATCTCAAAGTTCAAACAAAATAGTATAATTTACCTGAAGGTTACTTGCACTCGTAGCTTCAATGTACATCATCCCTTTTGTTAATCACACCATTCCAACTGGGTTATATTTACGGCTTCTGATTCTCAACGCTTTAAAAATTTTCTCCATCACCATTTATTTAAAGTTGTTTCAGGGCTTTTCCGGAACTAATCTGTGTATATCTGACCCTAGTCTTGTGGATCCAGACACGTTTATGCACCATTTAATTATTAATACCCCCGAAAAATAACAAAGAAATTCATACTTCTTTCACCAATATACGCCAAAACTGCCTACTTTTGTGTATATATTTGTCGTCGTAAATTTTTACCAATTGGTACAGTGATCCTAAATTTTATTACCTTGTATCTAAGTGCACTAAAGTACATTCATGTTAGCACGTAAATAACAAACTGTTTTAAATCACATAATATTCGAGCAAACTGTTTAAATTATTTAATATTAAAGCCGGAAAACTAAAAGCACTGTTTAACGCGTTCAATCAAGTCGAAGATCTAAGAGAGCTTGTTTATATTCACCTCGGTATATATAGCGGTTAGCCTGTCTGTCGGTCGAGTCTCCAAAACGGACAATTCTAAAGAATTTCGCTTGCTCTGTTCCCAGTCCGTAGCCCGCGCGTCGGTTTTTACGAATTTTGCTCTCGCCCCAGTTAAATCTCAGAAAATTTCCACACGGCACGCAACGTCTGAGAATACCTAATTAAATTTTATACAGAAATCGTTGTTTCTACCTCTGATATATGCATCCTACTTTCAACCAATCGTGACCCTCGTGACGTTGCTTAAATCACGCCTTTACTATATGTGTCTCGGTCTTGTGCATATTATCTGTCTCTATCTACCCTGTTCTTATTAGTGCAAATTGATATTCCTTATTATCGATTATTTCAGTCCATGTGGACTATCTGTGTTAAATAACCCCGTATCGCACCTTCTCGTGAATATTAAGCCACGGTTTCTCCAAGATTCTTTGAAACCATTTGTTATCTACAAAATTTTCGCCGTACATGATATTTAAACTACGCAGGTGTTCAAAATAATATTAATTCTCAGAGCTTTATTTTCTGGTATTATAATCTTGGATTTTCACCGACTTTTATGCTTATTATTAATAATGGTTTAATTAACTCCAATTAATATTAATACCCTTTGAATTTTAGTGAATCCTAACTAAATATTAGTTATTATCTGTACGTTTTAATACCGGTTACTTAAAATAGAGTTAATTAATATAAATTTTGCACGTAATTGTTATTTGTTTCTTTACTAGGGAATATTAAATTACCCGTAAAGTTTTCTAATACTGCTTCCTTTTATATAAAGCGTCTTATAAATAATTTAAATCTCTTAATTTTAATAAAACGAATGAATTTTTATGCTTCACGGTTTTTTAAATAACGTGTACCTTTTCCCAAAGCTTCTACACAGTGATTAAAATTATTTGATGTGATTATTTAATTTTCTACCCTGGTCTAAATATGAGTATTTTATATTGATATAATAACGCCGATTTCGGTGTAATGGACGTTTTCTATAACTCCACCTCTCTGTGTTTTCTAATCAAATTTAAATCTCACTAATTTTATTATTATGCCACGACTAGCTTTTATTATTCTACACAGAGTGCACAGCGTTACGGTGATCAATTTTTTTTCTTCTCCACCCCTTTATGATTACCTCTTTGTTTGAATTATAAAATGAAGTCAATTAATTTCATATAATGAAAAGAAATATTATTTACAAGTTTTGAAAAATATTAAAATACATTCAATAAAATAAGTATTATTTATCCCCAAAATTTATATGCTTTGAAATCAATCTAAAGTCGCCAAAAACTACCTCTTTTTACCAAAGAAACCTAGAACGTTCTAAACCCCCTTTATAATATTACGTACTTCTAACGTATGCAATGTCTGTTGCTGACTTCGTTACACTTATGTATAAATTAAGTAAATTCAGTATTGAAATTTAAATAGAAAAAATATCTTAAAACTAATTAAATCTGACCTGTTACATTCGTCTAACACTGCTCTGTTTAATTGAACCCCTTGGTTTCCATAAATTACTTCGTGCTTCTTTATTGATTCTCGCAACTCAAAATTGTATCAAAATCGTCGACGCTGACTTGACACATTCGAAATATTCTATCGCCCAGTTATATCAATCCATTTAAAATATATCCACATTCGAATTATCCATACATTCGAAATATTATACCATCAATTAGAATTATTTTCACCAAGATTCGAAGTATTCATGCATTTAAATTATTGTCATTTAAATTATTATACCATCCATTAGGATTATTTTCAACCAACTAGGAGTATCCATGCATTCGGAATTATTATCAACCAACTAAGATTATCCATGCATTCGAAATTATTATCAACCAACTAGGGGCCCTATTATTATATTATTTAGTTTAAATAAATTACCCCAAATTTTACTCACGTTAAACGGCAAAAGAAGTCTTCATATTTGTAGCACTATTATCACTTGAAATATTTAAAATTACGCGTGACTTTTAATTCACAGTATCGCAGCTTTGCCCTGCTTGAGTTAAAACTGAACTGTCTTATCATTGCTCGCTGTTAAATACAGGCTCATCCCATTTGCATGTGGGCTGGGTTTTCAACAAGTCTGGTCGATATCTTAACCAATAAGGTCTTTGTATTTCCTGCATCTTGAAGTGGTTTTCTGATGTAATATTATCGATTTTCCGGGTAATAGTTATTTGCCACAGATACCTCGTTATCTAGACCATACGTTGTTTTGTGTAGATATCGCGTTTTCCATATTCTACAAAAATACATGATGTAATTTCAATTTTACTTTCGTTTATTTTATGCGTTTTTATTGTTTCTACGCACTTACACAAAGCTTTGTTAAGTTTTATCTCTTCTCTTCGTATTTTATTATAACTAATTAGAACACTTCTCAATGCGTGTTTAATTACCTGTACTATCCTTTCCTCTGAATACGCGTACTTTTACTGAAAGATATTCTTACTTGCATTGTTTAAAGCTAATGAAGGTCTATATACCGAGTGTTGAATACTTGTTTTTTACCTAATGTATGAATTACCTATTTCTATGCTAAATATGCGTCCTATTGTTGTAAGATGTGCTTAGTTGCGTTGTTTAAAGCTAACTATGAACTATGTACAGGGTGTTAAATGCTTACTATTTACATAATATCCAAATTACTTAATTTTCTGCTAAATAAGTGCAGTTTTCTGCTTCCTATCGCAATTTATGGTTTCTGCACGACCCTTGCTATACAATACACCCCTAAACAACCCCTTATCACAGCATTATATATATATATATATATGTATTGCTGCGAGCTTCTGGGTACAAACAATGATATATGCTTAAAAGTCCCATGACTTGGGCGCCATTAATACCGTGACCTCTGGGAGCTGTTACGACTGCTTTTGTAGGTGGTGGTGAAGTGAAGTGCCTATTTTAACTACTACCTATGCTTAATGAAGTTTTCCACGACTGCTCAGCTGCTCCCTGTAATATAAAACCAGGTATTCGACAATAAAACGCTGCGACGGTAAATAGCCTACATTTGTTAACATACCAGAAAGAATGTATATGCCAAAATCAAAATCTTCATTCAGACATTATTTATAAGTTATATACATCCTATTTAAACATACTCCCTTAACAGTACATTTGGATATCAATCAATAACGCAGATAAATTTATTTTTCCTTCTAATTAAATCAGTGAAAGTAATAGGGTTTTACCACATTTCTTACTTTAACGCTGGTTCATTATGAACTCATAGTAAAACCTTAGCCTTTCGTGCTAATTTTTGCACATCAATAATCAAAAAGACCCTTTTACCTTGTACATAAATCATGTGGTACAAATGTCATAAATCACTACTTAACCTAAATTCCCACATACAATACACTAAAAATTACCCCACTTAAAAGTTTCAATCCGTACCTCTTCACCTGTTTGCCCTTTTAGTTCATAAAATTATACCCCCAATGCACCAAGTCATTAAGCACCTATTTACAAACATATACAACGAAAAGCGTCAGTTACCTAGATTCTATGTTCACCCACGGGTCAGCTACCATTGCATCAAAAACTGCTGCATTCAAGAACACCCCAATCTGGATTGCTATAACCGCGACTGCAAGCTGCAACCATACCACCCAGAAGTCATTTCGGCTACCAATTTGATAAGGCATCCAAACTTTCCAAAGCTCTTTTACTAATACCATAAATTGTTGGTAATCAATCAAAACCAACCAAATACTGACATCTACTTCATTTCAGATGCCATACTTGGTACACTTCGTGCAAATTAAAATCAAACAGTTATTACTTACGTCAATTGGCGTGCATTAATAGAACTTTTACGCAAACGTAAAAGCATTTTAGCCTTGGAGCCGCCAGCGTATACTTGTCAAAACATCAGAGCTCTAAGCTGTTTGAAAGCTAAAGAGAGCCCCCTATCTATGTCTGCCGGTTTATATCTAGTTTCCCCACCCCTAAAAGCCTGCCACAATTCCTCAAATTTTCTTCAATACAAACACTTGTCCACAATTCTCAAAATCACTCCACGTCCAACGGCGACCGTTTTCCAAAACTGCCTCTAACCGACACGATTTTCTTCGAAAACACAAGTTTCAAGCTCACAATAACACACCCGTACAAAATCGTTTTCTTCGTATTCAAATCTCTCATTCCAATCACGTTTTGTATATCCATTCCTGCTGACAAAAGTTACCGTTAAACTATACCTATCTTAACATTCGTTACTTCATCTCACTTGTGCATACACGCTAAAATCACCTATCTCTTACTTTGTTTTCAATCTCCGTTGTACAACGAACCACAACTATCCCCTCTAGCAATCTTGTGTATTCACCCAAGTCAACGAATGTTAACGTTCAAACTACGCCTATCCCTTAACACGTGTTATACCTATCTCACTTATCCACATGCTATCGAATAACCTCTATGTTACCTTTTTTGCAAGTTTCGTTCGAAACAGACAACAGCTGTTGCTAACCCACACCATTTCTGTGTATGCTTATCATTCTTAAGAGGCTATAAAAATTCTTTATCAACGTCGGTAACTGGAATTGCTGCTTGTCCGGCTTTTATTTTCCCTACCTAATTAATTCACAGAACCTAGCTCCTTCAAAGCACGTTCAAAAATGCTTTTAAACAAATAATATAACCGTTCACTTTGCTCCTATTTAGCATTGCTCGGAAACTATAACGATTTGAAATAAGTTAAAGCTTTTTAGAAAATGTTCCTACACTTATTAAATATTAAATGCTATCTTATACAGGACGTTTCTGATATGCAATGCGCTTCATCTGTATGAGTAATTATCTCTAAAGAATTATGAAAATTACATTTGAGCTTCCTAAAATGTGTTCTGGAAAATTATTAATTTTAAAACTATTTAGTTTTAAAATTGAAGCGCATTGCATATCAGAAACACCCTGTATAAGATAGCATTTAATATGTGTGTGTGTGTGTGTGTCTATATATTTATATATATATATATATATATATATATATATATATATATTGCTATGAAATGCCCTGCGATTGTTTGTACCATTATTAATTGCTATGATATATTTTTATTTGATATGATATTTACTTTATTTCCTTTAAGCCCCAGTGTTGTACATTATATTTTATTTGTTCACCACAAGTAGCTCACTGAATAAATCTTATTCTACCCTTTAAAGGGATTCAAATAAAGCAGTTCAAAATCACACAATATAATAATTGATAATATGTACAATGTTGTGTAACCTCAAAATTTTCCCTTGTATAGAATATTTACATTTACCAAATTTCTGCTTTCCTGAAAGCCAGCAAAAATATCTTTGAGTTACCCTCAAGTATTTTCGAACGTTCTAAGATGCTTTTTCCTGTTTTCATATTTTCAAATGACCTTTTTGTTGGCTCTTACAAATACATAATGTATAGCAAATATTAAATTTGAAACATTCTTTAAATAATAAAATGTTTAGAAATCGCTAACCTGGAATGGTCACTGGAGTTTTCTCATAGTGTCTATGGTCTGCATCCCTTGTTGTGTCCGCTTTACTTATTGGCCAGAATTATCCACTTTTGAGTTCTGGTATTTTCCCTTGAATTAACTTTGAGTACCCTTTTGATCTCACTTTCAGATGTATTTTTAGATTTGCGTTAAGACTTAGATCTCGACATGAACATCGACTCAACAAAAGCCGTCACAACAAAATGGCATCAACAAACGCCGTCCCAATAAAAGAAGCCCTGTTTTGTTATATATTAAAAATAAATTTAATTAAATGTTTAACTTACGTCTATTTGTAGGTCGGCTTATTTTCGTCGCACAATTTCTCACTTTCAAATTTTACTTATTCTGAATTTTGTTTCACTAATTAATTACGTAACTTTCTAACGCATTTGAGCACAGTTGGTGCTTGGTTGAATGTGAACTAAATGTTTATTCATTTCCTATTGTATTTATAAGCCCTTCCCACCAATCGTTTCCATTGGCATGTTTATCGGTTAAGGCCTTATATCTGTCAGAACTCGGTATTTTCTCAAATTGCCTGGTTTAATTCTTCAACGAAATGCTCCTTCAATCACGTAAGCGTTCTGTTAGATTACAGTATTTTGTTAGAATTTCCTATCATTGCTTTTATCCAGTCACGTATTTAATGTTTGTCGTTTAAAGTCCAAGACTTATCATATAATTGAACCGACTGGTGTTTATTTGTTTGTTACAGAATGTTGGTTTTCTGAACAAATGTATTCTTTCTAGTCACGTATTAAAATGCGTTTGCATATAGATGCGTTGATATTTTCGACGTAATTATTAAATATTTGGAATGCCAATTTATCTATGTTCCCGATAATTTTATTTGCTGCAATTAGTTGCTTCTAAAACCTTATGTTTACTTCTAAATTATACTTAAACATATTATACAACCCACACATTACTATTCTAATTAAATGATATCGGATTATTAGTGAATGAGCTTCTTTCTCATACATTTAATCAAATATCCTTTATATACAGTGTCCTCGCAATTGACTTTTGTAGAATAGTCGATTTACTCCTATAATTGATGGAATTATTTTATTTTCTTAAAGTTAAAGTTATTTATATCTATCCTACGACCCTTATGACTTAATCTACCCTCTTATCATAGCAATATATATATATATATATATATATATATATAATAGTTATAATGGACTGGTTAGTCATAGAGTAATATATATGAAAAATCTTTTTAGAATGTAGGCCAATAAAAAAAAATTATTAATTGAGAAGTTTTAATCAATACTTAATGTTTCGGTAGATTTTTGTACCATTCTCAAAAGCTAAAATGGATAAAGAAAGAACAACAAGAGTAAAAATACATACTAAGACCTAGATTACTTACTATGATCTCTTAAATTTGCAAAATTTAACTAAGAAAATCTAAAAGATTTACATAATAAATGTAGGTCAATCTATAAAATTAATATGTGTCATAAGGGTACCTCTTGTACTAATAGCAGTTAAAAACGGAAAGAACGAATCTAACAAAATTATTTGAAGTTGACAGGAGAACGTTCCAAAAAATGACAGCAGTTGCACTACAATGAATTTAATTCCTTTAACGATGTTTGAAAAGATCATTATTATATAGAGCGGAGTAAACGTTATGTACTTTGTCAACATCCATTTTGTTATTAATAGGATCGATTTCTTTGTTGATATAAAAAGACTCAATAAACAACGTAGTTTTATAATTGGGTTCATTGTCCAAAATAATGTCATCATCGAATAAAGGTGTATGTTTAGTTGAAGAAACATGCGAATATAATGCACATTTAACAGAGTTTTCTCGACTGTCACTCCTGTGCTGGGTTAAACAACTTTTTTAGCCATTGACTCGTCTGTCCAATGTAACTATTATTGCAGCTGCAAGTGATCTTGTAGACGATGTTACTGTTTAATAGTGTTGGACTGCGATCCTTTAACTTAGTGAATAAACTTTGGATGGAATAGGTATATTCGCAGACGATAACTATCTTAGGTTGTTTAAGTAATCTTACCAACAACCGAGATAACGTTTGTATATAAGAAAGCTTTTTATATGTCACATATGTTATAGTAGTGTTCAGACTTAGGAAATACATCAGCTTATGTAACACTTCGTTTGGGTAACCATTGTTTAACAAAGTATCTACCGATATTTTCTTGTTGTTCTTGATAAACTGAGAATCTGATATATGCTCTATGCGATAACTTAGGGCCTTCACAGTGTTGACTTTATGTTGTATAGAGTGATTGGAATGAAAATTCAAATACCTGCCAGAATTAGTTGGTTTGGTGTACCAATCTAAAATTAGACGATTGTCTGAGTCTCTGATGACAAGAACATCAAGAAAAGGTAATTTACTATCAACTTCCATTTGATAAGTGAACTTAAGGTGTTCATTAAAATCATTAAATGTTGTAACAGTTTGGTCAACATATTGAACTAGCAACAAGCAAATGATGTCATCGATATAGTTGACTAAAAATGACATCATAAAGTAGTCTAGATAAAACGATAGACAGTAGGTTAGCCATAATAATTTGAGCGATTATTGGTGACAAAGATGATCCCATTGGAGTTCCAAATAATTGTAAATACAATTTATCTTGAAAAACAAAATAAGTGCTGTTAAATACCAGGTTTAGCCAAAAACAAATCTTCAGACAGCTTGCAATAAGGTTTAATTTTATTCCAATTTGTCTTTGATAATATTGAGGAATAAAGGCAAAGGAATTTTGGTGAACAAAGAAGCTACATCCAATAAAATAAGAATATGATCATTGGGAAGATAAAAATTCTTCAATTGTACAGCTTTTCGTTTGTTTTAAAAAATACTAAGAAAGCTTCCACTTTTACTTTAGTACTAGAATTATGTAGATACGAAATTAAAAGTTATTTTCTAGTTCAGTAATTGGATCGATGTTTATGGTCCAAGGAATAAATTTTATCTCAAAAAGCAAGCATTCCTTCTGCCGTGTTAGCAAAAATAACAGACACAATGAGTAACGTTACCCGCAATTTAAGTTACTATAGTTAGTTCATAATGCAATTGGTAAATTTTTATAATTAGTACATAGAAATAAAGAAGCCAACCTTGACATTTTGTAATAAATAAGCAATATTATATCGTAGAAAGCGCCCTATAGGTTGAAGTGCTATTGATACGATCCCCCCCATTTAATTAACAATTAATTCAATCGTGCAAATTTCTATGTCAGTTATAAAAATTTTGTCATTTACGGTTCATGGCTTCCTGCAGTAGAACAAACTCTTCAGAAGTTTTGCTGGTTCAGTTTTCAGCAGATTTAATGACGTTGTTACTTGCCAGTAATAGCTGTAGTGCCCTAAAGGAAGTAGGTAAAAAAGGTTGGACTGATAATTGCGAATACTACATCATAGCACACACGTTAACATACTCCCCAAAAATAGCCGCTTCCGTGAATTCTGGTACTGAAGTGGTTCATGTAATTACCCCCATTATTCCAGCACTTATTTGTCACTTCCGGGATTGGTTTATTCAAATGTCTTATAAACAAGTAAAACAGAGAACTACTCTATTTCAATAGTGCGTGTTAATATTACATTCCTTGAGAGCGATGTAATTCCGAGGGTATCTTAACATATTTATGCATATTACAATCATTGTATTCGTACAATGTAACTAATAATTTATAATATCCAAGACTGGATTTAGGAAACAAAAAGAACTTTACTTTTATGCAAAATACCCTAGATTTAATAAATATAAGAAATGGAAACTTCAATACTCAATAAATTGAAGGTATGTTAAGGGTTAATTCACTTAGCACACAACATGTATTTAAAACAGTAACGAAACTTTGTTGTAAAACCGGTCAACCACCCATTATTATTTCCAAAGTCAACTTCTAAATAGTTTTAGTGTTTTATAACTACATACCTATTACTCTCAGATGTCACTTCGTTCCCTACAACGAAACAATAACAAAGAATTACCAAATAAGAATATCAAAATTGCTATAAAAAGTACTTTTGTAGTTGTTGAAAAAGTGTTTGTTTCATACCTTACAAATCCATCTAAAATAAAATAAAAATGCAATTTAAGTATAGCTTGTTTAAACATTCAAACGCAGTGGTTCATGTACCTGCATTTAAATGGTATTATTTGATTTTCATGTTGAAAGGACTAAGTGACTTATAGTTATAATTTTCTACATATACATAGGATGATCTAATGTATGAAGTTATTGTGATGCTGCACTAAATGGACTACATCAATAATTTTAACCTAATGTATTCTACTTTTTAATAATTTAAACAGACTGTAGGAATACAAATAAACAGATACAACAAAAACTTTATTCTTATTATACATTACATTTTAAGGTAATATCAACCCAAATTGAAAATAAAATTCTTATTGCCAGTAATTATATCTTCATAGAATAATAAAAATTAAACCAAATCAAATAAAACAAATAAATTAAATTCTACTTTTTAGTATACCCCAACAACTTCTTATTTAGTGATGAAATAGTTTTATATTGCTGCACAAAATTTGTTTCGGAATTCTTCATCATCTCTAAAAGTAACCCATACACTTCCGTATGATGCTTTAAAGTCAAATTCACATATCTACAAAAAGTAAAGAATATATTATTATAATGCAGAACGAGGTTGCGATGAAAAAATTTTTTGGTATGGTTCATACAATATAGCTTGCTTTGTGATAAATTTGCATATTGCTATTGCAACAAGGCGTCAAATAGCCTACATTTTAAAGGCACCAAGTCACTCAAGTCATTATAATCTGAATGCTAATTTGAATATTTTGAGAGACTTTTAATTTGTATTTAGACTTTTCTAGAACAATTGAATTAATCTATAAGGCCCTGATATGAAATAAATTAGTATTAATAGTGTTAAAATAAGTACCTACATATGGTATAAATTATTGGGAATTGGTGATAAACATAGATAATAGTTAATAATAAATAAATTAACAGTACTTCGATTGTTAATTATAAGTGCATCGAATAATAATTAAGAAGATAGTTTTGCCACTTTAATGAAGTTAGAACTTTTAGTGATTAGCTGGATAATTGTCCACAGTACATTAGAATTTTACTGTAGTCACAAATAATAAACAGGCTTGCATAATCAGTTAATAATAAAAAACTGTTGTTTCAAAAGAATATTCGCTTTACTATTTTCTTAGATAGTGGCATTATAAAGTAAGCAACATAGACAAACCGCCTATATTTTCTCATTTCAATTATTGAACATAACCAACAAGATAATACATTTTTATTATACTAAACACGGTCAATATATATCTTATTACCACCAAGATAAGTCTTATCGAACAAAAGTAGAGTGACTTTCTAAATTCTCTGTAAACCAATACACCTTTATACAATTATTGCTTTTTTGAACTAGTAAAATGGAAATAGAAAACGCCATGAGCTACACAGATAAAATACGAATTCAGGCGTTGAATTCATGGTAGAACTTGATCAAGAAGGGAAAACATAATGAATCAAATATGTTATTTTCCCCAGTTTAACTGCATACCTTGAATTGGAATAAACTCTGAAACAGGAGTCATGTGAATACTCCTATGAGCTAAGGAGATGCCAAATACATTTATTATAACCAAAACCATAAGCATATTGAAAAATTTCATTTATAATCAATAGAATGTCAATTGTAATTCTAGTTATTTATAAAATATCCATTATCATTGAAGAAATCAAAACTTTAATCATTAATGTCGAGATATCTGGTTGTGCATTTGTGCTTTATATTATTCTTATAAAATTCAAATTAGATTTAAATTAGATGAATGCACTGGCTGCTGTATAACTTCAAATTGTCAAGTTGTAACTATTATTGGAATAGATTGAAAGTACTTTGGTGCCTTATCTTGCTGAAAATAAAGTTTTAGATTAATTTCGAAGGAACTGGAATTTTTTGTGATTTTATTTTATCCAGCATTACTCTTAGACATCAGAAAAACATAAACTTCGTTTTTACTTTTGATAGGTTACCACACGATGTTCATAATTTGATTGTATCATGTTTCATTTTTTGCAGACATTTTTCAAGTTCGTTTTTAAACATGTTGAATGATGATGATTGGGTCAAAGGCATCAAACGCTTTGTATTTGCGGGTTGTGAGATCTTGTGCATAAAATAATAGGCAAATATTGAAAAATATTTTTGCTTTTCTCTTTGGCCAATTACAAGAGAGTATACTGTATATGCGTGTGCCACCATTGTAACCCGCCTAATCATACATCATGTGCATACATATTATGCACACGTGCTAAATGCACATGACAAACCATTACAAGTTTAGGAATTATCCGTGGACCTTCGTGTAGTCGTTGCTAGCACATGTAAAGCTTATATAGTGTTTTTTACACAACAATGTCATGGATTATTGAACAAAAATAAAGGAAAGGTTGGTTAAAAAAGTTAATGGACGAATGTCTGCAAAGTATGGATATGAGTGAGAAAGATTCATATGCTACTGATAAAGATTGTGACTCAGATATAGGGAAGATAGTGACGATTTTTCTTCTGCAACAGAACATGTGGTACTAAAAAAGAAAAAATTACATTTCAAAGGTTAGTTACTTTGGGCCAAGATGAAAATTACAGTATATCAAGTTTTTTGTCAAAATTAGAACATTTTGATTCTCAACCGTATGATGGTGATAATTGGGGACCCATTCTGAGAAATTTTAGAAACTTATTTTTAATAAACCTGTTGGAGTTCCTATTGAAATTGCTGTCGAAATAAAAGACATCCGTGAATTAGATGTTTTTCAAAAATTTGTAATCACAGAAATATTTCAACTAATGGTTGTACAAACTAATATTTATGTTGAGCAAAAAATTATTGACAAGGTCACAAAAGAAACAAGCGGTCCAAAATCAAGAATAAACAATTGGGTTCCCACAAATGCGGCTGAGAAAAAACAATTTTCAGGAATTACAATTTGGATGGATCTTGATCGTAAAAGTCAGTTCTGAAAGATTATTGGAGACAATTTGAACTTTACTCTACCCGGCATAAAAATTTATGAGTAGAAATTGTTTTGAGTTACTGCTACTGATAAATGGCACCTTTCGAATAATGAAGAATGCCCACCAGGAGATAGGTTTTTTAAAATTAAACATTTGGTGGATTTACTAAACATATCCTTTAAAAATTGCATGCAACAGGTCGAATATGTATGCCTTGATGAAAGTATGATTCCATTTCGCGTAAAAATATCATTCCGTCAATGTATTAAAGGAAAAAACACAAAATTAGATTCAAAATCTTCAAGTTATGCCTAAAGGGTGCTTACACTTATCATGAAAATGTACTGTGGAATGGATAAAGCTAAAAGAATTCCTGTTGTAAAGAAAGCAATTTTTGAGATGATGAGTGGATTGTTGAATGAAGGTTGAACTTTGTTTGCTGATAACTGGTATAACAGCGTTGTGTTTGCAGAGCAGATGTTAGAACAACAGACGAACTAATTGCCACTCTTAGAAGTAACAGAAAAGCAGAAGAAGAAAGGAAGTTGTTTATAAATAGCTAAAAAGGGATGAAATTTTTGAACATGAAAAGAATGGAGTCATAAAAGAGACCTTTTATTTATAAGTACTAAACACGTCAATGAAATGATGGAGGTAAGTACTGGGGAAAGAGGTGCCTGAAGAAAACAAATCATATACATATGTTCAGGTTGTTCTAATAATCGACCAATAAGTGATTGAATGTTTCTTTACAATGCACAAATTACATCCCAAGCAATCGTTTGCATTACAGTTACAGTTACACTAGTTTGTATGCAGAAAGGAATTAATAATATCTCTATACCGTAGTTTATTTTAAAAATTTTTAATGCACACTGCACCGTGCTGCAATCATCTGTGTATAATGAATGTACATAAAGCGATCAACGGATTAAATACGTTCCTGTATTTTGTCTCAGAATCTAATATAGTTTTTTTGATTAGGAATATGTAATAGTTAATCATTAGAACACTTATTAAAGTTTTTTTCCCGATAATTTAGATTTTAATGTATTTTAAAGTAGAATGCCACACGCATCTATGGATGAATTATAAAATGGTTTGAAAAAAACTCATATTTTCTAAATATAAATAACATCTTACCGTCGAATCTAATATTTTTCTTAACTTTACTGATGAAATAGGTTGGAGAGTTTCAAAAAAAGTTTCTAAGTCTTATTCAGTTTCAAAAATGTATCAGTAAACAAAATTATTAATGTATCCCCAGAGAAAAGAATTTATTGAGCGGCAAAATATTGGAAGAATGAAATAGCTAAAAGGCTGAGTGGGTTTGTGTTCCTATCCACCACTCAAAAATCTATTTGACAGGTACCCTTATACAATTTGGGAATTTTAAATGAGCAAACCATCTTCCTGAAATTAACAATGTACACTAACTGCTGGAAAGATTATTTAAAATATCTTCTAAAGCACATTCCAATAAAGTAAGATAATGGCTGCTATAGTTCTTGCAATTTCTAAATCGACTTTCATCATCAATATTTGTGATTTCATATATTGGCGCCATTACCACTATCAAAATAAGAATTCCTCGTAACTACAATGACACTATCGGTACAATATAGATTTTGCATTTATTTAATAATTGGTGACGGAATGTGATTTGTTACTTTTTAAAAGATAACTTGTAAAATGATTTTATACTGACAAAATTGCAGTCTAAGCTGTTTAGCTTAATAATAAATGTTATTATGTGGAAATTTGTACTAGTGAGCATATTTTAAATATAATCGGATGTTTTTAATGTGTTATATATTCTTAATTAAACAGCCATACGCACGTTATACCGGACACGGAATAATAGTCATCAATAATCAGGACTTCCAGAGGTTATGTTTATTAAACTAAAGTAAAAGGACGAACGGTTATGAAAATGTGCTTTTAAGGTTTGCCGCATGTTCAACAACCCAACACAATATTGTGAAAACTAGCTGGTATTTGGGAACTGTTGAAATTGCTAGATTTAGAAACTACTGATAATGTGTAATTCAAACCCAGGACCATCATGAAGCACTACATTGTTAAATCAAAGGAATAAATGGACCACCGTTATCTATTCTTGTTCAAAAAACGCTATCAAATTAGCTACAAGTAGCTTCCCTCTACTTCCTAAACGTGAACCGAACATGGTTTATTCACCCAAACAAAAATAACGATAGTCTGTTCTGAAAAGAACAATTTTAAATGCAAGCAAGAATAACACAAAATGTGGGACCAAAATTACGCAAGAGGACTATGACATGAAATAAGAATGCCAACGAAAATCTAACATGACCAATACAAGTAATATTAGTTCAACAAATGTCTCAAATGAAGGTGGCAACATTGCAAAATTTGCAAACTAAGAAGGAAACTTTTTTCTGGAGTAGAATAAGAAGAATATCATTTGTAATTGATATGGCGTGACGTCATTTGTGACGAAAGTTGATTTAGAAATTTAGAGAACTATATTTAGCAAATTGCAATAAAAAACGAATACATTATTCAATATTCAATAACTTTCACCCAAACGTTGAAGCCAAAACTAAGTTGGCGTCTATCTATCCAATGTACAAGGATTACTTCATAACGAATATTTCATCTATTAAAACTTCCATTATTTATTAACATACTCTCATACCACCGAATATTTTTATGTGAAAAGTTTTCTTCAATGTCATATGCCATTTATAAAAAATTTTGTCATTCATCATTGCATGATTCAAAGCCCTAACAAATTATTTACTTGTACAGAAAATTTCTGTCTGGATAAAATAATGTTAACAGTAGATTTATGAATCTCTGTATTGTGCTCGATTTCACAAAGTGACATTTCGAGGTTTTCGCTTACTATTTAACACTACATTTTCTCTACTACAAGGTTTATTTGTATTTAACAGTGGTTTTTTAAATTATCCATAATCTTAAAATTTTTTTATCAGATGGTAAATAATTCTTCTTTTGCGCAGTGCAGTCTTCAATCTGGATAAGTATTTTCATACCTATCTTCTGCTTTTATGCAATTATTGTGACACAAGATATAACATTTTACCGTATCGAATTTTTATTCATATGAAAAATAGAGCAGTTAGTTAATATACTTAACTCTTTTTCAAAGCCTACTATTTTTGTTTTAGAAAAAGATTTCTACATATAAAATTGAGTTCAATACTTTATTGATTTCTTTATTAGCACATTAGAATGGTCTGATATTTGCACTGGGTATATTTAGGCAATGGCTATGTTTTTAAAAATGGACTGTGATTGACATGATTTTTGTGATATCCCAAAGAGGGGGAATATGGCATCCTTGTCATATCATGCCCGTTTCAAAATGTAAAGTTATTAATTCAGGAAATCTTCAATAGTTAATTTTTTATAAATGGACAGAATGTCTGATTTCTACTCAAATGGATGGCAATATACAGATATTAGCTATTTAAACAATGACATCTATAGGTCACAATGACATATGACGATGTCGATGACATCTATAATAACCTATCAGAATTCTTATTTCAACAACTTTTTAAATCCAAAATGTGAAAATCTGAAAGTCACGTCATGTGTGTCACATCTCTCCTACATCACAGCATCAAACTTACTATGCTCGCTTCAGCATTTTAACATCCAAAATACCGGGAAATCAAGTGTGTCACCTCTACACTACTATCATTTCAAAATGGCACTGGAGACACACATTTACAATGTTACAGTGCAACATTAATACTATTTCCACTCTGAACTATGGTGTTATGTTTCTACAGTTTTCGCTTAGTAATGTGTAATTTGCAAACAATAGATTTCATTATACGTTGTAGTTTAAATCACAAGACTTAGAAAATAACTAACTAAAAAAATTTAAAAACAATTTAAAAAATACACTCACCGCTTTAATATCTTTGTCCAATAATATCGTTTTTGGACTTTTCTTACATATTCCTTAGATTTATACTGAGTGTTTGTATAATTAATATTTACATCATCAGTATCAATGTTAGTCCCATTATTTACTGTTCCATTTTTTATTGTATCAAATGTTTCTGTTTCGATTCTTTCATTTCTGCTTTCATTGTCAATACTTTCGGGACGTTCAGTAGCTTTGTAGGTGTGCGTTGTTCCATTAAGATTTTTAGAAACTGATTTCTTATCATTTACATAACCCTTCTGAGTTTTATTAAAACTCCCATAACTAATATCGGAGTTAGTAGATTTAAACGAAAGACTCAATGAGTTCAACCAAGAGTTAAATGTGAATTTATTCTCAGCTTGTTTGGTAGAATGTTTCTGCTTTTCGCAATTGTCCGACGATTCTGCAGAATTCGTGATTTCAAGTTTGGACTCATATTCACTAGAATGTTTCTTTCTTGTTTGCCATTGTACTGGCTTGGGGACTTTAAATAAACGTCGTGAATCTGCATGTTTGTTTGGAGATTGGTTTTCTTTTAAAGCATCAAAATGGTTAAATCGCTCATGAGGAACAGTAGAAGATGGTAGAGCACTTTTTAATAAATTAGTTCGGTCATGAATATGTATTTTAGTTCTTTGAGATTTGTTTGCAGAAGTGCTATTACCTTCAACAACGCTGTTATTAAGTTTCATAGATTTAATTTCACTTTCACAATGTTGAAATTGAACTTGGTCTGTTATATTACCCTCCTCTAAAGTATTTTGAAGAACTTCATGGCATGTTTCGACTTCAGGTTCTGTATTCTTCAGAAATTCTTTAAGGTTCGCCGAACTGAAGAACTTACTTTTCTTTTCGGTTACATTTGTGATAATATCCTTTTCATTAAAATTCAGCGCTGGCATTGAGTTAACACACGAAGTAACAGAATTCTCTAATTTACGTCTACTACTAAAGTTGCTATTGCAGAAAGTGTTTCCATTCACTGCCGTTTCTTCATAATCTTTTTGCTGATGTTCAGTACTTACAAGCTGCATTTCAACATTTTCTTGCAAGTCAGTGGCACTTTTAATGATAACAATTTGCTTAATGTCAATTTGCTTCTTTTTAGATTCTATATTACTATCAGTCAGCTTTAAATTATGATCGAGACCATGATTTGCCATATTTTTTCGAGATACCAGATTATTATTAATCAATTTGTCTGCATGTTTGGTTATACTGGATATTTTTGCTATACTTTCCAAACTATTAGCAGATATAGAAGAACTGTCTAAAGTATTATTAACAGAATCTTGTTTATTTTCTTGATTATATTTTGGTATCACTTTGTGGTCAATTTTATCTGCAACAGTTGCAAAAGAAACTTCTATTAATCATGAAACAAGTTGCTATAAGAAACTAAGAAATATGACACTGTACTAGGATTTTTAACAAACCATAAGTGCTTCTATCAGTTTGTCATTACACAAATGTTAAACAAGAAATTTTCCAAGTGATTTAATATTAGTTTTTTTATGTAAAGAAACAGCAAACTATATATGTAGTATGTAGACACATGCATATATACATAAATTCTTTGATAAAGATCATCAAAAGCATTATAACACTATTAAAATCAATTTCATATAAAAATGCACGAGTATTTACTATTTAATGCAACAAATATTAAAATTCAGTGTTTTGTCATTCGTGAAACACCCTGCATATTATTTATTTCTCATATATTAATTCATTTTACAATTATAATTTTATCTAAATTATCATTAACAGAGTGTGGCATTGAATTGTTAGCAAATTTTTGCTTTGGAAACAAATGTATTTTTTTATTATAACAATGGATGAGTCTATCACTCTACAGATAAATATACTTACCACGAGCGTTTACACAAGGTTCTTTTTCTAAATGGTTTTGTTCAAAGCTTGTGGAATTTGTTGCGATTTGTTCTTGACCCAAAGAATCATTGCACACATTATTAACATGATTAATGATAGTTTGTTGTTCACCAATTAATTCGCTATCCAACATTTTATGGGCATTATTGCTTAAAATTGTATGTTCATTATTTTCTAAATGTTTATCGTGGGAAATATTCAGAATGTCACAATTTGTTGATTTTTGTAAACTATTTATTACTTCAATTGCATTTTCAGTATCAGTTTCTTTAGTGGAGACAATTTCATTTGAATTAGCACAAAGGACGTCAGAAATTTTTTAGCTCGTTTATTCTTTGGTTTCTTTAGCTTCTTCGGCACTTTTGATATAGTACAATTTTTGATATCATTTGATGATTTAAAATTCGTACCCACAGAAAGAGGACTGCTATGAACTTTTGATATTTTATTCTTTACTAAAGTTTTTTTAATATCAAAAGAAGTTTGCTTCAACATATCGTTATTTTTATGGAGTTCTATAGGTGGTTGTGCACAGGTAGATTTTGTAACTTGCTGAGAGGAGTTATCAATATTGTTTTGGTTTGAGTTCTTGTCAGATTTATTATTTTTTGATACAGTGGTTTTAGAACGAGTCTGTCGACCACACTGTGGACTGTTTTCAACATTAATCCAATGCAATTTCTTGTGAATAGTACTGTCCTTAAAATTTGTTTGTTTAATTCTGCGATCTTCATTATCTAAGGTTCTATCCAAATTGTGAAGAGATTCTTCTAGATTATCAACTTCTGCAGTACTCCTTTTCTGTTTTCTTTTAAACAATTTTTTATTACCAACCATAAGTCCTTTTTGTTTTTTTACAGAACTTTTTTTACTATTATTCTTGTTTTTGGTCAACTTTTTAGACTGTTTTGCATCAGATATCTTATGTTTGGTTTTTTCCATCAATTGCTTTACCCTTTGTTGTTCAAAAGTTACTGTAATGGGACCTTCTTTATGTGTATTGTCGTTATTCAGAAACTTTGTACTATTTGTAATATTAGTTAATTTATTTGACACTAGTTGATTTGAAGTACCATTTTTACTTTGAGGAGCTTGAACATCTGGATAGATGTCTTTAATATCGAAATCTTTATTTTCATTATTCCTATTTACAAAGTATAAAAACTCGTCTAGATTGCACAATCTACGATACTTTGGTTCAGCATTTTCTTTATGATGTACATTTTGCAAATTATGGTGGATTTGTTTGGATCTCTTTACTTTCTTAGTAAATTTTTTTCTTGAATAATTTTCAGTATGATCAGATTCAGTAGTATTAGGAGATAAGGATGTGCTATAGAGTTCTTGATTTGTACGATTTCTTTCACTGACATTACTTAAATTATTATCAGTATAACAAGATTTATTTTGAGTTATATTCAATTCAGGTACATCTGACACTTCATTTAATTTTGTTTGAATATCCACTATTGCGCAGTCTGTTAAACAACTTTCTCTGATTTCAGCATCAACTTCGTTTATTATACATTCTTCATTTAGCATTTTTTTAACTAACTTTCTTTTCATTTTCATTCCAACAGAAATATGCATTACATACTGGTCATTATCATCATCCTTTTTCGACGTTAATGATTTGTTCAGTACTTCTTTAATATTCAATTTGTTCTCTTCTTTAGACGACTTCACAGGAGATTTGTCTAAATTACTATAGTCTGCAAGATTGACATCATTACTGTTATCAGACGTACTAGTTTGAGTTATATTTTGATTAACAATTTCTTTTTTTTCTAAATTTTCATGTGATGGTTGCTTTGGTAAACATTTTTCATCAGTAGCAGACTCCATTATTTGTAATGGATTTTCTTGTAGGTCATCATTTATTATTGCCGTTAAGTTACTAGTTTCATATTCAATTGGACTAGTTCTATTGCAAGTCAAACCGATATTCATAGTAGAAGTCAGATTCTCAATAAGTTTATTTTTAGAGTTTGTGTAGCTACACTACATTTTAATTTATAATCTTTTCTTACTGCTGATACATTTTCATTTACATTTGTTTGGAATTGAGAAATATTTGTGTTCTCATTTTCTTTCAAAATTAACGATTTTTTATAATTGCGTGGAGCAGTATCTTGTGGCACATTTTGATGTATTAATTGATTTTCATCAGATACCATTTCCTGACTATTATAAGTTTGCAACAACTCTTGTTTTTGTTCAGTGAAGATATTTTCCAACTCATTGTTTGCAGTATCAAAATCATTAATTTTAAGTGATTCTTCTTTTTCTAAATCAACTTGCTGAATCACTTTTAAAATTAAATCTTTGTCACCACTATTTTTTATTGTACATGTAGATGCCTTTCTACTATCTTTCTCTAAGTTATCGTCAGTTGTTGAAACTGAAAAATATGAATCGCTGAACTGGCTAACTCCAAAAGAACTATATTCACTGGTTTGTAATTCTCCACTTTTAGGTGTGGTGGATTTTGAAGTACTTTGCATATTGATGTATTCATCAAAAGCTACAAATTCGTTATTTTCTGTGCTGTTATTTAGTTCATCTGGTAAATTATTATTATACATTACAGCCACATTTTCATCTTGTAACGTTAATTCCATATCTACATTTACATCATCATTCACACTTCTTATGCACTTTTTAGAACTCTTAGCTATACTAATTGTATCTGATTGTAACCATATTAATTCATTGGAATTTGGTAACCCATCACGCATATCAATTAATCTATTGTTGCTTTTTGTCGGCATATTAACATCATTAGATTCAACTGACTCTTTTCTTTCGTATATAATATCTTCAATGCTATCTACTGCATCAAATATATTTTCCACTTCTATGTCTAATTCATCGTATATTTTTTCTAAATTAGGTGCACATGCAGGTTCATTATTTAAAGATGGATTTAACTGTAGATTACTAGAGATGTCATTTGTAGTGTTATTTGTACTAGTTTTCACAATGGATTTTTGAGCAATGTGTACTTTTATCTTTTCTTCTGAATAACCATTGTTTTCCTAAAACACAAGTGAAGTTAAAATACAACTTAAAGGTTATTAAGTATCCCAAAAATTAAAATAAATGCTCAAATTATGAGTTATATTGGTGTTGTGTTAAAATCCTTCTTAATCAACTTATTAGGGTAAAACTTCTAACATTTTTAACATGCTTCACTTACCCAAACTTGTGCTATTGCGATTTTCATATAAGGTATCGATTTTGAAACAAAATGAAACAGCGAGTAAAATAATTAAGAACTTTTATATCCCGAGAAATCTGCTAAACTCTTTAATGTAGAAGTTATAATGAAGTACAACTTAACATGAATGAGATACAGCATGTTCCCCGATTGAGTTTAACATATGGATGGGCCATGACAAAAACTTTCTTCTGTGCTTTCATACCTATGGGTCGATAAGTCCCAATTATTGATATTATTATTTTACTTATAGTTTAATTTCTAAAGAATTAACAGGGTGTTTATCATTTTACAATGATTGTGTTTAGGTAACAAATCCTAACTAATTATTTAATATATTGATTTCGGTATCTTCCTTTAGCAAATGCCTTTTATAGACAGTTGTAAAAAAAAAACGGTTAATTAGATAGTTATAATGGAAATTGCAGTAAAATTATAAATTTTTACTTATCTATAAATACACTTGCAAGAATTTCATAGCTGTTGATATGGTAATTGAATTCTACACGAATTATTGCAAATCACCCTATGTCGATTACTACATAATTGGAGTATTGTATACAAAAATATTTCAAATTGACTGTTTTTATAAAGGTGCTTAAAAGATATTTATTAAATGATACGAGACCAAAAGAAAGATGTTTAATACTTAACTTAAAATTCATAGAACAACGACAAATATCATATAAACCTCTAGATCCTTGATATGTTTTAAAAATTAATAATCGATAAAATAGTGTTGGCAGTATGCAGGAACTACCCCATAAACAAAAATTCAACTCTAACATATTCTAATCATAACACGTATATTGAACTCAATCGAAGAACACCCTGTGCATTCACATATTTTCACAAATGTCCAACATTTAGTAAAAAAAAAACTGCAGTTGCATTTGGGGTGGGTTCAGAGAGTCAAGTGCCAATTCATACATACCTCATCACATGTTATAATGTCCAAACCTTTGGCATATTTTATTCAATTTTTATATTGCAATACTAAAAATTATCTTGGTCTTAAAATTTTAACGTTGTGACATTTAACATCAAATTTGGACAATTAAAAAATTTGTAATTCAGGGCATTATTTTAGTTAAAAATATAATAGTAAGAGTGTATTTATTAAATTAAGATGGAAAGTCTTGGTCCTTCAGCAAAACGCACCACCCTGTATATTAAAAGTTTTAGAAGGTTAATGATAGTAACCATTGATACTTCAAAATTCCGTTTTATAATAGAAATTTGCGTTCACATATAGAACGGAAAATAACTTTTATAACCTATTGTGAAAAGCAGTAATAATATTTTCTTAAAATACATTCTAAAAATATATTGAAATACATAATAAAAGTAAAAAGTATTAGTCATTAACTAGGATAGGAAATACGTCGAGACGTTGCATCAAATATTGCAACAGAAATTATGCCAATGGCATAAGAAAGTGGCGTGAAGTTGATACACAGCACAACATAGTAGCTAAGTATGCAGTGACCACGTAGACAAAGAATGATATCACTAATGGAGGATACAAAAAGATTAACGTAAAAACCAAATGGAACGAAAATGGACAGTCACTTTCAGAGTAAGAAAACTTGAAATACGTGAGATGACAAAATAGTTTAAACGATGCAATGCGATTCTTGAACATTTGCCTATGGTAATGTGAGGAAGGTTTCAATCATGGACGGAATCGTGGAATAATAGTGGTGTCGGCCTACTATTGAAATGATCTGTCCCTGCACTTCCTCATTTCTTTAAATGTTGGTTGGAAATCACAACATAACTGTACATGGACCTTTTAATAATTGTTGTATATTTGGATGTTAATTTACACTGAAATATGTGTATGTCCTTGTTTATTACCAATTACGGCATCATCAAAAATTAAATTAGAACATTACTTGATCCTCAGTATTTTGGGTCAAGTAAAGAAGTATGTGGTAGAACCATATTATTTCTTTTTTAATTTAACAAGTTTTCAGTAGTATAAGTGAATACCTGACCAGTTCAATTATAGGGAAGCGGAGAAAGTTAGTTTTTGGTTTCTCTTATGGAAACTGTAATCTTGAATGATGTATTAACATTTCAAGTATTCAATATGATTAAGTGTAAGTTGCCTGTTGTTTTATTTACAAGAAAAGTGAAGGCATCTGAATGGTGAGAGAAAATCCAGAAACATCAGTAATGTAAAAGTAATAGTAGGTATTAAGACTCAATCGCCTTTGAAGGTCTCCATCCTAAATTCTTTTAAACTTGACCAAATTCAATGAGTTTTTTCAAGCTAGAACAAAGTTATTTTATTAAAAAGGAAAAGCAAAGAGAAAGTGACTTGGCAAAAAGACGAATTAACGGACGAGTTAAGAAAATGCGAGGCAAAGACCTATTTGAAGCAAGCAACTTTTGGATAGGGTGGAATATCACAGGGGATGTGTACATAGACAATAGGTGGTTGGCACTCTATCAACCATGACTGTGCAATTCAAAGCCTTCAAGATAAGTGAGTGAAACATAATCTTCATATAGAAAATTTCTTTGTATTATGGGGTAGCTTTTAGTTGCCTGGTTATCCCTGTATTTGTTCTTTTCTTCGTAGTAACCCTTCCCATGCAACTACACCTAATTGATGCATCTATATAATCTGTTACGATAAGTCCACCTCCTCAAAGTAGATTAATATCAAAACTACAGTAATACCATAACGCTATTTTCATATGTAACAAATTATTTGACTAAAAAAGGTTGCTAGCGAAGATAAATGTTTAAAAACAGACCTTTGGTCAGGATAATTTTCAGTACCGTAGTATTTATTAGGTTAAAATTAAATTTTCATATTTGACTTTATTATAATTTAGTCAAAATGCCTATGATACGAGGTATATAAACATAACCATAACAACCACAAGCAAATAGACTCGTAGACGCTACTTAATTCTTCGCATAAAACCAACATTTGCAACGACAATGACGATATCAAAATAAATTTGTTATATCCTTAGAGAAACATTCGGTGCGATTACAAATTAATAGAAATTAGAATCTTAATGATGTCGAACTAGCACTAATCACAACGTTCAACAAATGGAATCTTTTGTTATGAACAAAAAACTTCCTGATTGGTCATGGCATACATGCCTCTTAGCAAATTTTAATACTTGGCTTATAATAAAATTTTCTGAAAAAAATAGTTTTATAATCTGAATCAAATTCTTTATATAAGAGTAGATTTATTTTGAAAGGGATTACTGTTTTCTGCAAACCAGTAAAGATTTAAAAATAAATGAGTGCTACAAAATAAGTACAAATATAAACATTTTAATTAAAAAGTGTTGTTCAAGTAGTTTGACTTCGCCGATTTTAAAACCATAAGTAAATATGCATGATTGAATTATTTTTATAATAAGTTTGTTAAGCTTTCAATTGGAGGGCTTCAAATATTACTGCAATTATTTATTGATCATTACTTCAAGTATTAGTTCATTTATAAATTCAATCATACCTTTGCTGATTATTTCAAACATTACTGCTAATATTAGCTTTAACCTATTTGGTTTGGTTCTGCTGCAATGAAATCGGTTAAGAATTGGGTTTTGATTAAGACCTGGTGTGAGTTTACAGAAATTTAATTCGAGTATCAATCCTCGAGACAGAGGTCTGTGTCGAAAGCTTGGAAACCTTGGGAGGCTGTATATCTGGAAGTGGTTCAAGCTACTGAATTCAAAGGTTAGGCTAGTTAGAAGGATGCGTTTTTCTGTAAAAGACTTTTTAAAAAGAGCATTGTGTATTCAATAATTTTATTGTGAGATTTTGTAGCTGTAAGATTTAATTAATTCAAAAATTCATTTAGGAAATTATTTATAACGAATGACAATTTACATGCATCTTTGTTAAGAAGTATATTTTTGAAAAACTAATCATGGTGATGAGAGTATGCTGACTCATGAGAGTCAATGTAAGTATATGCTAAGTGTAAGTTGATACTTTGGTAAACATTTCTTGTAATTTTTATGTGATTTATACTGCACTAATTTTCCTTTCTTTTTATTATTATTATCTGTAAATATTTATACTCTAAAATTTTTTAGTAAGACCTTCTGATATTATAGCAGAAAATTGACAACCCAACTATAGTGGCTCAATTCCAGAAAAGTGATTTGATAGAATTGTTGACTTAAGTAAAGTAGTTATAATTTTTTGTTAGTGAGCATAAATTTTTTTGAAAAACTTTTGATAAAATGTAAGAAGGAAAAAGCACTAAGAAATTGCTTAGATCAAAAGGGGAGTTAATAGGGTCTAATGATAGTTTTGTTATTAAGGATACAGAAAGGAAAAGGATAAAAGATTTAAATAGTCAAAGGAAAAAAGAGAGGTCCAAGAAAAAGCAGAACCAAATATAATGGACATAATGAACTTCCTAAAACAAAATCAGGAAAAATCCAGTTGGAATCTGGAAGCGTTAAGTCAAAAACTAGATCAAAAGTTTTAAAAAGTCAGAAAGAAGTTAAACAAAATCAGGAAAAATCCAGTCAGGATCTGAAAGTGTTAGGTCAAAGATAGATCAGAATGGAAAAATCAAGAAACACTCTGTCACAAAATAAAACTAATACATGATAAATTGCATAATTTTACATTCTCATGAGACAAGAGGTACAAGAAGTGGCTCACTCGAGTATGTCAGAGGCAAAAACAATAATAAATACAAAGATGTATAATGTTTAATGTACTATGGATAATCTACAAGAAACAGTAGAGGAAAACGAGCAGAACACGAGGATGGCATTTAGTGAAGTTAGGAAAAATCTTAATAAACTAGAGGTAGAAGTAGCAGGACCAAATCATTTAATAATGTTAAGTATTAGCAGTATTGTCATTCCTTTGGAACAATTTTCTAAATTTTATGGAGATAGGAAAATAAATCCCAAAATATTTCTAAACAACTTAAAGATTATAATGGTAACTACTATTGGGGATCTACGACAGAAATTAAATGTCATACGATCAATGCTAAAAGGCAACACGGAAATTTGGTTTAGTTTGGTAGAAACCGAGTTAGAGACGTTTTAAAAGTTTGAATGGAAATTTTTAAACTATTGCTGAAGCTGATGAACTATGCAAAGTCAGAGACAACTTATTAACGGGAAGATTAAATAGTGATTCTGGATGGATGAGCGATCAGTATGCCATAAAAAATTTTGAACAAGAGGTGAGACAATACGTGACACTACTGGACATTAGAGATCGAAACATTTTCTTATAGTACCTCAGGAAAAACAACAATTTGGGACAAGTACGATGAATAGAGAACAGGAACAGAGGCAACAACAGAAATAATTTTAGATTAAACATGCACACAGGACGACAAAACAATTACATGAACTTTACAAACCATATGCCAACAGATGGCTACAGGAATAACCATAATTATGACAGGGTTATGGGACAAAGGAAACACACGAAATAGAAAAGTACCACGGAAAGCATAAGACAAACATACAACGGAAGACACGAGAAGGGATGCAAACCAGTTTACTTACGTGGACATAGTTAACCAGCTAGAACCTTCGACAAGACCAGATTTTCAGTAAGACAAACCATGAAACACCTTCAACATACACAAGTATGAACATCAGCAAGAATTCATTAAGTTTAATATGTAAGATGAAAAGGAAACCAGCCATAAAAATATATTGCCGATTATAAACATAGTTATTGAAAATAGGTGGTTAAACGTTAGTTGATACTGTGACAAAAGCCAGTATGATCTCAGAGAATTTTACGATGCAACATAAAAATTTGTTAATAGAAAATATGATACCTGTGAAGAAAAGTAATTTGGTAGTGGTTAACAGTATGGTAATTTTGAACTTGAAAATAGGGGGTGATGTACAGCAATATTGATTTTTAATTATACCAGGGCTTGAGTTAGAATTTGAATTGTTAAAACCAAAGTCATAATTAATAATGTGTTCCAAGTTTGAACAAAATCATATTAAATACTAATAAAGTAAAAATCTTGTTCACTTTCGTAAGTAACTTTGCTGCACGCCACCTTTCTACTTAATTGGATACGCGAGTCTGCACATTCAAAAATGGGGATCCATGTCTCATTCTAATGACGTTCCTTACAAAAGTGGGCAAATCGTCAACTTATTGGTATTAGTATGACATGGTTCGAACCTGGAATATATACTACTATTTGTTTCGCTGTGCAAGAATTAGGAACTTTTAGTACAATTTTTTGGTAAGAAATAGCTGCTTATTACACTCGCCTGAAACATGGTTACTTAGCTGTAAATTGGCTTCATTCAGAACTAGTACTAGAATGGCTCCCTAGAGAAGCTGATCTGCTACATGATTAAGAACATTCTATAGGTACACAAAAAGGGGGGTTCCAAAACAGTAGCATTGACTATTGAGAGGAACAAATATTATATTTAATAATACTCGAAACAGATGTGTAAATTAATGCAATTACACAATAGTTATAGAAGACTGGAAAAGAAAGATTTAGGAAATTTTATTTTTAATATCATTAAAATTAACAAAACAATACCAACGGAATACTTACCCATAATGATGTCTTCAACCGTTTGTGTGGTTTAGCCACTGTTACATGTAATGGCTTATACTCTAAAAAGAATATTTAACAAATAGCAAATGATATTTATAATGTGCTTTACCTCGTTTCTTACTTTTTCTTGCCGTGTTGCTAAATATATATGCTTTATTAATAATATCTTCAGCTTTCTTTACTGCAATAGTGTCTTCTAACCAAGAAGAGGATAAAACCTGTTTAAATAAAATATTATATTTTCAAAAATAAAATAATTATACTTCGAATCTTTCATTAAGGAGTTTAGGCAAAACTAACTCTTGCAGTTGTTTCAATTCTGGACACTTTAGAATTGCTATTTCTAAAATTCTTGCTTCTAATGCTCTGCTTACTGTAGAATATTTAAATGTGCATGCAGTTTTCAAGTTAAAAATAATTACAGAACCTACTGATTCAGACGAATTTACCATGACTAAACTATAAATTTTTTTTGTTACTCATGTAAAAAAGATTAAAAAACATGACAGACTTACTTTGACATTTGAGCTTTACCAATATCAGGAACCTTAGTTAAAATAATTTCCCAGTCATCATTTTCAGGACTGCTGGTATTCCTAACACATTCTTTCTTACAAATTATAGTAATTGTGTTGGATCCCATATTAAAATCCACCCATAAAATGTCGTCAGAATTCTTAAAATACAAGATAAACATAAAATGAATTGTTCTAATACTATATGAAAATTCAAAATAAGTTAGCTACATCAAATGGTATGCAGTAGGCATATAGTTATTACATATATTAGCTGAAAGGATATTCTGCAGATTCATTACTAATTCAGAAATATTTTAAAATCAAACTAGTGATTGAATATAGAATAAAAATTAAGCTGTGATAAGATTTGAAACTATAACTTTTCTATGGTAGAATATATTCCCATTTGTACCATCGCAGCAGTGATACAACGTATTAAACTTCGTTGCACAAGAGAATAAAACAATGAAAAGCACGGGAAATAAAAATTCTCAATTTCATTGGTTGATACATTTACACTGCTTAAATATATTGACTTTGGGTTCAAGTTGTGACAAAAATGTCACCGACAGGTAATCATTATTTTAATTTCGATTAATATTGTAAAAGATAATTTGTCATTAAGGCAATAAACTAGCAGTTGGTGAAAGGAGTATTGTAACGAATATATATTCTGTAGCACTATTTTTGCAAGAATTACATCTGTACAATTTTAGTCTGTGGTATTTGATTCTCGTATTTGATACTGTTATATCTGAAAGAAACAATTCCACAATGGAACAGGAAATCATGACCGTTTAATTAACTTAAATGCTTTACCCAGAAATATTTAATAATAATATACGCTCAAAAAACATATTTAAAAGGGAACTAGTCGTTTGTGTTGCCTAACCTACAGGCGGATTATACCCATTCAGTCCTTAAAATTAGGATAGCGCTTGCGTGAATACGGTCACGAGGTGACGCGCTACGCAGATAAGCGGTTCCGTACTTGCTCGGAATGAATAAACAAGCAGCCATTTGTATTTGAGAATGTAGTTCAGACTGCATCATCTACAGATGGGCTCCCAAATTTTACATAAGTAGGGCCTCAGAATAGGCGTGCCGAAGTAGAGACAGGAGGGCTGGTCGTCTTGGGACACAGAAGATTCATTCCTGTGACTCCGGCAAGGCGCTTGATCACGCTTCTTCTTGAAATGGTTCGAGTCGGTATTTGTTAACGGTAAGTTCGCATTATTCAAATAATTTATAAAATATCTTTATTTCCTTAGCGCATGAAGTAACATACATATGATGTACACATAAAGTAATTAGAGATACAGATAAAGAGATTGGATCAATGTTCGTTTGTTAAGAAATTACAGCTGTCGTTCGATGTTTTGTTACAACAAAGTAGTAAGCAGATTCCAGAAAACGTGCATCGCAGTTTGATAACTAGGGGACATAGCTTTATTAAAAACAGGTATCAAACCTTTCTTTTGTTATGTTTGTGAGACCTTGAGTGTGCTCACATAAATTGTAGTCAAAAATTGCTTAGTTATGCTAAATTTTGTGCATAAAGAACAGCGTGGAAGATTATTGTTAAGAAAGGCTATTAAAATAATTTTGCAAGATACGCGGAACATTCACATGTTAAAATGTTGAGATTCTAAAGTCCATTTCCTGCTTTTTAAGAAAAAAAGTTCATTACAGATGTCAAATTTTAATAAGCTCATTATACTTGGATAAGTTGAAATGTTATTTATCCAAGTTAGCTGCACGTGATTCAAATTTTTTCTAAGAAATAAATTAAACTTAATGTGAAAAACAGATGTAAACCAATAAAAAGATCTGAGTATTTGGTATCAGAAATTTTGTTATAAAATATTATTAAAATTAAGGTCTTGTTATGTCAAGACAGATTTATATGAATTCAATTATATTATTCCATTTTTGTAATCATATTCGAAAAAAAAAACGAAAAGAGAGAAACTATATTAAATTTCATTTTTGGACTCAAGTTTTTTATTCCATGCACTATTAATTTTACTAAAATTTTTTTAAAGAAAATAGATCTTTGAATAATGAAAGTAGACGAATGCTGAAGTAATCTAAAAGAAACAGATATGCTACAACTGATTTGTTCTAGGTGTTAATCAAAATGTTAATTTGCATTTACAATCACACAAAGGAAATGATAATTTAAAGGAATATATCACCTACCTTTCACTGGTTGTAGTGGTTGATTGTACTTGCACTGCTATCAGATAATTATGGACTGTATGTATAATGTTCACTAATTGTTGCTAATTACTGATGCTCGATGCACCGAACTAAATCACGAACCAAAGCCAAGCGAGAACGAAGTTGAATTGTCGTCCACTCGTACATTACCAACCCTTTTATGTCGTTGCACTAAAGGTAGGGATAATGGAGGGTTTCTAGGTGGGAATAGTTTAAGGACTTAAATTAATTGTGATTGGCATACTACACTACAACCAAAATACTTATAAAGCCTTAACATACCGCCCACCAAAATAAGTATTAGGAACTTATTTTCTAAGTGTGTCTAAACGAGCAAAAAAAAAAAATATATATATATAATCGTAAATTTAAAAGTTAACTTACCCTAATATACTAACTATAATACTAAGTTGCCTCTGAAATGGGGAGAGGGCACAATTTTACCACGGGCCTTTTAAATAGTCCCTGGAATGTTGCCACGGTAGCCACACGACAAACATTGTCCTTTCCATAATGCAACGTATGTATACGTCCCATTTTCCACTGTAATGGAGACACTTGAGTATCTTTAATCAACACCAACGTTCCCACCATTAACGAATAATTAGCAGAAAACCATTTGGTTTTCTGTTGAAGTGTGTGCAGGTACTCCAAATGCCACCGTTTCCAAAATGATTGCTGAATACGTTGAACCAGTTGCCAACGATTTAAGGAAGATAGTTTCAGATCTAAGACATTAGGGTCGGGAATGACAGACACTGGTTCTACGTTCAGAAAATGACCAGGACTTAAGAATGAAAAATCAGTGGGATCGTTACTCATTGGACATAAAGGTCTGGAGTTTAAGATGGCTTCAATTTGAACTAGAATGGTGTTAAATTCTTCGTACGAGAGAATTTGTTCGCCTACCACCTTCTTGAGATGGGACTTTACAGATTTTATCCCAGCTTCCCACATTCCCCAAAGTGAGGAGCCGACGGAGGATTAAAACAAAGTGAATACCTTCCGTTTCAGATGACTGCTTCATATATTCGATTAGTTCCCGAGATGCTCCGATAAAATTTGTTCCACAGTCACTATGAATTTGCAAGCATTTACCTCTGCGTGCTACAAACCGCCGTAAAGCTGCAATAAAGGCTTCTTTAGATAGGTTTGATGCCAACTCCAGATGTATCGCTTTTGTACTAAGACAAACAAATAAACAAACATAAGCTTTCAATGATTTGGCACCTCTAATACGATTCATGGTGATAGAAAAGGGTCCACCGTAGTCTACCCCAGTATGTAGAAACGCTTTACCGGCAGTAAGTCTAGCGGGGGCAAGTCGCCCATAGGAGGGCATAGCGAAATAGGTTTTGACGAAAACATCGAATACAAGAGTTTAGGCACTGTTGAATAGCCCTTTTGCAGACAGAATCCAAAAATTTTGTACTAACAAAAATGAGTAGTTCTAAGTCCAGGGTGTAAATATTTCGTATGGCAATCTCGAATAATGAGCTCTGTCACCCGGTGTGACCGAGGAAGTAGCAATGGAAATTTTGTATCATAAGATACGTCTGCATTTCGCAACCGGCCGCCCACCCTTAACAACCCATCACTGTCAAGGAAAGGACTGAGAGGTCGAAGTTGTTTATTACTAAGTTTTCCTTTCGAATGATATCAATGTCCTGACTGAAAACTTGTTCTTGAACCCGTTTTATTAATAAATGAAGTGCATACTGTTCGGGGGAGACCAATAATTGTTCTAAGTTTCCAATATCCAAATTTGCACGAACTTTCAAGTTACGAATGAACTGACAAATATATACCAGAATCCTGCATATTTTTCGCAAATCTGAAAATTGATTTACCATCGAGTCTACGAAATTATCTGCAACGTGTATGTTAAGGGATAAAGTTCTTTTTTCAATGTGCATCTGAGTGTGATCTGTAAGAGTTGGTTCCATATGAGCAGGCCAATTCTCTTTAGGTAATAGTAACCATGGTGGAGCCGTCCACCACAAAGGATGATTAACAAGCTCAGCAGCTAATAATCCTCTTGATGCACAGTCAGCAGGATTATCCTGTGATTTAATATGATGCCACGATGATGGAGCCACTCGTTCTTGGATATGCGAGACACGATTGCTAATAAAGGTCTTCCAATTATACGACGAAGATCGAATCCATGCTAATGCTACTGTGGAATCTGACCACGCAAATGTATCGTCCAATACTAAATTATCTCTATACGTATTTTGCACATACTCGACCAAGTTCGACAACAACACTGCACCACACAATTCTAATCGAGGTAATGATATACGATTGGTTGGTGCGACTTTAGATTTGGCACAGACCAATGATACTTGGATGTTCCCTTTCTCATCGACACAGCGGAGATAAACTGCTGCTGCATATCCAGCTTCCGATGCATCACAAAATGCATGAATTTGTACAGTTTGATGGTTATCGCAAAGAATCCGTCGAGGAATTTCAATTTTCAATAACTCGGGTAATTGTTGAAGATACAGATTCCATTTTAAAACAATTTGTTGGGAGGAAGTTCATCCCAGCCAATTCCTAATATCCATACAGATTGAATCAAATGTTTTGCGAAGAAGACCAATGGTGATAATAACCCCAGAGGATCAAAGATCCTTGCAATTTGCGAAACCATATTCCTTTTGGTACAAGGCCGATCAACGATATTAAGATTGTAAAACAACACATCACTCAATGGTTGCCATTGCAGTCCTAAAATTTTTTGAGAAGTATTGTTTACCTCTTCAAACAAAAATGCTTGCTGATACCGAACGGAATCAGGTAAATGGCCAATGACACTTGGCACGTTGCTATTCCACTTTCGCAACATAAAACCACCTGATTGGCAAATTTGGTTTAATTCATACACGAGTCGTTTGCCATCCTCTATCGAATCACACCCTGTAATCAAATCATCCACGTAGGTATCCGATGCTAAAATCTTGGAAGCAATAGGAAAACGTAACGATTGACTTTTTGCAAGTTCTTGAATTACACGCATGGCTAAAAATGGTGATGATGTGATGCCGTATGTAACAGTGTTTAGCTGATAATCGATAACAGACTCCGAGGACTTAAATCTCCAAACTATACGTTGATAGTCTCGATGGCTAGTAGAAATAAGAATCTGTCTATACATTTGCTTAATGTCCGCAGTTAAAACTACAGAATGTAAACGAAAGTGTAATAACAACTCCATGATATCTTTTTGAAGAGGGGGGCCTGTGAGTAAATGATCATTTAAAGACCCTCCACTTTGAGCGCTGGCTGAAGCATCAAATACGACACGAAGTTTTGTAGTTGTACTGTCTGGTTTGAACACGGCGTGATGTGGTATGTAATATACCGGCGATAATGTAGACGATCGAGTTGAATCCGATACAATACGAGACATGTGACCACTATCGATATAATTCTGCATAAATTCTCTGTACGAATTATACAGTTGAGGATTTATTTCAAACGGCGTTCTAGTGAAAGAAATCTTGAAGTGCTATTTCCGAGCCAGCAAATAGCGGTTCAGGACCATTGAAAGGTAACAAAACAATAAAACGACCGGTGTCATCCTGCTTGTGAGTGTCCACAAAATGCCTTTCACAAATTTCCGCATGAGGAGATAATTTGTTAGAATCTGGAATATTTTCCAGTTCCCAAAATCGAGTAATGTTAGCATCTTCTACAAGTGCAGCTAATGATATACGAGATGTAACAGAAGAAAGAACCTTCCTGTTAATATCCACCCAAAGGTAGTGTGAATTGCCACGGGTTCTTCTAGTGACCCAATGCGAGTTGCGTTTAATAAAACACGCGCGAACAAATCTGCACCTAACAATAAATCGATATGGCTAGGTTTGTCGAAGTCCGAATCTGCTAAATCTAATCCAACTATGTGAGGCCAACTATTTGGTGAGATCCTTGATGAAGGAAGGGTTCCACAAATGTCTGGTAAAACAAAACAATCAATACTGTACTCTGGAACAGTTTTACCTTGAGGACTAATTTTACACGATACTTGTCCATACGCATGAGAAGCAGATAGACCTAAGCCTTCAACCTTCATTGAAATATTCGATTTTCTTAAACCTAAGCGTCGACAACACTTATCAGTCATGAAATTTTCCATTGATGCACTATCTACAAGTGCTCTTACTGTCTGAACTTTACCAAACCCATCTGTAATTGAAATTCTTGCGGTGCCTAATAACGTCATTGTGTTGGACGATCTAGATGATAACAACGTACTTGTAGTAGTGTTGCAGGTGGGTTCGGGAAGTTGATCTGTTGCCTGAGTGATTGCAGGTTTCTGTGCAACTGTAGGGTTTTCAAAGTGCAATAAAGTATGATGACCCCTTGCACACTTTTTACAAACAAGTTTGGAAGAGCAGCGTGTAACCATATGAGAGTTGCGAAGACAATTAATGCATAAGTGTTTGTCTTTAACAAAGTTATAACGGTCTTGTGGCGATTTATTCAGAAACATTTCACATTGGTATAAGTTATGAGTACCACTGCAAAGACTGCATTTCTGAGCGAATGAAGTTGTTACGAATGACTTTCGAACTTGGGGTTTTGAATATTCAAAGGAACGTTTAGAAGGTACACTAGATGATATGGTTTGTTTAACGGACGTATTAAATTTGGACGGTGTATCGGAAACAACCATATTGCTAATTTCTAATGCCTTGCAATGTTTTTCTAGAAATAATTTTAATTGATCATAAGATGGAATGTCTGATGTATTTTCTAATTCAAATGTTTTCAACAGATTTGTATCTACCTTTTTTGATAACAAATTAAACAATACGAAGTCGAGCAAATCAATCTTAGTTTGACGTAAGCTTGATAGATTTTCCGTAAAACAATTAAGCAATTCTCTTAAATCTGTATGTGAATTAAATTTTGCTTTTGGTGACGATTCTAAAGCATTCCAATGCGTGTTTGCAATTAAACGTTTTGAATTAAACCTCTCACAATAATTGAATAAGCTAGCATATAATTATTATTCGAAATTTGCAAATGTCTAATGAGTTCTCTAGACTTAAAATCCAACGCATCAATTAAAAATAGAACTTTTCGATCGGTAGCAATTGATTATTTTCATGAACTAAATTATTAAAAATTGAATAAACTCTTGGAAATGTTCTATTTTTCCAGAAAATTTTTCATTTCTATCCGAGGGAGACGAATATTAGTACATGAGCCGATGCTAGTAATATTTTCAGTCAAGCATTTTCAGCAGTGGATATATTATCAAACTGAGCTTTAATAATTTTAATGTTTAACAAAGACCTATCTATTTCAATTCTTAGTGTTGTAATTGCATTTAATAATTCAGAGTTGTCCTCATCCAATATGCACGTTTTATAAGCAGTATCTACATCGTTTTTGATATCAAAGGCGCTTTCAGCCATAATATTAACAGAAATACAATTGCCTTTAATATGCTCCAATTTATCTATCGCACCAGATATATCAGATAATCTATCGAGTGCGGCCTTTAAATCCACTATCAACCTATCCGATGAAATATGTGCCATCCTAACGAACAAGGTTACTAATATCGATTTTATATTGATTTCAGCTACAAAATGAAGGGTTTGTTCACCTAATAATAGGATATACCAAGGGTAATGTTGAACTACCTGTTAAAGAATTTTTACTACAACGTGCCTAACGGGAGCTTGCAAGTTTCAATATGACAAAGAGCAAAGGGTTTTATTCTACCCGGTTTTACGAATACCTGAATTCTCTAGCGAACTTGAATTACAAGTTTAAAATAACTGTATTGCTTAAACACTTTTCTGACTACAAATTCTTACGTTAACTATCCTAAAATTTACAAAGATTTGTCATTTTAAGGCTTTATAAGATTCTGTATCAGTACAAAATTTCAAATTTAATGCGAGATTGCATCTACTATAAGTTACTTTACACAATTGACTATGAAACTGGTGGTGTGACTACACTTTTCTTCTAAATGCGGTCAACCCTAATTTAAGCGAAGAGCAATTAACAATGTAGTTAAAATGAATGCCAATAATAAATGCCAATAATAAACCAATTAATAAGCCAAATATTTGCTCAAAGGACCAAAAATGTTAATCAAAATGTTAATTTGCATTTACAATCACACAAAGGAAATGATAATTTAAAGGAATATATCACCTACCTTTCACTGGTTGTAGTGGTTGATTGTACTTGCACTGCTATCAGATAATTATGGACTGTATGTATAATGTTCACTAATTGTTGCTAATTACTGATGCTCGATGCACCGAACTAAATCACGAACCAAAGCCAAGCGAGAACGAAGTTGAATTGTCGTCCACTCGTACATTACCAACCCTTTTATGTCGTTGCACTAAAGGTAGGGATAATGGAGGGTTTCTAGGTGGGAATAGTTTAAGGACTTAAATTAATTGTGATTGGCATACTACACTACAACCAAAATACTTATAAAGCCTTAACACTAGGTATTCATTTTTGATTCAAATATCTTTGGTGTGGTAATTTCAAGATTATCCACCCGTAATTATTAACATGCTTTTTTATTAAAAAGCACAAACAGTGTCTTTTTAATAGAGAATTTGTTGTGTACTTTTTCTTTCAGGATTATCGAGATCGAAGAGATTGTAAGTATGCTCCAGAGGTTTCCAGATGTGTTAGTTCATTAAGTTGTAAGTTTTTTTATGGGGCTTATATCCCATGAGTTTCTGTATCTTCTCATAGGAGTATAGAGTTTCTAGTATTGCCCATATAGATACAGTGGCGCTCAATCCCCCTTTTTCTTTTTATATTAGCTTATTGTAGAGTTTATACCATCCCCACGCCCTTTCTCATTGCTCACCCTTGGGGTAATTTCCAGACTTAGCCGCGAACAAGTAAAGCTTCACTTGTATCCAACGAGTGAAAAAAAAAAAAAGTTACACTGACGCCACCAACGTGAGGCTCGATGGTCATTTAAAAAGGGTTTGCTCGATTGGTAATAGTAAGTTGTTACAATATCGTTTAACTATTGGCTTGTGATAAACTCATAATAGGTTGGTTAAAATTTTTTTCATAGTACTCATGTCGTGTCTGGAACTACAAAGTTTATTCGATAGTTGTCTAAATGTTGTAGCAGGTATAAATTCGTATTAAAGTAAAATTTTCGTTATTTCAGAGTTGAACTTGTTAAAAAAGGCAAAATACTTTTAAGTTGACATAACAATTTTTTTTTAAAAAAAATGGCAGAAACATTTCAAATTGTGCATTTACTCAAGGAAGAGCTTGAATATGAATTGAAAATCCGTGGAATAGAAAGTGTCAGGCCTGTAGTAGAAAATAGGAAAATTTTAGGTAGATTGTTAGCTAAGGAAGTAGGGAAACCTGATTGTTTGGTTGATCTGTCGGTATACAAAGTAGAGTTCGAGGAAGAGTATAAGGAAATAAACGCTACCATAGAGTCAATAAAACATCTGGTGTTAGAATTCGAAGGTGATTCTGGAGATTCTATTTTTAAAAGAGTACTTTCAAGGCTTGTTCATGTATCAGGTCGAGTTAAACGTTTAAGGCTTCCGTCTGACAAGTCAAAGGAGGCAGAATTATCAAAAAAAGAATTATTAACAACTATTCTTACTATTGAGGCAGAATTGTATGAAAAAGTGAAGGCAAGTACAGCATCAAACAGCTCAGGTGATGCAAGTCACACAACTCCACTAGTAGTAGCTGCACCTGTACAAACTCTTTCATATCTTCCTCCGCCAATCCCCATTAGTACTTGGTCAGTTAAATTTTCAGGAGATCCCAAACAGTTGTATTCCTTTTTAGACAGGGTAAAGGAGTTGGCTCAATCGCGTAAGGTATCGAATAGAGATTTGTTTGAGTCATCAGTCGAATTATTTGTTGGGAATGCTTTGGTGTGGTTTAGGAGTGTAAGAGATTCCTTAAAAGATTGGGAATCCCTGGTAAATCGTTTGAAAGAAGATTTCTTACCAGCTCATTCAGAAGATGAGATCTGGGAGACTATAAAGAATCGTCGTCAAAGGAGAGATGAACCAATTGTTTTATTAGTAGCTCATGTGGAAGGTTTATTTAGTCGACTACCCAATGCTCCAGCAGAGATTACAAAAGTTAGGATACTTAAAAAAAATTTGTTACCAGAATTTATATCGCAACTTGCTCTTTCTGATATAGAAGATATGCCTACGTTAATAAAATTATGCAAAAAATTAGAGGAAGCCATGTTGTTAAAACAAAAATCAGTTTCCATTCAGTCGAGTAATTCATCTAACTTTCGCAACAACGTTAAGTTACCAGTAAGAAATAGACAACAGGTTTATGTAAAAGATTTTTCTACATCGGGATGTCGTGTCGATATTCAGAAGACATCTGCTCCACAAGTTCAAATTATAGGTAATGATAAGTCTTTACCAGTACCTGCTTCTGCTAGTTCTACGGGTTCATCAAAAATTATTCCAGGATGTTGGAATTGTTCGAGGCGTGGTCATTCATTTCGGTATTGTAGATTCCCTAAAAGAATTTTTTGTTTTGGTTGCGGTCATAGAGGAGTTACGCGTGATACGTGCCCATCGTGTTCAAAAAACGAGTGAGGAGATGGATGTTGCGCGGCCGACATTCCATTCCTTCTCAAAAGGCAGCAATTATGATTTGTGAGTAGAAGAATTATTTTAGTAAGAAAGAGTGGTCAGTGTAGTAAAAATTTTTGTCATACTAATTCACAACCCAAGACTGATTCGTTATTTATTAAAAAATCTGGTGATAATCGACCATATGTGATGGTTAAATTGTTTGGCATTGATGTCACTGGTCTTTTAGATTCAGGGTGTACTACTTCGGTGGTAGGGTCCCTTGCCATTCCTTTAATCGATAAATTGAAGTTAAAAATTTTTAAGTCACAAAAGAAAGGTATATTTACGGCAGATGGGGCGTTGAAACCAGTAGAAGGAATCGTGGATTTGCCCATTTCAATAGGAAAGCAATGTCGCATCCTCAGTGCTTTAGTTGTGTCATCTTTACCACATGCTTTCATATTCGGTAGTGATTTTGCCAAGTTATTCGGATTGATAGCTGACTTTAGAAATAATTCGTGGCATGTACAAAGCGATAGTGAGAATATTATTCCGTATGTAGGCCCATCATCAGTCCCATTGAAATACAGTGACTGTCTACTCCACTTAGATGGTTTGTGAATGGATCAGCGGTCTCGGGCACAAGCTGCTATCGATTAATTTCAAGAAATTTCTAGTGTTGATAAATTAGGACGTACGAATATGATGGAGATGAATATCGATACAGGTGATGCAAAACCTTTCAGAAAAAGACCTTATGTTATGTCCCCTTATATTAGTAAAGAGTTAGATAAAGAACTAGATGAAATGATTCGTTTAAAAGTCGTAGAACCGTGTCAAAGTCCGTGGAATTCGCCCGTGTTGTTGGTCAAAAAGAAGGATAGTAAGGAATATAGATTTTGCTTTGATGGTAGAGCATTAAACGATGTTACAGTTCATGACAGCTACCCTCTTCCTAATATAGACAGAATACTAGGAATGTTGCGCAATGCGAACTATATTTCCAGTCTTGATTTGCGTAAATCATTTTGGCAGGTACCTCTTAGTGAATCGTCGAAAGATAAAACAGCGTTTAGCGTTATTTCGCGAGGGCAATATAGATTTGTGACGATGCCGTTCGGTCTAAAAAATGCTGCACAGACTCAGCAGCGTTTAGTTGATGCAATTTTGGTCCGAGGTTCGAACCATACGTTTTCTGTTACCTAGATGATATAATTTTATGTTCGTCGACGTTTGAAGAGCACTTGAAGTTGTTGTATGAAGTCAAGGAACGCATTCGAGAAGCAAATCTAACCTTGAACCTAGAAAAGTGCGAATTTTTTAGGAGATCACTCAAATTTCTTGGTTATATAGTAGGGTCAAATTCTCTAAGAACAGATCCGGATAAGGTATCGGCTATGGTCAATTTTCCGCGCCCAAAGAACACCACAGAGGTCAAAAGATTTCTTGGAATGTGTAGTTGGTATCGTCGTTTTATAAAGGATTTTTCATCTTTAGTTTCGCCGATTAATGACCTTATCAAGAAAAGAAAGAAAGGCCAAACCGTTACTTGGACTCCTGAAGCTGAGCGTTCATTTGTGTCGATTAAAGAAGCTTTAGTGTCTGCTCCACTCTTGACGCAGCCAGATTATTATTCCGCTCCATTTGTTGTTGAATGTGATGCCAGTAATACAGGTCTCGGAGCTGTGTTAATTCAGAATATTAATGGAGAAGAATGTGTAATATCATATGCTAGCAAAACCCTTAATCGTGCTGAACGAAATTACTCAACAACAGAGAAAGAATGTCTTGCTGTAATCTTTGCCATTGAAAAATTCCGTCCATGGGTCGAAGGAGTTCGTTTTACAGTCGTTACAGACCACTTTTCGTTGCTTTGGCTAAGTAATTTGCAGAACCCGACAAGAAAACTTGCTAGGTGGGCAGTAAGGATAAGACAGCATTCGTTTGATTTAGTACACAGGAAGGGAAAGTTCAACGTAGTTCCTGACTGTCTTAGTCGTGCAATTCCAGAAGAACATCATATCGTAAATTTAATAGAGGTCAAGCTTGACAATTTAGAAAATTGGTATGTGTCATTACGTGATAAGATTTTGACGTCACCTGAGAATTACCCTCAATGGAAAGTTGAGAATGAGTTTGTTTTTAAGTTTATTCCGTCGAATTTGCCTTTATCATCTAACATCGTAAAGTGGAAATATTTGGTTCCGAAAGCCCAACGGGAAGATATTGTCAGATCATGTCATGATCCCTCAGTCGCGGGACATTTTGGATTTTCGAAGACTATCGCCAGAGTTCAGGAAAATTATTATTGGCCAAAAATGAACGTAGATGTGCTGAAATTTTGTCGGGCGTGCCTAGTGTGTGGTGCACAAAAGTCTTCTAATGCAGGTCCTTTAGGTTTAATGGGAAAAGAGAAAAAAGCTAAATTTCCATTTCAGATAATTGCATTGGATCTTATGGGTCCATTCCCTCGGTCGAAATTAGGATTTAAATGGCTTTTGGTAGTCGGAGATTGGTTTTCAAAATATACAATTTTACATCCTTTACGCAGTGCAAAGTCGCACGTTATAGAACAGTTTATGGAACAAAAAGTTTTCTTAGTGTTTGGAGTGCCACAATTCATTATTTGCGATAATGGTTCAAATTTAGCTGGTCGAATTTTTAGGTCGTTATGTAATAGGTTTGAAATTCAGAAAATATGGTATAATGCTGTCAATGCGCCGCAATGTAATTTTGTCGAGAGAATTAATAGAACAGTAGGGACAGCCATCCGGTCTTATCTTGAAGAGCATGATACATGAGATACTGAGTTGGCACAAATCCAATTTGCAATTAATTCTGCTAAACATGAGTCGAAGAGTTATACCCCAAATTTCTTAATTTTTGGCCAACACGTCCCCATCTCTGGTAAGTTTTATGGTAGTGGATTTACTCCCGAAAGTGATATCGAAATCATTCCTGGTAGTCGCCCATTATATACTTCAGATCGTCAAGGTATTTTTAAGGTATTTGAAGATGCCCGAACAAAACTGCATTTAGCTTATGAACGTTCGAACAATCAATATAATTTAAGGAGGAGAAATATTTCTTTTGAAGTTGGTAGTAAAGTATGGAGGGCCAATAAAGTATTGTCGAGTGCGAGTAATAAGTTTTCTGCTAAACTTGCCCCAAAGTTTGTTTTAAGTATAGTTAAAAAGAGGTGCTCGAGTGTGGTGTACGATGTGGTTAATTTGGACGGATCGAGAGCAGGTAGATGGCATATTAAAGATCTGAAACCCTATTCAGCCATCAGTCCAGACTATCCCCCACTGGATTAATTCGTCGTTTATGATTTTTTTAGTTGAATGGAGGTGATTAATTGAAAGCTTTTCTAGTACCTTGTTGCTCATGGAAATCGCCAGTTATTTCAAGTAGTTTTATTCCCCAAGAAATGTGTTTTTGGATTATTTAGTTTAAGTAGTTAGTTCAGACAAAAATGTAATTTTGTCTGCGTTTTCGATTTAGTCTGCAGTAGAATTGCAGTAGAGTTAGTTATGTCATGCGTGTTAACAAATTATCTATTTAAATAGGTAAGGCCGACAAGTAGGTTGTTTAGTAAATGTAGTTATTCTAGTTGTGGTGGGACCACGTAAATATTTGTTGTTTCATTTTTGTGTGTGTGTTTATTCTTGTTATGTGAGTGACCACTTAAGTGGGATTCGTATTCGAGATGGTCACTTGCGTGCTGTTATGTTTAGAGTAAGCGAGATGCTTAGGTGGTAATTTTTTTTGAGGCGAGTTGATTCAAAATATTTGGTGCGGCCACTGTAGCGTTGAAAATTTTTTGGAGTGCCCTGATAAGGTGCTAACTATTTTTTTGTAAAAACGGTAGCTAGTTGGTGTTGCTACTTTATTGTTGGATATTTTTTTTCATCGTCGAGAAGAAAAACATTTTTAGATGATTGCTGATATCCATATAGTTTGATGTGAGTCTTTCGATTTCGTTTAGTATTAGTGAGACTAAATGAAAGAAAAGAATTTTTTTGTAAAAGCAGCATCTTTTTTGTGATTTCTGTGATAGATTCCCTTTTGATCAGCAGCAGTGAAAACATTTTTGTAAAGATATCGATATGTATATACTTTGGAATGAGTTTTTCGATTTTATGTTAATAATGTTAAAGTTATTGGTAAGGAAGAAAATTTGTTTGTTGCTTTACGGCGGTTTGCGTCGAGGTTTTATTTGAATTTCAGTTTAAGTTTCGCAAACTTAGTAGTTTTGTTCCTTGTTAGGTTGCAACTCGTGAGTATTTGACCTCAATATTTTGACTTTTCGCGATTATGTCTTTTTACCGATTATGTCCTACTTATTTTGATTCCTAACGGATGCGTAGTACGCAGAGTTACCTACTCACTCGCTTGTTTGCTCCCTTATTTTCTATTAAATATTTGTAAGGTCACTCGTACTTTTTGTGAGATCAAGTTTCAAGTTTATTTTAGTTTGTTTGGGTTTGTTATAATGGTATTTTTGGTACCTATCTTTTGTTTAGGTAGTAGTTTCGTCTTTGTCTATAAAAAAAAACTTCTCGTTTAAGTATATATTAACATATAGTTAATCTCAAAGTTTTTTTCTTTTTTGTTCGGGGGCTGTGTAACGAATATATATTCTGTAGCACTATTTTTGCAAGAATCACATCTGCACAATTTTAGTCTGTGGTATTTGATTCTCGTATTTGATACTGTTATATCTGAAAGAAACAATTCCACAATGGAACAGGAAATCATGACCGTTTAATTAACTTAAATGCTTTACCCAGAAATATTTAATAATAATATACGCTCAAAAAACATATTTAAAAGGGAACTAGTCGTTTGTGTTGCCTAACCTACAGGCGGATTATACCCATTCAGTCGTTAAAATTAGGATAGCGCTTGCGTGAATACGGTCACGAGGTGACGCACTACGCAGATAAGCGGTTCCGTACTTGCTCGGAATGAATAAACAACCAGCCATTTGTATTTGAAATGTAGTTCAGACTGCATCATCTACAGATGGGCTCCCAAATTTTACATAAGTGGGGCCTCAGAATAGGCGTGCCGAAGTAGAGATAGGAGGGCTGGTCGTCTTGGGACACGGAAGATTCATTCCTGTGACTCCGGCAAGGCGCTTGATCACGCTTCTTCTTGAAATGGTTCGAGTCGGTATTTGTTAACGGTGAGTTCGCATTATTCAAATAATTTATAAAATATCTTTATTTCCTTAGCGCATGAAGTAACATACATATGAGGTACACATGAAGTAATTAGAGATACAGATAAAGAGATTGGGTCAATGTTCGTTTGTTAAGAAATTACAGCTGTCGTTCGATGTTTTGTTGCAACAACGTAGTGAGCAGATTCCAGAAAACGTGCATCGCAGTTTGATAACTAGGGGACACAGCTTTATTAAAAACAGGTATCAAACCTTTCTTTTGTTATGTTTGTGAGACCTTGAGTGTGCTCACATAAATTGTAGTCGAAAATTGCTTATTTATACTAAATTTTGAGCATAAAGAACAGCGTGGAAGATTATTGTTAAGAAAGGCTATTAAAATAATTTTGCAAGATACGCGGAACATTCACATGTTAAAATGTTGAGATTCTAAAGTCCATTTCCTGCCTTTTAAGAAAAAAGTTCATTACAGATGTCAAATTTTAATAAGCTCATTATACTTGGATAAGTTGAAATGTTATTTATCCAAGTTAGCTGCACGTGATTCAAATTTTTTCTAAGAAATAAATTAAACTTAATGTGAAAAACAGATGTAAACCAATGAACAGATCTGAGTATTTGGTATCAGAAATTTTGTTATAAAATATTATTAAAATTAAGGTCTTGTTATGTCAAGACAGATTTATAAAGAATTCAATTATATTATTTCATTTTTGTAATCATATTCGAAAAAAAAACGAAAAGAGAGAAACTATATTAAATTTCATCTTTGGACTCAAGTTTTTTATTCCATGCACTATTAATTTTACTAAAATTTTTTTAAAGAAAATAGATCTTTGAATAATGAAAGTAGACGAATGCTGAAGTAATCTAAAAGACACAGATATGCTACAACTGATTTGTTCTAGGTATTCATTTTTGATTCAAATATCTTTGGTGTGGTAATTTCAAGATTATCCACCCGTAATTATTAACATGCTTTTTTATTAAAAAGCACAAACAGTGCCTTTTTAATAGAGAATTTGTTGTGTACTTTTTCTTTCAGGAACACCGAGATCGAAGAGGTTGTAAGTATGCTCCAGAGCTTTCCAGATGTGTTAGTTCATTAAGTTGTAAGTTTTTTTATGGGGCTTATATCCCATGAGTTCCTGTATATTCTCATAGGAGTATAGAGTTTCTAGTATTGCACATATAGATACAGTGGCGCTCAATCCCCCTTTTTCTTTTTATATTAGCTTATTGTAGAGTTTATACCATCCCCACGCCCTTTCTCATTGCTCACCCTTGGGGTAATTCCCAGACTTAGCCGCGAACAAGTAAAGCTTCACTTGTATCCAAAGAGTGAAAAAAAAAGTTACAGTATAACAAAATTCTTCATTGATCCGATAAAAAGATCTACCAATGAAGCGCTTTGTAATATCAGGTAACGGTACAACGTTTATTAATTTTCGCAAAACAAGCCGGTAACTGACTTATATAAATTTCTTGTTGCAATCCATTAAAAATGGTCTACCAGTCACGTGGTTATGTCACAGATCTTTGTTATATATTAAATATAGCACGAGCTTTCTAGTAACTAGTGCTTTGTCATGTTAAACTGTTACAAGCAATTAGCTTAAATGCAAAATTAAACATTCTTTAAAACAATTATTTATTCTTTTAAGAAATATTTTAACTGCAAATTTTATGTTTATCGAAGTAATACCAAATTACTAATAACGATTCGTTATCAAACCTCTGTAACTGACCTCTTATCAAATTCTGCAAAAAATTAGATTTAAATATAATACAAGAACAAGAAAATTCGCATTAATCAAAAAGTTAGTAATTGTTCTTTAGAGAAACTATTTAACATTAATAAGACAATACTGCAAAGAAAACCGTAAAGTCTATTATTTGGACTAAAACTTTGATGAATGCAGAACATGTACCAAATAAGTTTGGCATGATACCACAGTTAAAATTGCTAAGCAAATAGCCATTGAAGGTTTGTCAACGAGCATAAAAGATCCCACGGGAAAAGACTAAAGGTTAATCGTAACACATTGGTACTGAGAGGATTTGTAGATCAGGGACTTTTACTTTTTGAATTAAAGAAAACAACTGTGTTAAATTTGTTTCATTTCATGAGGGTTTCACTTAGGGTTTGTCAACGAGCATAAAAGATCCCTTAGGAAAAGGCAAAAGGTTAATTGTAACTCACATTGGCACTGAAAGGATTTGTAGTCGAAGGATTTTTCTTTTCGAATGGAAAAAAACAGCAGTGTTAAATTTGTTTCATTTCATGATTCCATATAATGAATTTTAGAGGACTACTATCAATACACGAATGGTTTTTAAGCAATGGCTTCAGAAAGTTTTACCAACTTTAGAAGTTGATTGTGTGATAGTAATGGATAACACACCTTATGATAGTGTAAAGTCAGAGAAAATCCCTACACAATGCTGGAAAAGGACAGCTATTATGGATTGGCTTGTTAAAATTGAAGATCATTATCTAAAGCTTCAGTTATTATAATTGGTTAAGTAGTACCGATTTCGCATGTCACAACATATGTTATTGTTGTATTGGTAAAAAATAATGGACAAATAGTTCTGCAATTACATCCCTATCACTGCAGTTTTGATCCTATAGAAGTGGTACGGGCTAACGTAAAAAATTTTGTTGCTGCACATACCACTGCATTCAAATTAAATGATGTAAAAAGCAAGAGTAATTTTTGCTATGTGGAAAAATTGTGTCAATTATGTTCTTGGAAAGGAAGAATTGTCGATTTGAAATTTGGCATTGTAGAAGATGTGGTTGTAGAAATAGTGATGAGTGAATTCGAATACAGGTAGTGATACAAGCGGGAATGATATGGATCCGTTATAAATTACTTATACAGTAATACCTACTTCTTTTTATGAATTTTACTATAAAATTTAATCACATAGACATGCCCTTATGCCATTTAATTATTTATTATAAATGTAGTGTAAATTTCTTAAAATGACGAAGTATTGTATTTAAAAAAATGTTTTAAGTATAGCTATTATTAAAATTGTTTTTGTAAATTGTTATCTTTCTTTGGTTATGTTGAATGTCAAATAAACAAGGTTAAGTGACTATTTTGAATTTTCAAATCATGATATTCTAGTGGTGTAAATGGCTCAGTACGACCTCCCCTCTACTTTATTCTCTCGGGGAACGAATTATAGGTTATTACATTAAAATTCAATAATCAATCACCTAAAAATTAAAAGTTACATAACTTTGAAAAATCATGGCAAGCTAGCTGAATTTACTCGTCAGTCCTATGTGTATGCTCAAATAATTCAAGATAAAGTTATTTAAATTAAATATAAATTTTGAGATTCTTGAAGAAGTGGCATTATTCAGAAGCAAAATAATACTTATCATTACAAATAAAAATTAGTCAACATGCTATATAAGTAAGTTAGCATGAAATTCAAATTTTAGGATATAAAATGCTACGGCCAAGTTTTGAAACAGGTTCCGTATACTTAATACAGTGTAACTAATTCACAGGCAATAATGAATAACAGATTGCTTAAAATTAATAATTTGTTAATCCATCAAAACCCACCTATGGGGTTCCTTTTATTACTAGTTAATTTCTCAACGGTAAAAACAACTTTAATAAAATTACATTGCTGGTTATAAAATTCATAATAGATCAAGCAAGTAACATTATTCAATTTCTAATATCAGTTCTAGCATAGAATAATAATACGCTTCGCAAAGAAGTGACACTCTTCATAAATTACATTGCTTTTCATGTATCAAAAATACATGACCTTCAACCAATATTCTGAAGGTACACAGATACAGCGGGAATTTAAAAACGTCGGTTAGAAATTGCTTTAAATATTTAAATTGATTATTGTATGCAAAACTGCATAATTTAGGCTCTAACGTAATAAAGGAACCTATTGAAGTGAAATTACAACATAAAACAAGAACAATACAATAAACTAAAGAGAGGTTGAAGGATATACTATAGAATAATAATACACTACGCTAGCGTGAGTGTATTATTATTCTATGGATATACCAACAAAATAATGGCAGATTTGAGACATCCGCAAAGAAATTTGGTCTTCCTAAAAGCGCCAAGTGTCACTTCTTGTTAATATTATTCTATGGTTCTTGAGAGAGTCTTATTAATATCTGCTTTATACACTCTCATCCAGTATTATATATAATCATTGTACACTATTTTCCATTTATATGTTTACCAAGATTTTGGCCCTAATTTTTTTGTACAACTGCTATCAGATCTCAAAATAGCTATTAACATTATAAGATTTCCATAGTAATTGATTATAAAATGTGTGTAAAAGACTACCAAATAAATAGTTATGGATTGGTTATAGCATTGCCAGTCGTACCAAAAAGATAACTGTAATACAGGTTTCGATTAATTAGTTAAAAATATGAACAAACATACAAATACCCAATCCAAGAAATTCAAACTGTATTTTTGACCAAGTTGTGAAACTTTTCAAAATGTGATTGGGTCAGCTACCAAACACCTTTACTTAGATCAAACCAATGAATTATGGTTCAAACTTCTTTCCAAGTTTTAAAAAATGACATTTAAGTTTTATTACCACATTATTTTAAACATTAAAAGTTTTAGGGAATTGACATGTTTCGAATGCCAGATATTAATAAAAGCAAATGTATTGAAACTGCTATATGAAGTAATTACTGTATAGTAAATATTCTGATACAAATTGATATTAGTTGTTTAAATTATCTAGCATTGTGAATAAATTAGCGTAACAGACTATTTTTGAACTTTTTGTTACGTTTGTTATTATTTATTTTCATATACATACATATTTGAATATATTGATTGTGGCTTAAATGTCTACCTTTACTCAGTAACTACTAACGACTAACTACTCTTATAGTTGTTATACAAGCTAAAAATAGCATCATAAAACTGTGTATTTTAGTGTGAAATTTTTAAATTAAATCGTAGTTTTTCGTATCAAAACGTGGCTGAAATTAAGTTCTTCGCACTAAAAGTACAATCAGAAAGGTAGCTTTGTTGCAGTAGCTAATATAATTAAAAATACCAAAGTGAAACTGTAGATTACTAACATCTGACTATTTGAATTTATTATCATTGTAATTTGCTGTGAAGAAGAAACATATTAGCCAAATGGCGTTGAATTAGATAAGACAATACTTGTTACAATAAATTCTGTGCGGTGTTTTACACAAGATAATTCTTTGTTGATATACAATAAAGTTTGTAAACAAACTTAAATCTATCAACAATAATTAAAATGCAGTACTTTTTTTTAACTATAAAGTGTCTAAATGATAGAATTAGTTTTTTTATATTGTGATGGGTGTTGTAGACCTATTCATACGTCCTGTTCTGAATAAAATATTATGATAAAATATTACTGTATAGAATGTGACCAAAGTTTTCAAAAAATTCCACACTAAATTAAACTAATATAATCATTACAAAATGAAGTTTAGAGTTTAAAAGACAAACTCGTATTTGGGAAACAACAATCGGACATTGAAAGCATTTGGGACAAAGTTGCTGATCGCCAGCAGCACAGTACAAATGTAGTAGTCTTTAGTATACCAGAGTCCAATTCTCATGAAATAAATAAACGCCTTGAAGAGGATACTAAAGAAGTCTCATCAGTTTTTAAGCAAATGGGTCAAAGCAAAGTTAAAATTAGAAAAGTAATTAAAATTGGAAAGATTGGAGCAATTCAAGTCCTTTAAAGGTGATACTTGGCAGCAGAGAAGAAGCCAGGGAAATTCTGTATAACAGAAAAAACTACCACTTAACGTGAGAATATCAGATGATAAAACGGTTATGCAGCACAAAATATATAAAGATGTTAAAAAGGAACTCAAAGATCGAAAACTAAGGGTGAAATTGATATATTTATAAAATACACAAAAGGCAGTCCCAAAATTAGGAAATCAACGATAAAAAAACATATAAACGAAGGTTGCTATGCATCAAAACTGCTTATTTATTATCAAAAAGTTGGGGGATTAAAACAAAACTTCAGGAACTGCAACAATCTTGTATGTTATGTGAATATGATATTTTAGTGTTTACAGAATCGTAGCTTACCAGTGATATAGCAGATATAGAGTTGGGTTTTAGAACTGATAGAACTATCTTAATTAGTAATTAGACTAAAGGTGGTGGCGTAATTATAGCAGTACGCAAAACACTAAATTGTGAGCAGGTAAAGACATTTATAGATTCTGTAGAAGAAACATGTTCTAATAAAATTTAATACTACTTCAGTAATAGTCGGGGCTGTTCATTTACCTAGTGGTTGTAAGACAGAGCAGTACAGTAAACATGGCAATTCAGTTGAAATGCTTGAGAGATATTCTAATAGTGCATTTTATCTCTTTGGTGATTACAATCTGCCTAGTGTGTTACAATGGCAAAATGATGATCTGTGGACAAAAGCTGTTGTTTGTAAACAAAGCGATAAAGTGTCAATAGTAGAAGAGACTTTTGCTGCCTTAGGATTCGTCCAATTAAATACTATTCCAAATTCCAGAGAATTTTTCTTAGACTTATTATTCTCCAATGATCAAAGTATTACTGTGGCTGAAACACATGATAAAATATTTCCAGAGACTATCCATCACAGTCCTTTTGAAGCCACTAATTTATTAAAAGTGGTTCAAATGTTAACACTAGAAAATGAGGAGCACTATTTTTATTATTATACAAAGGGAAATTACAAAGTCTTGCGATTATACCTTCAAGGAGTAAATTGGAATGCACTATTATCAAATATTTCTGATATTGATGAGGTAGTAGGTATTTTTTATGATATTTTATATCAAGGAATAGGTAAACATGTTCCTAAGCAGAGAACACGCTTGTCAAAGTTTCCTAAATATTATACTGCTGAACTACGTAAATTAATCAAGATAAAAAAATCTTCGTATACAATATAAATCTACTGGTTTATTTGTAGATTATGAACATTTCTCATACTGCAGAGCACAATGTAAGCAACTTGCTAGAAACTGTTATGTAAATTATATAGATAACATTCAAAACAATGTCATTTGTAATGTGAAATCTTTTTGAAGCTATGTAAACTCAAAAAGAAAAAATATTTCTATACCAAATGAAATGTATTATGAAAATCAAAAATGCAGTCAGGGTACCGGCATAGCCAATTTATTTGCTTTTCACTTTGAAAAAACTTATAACAATGACAGTTACACAGTACCGACATACAACTCTCTCCATTCTATTAATATCAATATAGTGCCACCAAACAAACATAGGACCTGGGAGGTGTGTCCTTGGTGTCGCTGCCTGCTAAGAAGTACACTCAAAGTAGAAAGCTTTTATTTTTCAAATTGAAATATTTGTACTGTTAGGTTATTAATATTCAACATTAATGGCAGGCATCATTGTATTTTTAATCTTTAATAATTATAGAAGATTTAATTAACAATGACATGACAAGATACCATGGAATCTCTTGCTTAAAAATGCTTTGTTCCCGCAGTGTACTTTGAAACAAATCGCTTTCTGATTGGTTCCATATGTTGTTGTTGGAAATTAGTTTACATATTTTCCGGGTCCTATGTTTGCTTGGTGGCACTGTAACTATTGATAAGTTATTGACAAAAGTTTGTAAGCTAGATAGTAATAAGGGTTCAGATGGTATTCCCCCAATTCTTGTACAAGAGTGTGCTAGCCAAATAACAATTCCCCTTGAAATTATATTTAAATTATCACTGAGTACAGGGAAGATGCCTGAATTGTGGAAATTAAGTTTTGTAGCACCGAATTACAAGTCTGGCGAGAAGCATAATGTGAAAAATTACAGACCTATTTCAATTATTAGCTGTATACCTAAATTGCTTGAAAGTATAGTTACAGATACTTTGACCTCAGTATTCAAAAGCATTGTTGTTAATGAACAGCATGGTTTTGTGACTGGTCGATCTACTGCAACAAATTTATTATTATTTGAACTATATATTGTTAATTGTTTAGAAAATCGTCTACAAGTAGATTGTGTTTACACAGATTTCAGCAAAGCTTTCAACAGTGTAAATCATGAATTGCTTTTTGCCAAACTTGAAGGATATGGAATTGGAGGTGCTCTACTAATGTGGCTTAAAAGTTACTTGAGGCAAAGAAAAATTGTGAGAATCAAATCGTTTACGTCTAAAGAAATTAGTGTACCTTCTGGAGTTCCGCAAGGATCCCACTTGGGACCACTACTTTTCATATTATTTATTAATGATATTAAAAATTGCATTAAGGACCAATCAATTCCTTCTATATACTGATGACCTGAAAGTATATTCATCAGTAAAGTCCTTGGAAGATGCTCAAAAACTGCAAAATGATCTGAATAGTTTCTCTGCATGGTGTAGTACTAATGGTTTAAACTTAAATGTAGAAAAATGTTTTACTATGAAATTTTATACTATTCACTCCATTATTGACTACATATATTTGATTAACGGGCATTTATTAAGCTCTAAAGATACCATCTATGATCGTGGAATTACTTTTAGCCAAAATCTCAACTTTGAATTGCACATTGCTAATATCAGTAATAAAGCTATTATACTGATACACTATTGTTAGACCTCATTTAGAGTATAACTCAGTCATTTGATCACCATTTTATAACATTTAATTAAGCAGATTGAATGAGTGCAAGTTAAATTTGTTAAGTACATAGCATTTAAAATGAAACTCTCACATGTTTTCCATATAATGACATTTTAAATATTATTGGTATCAAATCTCTGCAATCAAGAAGAAAATGCTACGACAATAATGTTGTACAAAATAATTAATGGGTATATAAACTGTGCATCTCTGTTAGAATGTATTCCTTTTAATTGTCCTACAAGGATTACCAGATCTCGTGAATTATTCCACGTAGATATGCACAGAACCAATTAGGCGAAACACCTAGCTTTAAACAGGATAATATATACTGCAAATTGTTTTAATAATTTATATTATTTTGATGGTTCTTTTGTTAAATTTTTTAAATCTGTATATAGTTATGTAAGGTAAACTGTCATAATCTAAACCAGTGAATGTTATAGTTGCATATGATTTCCCATTTTAGACTGCAATAACAGCTTTTATATCAACTAAATATGTATGTTTATGTATTTTTCATCTTTTAGATTACTATAGCCTCTAAGGTTGTTTATATGTTCATTATTTTCAACTGTAAAAAGAGTGAATACCCGTATATATGGTTAATAAATAAATAAAAATAAAAGACCTTCTCCCGACTCTTGTCTGCACCTTAAGACAACGGACCTTACTCAAACTACTACTTCAACAGTTTTGTTATATCAAAATTATGTTGCTGAGATTATTATGCCCATGTGTCTAAATATTCTAAATGCATTCATAAAATTTGAAAATGAGAATATTAGTTCTAAGCAAAAATTTGTTTAAAACTACTTTATTTCACAAATTTTAATGGAATAGGTTTCAATCTATTCTAATTGAACTCTGAAGTCATTATTATAGTATTGAGAAATATAATTACCTGTGGAGGAATAATGTTAATATCTCCCAATAGAACACGGTGACATTTAAAAGAAAACACAGATTTGAATTCCTTATTTATAAGATTGAGAAAAACTCTAATATCTTTATCAAAGTCTTGTGTTGTAATTAGAAGAAATTCACTTTGATGTATCGTTGAATTTGGGAAAAATGCTACTGCAAATTTATTTATTTGGTCTTTTGTACATAAACGAAAAATTATTTCCAATGATGATGTCTGATAATCATAATCTCCACATGTACATATCATAGTAACAAGTTTGCACCTATAATATTTTAAAAGTTATGTTAATAAATTAATAATGCTTTTAATACTTACAAATATACTTTACTACTTTCGGCAATAGTAGAACGTAGCTCTCTGTTAATTCGTTGTAAAGCTAAATTAAAGTGTTTGACCAATTCTTTGCTGACAAATGGTTTAATTCTAGTGTATGTAATTTTCTCCAAAATTGGATTAGAAACCAGTTTCATAAATGTATCTTTAATGCCTTCTAAATATGGTATATCCTAAAACATTGTACTTAAAGCAGAACAATCATTACATATATTTAAAAAGTTCAATTAAGATAATACATTCAAAAGAAATTTTGCAAACAAATACAGGAAAATGAATTACATTTTAGCTAATGATAATCCCAGTTGATACCAGTTATATAAAATGTTTAAATCTTTGTATCCTGGTGGTCATGATACGAGATATACTTTTAATAAGTTTTACTCATCGCCAAATATGCTCATGGTGAAGTCACATTAGTGCTATTATGCATGCGTGTTCTGTTTCTTCTTCTAAACATATAGGTTCTAACCATATCATTCATTTAATCTTTAGTAAAAACAAATGCACAGCGTGTTCTAAATTAGATACGGTTAATGGTAACTCAGGTATTGCCAATACAAAATAACTATTTGTGTATTTAGGGTTCACTTTTTTAGAGATCAATTCAGTGGCAAAAATGAGCAATCTTCTCTTGTTTTTGAATTACAGCCAAATGTTGATATTTTTAACAATTCTGTTAATTCATATAACATTTGTTTGTAATATATCCGAAAATGTTCTTAAAGTTTTTTATACAATTTTTTATGTAGATTAAAGTGATGCATATGCACATATCCTATACATAATCTTAGAGGTTGATGAGATATATAGTAAATATTTGTTTCATATTAATTAAAAACTATAAACAATTGTGAAACAAGACAGACCTTTGAACGTGTCTTCGTTATCGTAATGTCACGCGTGTGACAGTAGTGTTAATGTACTTCAAAAGAACTCGTACTTCGTTGTTGATCTTTGCAAGGAACGATCAAGTTCGGTGCTGTATGCTTCCTCTAAACCATGAATAATTGAACATTAGTGCATAACATTCCATCAATTCCCTGGGGGAACTGGTGCGTGATTATGTAATGACGGATTTGGTTTCTTGTTTACATGCATACAATTGTTCGTAAAGCTCACGTAATTATTATTTAATAATATACAGTCCATTTAAATTAATTAGACGTGCTAGCTCATTAAAACTGCCTTTAATCGTGATACAATATTAGTGTTTTTGTTCTGGGAAACAAGAACACAATAGAATATAATTAAGCTAAACACTTTATTCTAAATCTAAAATTTAAAACAGATAATAAAAGTTTGATTATATATTTCACAAGCTGTTCCACCAAATAATTTACTGATCTGGACAAACAATGTGATTGTACCAGCATGATGGTGCGTCAGCCCATAGTACCAATTTCAATTTGATAAAATTGAGTTTCTACACTTTTTATTATTGCTAAATAAATTCAATACTGCAATCATCCTGTATGATGACATTAGAAATAAAACATTCGACTAAATGTTGGGTAGACTTATTGGAAACAATAATATGTTGTTTTTCAAGGAGTTCATATTATACTCAAACCAAGTCAAAATTTTCAGAAAATTAACAATATCTTGAAAATGGTTTGATTTATATGTTATGCACAGATTGTCCATACAATACAAAAAGTTTAATAATATACACGGTGCTGCATTTGAAAAAAACAAAGTTGACAGCTATTTCCTGCAGAACGGTGAAATAATAGAAGATCATCACTATTTCCAATAGGTAGGTATACGTTAACAAATGCATATACACCAATTTTTATATTTCAATTTGCATTACTTTTCCATATTTAGCTAACGAGCCATCGTTGTGACACATCCTGTATATAAATAAAATAAATGCACTTCCAAGACAGTAGAGTGATTTCGTAAGTTCCTGAAAATGAATTCTTTCTCATGCCCTTCAGAACGAAAGGTTCCATGAAACAGTACCTATTCATGAGAACGACATGAGGGGATCAGGTACAAATATGGATGCAGATCCTGTATCCCTGTGTTTATTAAGAGAGAGATAAACGTGCAGGCCAAATCGATAACAATTGCACACTGTCAACGGCTTTAGCTTATAGTCCAGCAGGAGACGGTGGCGATACAAAGCCAGGTGGAGGTCCCCACACCCACGGTCCAACGCTATAAGTTAACAACCCTCTAAACTATAGAGTAACTTAGAAAGCAAAGGAAGAAAAAATAGAAAAAGATAGGTACAGTATTTCAAAGCTTCATACCAACCAGGTTGACGATAAAAGACGAAGGGCTCGCATTGAGCAAAAGCAATAGAAAATCTAGTCAGCAGCTGGGAATGGGGGAGAACCACTTTTATGTGATGGATAGTTAGGACAAACACAAGTTCAACAAAAAAAAATGCAGTCGAAATAAAAATATAGATATACAAAAAGGTACAATTTTAGAATAAGCATCCTAGAGAAAGCATAGAGAATATCCCTGTTAAAACAGATAGGGCTAAGGAATCACCTGCACCTTAGTAATAAAATGAGTACCCTATAACATGTCGTTGATTAAGAATAGCTGGGCTCCAGATGAGACCTGGACAGATCATCTTCCTTAAAAGCGATAACAAAAATCTGACAAAAGTTAAAATGACCAACCTAAATAGACCCTCACAGTAATTTCGAAAACAATAGCTATCAAACTATACAGAAATAATTAAACAATAGGCAGTTATTCATAGATAACAGTAGAAAAATGTTCTAATATACAGAAATAATAAGGGATTGACAATGAAAAAGAAACAACAAAAGGCGACATCCCCTCACCAACATGTTCAGGAGAAAGAAACAGAAAAAAATGTACATGCATCCCTATGGTATACAAAAACAGTTAGTAACGAAGCAATTGTGCAAATCATCTTTTTAAACACAAGGGCATAGTTCACGAACCTGTGTTCAGTGAGTAAAGCATCAATTAAACATTAGCTAGTACCAGTCCTGAAGATCGTATAGTTGTTCAAACAGAAGAAATGTCACCCATGACAAATGAATGCAGCGAGTTTTGTGACAACAGGAATAATAGGGAAATAAAAAATGAAAATTTAAGAAAAGTGAAATTATTTAAGTGTAGTGACAAGTATTTTTAACTTAGGGATGAGAGAACAATGAAATTTTTAGAGGAATAATGTATCTAAGAAACGAGAAGGTTTGAAATATAGCTTAAAGGTAAGATATATTTATGCACAAGATAAAGTCAAAATATAGAAATTCAATTTAGATAATGGTAAAGAGAACAAAATATATTCAGATAAAGATAGAAACAAAGAACCACTAATTATTAATCGTTAGTAATATAAGCAAAAGGTTTTAGGTTTTTGGTATGCCATCATACTGTGTCATCAGCATCTTGCAATTCATACATTAATGGAAAGACTACATGAGATACTTAAAATCAAATACATTTAGGGGCTAATTTTGCAGAAAACTTGTTAGTCACATCAGATAATACATGTTTTTCTCCTACACCTGTTGCAATGCAAATGAAATATCTTTTTTATGAAAGTTGTCAGGATTCTTACTTTCTTCATAAGCTTTAAGCAAATTTTTCTGACATTGGAAAAGATAAAAGGTAACGATTCTTGATATTTGTACCATTTGTTCATCAAATTCAATTATGTATGTATTGCTGGAACAGAACCATAATAATTACCATCAATTGGTGTACATCTTCCAAAAACATGTTGTATCAAGGCCATTCGCTTTCTTATTCTTGCTTATTTGCAGGTAGTGTTTTGAGAATATTTCCCAAGTAGTTGTTTGGTCGATTGGAAATGGTTTTGAAGGGAAAACACGGCACCATTTGGTGGCTTATCTGCACCTATATATGCAAGAAGGGATTAGTATGCAGCATCCTTTTTCACGCGAAGAAACCTGAAAAGTCACGATGTTATTTAAGATGCTCTCTTTTAAGAGACATTGCTTTGCTTTGGTGTTATAAAGTCAAAATTAGTCAATGATCTGTAACCAGTATCTGAGTGAAATTGTTTCATAGCAGTATCCGGTGTATTACCAGTTGTAAGTATGCACTTTCAGATCTGCTACGATGGTACTAGAGGCAGGCTGGCGATGTACGATAGGGCACAAAATGAATAGTCTCCTTTGAATGCAGCTCCCCTTTGGCACACAAATTGACCTAAGGCAGGAATACTCTGTTCTTTTGTTGGTGCTTTATATGAAACCTATTTCATTTTTTTTATGGTTGGTAACCTTGCAAGTGCTCTAGTGTTTTTCTTATGCGTGGTTATTACACAATAAATTACAGATTCCGGTTCTAAACTTCACTATCAAATATTAGTACAAAGGGAGATTTTACGTAATTGCTTTCTAGTCACAATTAAGATAAACATAAGCTCGCGTTGACGCAATTTACTTACTTTAACCTAAGATTTAGGAAATGCTAACATCAACAATTTGTTCACTAATTATAAGCTAGGATAAGTTTAGCACTTGGTTATCCATAAAACTTAGCTTCAGTTTAGGGTTACGCTATAACTTTTAGGAAATGCATTTCAATAAGTAGCAGGTAAACAGCTTTGTATTAATGTATATATTGTCTAATTTTCTTCTTGTATTTATTTAGGGCTGGGAACATTGTGTGGGTATACTTGTACTTGTTATTTATATTTTAAGAATTTATGTAACTGGGAAATAGCCCCAAATTGATATTTGTTTCAATTATTATGGAGGAATGTTGTGTTATATAGTTTTCTTTCTGGTTTGCACGGAATACTGCAACAACACGCATACCAAGTGAGTTACGGCGCCGCCCCAATCTGTCTTGGCAGCCAACACAAACGGGAAAAGTGATGCTAAAAAGTGCTTTCAGTAATGCTTTCAACACGATAAACACAGGCATATTGAGCTCCCAAAATCTTCCCTTTCCTTTAACAGGAATACTCAGTCACATCATTTCTCTTCTATTCAGATTAGATATTACCTTCTCAATCTGGGTGCCAGCAAGGACATCCAGAATAGTCCTTCCTCTTCTACCTTTCAATTAATCCCATAATCGAGAAGTTATCTTCTCAACTGGTCATGTTTTATTTGGATGATGAGACAATCGCAGAAGACCAGAGAAAGCTCTGAAGGATTTCTCGCTAATCATCACTCTGTGCAGTGATATTGGGGTGTCTGTTAATCCATCCAAATGCGAACTTTATTGTGACAAACCCTTAAATCCGAAAATTACCAAAAGGTTTGAGAAGATATCGCCACGTATTAGTATTATATCGGAATCGACACTACTTGGGGCACCTATTACCAACAGCATTTCTAAAGAAACGGAATGGAAGAAGAACTATCATACCTTTTCGACTGTCTAAGAGAACTAAAAATAAATCACATTTCATATTTCTTGGTACGCCATTGTTTCGGGGTTCTAAAATTGATATACCTATTGAGAACCACTCCCATGTGGCGACATAAAGATTTTCTTCATTCACAAAATATCAAAATTAGGTCAATTATTGAACAACTGCTCAATTGTCAGTTAATCCACTTCAATGTGCAAAAGTTAACTTTCCAAACAGATTAAGCAGAATTGGAACAAGAAAGATTCAGGATTAATGCCTTCCGGCCTTCATTTCTTCAGTTTATGGAGTTTCAGAGCTTATCAACATGCTGTTATGTATGCAACATTCAGATAAACCAAATATTCTGTACTTTGACAGAGCAATGCCAGTTTGGAATCAGTTATATCCCAAATCAATTCTTTCTCGTTCCATCAGTTCAACGCTTTTGGGACAATATAAACCTATGCCGTGTAATAAAAACTCGTGACAATGCCACCGATGACCAAATGAAGGCGATATCTATAGCACTAGAAAATCACGAATACAATGCATGGCTTCCCACCCTCACCTCTGGATCAGTGGAAACCCTTCTGGACAACATCAATTTCAGGGTCGCAATGAGACTATGATTAAAATGCAAAAATTTGCCTACCCTACACTTACATCTGTGGTGAAGAATTTAATGCGTATGGATCACATGCTGTGAACTGTTCAAAGAGTACTAGTCGTTTTTCCAGATAACAAGAAATTAACTTAATAATTATGTGCAACTTCAGCAAAAATTCAACGCTGTTTGAAATCAACAGGCCTACATTGAGATGACGGAAAGTGAGCCGATGAAATGACCCGAATTCCTTGGAAAATAACCAGTGTAAAATACAGCAATCTCAGACACACTAACCACTCTAACATTCATATGACAATGAAGGAAGCAGGCGCAGTTGCTAAAATAAAGTAGTAGCAACAAAAATGAGGAAGTACCATTCGGTAATGGAACAGAATCTCAGCTTCCTCCTTTTTGCAGTGGAAATCTTAGGATCTTGAAGCAATGAAGCATTGGATTTCATGTCTAAATTCGATGGTCTTTTAGCATTATACAGTGGAAAGACCAAGTCATGTTTATATTAGTTCAAAGTATGGGTTTTACAGTTCATAGAGGAACACCATTTCAGTCATGGATACTTTTCCTGATTTTGGAGGATTCTTCTACAAAATACACTATTTCTCAAAATGTTGCTTTTATAGAAAAAAATGCAATTGAAGAAGATCTAATAACAGAAAAAGTTGATGTCTTGAAAGATGGCGATGAACAAACAAGAAATGCCAAAAATATGAACTCAACAAAAATTATAATTACAGAAGCAGAAACTTTTGATGATTTAAAGCAAGTTCATAAAAATATTAGAAGTTACTCAATCAGAAACACAACCGAAACACATCGGATTTTGAAATCTACAGCGAGACTCGTAATGGTAGTTAGTGAAATACAATTTCTAAAGCATTAAGTAATACAGATAAAAAATTAGGAATAAATACTATGAAACAGGAATATCATCCACTCAAAGAAAATAATGCTTGGATATTTGTTGACCTGCCTAATGGTGTTAAGCCCATAAAAAACAAATGGGTATTTAAAGTAAATAGAAACAATAATGGAGATACATAATAATATAAAACTTGGTAGGTAGCAAAACTTTTCACTCAGAGGTATGGTGTACACAGAGACTTTTTTAACGATTCTTCAGACACTCGACTATGGTTATTAGCTATTGCTGTAGAGCTAAACTTATATGTTGATCACTTGCATGTGTCAACTGCTTTCCTTCATAGTCATTTTAAAAGAAACAGCTTACATCGAGCAGCTTGAAAATTTTATAATTCCAGGAAAGCAATAAAAGGTTTTTGTTAAAATGCTCATTTATGGGCAAAAACAATCATCTCGAGCATGCAACAAAAAAACTTGTAATGTTCTCATTTCAATGAACTTCAAACGGTTCAATTCTGAATCTTGCATATATCAAAGAAATGAAAATGGAAAATTTTCTATAATTGCAATTTATGTTAATGATATCTTATTATTTTGCAATAATGAAAAAGATAAAGTTATAGTAAAGCAGCAACTGATGAACTCGTTTAAAATGAAGAATTTAGGTTCAACAGGGCGTGTATTTGGCAAGCATATGTGAAGAGAAGATGATGTTATGTACTTAGATAATTCAGTATAGGTATACCAAGGAAATATTAACAAAATTAATACGGTAGATTGAAAACCAGTAAGTACACCAACTGATCCAAGTAAAAATTATTAAAAGGAAATGCAGATGAAAACTCTATTGATCCCTACTTACCAGGCACTAGTAGATTGTATCATGCACCTAGTTTTAACAATAAGGCCTGATATTGCACATGCAGCAAGTATGCTGAGCCTATTTAATAATTGCTATAATGAAACACACTCGAAAGCAGTTAAGCTTGTCCTCAGGTACTTAATGAAACAGCAAGTTACTACTTGGAGTTTAGAAGAACAGGAAAAATTAACTGGATTCATGGAAGCAGACTGGGGCAGTAACCGAGAATGAGAAAAGGTCCTACAGCAGTCATGTTTTTAAACTTGCAGGTGGCCCCGTATGTTGAGAAAGTCGAAAGCAGCACATCGCTGCACTGTCCAGCACTGAAGCGATGGACAAAGAGGCAACTTTTTTAAAAAATAGTTAACTGAGTTACTGGGCACCTCTTATCCTATTATATTATTCAACGACAATTAAGTCTTGACAACTATGAGATCGATGGCAAACCATGAGCTTCTAAGAGCCTGAGCGTGCAGTGAGAAATCTGCATAGAAGATAACGGAAAACCAAATTCTAAATAAGCGAACAAAACATATTGACATTCGATACCATTTCTTTCAACAAGCTGTGGAAAATGGTATCAAAAGATTAAAGCACCAGTCAGCTCTGGACATGATTGCTGATACACTTGCTAAAGCTATTCCTGGACTATAATATAAATATTTATTATCCGTGAGGGGTTTAATTAGACAAACATTAAGGGAGGATAGTAAAAAAAAAGGGTTTTGTTAATGTTTGACTTTTCTAATTCGTATATAAGTTGTCAATATTAAAAGGGGCTAATAAAGGTGTTTAACTTTAGAGTACATACTTTATTAGTTACCAGAAATACACATTGGATATTACTAAAAGTATAAGACTCCTTTGTAATGGTCATTCAGGAAAGGTGTGGTTAGGAGGTCATCACTACTGATGTAATAGGTAAGCAAACAGTTATTGATGATAACTAAACTATTACACTTTTAGAAAAGTAGTTAATGTAACTGTTTGTCAATAAAAATACAAAACTTCACATAAATATGAAAGATGAATAATTAGCCATAAACAAACCGCTTAGACAAATGACAACATATATTGTAAATGGTAAATTCCTTTTTCTGCATAGGATTAAACTTATTACTAAACGTAAGAACAAATCAAAGGATTTTAAATGAAAAACATATCTAGAAGTAGTAGCTACCTAGATATGAGTACAAATATTAACACTTGTTTAATATTTGCTGTATGTGCTATACAGTTCCAACATAATACCCCAGTAAAGATAGCAGCTTCTATAGGGGTAACCTAGAACAAATTAGAGACAAGCTACTTTTTTTTAGAATGTGTAGGTTAATGCGACCTCATTAACATACTAAAACTCCCGTCCAATCTAACTGTTGCAAATATTTAAAAAATGGCCGCCATCTTGATTTTTTGGTTTTTAAAAAAATATCTTCTTTATTTATGAACTTAGCAAAAATTATTTACATGCCGAGTTTTTAGAGCTTAAGGATACGCATTTTGGTAAAAAAATCTTTTTTATACCGTAACAAATAAAAAAGTTACAGCTTTTTAAACTAAATTACATATTTGTTGTGATCTTTTAATGTTCGACAAATAAGTTTAGTATACTTTTTTACATTCTTTAGGAACCTAAAGAACTCACAGATTCGAATGTTTGTCATTTGTCGTCATTTCGAAGTATATGTAGAGACCTTTTTTATTAAGGAGCAAACAATACACATTTTGCTCCTAAAAGTTTTTTTATTTCTTTATAAATATAGAAGAAAATTAAATTTTTTTTATAAAAAATCTTTAAAATGGATGATCTATCTACGAATTTTGCAACTTTTAAAGGCATATTATGTAAGTTATTTAAAACGTTGTTTGATGATTATTTGCTAATAATATATTGAACATAACCAAAGCGATATTTGCATACTACGTTGCTACCAGATTTCATTGTAATGAGATTGTTTGGTTTTGCACAGTTGCTGGTGCATCCGAATTCGCAGCACTCACGACTTAAGCCATCTCATATAGTTTTTGTTCTGTTACCAGCTTGTGCAATTTGTATATAATAGTGTGTCTGAAGAGTTCTCGGTCATTCGTTCTTCAGCTCTGGTAGTAACAGCTATTGGGTTAACACGATAGACGGCGCCGCACGATTGTAAAAACATTTTGGCGAGCGCATTTCTTTGATTTCATTATTTCTCATATTGTCGTTAGTATTGTATTAATTACTATTGAACAAAAAGGCGCGTCTATTATTTATTGTAGTGTTGTTTTGTATTCGTTTTTGTTATTAGAATGGAAGGAAGTAACCAAATGTGCTATATGTAGTGAAGAAGGTACTTTTAAAACTTTAGTGACGGTAGGCAGAGGTTTGCAAACTCTTGTAACCGCTAGTAAACTTCAAAACGATGACAAATGGCAAACATATGAATCTTTACCAGTTCATAAAGAATGTAGAAAAAATATACTCATCCATCAAACATTAAAAAATCACAACGAATATGTAACAATGAAACTGACGCTCCACAATGCGCAAAATCAGTGCTGCGAACCACTTTAAAGCAGTCGTTTCATTTTAAAACACACTGTTTCTTTTGTTCCGAGGTTTTAAATGTTAAGCACGACAGTTATTCTCGTGTAGTTTCTACAATTAGTTTAAAAACTTCTATAATAGAGCAAGCTAGAAAGAGAAATGACGAAAGGGGAAGAGCAGTTTATAAGCGAATCTGTACAGAAATTGATCTTGTTGCAGCTGAAGCACGGAACCACGTGTCTTGTTACTGGAGATTTAAAAAACCGCCATCCAACCAAAAACCCGGAAGTCCAAAGAATGATATCATACAGATGGCATTTGAAAATGTTTGTTTGGATATTGAAAACGATTTTGAAAACTGTCAATTTTCAATCAAAGAAATTTACGAAAAGTTAAACCATGCACTACCTCCAGAAATAGAGCCTTGGTCTGAGAAATATTTAAAGACTAGATTAGCTTAAAAATGCGGAAATAATGCAGTTATTTCAGAATTACCCGGTAAGCACAGGGTTTTTTGTTTTCGAGACAATTGCAAAAAATTGCTTAATGATGAATGGTTCAAACAGGAAAAAGCTTCACCCCCCAAGAAGAGCGAGTAAGAATTTTAAAAACTGCGGCACAAATTTTGAGACAAGATACTAGATCCATGGTATGTCAAACCGATGAGTATCCATCTCTTGAAGAAATTCAGTCAGGTGGAAGTACAGCAGTTCCTGAATCATTAAATGAGTTCCTAAACGAGTTGATTGTTACTAATAAAAAAGAATCGTCAACATATAAAACAAAGATTACAGCATTACAGAATTTTATTATATCACTGGTAAGGGTTAAATCGTTTGTTTCACCTGTAATGTTTGGAATAGAAGTACAGCTGTACAGGAAATATGGTTCAAGATATTTAATTGATGTACTCTCAGCTCTTGGAGTTTCTGTTTCGTATTCTAAGTGTCTATATTTTGAAAATTCAGCTACACAAAACTACAAAGATGAAATCGCCAATAACTGTCTTCTTCAGTTTGCATTTGATAATGTAGATTTCAATATTCAAACTTTGGATGGGCTCGGAACATTTCATGCGATGGGCGAAATAATGTGTGTTTCACCTGACAATGCAGTACATTGCACCAGTATTCCTAGAGGAAAAGGACGTTTTTCAGCAAATGAAATGGAAAGTTTGGACATATTCCCATACAGGTAAATAACTTTTTATTAGTATATCACCTTATCATATTTTGCTCCTTATTAGTCTTACAACCGTCCATCAAAACTTGGGCTAAGAAAAATTACAATGGAGCCATTAGAAATAGATATAAGTATATCTTATGAAAAAATTGCATTTGCCCTGGAAGCTTTGTGGATAAGTAGAAGATTTTGTAGCAGTATAGTTTAAATCCTTCGTGGAGTGGTTACATGTCAACGGTAAACTATATAAGTTTAAAAAAACTGCAACATATTGCCATTGCCATTTATAAACCTAGACCCAGGAAATATGAGTATGGTTTACACGTCACTATTATTTGCTGCAGAAAAATGTAAGAAATACGGAAAGACTTGTATAACATTTGATCAGCCACTATTTTTAAAGGCAGTTGATATTGTGGAATCCTCGAGTTCATATCACATTTTATCGTCAGTAGTAGTTCGGCTTAGAGGTTTTCACACGCTTATGTCCTATTTGGGCAGCGTTGGGCACTTAATGAGTGGCAGTGGAATTGAAGAATTGTGGCAAACTGTTTACGCAAAACATACCATTCAACACATGATATCTGGACATGCTTATGCCAGAGCACTTTGAGCGCATTTTTTATGTCACCAAGCTTTAGACACCCTCCTATTTAAAAATCTGTCATTAACCGAAACTGAAAATGATACCTTACAAAATCTTTACGACAAACCAGTCATGGAAGATATAAACACTAACAATTCTTTAGTAAAAATTGCAGAAAATTGGCTCAAACATTAGACGAAATTAGCAATAACAGCAGAACGGCGCAATTATGAATCCTTTACTGGAAAATGGTCTATTTAATGAAACTGTACGTATGGGCTGAAAGAGAAGGTAATTGGGAACTCCATCTGCACTGCACCAAGCGTATGATTCCAATTTTATACGCCACGGGACATAACAATTATGCCAAATCTGCGCATTTACACGTTTTGCAAATGAAAAAGTTAAAAATGCTTGATTCAGATGAATATAATAAATTTGTTGTTCAAGGAATGTTTGCCATTAAAAGAACAGAAGAGTTTTGGTGTGGAACGTGGACCGACTGGTGATAGAACAGTATTTGATGAGATCAATAAAAACTCAAGGCGGATTAACACATGGGCGAGGTTTTAAGGAAGCTACGTTAACACGGTGGATTGCTAGTATGGCGTCATGTAGCTACATATTCAATATGCTTGAAGAACTTTTAGGTGTGAAGACCTGCTTGTCAGAACAACATGTTGAACTGAGACATTCCAGACAACAACGTGATGAAATAGACTTCAAGAAATTTTTAGAATGGTTAGAAGCTTACAATCCTTTTACATGTAGGCAATTTATATTTCTGTATTCTCAAGTTGTTGCACATGATACCATCAATTGTGACAAGGCGGTCTGTTGGCGAAAAAATATTAAATAAAAATATTGACAGGAAGTACACAGATATTAAATGTCAAAGAAAAAACCAGATTATCACCTTTGCACATATAAGCAACACAATTACTGTGAATAAACGTGAAGTGGTTATAAATCCAATGCAGCTTTATAACCGAATTGTGTGTTCCAACAAGTCTCCTGAAGAACTAAAAGAATGCTTCACTTTTGAGCTGGCCCCATATCCGCTCTCAATTTTTAAAGACGGTGAATTAAGAAGTGGTACAAAAGCAGAACTATTAAAGGAATTTGATTCTATATTGCCACCAGAACAACACGCTCCTAAAAACACTTTGTATGTTGTAGACAGTGGACTACTGTTACATAATGTAGTGTGGCACAAGACAGCTACTTATAAAGACATGTATACAATACATGAATTACGCAATACATTGTTATGGTACAAGCTGCATTGTAGTTTTGATGGATATGACAAAACACATGTTTCGACTAAAGGACGACTGCAAAAATTACGTGCTAAACAAAGTCGTATTGTTGATCTTATTAATTTATATAGTGCAATTCCTTTCATACAGGAGGAGTTTTTGAGAAATAATGAAAACAAAAGCAAACTTATTACCCTAATAAAGGATTTTTTTCATCAAGCAAGAGTAACTGTTTATCAGACAGAAAGAGATGCAGACGTTTTGATTTCGTTGACAAGCTGTAGAGCTATGCTCTAAGCATGAGTTCGGGACCCTTGTTTCAGAGGATACTGATATAATGGTTTTGGTATTACACTATTGCAACAAAAATAATTTATACTTGCTTCGTCCTGGAAAAGCTAGAACAAATAATAGATATACTAATATATGGGAATGACAAAATTGCCTCGGTTCAATTAAAGACAAAATTTTATTTTTACATGCGGTTTCAGGATGTGACACGACGTCCTTTCTCTTTAACCAAATCAAGAAAGCATGTTTGTCCATTTTAAAGAAAAATCCTCAATTGTTTGCAGTACTAACTTTATTTTATACCAAAGATGCATTAAAACCAGAAATTGTAAAGCGGGCGAAAGTTTCTACTAAAATTATACAATGCCAAAAATACCTCAAGTTTAGACGAATTTCGGTACTTCATGTATCATAGAATTACTTCAGGACAGTTACTGTCAGGTCAATTTAATTTAGCCATTTTGCCTCCTACAGAAACATCCGCAGAACAACATTTGCTAGAAGTATATTATCAGGTAATTTATTAAAATGTATTTAAAAATTATTATCGTTCATTTTAAACATGCATTTTTAAGGTTCAAGAATGGCTGGGTAATCACCCAGACCCAACAGCATGGGACTGGAAAAGAAGTGACAATGGTGACCTAATTCCCATCACAACAAATCAAGAAATGGCATCCCCAGATTTAATGAAACAAGTTTTTTGTAATTGTAAAGAAAGTGCGTGTGGACGAAATTGCTCTTGTAAAAAGTTGGGCATTAGGTGTTCTCCAAAGTGCAGGCAGTGTTATGGTCATCACTTTCAATTAAAAGTTTTAGTTTTTTTAAGGGTTAATTTACTTTAAAAAGCTGTAACTTTATTATTTTTAAAGGCATAAAAAGGTTTTTGTTACCAAAATATGCATCTCGTTAAGCTCTAAAAACTGTGTCTAGATAATTTTTACTAAATTCATAAATAAAAGATATTTTCAAAAAACCAAAAAATCAAGATGGCGGACGTTTTCAAAGATTTGCAACAGTTAGATTGGACGGGACTTTTAATATGTTAATGAGGTCGCTTATACCTACACATTCTAAAAAAACTTGGCTTGTCTCTAATTTGTTTTACCTTAAACTCCATATTGACTGACCTATATCATTAAGATAGCTATATAAATTTTAAGATTTCCACATACATGATGGTTTAAATTACACTATACTAAATATTCAAATTGTTTGGTTTATTTAATATCAATTGTTGGACAACAACGACACACTTATTAAGTATTATACTTACACTAACAACTGAAATGTATTGCTGAAGAGCACGAATTTCAAGATTCTTAAGAACATCTAATCGATCAACCAAATTGTTTACACACTGGATGTATCGCAAAGTGCATTTTACCAAAATACGAATTTGATCATCGTCAACTTTATTGCAATTCTGAAAGAAATTGCAAAACCGTCCATAAAATGCAGCAATTTCTGTAAGTGTTATACTAGCATCCTATAAGGTGACATGGGTTAAAGAACACCACGAATTCAACTTACCAAACAACTGCTTTCCAAATCTGTAAGCAATATTCGAATAAATGTGTTGGGGGTCAGCAACATTTTGTGCTTATAATTGTTTAAACAAGTCTACAATTTTTCTTTCAAAAGTATAATAACAAAATTCAAATCAAATTAACATGGCGTTTTTATGTTAATAGGGCCATATAAACAAAAGAAAACTAATACCAAAATGGTTCCCTTTGTTAAATAGCAAAACTAGCATCTGCAGGCATAAACGCTAAGACAGCCAACTTCAAAACAAAAAGAATTTAAAAATTTTTTACTTTCCAGAGAAATTTGAATAATGCGCTATACTATACTAAAATCTTTAAGAGAAAGTAAATTTTGCAGTTACTATAAATATAGTAACAACATCTGTGTAATTAATTAATTGCTTACAAATTATAACAAGCCAATTCACTTTTTGAATTTGATACCATTCGATTTGAAATTCAAATAACAAACCTACACTTTAAGTTATGCAGAGTTTTTAACATTAGTACGCATGACCCAGAAAATAAAGGTGCGTTCATCACAAACCGATATACGGTCCTGCTAATCAAAAATGCTGATCTACAAAAGCTAAATTTAAGATATATGTATCCTAATTGCCTATTTTGGACCTGCTGTTTCTAATGATGAACTACCATAATATTGTTCTGATCGCAGATTGCTCGAAATCTGTTATTAATATTCACAGTAATTTCGGTTCAAATGATCTAAATAACATTATACTTAGATTGTCCCATTGAACTAATAGTAACATTTTATTTAACACAGGACACTAATAATTTTACTCAGGAAATAAGTTTAAATGTATATGATATTCCCGTTATAATTAAAGTAAATGACATTATTCTTGAAGTTATTAATAACAATAGTGACCATCTGAATATTTTAAACAGTAGAGATCAAATATTAAATGAAAACAATGAAACAAATAAAATGGCAGTTTGCCGAATCTGATGAAACTGAGGGAATAACTTGTACTTTAAATCACTTAATAAGCAGTCCAAAACTTGATTCGAAAACTTCCATTCCTGGGACAAAAAAGGAAACGAAAAAGCATTTCAATAAATTAAAAGGCCATTTTAAAGAAACACGCTGTAGTTGAAAGTCATCCAGTATAACTAGGTTGTGGAGAAACGTGTAGGAAAAAATGTTCTAGTAAAATGAACGAAGTCCGACGAAAAGCTATAAATCTCCTGTTTTGGGCTCTTTCATGGTCTGAGAGATGAAACTTTATTCTACACCTATGTAAAAAGCTTAATCTCAAAAGAAAAATAGTAAACAGTGGCAGGAAACAAAATTTGTTTAAATATTTTTTGACTAGTGAAGACACAAAGGAACAAATGTCGAATATCCCTTTCTAGATTCTGACACTGAAACTAGTGTCAATCGCTTGGATTTTTTGTGCTGATTCCAAATATGCAATTTGTTTTCGGCGCAAACTACGCCGCTATGGCCGCGTAAAGTTTCTAAAAATGATTTTAAATTAATATCCTATTATATTTATAGTAACGGGAGTAATTGTAACTTTGATGCATTGCATCGCCTTAGGTTAGGTTGGCAGAAAAAATATTTGTCGACTTCGACCTTCGGTCTCGTCTTCAAATATTTTTCTGCTACCGTAACCAAACGGTATGCAATGCAAATTCTACATTCATGCCTAACCTAACCTAAATATAGAAGTTGACACATTTTCTGAGTCAATACAAAAATGATTATGTAGGTATTGCATAAAACAAATATTTATTACTAACTTTAGGTAAAACTAAACTGTGGCAGAACAAAGAAAGATTCAAACTTATGCTTTTAAGGAAGCATTGATACATTATCAAACTGGATTAATGAAACATATCCTAGAAATGCGGTGAGCTCATCGACACCATCAAACTTGCACTTTTTAATAAACATATAATGTGACAAGTAACCCGAGTAGTTTTTCTTTCGTCGATTGTAGTTTGGTAGAAACTGTTTAGCATGCCTCCATGTAGACTCGATTGCATTAGTATGAGCTCCAGTTGTAGGATCAACGAAAGTAACAGAATGGTGGACTTTCGAGTGGCGATAGCCCTCTTCCCCAAGATGATGATAGGCTTTCCATGCGTCGCTGATTATTGTAGTTCCGGGTTTGATCTAGTTTTTTATGACTGAAGTCAAAGTATCTCGGTCTCGTGTTTCCACCGGAACTAGAAAAATTTACCCAGATTCGCGTTCTAAGGCATCAAACACCCACTGCCCTTCCACGCAGTGGCCTCGAGTGTATTTACGCTTTTTGAATTTACTTTCGAGAATTTCGACAGTTTCCCCAATGCCTCCAATCATTTCAATTTTTTCCATTGACCATTCTTCTAGTACCTAGTACACAAATACAGGGAAATTAGAAAATAACATTTAAAATGCAGCAAATGAGAAAAGATACCTGGCGTACAAATCCCGTCCAATTAACCACAGTTTTATTCCCCAGTTCCAGTTCATTCATTATATGAATTTGGGAGTAATTTTTGATAATTATATATGTAAGCATGAGTATTTTTTTAAAAGAAAGCTTGCTATTGGAAAACCAGAACCCGACTCTTACAGTAATTTCTTCTTGGTATTTTTTAATTTTCTTGCCTACTCATGAAAGCTTTTGACATCTCCAACGGTTTTTGTCTTGACTAAGAACCATTGGTTTTCTTCAAGTCAGACATGTCGGTTCTTTTCAATGATTCCAGTGCTTTCTAAATAGTCCCACAATTTATCTTCATATTGAGCCAAGTCGGTCATTCAATTTCTGTGTGCTGTAGGTTTGCAACCATTGGAAATTTATACACGAATGCAAGCAGTGTATAAAAAAGCATGTTTTGCGTATCCAACTGTCAAGAAATGGTATCGAAAATTTAAGAATGGAAGGAAGGTACGAATAATAAGTCGCGACCAGGTGCAATGTGTACTGCGCTAACAGACAGGAATATGGCATATGTGGAAGGCCTGATTAGAGAAAATCATCGAGTTTCAATCAGAATAATTTCAGAAAATGTTATTGTGAGTATCGGATCTGTTCATAGCACAGTACACAAACTAGGCTACAGCAAAGTGTGTGTGCAATGGGTTCCTCGCCTTTGTCTGAGAACCAAAAAACTTACGAATAAGCTTACCTTTGCAAAACCTCACGGAATACAGACAAAATGGTAACGATTTTCTCTCATCAATAATTGCTGGCGACAAATCTTGGTGTCATTATTTTGAACCATCCAGAAAGCTGTCATTGATGCAATGGAAACACGCAAATTTTCCGTCACCAAAGAAGTTTATAGTTCAACCTTCTGCTGGTAAGGCCATGTTGACATTTTTTTCGACCATGAAGGACCCTTGTTGATAGAATTTACAGAACATCAGGCGCATATCAACGCAAACCTGTATGATGAAACTTTGAACAAGCTCCATCAAGCAATAAGACGAAAACGTCCAGGGAAGCTTTCACGTGGTGTTATTCTGCTTCACGACAATGCTCGACCTCATGTTGCTAACGTAGTGAAAGAAAATATTCAGCGAAAGAATTGCAGGATATTAGAGCATGCACCCTATAGTCCCGTTATATCGCCTTGCGATTTTCACATCTTTGGCCACGGAAAAAAGCGTTAAAACGTAACCGTTTTTAGTCGGACGAAGAAGTACAAAACGCCGTGAAAGAATTCTTTGAGCAGCAGCCACAAGATTTCTTTAGGCAGGGTATACATAGATTGACGAAACAATGGGATATGTGCCCTAATCGTAGTGGTAATTATTTGTAAATTTAGTTGTCAATAAATTGCTACTCCTGTCCTGATAAGCCCCGATTAGGGCAAAACGTGTCGACAGGATGCCGCCGTGGCTGAATTTGAGTCATTTTCCAATAATTCCCTTTTACTTTGTATTAATTTAAGACTCATTAAACCAACTTTTCTTTTAAATTATAACTTTTGGCTATGGAAAATGGCAGTTGCGCCGGATCTCCTTCGTGCCGACTGTTGGTAAAACCTGCGATGTCAGGTAAAACAACACGAAGACAGAAATTGTGAACTAGGTGATGCTGTACTTCTTATAAGGTGTTTGTATTAAATATTACAACTTTGCTACTTTTGTCCTGATGAGCCCCAATTAGAGCAAAACGCGTCGACAGGATGCAGTCGTGGCTGAATCTGAGTCACTTAACAATAATTCCTTTTTACTTTTTATTAATTTAAGATTCATTAAACCTACTTTTCTTTTAAATTAATTATAACTTTTGGCTAAAAAGGCAGTTGAACCGGATCTCCTCCGTACCGACTGTTGGTAAAACCTGCAATGTCAGGTAAAACGACACGAAGACACAAATTGTGAGCTAGGTGATGCAATACTTCCTATAAGGTGTCTCTATAGTAAACATTACAATGACCCTACAAGAAATAATAAAATCCGTTCTTTGGTGGCAAGGTCCACAATTTCTAAAAAATTCACCATTAGATTTAGATGAATTTGAATTTAAAGAAGTTGGCGTTTGCAATGCGCCAGAAGAAAGAAACATTAAAACTGTTTTCTTTTAAGTTCTTTTAAATTAATTATAACTTTTGGCTAAGGAAAAAGGCCGTTGAGCCAGATCTCCTCCGTGCCGGCTGTTGGTAAAACCTGCGATGTCAGGTAAAACGACACGAAGACACAAATTGTGAGCTAGGTGATGCTGTACTTTCTATCAGGTGTCTGTAGTAAATATTACAACTCTGCTATTCCTGTCCTGATGAGCCCCAATTAGGGCGAAACGCGTTGACAGGATGCCGTCGTGGCTGAATTTGAGTCACTTGCCAATAATTCCTTTTTACTTAGTATTAATTTAGGACTCATTAAACCTATTTTTCTTTTATATATATATATATATATATACATATATATATATATATATATATATATATGCTGTGATAAGGGGTTGTTTAAGGGTGTATTTTATAGCAAAGTCGTGCAGGAATTAGAAATCATAATAGGAAGCAGAAAACTGCATTTATTTAATAGAAAATTGAGTAATTGGGATAGTTTGTAAATAGTAAGCAGTCAACATCCTGTATATAGAGTATAAGTAGTTTTAAGCGACGCAAATAGACACATCTTAGCACAGGAAGACGCATAGTTAGCATAGAAATAAGTAATACATGAATTAAGTAGATAACGAATATTTAACAACCTGTAGATAGAGTTTTAGTTAATTTAGGTAATGCAAATAACGATATTTTTCAGTAGAAGCACGCGTATTTATAAGTAAGCATAATAGAGGTAATTAAACACGCATTCAAAAGAATTCAAATCAGTTATGATAATACAGAGATAAGAAATAGAGCTTCAAGAAGCATAGTGTAAATGCGTACAAACAATTAACCATTTTGATAAGTAAAAGTCATTAAAAATTGCGTAAATAATAAGCATATATAAAAATTGAAAGTCAAAATGCATCAGTTGTTTGTGTACAACATGAAAAAGCGATTATATTTCCCAAAACACCGCATGTCTGATAACGAGGCAGCTGCAAGCAAACAACAATTACTTGAAGGCAGAGAATGTTACATCAGAAACTACTTTAAATAAAGAGACCTCATTGGTTAAAATTAGCGACGGGCTTGTAGACCATGCCCACAGACGGAGTAGGAGATCAATCATATATTAACAGCGACCATGATAACGAAGTCAGTTCTCAACTCAACAAATGCCAAGGCGCGTCACTTTGAACATAAGTGCAACACGTAAGAATAATTTAAAAGTGAAAATTGTTTAAGTGCGACGAAGATGAAAATTACTATTGCCGATTAAACGTAAGTAGATTTTGGGGAATTTATTTAAACTAAAACATAATAATAATAGGGCTCTGAGTCCGGGGAGTATAAATTCCAAGTCCGAGTCCGAGGAGAATAAATGATATTCTGTGTCCGGGTGAATAGATGGTATTCTAAGTCTGGGGATATTGATGAAAATAAATTCTGAGTCTGGTGAGAAGAAGTAATAAGTCTAAATGAGACGACAATAATTTGGGGTGCATTAGTCTAAGTTTAATAATGGTAGTCCAGAGGGTGATGACAATAATTTAAATGCAATGGTTCAAGCATGTGGATAGACAATATTTCGAATGGCTATATAATAATTCTGAATTAGGGGAGAATAATTTTGATCGAAATGAATGGTATAATGCATGGAAAATACTAGTTGATGCGTCGATAATTTTGGTTGCGAAAAGGAAATAACGAAGAAAACAGACCAGGTTAGATTTTTTAGTTTTAAGACAATTTTTTCTATTTGAATTTAAATATTGAATATTGAATGTGCTTATTTAATATAAATTAATGTGACAAAGTCAACAAAACAACGAACTTGCATACGTATAAAGTGCGTTGTACGATACAAATGGTTTTGAACGTTCCAGGCTTCTTTTTATAAAAACAATAGGTTTTTGGTGACTTTAGATTGATTAAAAAGCATATGATTTTTGAGATAAATGAGATTTACAACATTAATTAATTAAAAAGTGTATTTTAATAATTTTCAAAAACCTGTACATAATATTTGTTTTCATTATATGGAATTGAATTAACTTCATTTTATAATTCAAAATAAAAACTAGTCGAGGTCAAAAGATAAAATTTGTGGGAGTGTAATTTGATCATTTAAAAAAAAGGTGGAGTCAAGTAGAATACGCCATAGATTTCAAAGAAGGCGTTATCATATCAAGTTTAGTTATTGGTCGACACAAAGGTCGGTTCAAGATAAAATCCTGTTAGTTCCTGGAGGGAGTTTATAACATAAATATTTGACAGCCCAAAGTCGGGGCTCGGTAATTCCAGTTCCTGTTTATTCATAGCAATATATTGCTATGTATTAACTGGAACTCTCGAGCCCCGACGTTGTTCCGTCCAATAAAAACTTGATATGATAACGCCGTACTCGGTGTCAATGGAGTTTTCTTACTTGATTCCACTTCTCTGTGTTTTTTTAATCAAATTTCACTTCCACTAATTTTATTATTCTGCCACGGCTAGCTTTTATTATTATTCTACACAAAGTTACGATGATCAATTCTTCTTCCTTTTACCCCTTTATGATTACCTCTGTTTGAATTATAAAATGAAGTTAATTAATTCCATATAATGAAAACAAATATTATGTACAGGTTTTGAAAATTATTAGAATACACTTTTTTGCATTCTGCATTTATCTTCAACCCCAACTTATCTATAATATTCATCCCAAATATAACATCTATCTTTAGTCCAGGTACTACCATAAAATCACTTTCCCATTTCATATCTCCCACTTCACATCTCAGAATTACCATCTCATTTATTATACTAAATCTCTTATTATTTGGTGCCACCAAATTACACCTCGTTATATGTATCGCTGTATCCCCCAATTTTTCTCGTTTAACAAATTCTTCAGCAAATTCTTCCGTTAATCCGTAGAATTCTCCTTGGTTCGTCCGTACTCAAAAATCCTGGTTTCGCGTTGAAGCTCCTGCCCGACTCGTTATCTCTGCGTATGTGCTATTCGTATTCCTTATTTGCGTGCAATTAATGTTCCTTGCTTGTGTCCGTCGATTATTATTTTCCTGCCTATTCATTCCTCTATTACTTCCTTCATGATTCGTTCTCTCTATTTGTCGCCTTGGTATCTGACCCGCGTTTCTGTTTTGCCTAAAATCATTATTAAAATTGCTATAGTTCCCCCTCATAATTATAATTGTTCCGTTGATAATTATTTCGAGTCTCCGTACTCCTTATAAAATTCGTGCGTCGATCCCTAATATTATTTTCCATTTTATCATTAGATTCCGAATCATCATACCTTTGCAAATATTCAATGAATGTATCCCTGTCTACTATATTTTGCGTCGTTATGTATCTCTTTACTTCAGCGTTAAAATGCCCTGCTAAATATTTTATGACTTGTTTATCTTGTAAAGGAGGATCCAATTGTTTCGCTACGGTAAATTTCTCAATAGCATATAATTCTCGCATTATTCCTTTTTCTGAATTGTATCTTCCCATGCTCAGGTTATTCCTAACTTTATCTTGCTGATTGTCCCCCCAGAATTGACCTAAAAATTTTTGCTCAAAGTGTTGAAATGTTTCTATTTCGCTTTTAACTAAATTGTACCATATTTTAGCACTTTCTTTCAGCATAGATTTGACTAAATTTAATTTATATAACTCGTCTTTAGAACCTTGTATTAACATATTAAAATTTTTTAAAAATATCTTTGGATTTAATTTTCCGTCCCCGTGAAATTTAGTATACTGTTCAATTGAAAGATTTGGTTGAATTAGCCTAATTGGTTCCATACTGTTAAAATTTCCAGAATTACTTTTTAAATTATTTATTTCTCGATTTATTGTTCTGAACTCGGTTTCGCAATTTTCCTCAACGTTCCCTAATTTAACATTTAAATTCGTAATTTTATCATTGAACTCGCTTTCATATTTTTCCTGTTTAGATTTAACTATTGCAATATGGTCCCATACACATTCTATCTCCTCCGTAACTCTCACAATTTTCTCCTGCAGTTGTTCCCTCATTTTAGCGATTGTTTGGTTGGTTTTCCTTAATCCATCACTTAGAATTTTAATTTCATTACCTAACTTTTCGCTGTTCTCATCCATTTTTGTAGATATGGTTTTCATGTATTCCTCACTTCTGTCCATTTTATTATTCAATGCCATTAAGATTTCCATCATCTTAGTTTCCTGTGAAGTCCGTCTTTCTTCAATAGAACTGGTTTCCTGGATTATCACTGCTTTCCTGGGATCCTATTTCCAATGCTTGATATCTTAGAATTTCCCTTGTTTCCCGTATTCTTTTATTCATTTTGAAATTATTATATTTACTCTAAACTTTTAAATACTAAATAAACCTGCCTAAATTTAATTAATGTACAAATTTGCTAATTAAAACTCTTTAAATTCCCGGTTTAGTTTAATTATTTTATTTTAAATCTCACGGTCGTATTATCAAATTTATTTTGAATTAATTCGAGCCTCTTAATCTCAGGTTGTATTTTATCGTGGTAAAATGTTCGTGTCCCGCGTTCGAGTCGCCATATAAATATGCTATGTATTAACTGGAACTCTCAAGCCCCGACGTTGTTCCGTCCAATAAAAACTTGATATGATAACACTGTACTCGGTGTCAATGGCGTTTTCTTACTTGACTCCACCTCTCTGTTTTCTAAATCAAATTTCACTCCCACTAATTTTATTCTTTGCCACGGCTAGCTTTTATTATTATTCTACACAAAGTTACGATGATCAATTTTTCTTCCTTTTACCCCTTTATGATTACCTTTTTGTTTGAATTATAAAATGAAGTTAATTAATTCCATATAATGAAAACAAATATTATGTACAGGTTTTGAAAATTATTAAAATACACTTTTCAATCAATCAATATTATAAGTCTTATTTATCTCAAAATCATATGCTTTGCAATCAATCTAAAGTCACCAAAAACTACTCTTTTTATCAAAGAAGCCTGGAACGTTCAAAACCTCTTTATTATATTACGTACTTTCAACGTATGCAAAGTTCGTTGCTGACTCTGTTACACAAGTTTATCTTAATTAAGCAAATTCAATATTCAAATTCAAATAGAAAAAATGTCTTAAAACTAAAAAGATCTAGCCTGGTCTGTTTACTTCGTGCTTCTTTATTTCTTTCTCGTTACTTAAAATTGTACCAAGATTATCGACGCATCCATTATCAACCAACATAAATTAGAATTTTCCATACATTATTATAACATCCATTTGCATCATTAACATCGTATTCGAAATTATTCTCCACCAATTCGGAATGATTATATACCCATTTGAAATATTTTCTACTGAATTATACACCCCTTTGGAATTTCGAAATTATCATCAGCCTCGAATTATTTTTGTTAAACTTAACTTTATTATCGTCAGCCTCCGAATATTCTACACCCATGAATTATTCTCACCAGCCTCAGAATTATTATCGTCAAACTTAGATTTATTGTCATCCGCCTCAGAATTATTGCCGTCAGCCTCCGAATTTATTATACGCCCATGGATTATTATCACCAGCCTCATCCCCAAATTCTACTTACGTTAATCGGTAATAGAAATTTTCATATTCGTAGCACTATCTGTCACTAAACAATTTTACTATTAAAATATTATTATTACACGTTACTCTTAGATTCAGAGTAACGCAGTTTGGCCTTGTTGAGTTGAAACTGAGCTCCGTTATTATTGCTCGCTGTTAATATATGGGTAGATCCCTTTTTGTGTGTGGGCTTGGCTTACTAATCTTAACCAATGAGGTCAAAATGTTAATTGTTTCTACGCACTTACCGAAAGCTTCTCTAAGTTTTATCTCTTATCTCCGTATTATCATAACTGATTAGAATTCTTTTAAATGCGTGTTTAATTACATTTATTATCATTTTCTTCTAAATACGCGTGCTTCTACTGAAAAATATCGTTATTTGCATTACTTAAAATTACTAAAGCTCTATATACCGGCTGTTAAATATTTGTTATTTACCTAATGCATGAATTACCTATTTCTATGCTAACTATGCGTCCTATTGTTATAAGATGTGTTTATTTGCGTCGCTTAAAACTAATTATACTCTATATACAGGGTGTTAAATACCTTCTATTTACAAACTATCCCAATTACTCAATTTTCTACTAAATAAATGCAGTTTTCTGCTTCCCATTATAATTTATGGTTACTAAACGACCATTGCTATAAAATACACCCTTAAACAACCCCTTATCACAGCAATATATATATATATATATATATATATATATATATCTTTGTTTTTATTCTTGGATGTTGGTCACTTTAAATGAATCCAATTGAAAAGGTTTTTGAATTCCAATTTTTATTATATAAATTGCTATGGCATGTTTCGGTCTTGTGGACCGTTTTCTAATTGCTATAACATTACTACAATAATAAATTGATGTAAATGACATTTAACTTACCATTAGTTCTATATAATGTCATTTAAATCAATTTATTATTAGTAATATATAACTAGAAAACGGTCTACAGGACCGAAACATGTCATAACAATTATATAATAAAATTGAAATTCAAAACGTTTACAATTAGATTCATTTAAAGTGACCAACATCAAGAATAAAACAAAGATATCTATAATACAAGGTCAAGAAAAACATAACTTTATATATATATATATATATATATATATATATATATATATATAACTTTGAGGTTTATGCGGAGTTGGTCTGCTTCGTTCATTTCCTAGGTACTATTCCGCATAGCTTGCTGGTTCTGAAATGAACCGCTGTCAATTTGTCATAGTAGGTTGAGTACTGAATTCACTGCTTACAGTGTAATACATATTTATGAGTGTAACATTTAAGGTGTTAAATTATTTAGTCTAATTTAATATTGCTCTTGCAATATAATATGTTAATACCATAGAATAATAATGCACCCCATTATTATTATTATTATATGGTTAACACTAAAGTTCTCATTGTACAATTTTATAATATGCATTTATTAGCCATTTAACATAAACTAAAGATTCAAAGCAGATATGTTACTATGTTTTAATATTTTAAAAGCAATCAGTTATAAAAATGTAAATAAAAACTAACAAGTATCTTACGATCATTATTTTATTATAAATACTAGTTTTCTTGTTATTTAATCTATGACGAGGTATAAGGTGACCTATACAAATGACAATTCCATTTGTCACATCCGTTTTTAAAGTAACCAATCGTTGTTTTATTAATATTTCATAAAGAAGTTGTACGTATAGGTTTACATAAGTGGTTTTGGTAACGTAGGTTGTTATTTAATTACATTTCTTTGTAATTGTTTTGCAGGTTATGTTCACTGATTATTCTCAAAAATGTTTGGCTTGTAGTAACTGCACTGCATTTGAAATAATTTTCTGTTTTTGTCGCAAACGTTTATATAACACGGTACATCATTCTTTTCATAAAATGTATGAAAACGCCAATAAAAACAACATTACAGAAGAAAGAAGATATTTTCTTTCCGTTTTAACTACTTTTGAAAGTTACAGGTAAGAATAAATCTCTGAAGAGTTCTAATTTGGTTTTCATAATAGTTAATAAAGTGGCACTTTAAATAACAGAAGAACATTAACAAAAAAAAAAAATCAAATTGTGGAAAGGATAAAATTATCTTTGAGGGTTCATATAAGATTATATTTTAATAATTACCTTATTTTTAATATGTCTTTGATGCTGTTTATGTTTTTTGTTATGTTTTTGTTTATTAAAATATAAATTATAACTAGTTTAAAAATGAATGGCAATGAAACTATTTAAGGTAATAAAGGAAAAACCAGTTAATCGTAATTAGCAGCTTGGGGAACATTAAATAAGTGCTTTGTATTTTTCCTTATGATATTACAAGTTAATTGTGCCTATATCATTCTGCAAAATGGTGCTTATTGAATATAATTGCTTTTGAAATACTACTTGTTGAGGGAATCTCAAAAAGTTTCCTGCAATAATAGTCACATTTTTCCGGTGTCTATTACTCCATTGTGTCAATGCATGTCGATATGGCTTAGAGCATTGTAGAAAGTTTAGTATATTTGCACTGTTATTTATGTACTTTACCATAATTACATGCACTTTCTATATCAAATGCATACAGGACCAAACAGTCTCATAATGCAAAATGTCCTTTTCATTGTTACTGTAAATCAATTTTTTTCTTTTCTCTGGTGCTTCATTTTGACTATACCCACAGTACATTCTGACACGTCATATCACTACAGGTCTCGTGATATTTAGATGTAATTATAGTTTGAAGACATTTTTTGGGTTTGATGAGTCGAGTTTACACGGATAATTGCTGAGTGGGTAAAATGAGAGTGTGCCATCCAGGAAAACAGAAAATTGATTAAAATATTTTTAACTGTACTTTGTAGTTCCGACTCTGACCTGAAAATTTCTAGTCGTAAGTGACAAAATTATGTTTTGTAAAAAATTGAAATTATGAATAGTATTGAAAGACCGCAAAATAAATTACAACTTGTATACGATAACTTCTATCTAGTAATATATATATATATATATATATATATATATATATATATATATATATAAATATTATAATTAGTTTTTACACAAGGTAAGTTGATAAATACTTACGTATTGAAATTAATAAGATGAAATAATAACTTAGACTTTTTAAGTAAAGCCCAAATGATCATTTCAAATCGAGCTAGTAATTGAAAGAAGGAAAATATAAGGCCTTGGACAGGATTTGAACCTGCATCTCAGTTTTGCCGGAACTGTGCGTTATCCAATTACGCTACCGAGGCCGATGGCTATAATTGGAAAAAATATTTAAGGTGTTAAATTATTTAGTCTAATTTAATATTGCTCTTGCAATATAATATGTTAATACCATAGAATAATAATGCACCCCATTATTATTATTATTATATGGTTAACACTAAAGTTCTCATTGTACAATTTTATAATATGCATTTGGGCTTTACTTAAAAAGTCTAAGTTATTATTTCATCTTATTAATTTCAATACGTAAGTATTTATCAACTTACCTTGTTAAAAACTAATTATAATATTTATATATTAATACTTGGCTTATAGCCGTGATTTTGAGCGGTGCTTCCTGTCTATATCTGACATAAGTCAGAAACTTGACAATTTCAGATATGATTGACAAAAATGCTAAACGTAATTGAAAGTTAGGTTTATATATGGTACTTGTACACGATTTAGATTTGTAAATTTTCCAATTATAGCCATCGGCCTCGGTAGCGTAATTGGATAACGCACAGTTCCGGCAAAACTGAGATGCAGGTTCAAATCCTGTCCAAGGCCTTATATTTTCCTTCTTTCAATTACTAGCTCGATTTGAAATGATCATTTGGGCTTTACTTAAAAAGTCTAAGTTATTATTTCATCTTATTAATTTCTATATATATATATATATATATATATATATATATATATATATAAAAACTTCAGTTAAAACATGGACATGTATCTTATTTACTTGTCAAAAACTAACAAAATAGAGAGTATCACCTAGACAACCACTAGTCACGGCTTACTTCACAACACCTCGACTTAAGTTGTAGAGTAGATTAAATTCGCTTGAACATAACTTTTACTTCTCTACTGGTACTAGCTTCGTAGATTGTCTGCGATTATATCATTCGTACTAATGTAGACCAATCTTACTGCATTTTATTGACCTATTCTTGTAGAAAGTGGTGGCATATATTGATATGCTGCATACGTAACGAAAAATCTGTTTTCTCCTATAGTTATACAGCACCCTTGTTGTTACAGTGTATGATAGTCAAACCCTGTTCTGCTACTCGGCCAAGCAATTCTTCGTATAATCCACGAAGCCATATTGCTTCTTGAGTTGCTGCTGACATTGACATGTACTCAGTCTCTGTTGATAACAAGCAACAGTTGCACTTTTTTTCGAGGCCCACGATACATCACCTTGAAGTTTAGATACATAGCTTGTAGTTGAACGTCTATCCATAGAATCACTTCCCCAAGCTGAGTCGCAACACCTCTACAAATTATTTTCCTGTTTCGAATAATACAATTTCCAGTCAGTCGATTGTGCCCTTCAAATATTGCCAACTTTGTTTTGGCTTTCAATGCTCTCTTCCTGGGTTGTCGTTGAATGAACTGACTTACGATTCCTACTACATACTGAATATTGGTCTCTACACTTGTACAGCAAACAACAAACTCTTCAAACCTCTTGATATGTCACTTTCTCCATTACCTTTCGATTCTCTTGGCTTTGAGGTGACATTTCTGCCATCAGTTTCTGATTCAGGTCTGTTGATGTACTCACACTGTTGCGATCTTTGTCTAAATCACATTGTAAAAAGGCTGTGACCGCATCTATCTGATCGATCTCTAAATCATATTTTGTAGCAATTGCTATGAGAAAATATAATGCTGAATAATGAAGAATGGGCGAGAATGTCTCTTCGTAATCAATTCCTTTGCGTTGAACACATCCTTTATTACCAAACGGGCCTGATATCGATCGATTGGTTCATTCTTGTCGCAGTAGGTTTTGAACACTCATTGGCTCCAAATTGCCTTGTGATTGGCTAGCAAATTTTCTAAAGACCAAGTTCCATTTTCGATTAGAGACTTATACTTGTCTTCCATCTCCTTTTTCCAGTGAGACGCATATGGAATTTTTATCGCGTCCTCCATTGTAAGCAGATCGTCTGCATTATTCACAGTTGAAACATAGACAAAGTCGCCTTTCTTTGTAGACTTAGTTCTTCTCGTTGATCACGGTAGCTCTAGACATTCATCGATGGTTGTAATGGCCACTGAACTATTATCTGTTATGGATTGTCACTGTTACCTGTACCACAAACTGATATTCATATTTGAATTACTGTTTTCAGCTTCCACTTTATTTTGACTATGCATGTTGGTATTAATTGTAACAAACCGTTTCTCCACTTTATGGTTATTGTCTTTGAATAGATAAAAATAATTAAATTTGCTACAAGAAAGTACTTCGTTTTCATAACGTTACTCCTCCAGAAAAATCACATCGCAACTTACATCAACTTGCATGTTTTTGGGATCAAAGACTCAATAGGCTATGCATTGTTTGCTGCATCCAACCAGGATACATTTCTTGGACTTGCAATAAAACTTATTCTGTTTTTGTTTCAGAACAAACACCACTGCTTTGGATCCAAGGACTTCAAATTTTACAAATCTGGTTTCTTGCCATACCAAATTCGTTTGAGTGTTTTGTCAATAGTCCCTTGACACGACGAAAGATTAATAAGATATGGTGCTGTATTCACCACATCACTAAAATTTAACATTGAGATTTGCATCAAAAAGCATACATCTTGCTCATTTGACTAAAGTCCTATTTATCTGCTGTGCCTTACCATTTTGTTTAGGCGTGCATGATGCTGTCATTGAGGTTTGCTTCTTGAATCACTCAGAGACTTTAAAAATTCATTGTTACAGTATTTCCTCCATTGTCTGTATGCATTTTCTTAATATTTCGGTTTGTCTGATTCTCAACATAATTTTTAAATCTTTGAAGACATTTATAGCTTCTGATTTCTTTGATAAAATACACAAAAAAATTTTTATTGAAATTATCAACAAAAATTATAAAGTACTAAGAAACGCCGAATGTATTAAATCTGAATATTATATACTCGGAAATTATTTTCCTTAAATGGAAGACTGGTTTCCCATGACACAAATTTCACAAGTTTTCGCTGACTGCTGATGAAACTCATTCCCTCAACAAAACTGCTTTACAATTTCATAAGATTGTCCTGTTCTATATGACAAAGTTGTCCATACTGCAATTGTTCGGTTTCTGTTGACTTCACAATCATACTTGCAGCTGCCTGTGTCACTTTGAATAATTCGTTCTTCAGATTTGCTTATTATGTTTGTCCAAAATTTTGCAACCTTTGGTGCCAAATTTCATAATTAGTTCTTTACTGACTAATTGACTGACTGATAACAGATTATGCATAGATTTGGTACACATAACATGTTTTGAATGATTGTGTCCACTGTATTATCATTAATTTGCAGTTGAAGCCACACATCACCTGTGAACTCTGCTTTCAACTTCGTCCCATTTGCAATTGTTACTGCACCAATGGACTCAGATTTGATATCTTCAAACCAACCTCTTTTACACGTCATGTGAGTAGATGCCCTAGAATCAATGTACTACTCTGTTGCCTTTATGTTATTTGCAATCAAATAAGAAAAAATCGACTTATAACTTGTCGTCTTACTTGACTTTACATTAGGAAATTTGCTTTTGTAGTGCCTTATTCCACCACACTCGAAACATTTCTTATTCTTCTTGTGGACTTTTGCCTTTGGAAACTTTTGTTTTTGAGTATACATCGCCGACAATAATAAACTACCCATTCCAATGTATGATCTAACTTCATGCAAAAGTTTTGTTTTAATCAAGTCTGTAAAAATATTGTGTGCTGAACTCTCAATTGCCATAATCATTTGTTTATATTCTTCACCCAGTCCGGTTAGTAATAAAGTTCCAATCCATTAATCATCTATCCGCCAGTCTTGTTGTGACAAGTTTGCATAGTAGTCCAACGCGCGCAACAACCCTGAATCTTCAAAAGCTTTTTAGAGATTTTGTCAAACCTTCGTAACTGCTACTTGGATGTGCAGAAAATTCACTGGCTCAACCATCAATACAATCGTAGCTTTCGGTTTTGTGTTTCCAGCCAATTTCTTCATTTCTTCGTGTTCATTTCCAAATAGGCACAGACAGCAAATTTCCATGATTTGTAATTCTCCCATCCTTTCAATTTTTCAATTGATGACATTGTTATCGCCATTGACAGAAAAAATATCAATTGAAGTATATTTTATTTCTTAGGCAAATATGAGTGTCTGGACCCATAACGTAATGAAAGAACACATAATAATTTACAACTTGTATTGTACATGATAACTTTTTGAAATATTTAGCTAGGTACTTAGCTAATAAGGTGTTAAGTTATTATTTCATCTTATTCACTGTAATACGATAGTATTTATCAACTTACCTTGTGTAATTAAGTATCTTATATATATATATATATATATATATATATATATATATATTGCTATGATAAGAGGGTTATTTAGAGATATATTGGGTTATAATGGTCACACAATGCAAGTAAATAGTACTAGAAGTTAGAAAACTACATATGTTTATCACGAAAAATACGTAATTCACATGTTATGCAAAGAGCAAACATTTAACACCCTGTATAAGGATCGCAATTGACTTTAAGTAATGCCGGGGAAGCATATCCTTCAACAAACAAATACACATTCAACAAGAGAGATAACTCTACATGTAATCAAACTTGTCTTAAACCAAAAAAGCATTCATAAATTGTAAATAGATACGCATTAAATGCAGTAAAGGCTAAGAAATCATGATACAATTCTCATTAAAATTAAACATGCAATAGTTAAAGGCGATGGCATAGCTTTCTGATAATAAACGCATCTTTCGAAATAAATACATTTTGGAAACGCAGGATGTAAACAGAAATCTGTTCATTTACGTCATTTCATCTACGTGATTTTCTACATGGAGTTAATACAAAACCTAGAGTATTATCTAGACAAACAAAAGCCATAAGTTAAATTACGTGCCAAGGCGAATTAGAAATTCCTGTAATAACATCAAAACAGACGATCAAGAATAAATACGCAATAGAAATCCACTGGTATCCTACATGACCAAGACATCATTCCGGGGTACTATTATCTGACATATACCTGTAAAAGCCCAAAGTATTCAAAATATTCTATGGCTGGTCGTAAACTTTGAACAAACAACGCCGATAACCAATGCATTTTAGATGGGGTATTGCTTATATAACACGTGAATTTGATAAGCAGGCAGTTTTCATTCAAACTGAGCACAGTTCACATCACTTATAGTCAAGAATTTACACGAGTGAATATTAAAATTAAATAATTAAATATTTATGAAAGTGGTGTTAGAAAATTTTAAAGTAAATAATAGTGAGAAATAAATAAGATAAGTTTCGCCGTTTGCTGGAAAACGTGAGTAAAAGTTTATTAATTAACTAGTTTGAAATATTTATAATTTAGGGCTCTAAGTGAGACTACGAAAATCTAAATAAATCTAAGAAAGACGGGGTAAATCTAAGTAATCTAAGAAAATACTTGATTATTGATTGAACGGGGTAAAATTTGGAAACTAAATAAATTGATAGTACTGGGAAAAAATTCGAATAAAAATATTGGTTTAAATCTATACATAGACACACAAAACAGAGGATTGTTTTAAGCATTGAATGGAACAACTCAACTAAAAGTAAGCCAGGAGTACAGCACGCAGTAGCAGATCAAGGAGAACAAAGAAAGGCGCACAAGGAAAACTACAGGTCAGAACTATCTAACATAAAACATTATTTTCTCTTTATTTTTGAACATTGACTATGCAGGGTGTTTTGAAACATCGTTTGAAGATTTTAAGGGAAGGTAGTACGATTGTTTTGCCACAACAATTAACAGGTCTTGCATACCTTACACGTGATTTTCCAATGCTCTATCCGAAAGTACTACATTGGCCAGGAAACGAGTTTTTTTTTACCTGGAAAATTTGGAAATTTGTTAAACTTGCTGTTCCAAGCAAGGTAGGGACCTCCATTTTTCTTCTCATCTGAACGAGGGTGTATTTTGTGAAAAATTCTCGCCTAACATTTTTCAGGGCGGACCGTATCGGGATTCGAACCCGGGACCTTGAGCGTAGTAGTCACATACATACCAACTACGCCACGGAGCCGCCAGGTCTTGCATACCTTACATGTGATTTTCCAATGCTCCACCCGAAGGTACTACATTGGCCATTGCCTAAAAAACAAAACCCAACTCGAAGACATCAAAAAGCGATAAGAGAAAGCTGTATATGGTAAATTCACCCCACTATAATCATGTTTAAAATATTTGAAAAGCATCAGCTCAACATCAGGTTCGACAAGTCCTAAAGATTTATTGCGTTATTCATGCTAAAGATATATCAATCATAAATGATCGTGGGGTGAGGGTAAGGGGGTATGAAGAAATGGTAACCAAGAAAATATTAGAGAAATTAATGAAGATACTCTGAATATCTAAGGTGCCAAAAAAGAATAGAAAATTAAAGGAGTGTTGTGTAGATGAGAAATCAAAAGTTATAAGAATGAAAAAATTTGAGTAAATTATCAAAAGAATAAAGTGATCCAGAAAAACCAAAATGTTTTCTACCCGTTTAAATATCAAATGGTAGGTATAGGTTTTCAACGTGAGATGAAGAGAAAACCAAGCAAAGAGAAATAACAACAGACATTATCAGGTATAAAATATTTCATAATACAAGATATATTTGAAAAGGTACATAAAAAGTATTAATTATTGTGGAGGTGCATTGACGCTAAAAGGTTTTAGGTCTTTTATATGCCACTTCCTTTGTAGTTTACCATCGAGATATTCAAGTTTCTAGATAAGTGGACTGGCAATATGTGTCACTTGCACAAAATAAATTTCGGAGCTAATTTAGCAGAAAATTTTTCAGCCGCATCAGATAAAACATAAATCTTTTTCCAAGCATGTTCTCTTAAAAGCAAGAGAAATATCTAGTTTCTCAAATTATAGTTATCCTTACCTTTCTCATAAGCTTTTAACAATTTTTTTAACACTGGCCAAAATATCAATTAACCTTTGTTGATTGCGGTTCCAACGAATTTTTTTTATCAATTTCAAGTACATCTCTTTTGATATTACCAGAGCTTTTGACACCTTAAATACAAAATTTATCGCATCTAAATTAGATAGTATGAAAGTCTGTAATAATTTAAACACTTGGTTTGTACCCTTCTTAACTGACATAAAACTTTTAGTCAAAATTAAAGATGTAAAACTAGCTACATATGATATAAGTTATGGAACTCCTCACGGTAATATTTTAGACTGGCTTCACCAGTATATCCCTTGTGGGAATCTATTCCTCTATGCAGATGACACTAATATCGTCATTTCTTATACAAATATAACCAAAACGCATACTAAAGTCTCAAGGGTTTTAAATGAATTTCATACATGGACGTATAAAAACAATCTAATTATCAATCACTTAAAACTAGTCAAATACACATTTCCATTGGTCAACATAAGTTAGACATTTTACCATACAATTGTTCATGCAGAGAAATCTTTCAAAAGTTTGGCATTTTGACAGGAAGGAGCATATATTTACATAAAATACTCACCCGTGTACTTGTAAATAAACGTAAATATGCCCTAATTATTGATTTTCACGAAAATGACACACGAAATAAAAAATCTTCTACTAATGAATAAACACAAACATTTGTTTTATGAAAAATCACATGTTTATGCTAGATGTTGTTTTTTAATATGTTGCCTGGTCACATAAAGAATGCCCCCAGCAAACCAGTGTTCCAATATCATTTATATAAACTGCTTGCAAGAAATTGCCTCCTTGTTGCTAGTATTCACTGACTATTGTAGGAATAAATCCATAAATTACAACTAGCTATCATAATTGAATATAATGAATACGTGAATATATACATTTTTATTTCTAATGTAGTTTTTGTTTAAATTTTTGTGGGCATATTCTATCTATTGTACTCGATAGCCATTGGATTAAATAAACATCTATCTATCTATCAAAGTAAGTTTATCTACACAGTATGAATTAAGAAAATTAATTATTTATAGTTTAAATACAAAATTTTAAAGTTTTATATCAAGATAGACGCGAATTAAGTTAAGGTATTCACAGACAATCACAATTTTAAATCATTAACTTTATTAAAAGCTCAAATATTAGTTATCACTTGTTTAGATACGAGAAAATTAGATTTCCGGTGTTATTTTAGAGCTGTAGGCGCCATTATTACCCATTTTCCATCCTCTTACTTAATTAATTATTAAAGCTTAATTGTGCAAATTTCTATCTATAAATTATAAAAGCTTTATCACTTACGGTTCATGGCTTCCTACAACGTATTCAGGGTCTTGGTGGTTCGGTTTTCCAAAGACTTAATGAGGTTGTTGCTTGCCGATAATAGCGGCAGTGCCCTAAAGGAAATGGGTAGGTACAAGAAACTCGCACTACATCGATACACACGTGATAACGACCTCCCTGAAAAACAGTCTGTTTCACGAATTTCGGTACTAAAGTGATTCGTGTAATTACCTCCATTGTCCAAGCACTTATTCGCCCCACACGAGATTGGCTTATTCAAATCGGCCGATGTCTTACAACCAATTGGAATGAGAACTTCCAATAGTGAGTGCTTACATTTCATTCCTCGAGAGCGATAAAAATCCTCGGAAGGTCTTAACTTATTTATGCATGTTAAAACCATTTTATTCTTACGACGTAAATAGTAATTTATAAAATATCTAGGACTGGATTTAGGAAACAATGAGAATTCCTTTACTTTTATCCAAAAAACAATAGATTTCATAAATATACGAAATTGAAACTTGGATGTTCATTGAATGACACAGGCATGTTACAGATTAATTCACTTAACACACATCAGCCTTTCAATGGCAAACAGTCTACATGATGGACTCGAGGAAGCTAGTAATTAGTTGAAAACTAATATTTAAATATTTTTGTATTCCATATATTTATTTTTTAAAGGACGATTTTTCTTGAGGTATTAATGGAATAAATGTTTTCAGTATTTTGCTGTTAATAATTTCCTTTTCAAATTTTGTATGAACTTTTGACTGCTATTTTCTTATTTTGCCTCTTGCCCACTGAGAATATTTGGTATATAAGAAACATTGTGAAAGATGATTACGGTATTCAACTGTAAATCAATGATTGATTGCCTGTCGATTTTCTGAGAAATACCTTAGCAGTTTACATCATTTAATTCATGTAATATATGTAGTCATTGCTGCTGATCTAAAGTTACAGTGATGATGCAACCAGCGGCGGTCCTAAACATGCAGCCGCATGCGTGTTTATAAAAATTTGCCGCCCTAGTTAAGTAATTTTTTTTATCAAAGCGGAGAGAAAGGGCAAAGGGAATCGATTAGTGTGAAATGTCACTGCCAAAGTTTATTTTTATTAATAATTTATTGTCATGAAAAACACACAAAAACAACAATTATGGGAAATGAGAATTTAGAAAATGAATCATAAAATAAATGTGTATATGTGACATAAAAATGGAACACAAATCACCTACATAGTACCTAAAACACCTGTACTTAACTAGATAATATATAACAAAGCCACAAGTATTAAATAAACAAATACAAACTATTATCGTCTATGCAGTCGAAGTTCTGCATTTTACCTCTGCCAGTTTCAAGATAAGGGGATCCAACTCTAGAGATTCACCTATTTCGTTTTCTATTGCTATTGTTGCAATACCGGACAACCTTTCCTGGTTCATCGTCGATCTCATATAGTTTTTTATTATTTTTAGTTTTGAAAAAGAGCGCTCTGCTAAAGCAACTGTCACTGACATGGTTAAAATAATTCTTAAAACAATAGTGGTGTTAGGATAAATAGAAGAGAGTGCCATTCTTATAAATATACTCTAAAAGTTCGAAAGGTAAAACTTTCTTTTATAAATAACGTTTCAAGGAATTTAATTTCTACCCTAAGTTCTATGCCATCTATATCAGAAGAATTCTGAGCCTGAATCTGTTAAATATTCAAATATTTATCAATCTATCTTACAAGATGATTTTTCTTGAGGTATTAATGGAATAAATGTTTTCAGTCATTTGCAATTAGTGAATTTATAAATCACCAAAAATATGTCTTTATGGTGATTTATTAATTCAAACCTTTCGTCTAAGGAAACTATAGTTTGGTCTAAAATAACGTAAAAGAAATTTGTTCTGAAATTTACGGTTGCATCAGTAATAGGCTTATCTGGTGTTTCAGTAAGTCCTCGCCTGAACGTTTGTGAATGTGCATTCATCCGAACTTAAATCTACCTCTTTGGCGAGCTCGTTAGCTAATTCTATGTAATTGTAGAATAATTCCTCAGTTCTTTTAGATTTAATAAATGTTAAAAGTTCTCTAATGAATCAGTACAAGTTCTTAAATTCATGTCTTTTGATTGTAACATCTTGCTTACCTTGTTAATTTTATCAGAATGTCATACCGTATTATGGCCGAGGAAACAAATTTAGATGTTTTAATTTTTGTAGCCGCTAAAGTTTTTGTATTTATATCATTTTCACTATCAATTATATATAAAAGACTATAATAAATTTTGCCTAATTGATATCTCAGTGGTCTCACTGCATTTACCCTACTTTCCCATCTGGTCGTACTAACAGATTTTAAAGTTAGCTTGGAGATATGATCTTTTAGAATTGTCCAACGGTACGTGGAAGCTGAAAAGAAAACATAATTCTTGCACTAAATTGAAAAACTCTGGCACTTCTGGTCATCTTTGCAGCGTCATTAACAACAAGATTTAACGTATGCGCTGCATGTGGTACAAAAAATGCCCTAGGGTTTATTTGCAAAATTCTACGTTGTAACCCAATGTGTTTTCCACGCATGTTAGATCCGTCGTCGTACCCCTGTCCTCTCATGTTCAATATATTAACACCAATATCATGTCAAGTTTTTACAACAAAATCAAATAGCCCCTCTCCAGTAGCATCCACTATAGGATGAAATAAATGTTCTTTCACCCGCACCACATTATCGATTATAGATACAAATCGTATAATAACGGATATTTGTTCAACATGACTGCAGTCAGGCGTACAATCTAAAATGATAAAAAAATACTTTGCCTGATTTAACATTTTGAGAGTACAATTTTTTATTTCATCGGCCAACAACTAAATAACTTGATTCTGAAATCTATTCCCCAGATATTGGGACATTCTTTTATTGATAGTTTTAAAAGTTTGTATTTTTTTTAAATGTTCGCTATAACTGGATCTGTTTTTGCCAACATTTCAACCCCCTTTAAAAAATTTCCGTTGTCGTGTTCATATAATTTGTGGGACTTACCTCTTAGTGCTAAACACTGTTGGGCCAAGTATTGAATAAGATGTACAATTCGTTTGATCACGTTGAACCAATACATTTTGCACATATTTAAAAGTCTTTGTTCATCCTTATCGATGGTTTTAAAAGCATTGTCGTTTTTCGAGATCAACCCACTTTCCCAAATTTTCTATATGTAAAATACTTGTTTCATGTTTTTTTTAGATTCTGTGCTAAGTGATTCCAATCACAAAAACCTTTCTTGATAAGCTTGAAAGAAGCATCAGAAAATATTTTACAACAAAAACAATGCACAACATTTTTTGATTTTGAGTAAATAAGCCATTCACTTTTAATAGATTTCCCATTTGCTAGTTTTCTAAAATAATAACTTTTGAAAAATCTACCATAGTTGTTTTCAGGAAAATGCATATCTTATATCGGATGTGGTCCATTTTTTATCAATATTTATTTCTATTATTTTATTCGATAAAAGCTCCGGCCAAAAACTTGCGCCACTAAAATTAATATCTTCAGTTTCCTTTTCTGTAATCACAACCGCTTCGTCTAATTCCTGTCCATTTTCTTCATCCGCCGTTTCGGGAAGGAGTACTTCTGTTTGCACCTCTATTGCCAACTTTACTTGGGAAAATGAACTAGCTACTGAATCAACTTCTTGCAATTCATCCTCATTCTTTTTTAAATATTTTTCCATAGAGCCAGTTAACTTCGTTTTGTCTTCATCTTTTTCGGCTTTGCGTTTCCGATACTGAGCCCCAGATAGTCTTTTTGTTTTTCTATCTCTATCTTTTTCTGACATGTCTGCAGCAATAAATAAAATATTTTAAACTTTATTGTTTGAACACAATCAAATTTTATGCGGGCACGGGGCAAATTATTAGTAATTGTATTGTATAGAAACAACGAGAGAGAACTTACCGCGTAATGTTCCACAATAATTTATATCAACGAAAAAGTCACACTAAATCTACGCACTATGTGGACTAAAGTCTAAAACTATGTTTCACTATAATACAAAACAATACTTCACTCACTAACTAGGTAAGTTATGTTTATGTAGGCACTAGAACGAATTTATATTAACTATACGTATTTACGTAATATTATCGCATTAACATCAAATGAATACTGAATACTGTCTACCTCTACTGTCTACTGTAGTTTGTTTATATGCACTGCTAATGGTGCCAATCTGATTTCCAGACGTTGCTAAAATAATTGGGTGGGAGGGTACTAGAAGATGATGATTCATAATCCTTATCTTGCACGTGCAATGTTCTTATTTAGGGTATGACTCACACTCATAGCGGAAGTGTTGACCTGTTTATAAATTAAATCTTTTGTAACATTATTTTGCAAACGGTTTTCTGTTTTTAACGCAGTATAAATGTATTTTATCCACGAGTAACCTATATCTTCATTATACACGTGTTTACTCACTAATAAGACTCTCCATTATTCACTAGTGAAAATAATTTTTTTATTCACTGATTTACAAAATTAATCCTTGCAGTACATTTTTGTACATTTTAAATATAAAAAAACAGCTGCCTATGAAACGTCAAGTCCAGAGCGCTTCCACTGTTAATTTTAATTTGAAACGTCAAAAAGTTCGATTCATTTAAACATTAGAATTTTAAAGTACTTCATTAGAAAATGGATACAGATAGAGAAAATGAGTTGTCTTATACACCCCCAGATATACGAGAAGCCGAAAAATTGCAGGTTTGAACTTATTACCGGAAAAATCAAAAGAACTTTCACGTTTGCATATTACATGTTTAGTATCTTATAAAACTAAAATATTTGTGATAATTCTAGCTAAACTTGTTTGATTGTCGTGGATAAAGTAGTATTCTACTCGCATATAAAGATATAATGTACTCGTTGAATAATATAATATTATAAAGATAGAACTTTTTCTTATAAGGATTGCAAATTCGCCGCCCCCCAAAATTGACCGCCTGTGTGTTGAACATGCAATACACCCCCCTTAGGAACGCCCCTAGATGCAACATGAATTGTGGTATGTGCAGTGACAAATATGAATGCTTTATTGTGGCAACATAGCATTATTTCAATGCTGCAGTATGGTAGTAATTTATTTGTTATTTTTTGTACTATTCCAATTATTGTTTCGTTCGGTAAAAGCATTTACATTAAGAGTTTGAATCTAAACTGAAGGAGCTATTCATATTCACAATGCAATTCTAAAAATCTAAAGTGATTTTTATAATTTTAGATGAATTACGACTTTACCTTCTTCATAGTCAAGTTACCATTAGCCTAACCTCTACAAGTTCAAGTTTGTAAAAGTACTAATATTTGATTCATATTGACATTTGAATGTCTTTTCTAAACTTCCTGCTATGTTCTATTATAGACACAATTATGTAATATAATTTTTTCTATACTTTTCAGAGAGCAGTCTTTGTTACGCATCGCAAACAAAGAGAAGTTTCTTAAAGATTTGCCTCGTGATCACCAACACTGGCTTACAAAATACAAATATGATTTGGAACAATTTAAATTATGCATAGAAAAAAATGCAGAATTTATACCAATAATTATCAAAAATGCTTATGCTATTTTTGATAACCTTCTTTGTAAAGATAATCCTTCCCACTCTGAGACTGATGTGGGTACTCTATCAGAAGGTTTGGATAAAGTTCAGTCTGTTTTTAAACAATTAATGCGAGATTGGAGTTCACTAGGAGCTGAAGAACGAAAACAGTGCTATAGCCCAATTATCGATGAAGTTGAACTCTATTTTCCTGCAGAAAAATTTAATAAAAGTGATGTAAATGTACTTGTACCTGGAGCTGGTCTTGGAAGGTTAGCATTTGAAATAGCTTCTCGTGGATATTCCTGCCAAGGAAATGAATTTAATTTATTTATGCTGATTGTTTCATTTTATGTTTTAAACTTGTGTAAAGCTGTGGATGAATTTGAGATTTATCCTTGGATACATCAATACTGTAACAATCTAACAGCAGCACACCAAATGACCAGCGTTACATTTCCAGATGTTCGCCCAATGCCAACACCGTCCTGTAAATTCTCAATGACGGCTGGTGATTTTTTGGAAGTGTATACAGAACCAAATGAATGGGATTGCGTAGCTACGTGCTTTTTTATTGACTGTGCTGCCAATGTTGTGCAATTTATTGAGCTTATCTATCACATTTTAACACCTGGTGGTATATGGATTAATTTAGGACCCCTTTTGTATCATTATTCTGATGTCAAAAATGAAAAAAGCATCGAACCAAGCTTTAAAATTCTATGTGATGTTATTTTGAAGGTGGGATTTGTTATGGAGAAACAACAAACTGGTCTTAAAACAAGGTATTGTCAGAATCCATACGCCATGTTACAGTATGAATATCACAGTGTTTTCTTTGTATGTCGAAAACCTAATCACCATACTAATCATCTTAATGATCGTGGCGACTCTGAGGATCTATAAAACAATAAATTATTTTGGTTAGAAAATTGATAAATTATGTATTAGGTTAATTTATTTTTTTTCATGTTAATATTGCAAGTTTTTAAGAACCAACACTTCATTTTTTGCATATTACGTTTAGTTAATGATGGAATTGCTTTGATTCTTGATATTTTCAGAGTTCATATTAATTTTTTTGTAATATTCTTGTAGAATTCTCTAATTACCATGTACAATACTCTTTAAAATGTTATTTTAGAAAGTGCATGTGCCACTTTGTGTTTAATTCGAATGATAAATTTCTATTGCGGGCATTCTAATAAAGTACTAATTAAAAGTTTTATTGTAAATAATTATGTTGAAGTCTTTCCTAAAAGGCTAAGTATTTATTAAAATTTTTTTTATCTATTACTACTCATTATGAACTGATTAGAAAAAATAAATATGGAACTATTAAGAAATAGCTCCATATTTCTGTCCGTGAATTTAATGCGTGCTCGCATCCATTTTCATCGGTGCAAAATGAATCCTTGGATATTTGCTGTTTACTGGTGTCTACGTTGATTGGCGTCGCCGTGGATCAATGTAGTAAGCGTAAGACTACGGATCCCAAGGTCCCGGGTTCAAATCCCGACACGGCCGACTGCTTGAAAAATGGCAGGTGAGCATTTTTCACAAAAATTACGCCCTCGTTCGGATGAGAGGTTAAATGGAGGTCCCGTGTGTGAGTGTTGTCACGCACATTAAAGATCCCTACCTTGCCTGGAACGGCAAGGGTTCGGCAAAATTCTAAATTTCCAGGCAACAAAAAACTCGCCTCCTGGCCAATGTAGTACCTACAGGTGGAGCATTGGAAATGTAAATGAACTGTGTACGTTGATTGGTTTCTATTTATCTTCTTTCTGCCTGAAAGATTTCGAAGTGTTTTTCCAATCACTAATCGTCGTAAGTGGACAGCAGTGAAATACTTTGAACAGAATGTTGTTCAGCTGCATAGCATTGAACTTGGATACATTTGTTTACGAACAATTTTTTAATACCACAGTTTATTTGTGCTTAGTAATTTTTATTAACGATGTCAAAAGCACAGTTCTCATAGGAAAATTAAACAATTAAACATTGTTCCAGAAAAAACTTTATATTTGTTTTAAATACGGGTATAAAACTTGCACTTTATGCAAATATAGCATAATTTTTTAAAACCAATACTGGAGGGCATTTTTCCAAGCATTAAATTAGTAATCAATTATTCAAACAAGACAAAGTTATAAATTGAACTTAAGTAAGTTTTATTACTGTAAAGCTTCAAATTAGGGTTTAAAACAATTATTGTTTAATTAATATGGACTGGTTGATTGATTTGGCGATGTTTTGCATATATACAAAATTGTGGGCAGTCTTTGGCCCAATTATGTAATCACGGACTCACTTTAAAATCACATAAACGGAAGCATATTGTATTATACTACTTATTATGCCAAAAGCTTGCTTTGGCTTCATCAGAAACAAAGCAGTCTGTTAGACTGTGATGTGATTCATCTTGATTGTTACGCAATCAAAGATGAGTGCTCAAAAATAGTCTGATGATCAATTTGTAGTTTACAATAATACAAGTGCAAAAAAGATCTCAAGAAAAACGGGATTGGGTACTACATAAATTTGACTAGGACTATACATTTATAAGGAATCATATATCTTCGACACAACTTGGCATTATGGGTCAGCGTTTCACCACAACCAACCCGGCTTGCCTAACTATTACATCGCCACTGTGCTAGATAAGCAGCATCAAGCGATGTAATTTATACAGATATCTCTAGGTGCATTTCATTGTATATCTTATGAAAGGCTCCTGTTAAACTCAATATGTTTGGATTCAGCAATTCTTTGCTAAAACCGATATCATCATAACTCTATAAGCACATTCAGAACATGACCTATAATAACTAGTTGTCTGACTCCATTACTCCTACTTTTTATGTCCCGCAAGGCTCCAATCTTGGACTTTTGTTGTTTATACTCTTTGTGAATGATTTATGTGAAAAGTAGTATTATAAGCATTTGCTAATGATCTTTAGATTTTCTCTGCCATCAACTTAGAACATTGTTTATTGAATGGGAATTAAATAGTATCAATGATTGGTATGGAAAGAACAAATTACGTTTAAATATTGCAAAATGTAAGGTTGTTACGTATACTCGCAAATATCAGCCGATTCTTAACTATGGCATCACAGGTGAGATGATGTCATGATGTACCTCCATTAAGGATCTTCGAATTATCTTTGACAAGTTTATGTTTAAAGAATGTATCAATAAAACATCAATTGGCGTTGAAGATATTAGGTTTTGTTATATGTAGCTATAAACCATTTTCGATCACCCAGGTAGTTGTTAGGGATTTGTAAACATTGTAATACAAAAAGGACGCATGGGGTTGACACGCAATCGCATTTCATACTTTTCGTCTACTTCGGTTTTAACTTCATTTTACCTTCATTGAGATTTTGCACTTAGCTCAGAATAAGCACACTTGTATTCGTATTCATAACGTCTGAGTTTGGCATTAATGTAATAATTAATTAAATTCTTTTCAGGTTTCATTATTTACTTTAATGTAAAATAAATATGTTATTTATTCAAACAATTTCAATTACTTCAAGACTACTTCAACAAATGGAAAAATACTTCATTGTCAAGATCAAGCTGGTCCTAAAGCAAGTTTCTATTATAATATACGTACAGGAACATAAAGAGATATCGAAGAGGTTTTACAGTGCCTAATTATTTTCAACACTCATTACTCACAATACAAAAACGTGGTTCTTCGAGCCGGATCCAGGTTTATGGGCAGTTCATTATAAAAGCTAGGAGTAAGCCGTACGTATATTTAACATTCAATGCAACCGCTTCCTTCTACGGTCGCCGATTTCAAATACAAAACACGTGCAGAAACTCGTGTTTGCTGACAACAAGGTAACAAACAACCCTTCCTTTTATTATCCAATCCTTAATAACATTTTAACACCTGTTCTTTTTATGCATCTGCCTGTGATGTGTTCAAAGTAAAAGCTTTCACTTCTAACTGAATTTGAATGAGGTATTTTACTATTAAATTAAAGGGTTTAAATTCACTTCGTTTAATACCGTATTTACGTCACTTATTACTGTATATTCTATGATTATTCAGATTCAAAGTGCAGTATTTTTTGGCAAATTTGCACAATTATTTACAGGTTTTTCTACATTTACAAAGATACAAAGTGTTTCAGAAATTATATTCAAGTTACTTCAAGCATTTATATTAGTTTCAACACAAGGTTGTCGTTGCAACAAGGTTATCGTATTTCAGAAACTATTATTATATTTTTAGTCATGACAATTTCACATTATTATGCTATTTATGTTAGCTATTTTAAGCAAAGTAATTAAAATACCGTTTACATGCATATTGCACATTTCTGAATTTATTACTGATTTTTATACAGGCACCTTTGTGTAAATATTCACATATTTTCATTACATTTCTAAAACATGGAGGTACTTATACTAGAATACAGTATTATTAAAAGAAAGCTTACACGTGTTATTAATTATGTAGACGATTTTAGAAATACTTTCGATTCTAATGCTGAGTCAATTACAAGCGAATTATTGTGGAATTGACTGATCGCTTGGTTATTTCAATTATTGAAACAAATGACTTGGTAAAACGAAATTGTAACTTAACAAGAAAATCGAAAGTAGAAAGAAAACTGTAAAGAAAATGAAAAAAAAGCAATGAAAACAAAACAGGTAATGTAAAAGAAAACTAAAGAGAAACTGAAAGCTTCAAAAACCTGAGACGGAAATAGAAAGTGATAAAGGAAATGAAACAGTAATTAATTGAAAGTAAAAATGAAAAGGAAAATGAACAAAAAAGTGACAAAGAAAATAAACAAGTAAACTAACAAGAAAATGAGATAAACTGAAATAGAAACTTACACAAAAAAATGAACAAAAACGTTTAGTTTTTGGACAAACAGACTGATATTACACAATAAGATATGTGATATTACAAATAGTGATACAAGGGGTGAAAAGGTTCAAAATAAAGAAAAAACCAAGATGTAACGGATGGAACTAAAGAAGCCAGCGAGTCTAGTAACAAAGAAGAGGAAGAAAATATAATTTTTAACCCTTTTCAAAAACATCTGACATTCCCAGAAGCATCTTTGAAGAAATAGCATGACTTTCATGTGGAATAAAAACTACTCAGTGCAATATCATCGGGGGCATGGAGAACGTATTGCGCTCGCAAAAATGATGAGAAAAAAGATAAACGTAAAAGGCTAATCAAAAAGAAAACCCAAGGAAGAAAAAGGGGTCAAAAGCAAACAAAACCAACCAAAAAGTTAAAACGAAAGTGGCAAGTCTTAAAGACAATACAAACATACAGAGCTCAACAATCAAAGATAAAGTTTTATGTACTCTCTGTGAAGAAGAACTTTTCAGCGATGCCGAAAACAAAAACATAGACTGTGATTAATGCCCTATGTGATATCACCTCAAACGTACTAATATATCGGACTTGACGTACAATAATGCAGTTCAAAATGATGTGACATGTGCTAATAAAAATAACTACCTTATTCTCTTAATGCCTTACTGTATCATGATCAGTTTAGGTTTTAATCTTATGATGAATAATTAATTTTTTGTTGGGTACGTATTATAATACCAACTTAGGTATACTTTTACTTCTGTTAATGTTCTAAAGGTTATATTTATATGCTTTTTGTATACATAGTATAGATGGGTAGTTCATGAACGAATAGGTTAAAATGAACTATTCCGAACGATGAACTCAACGAACTAGTTCGTTGGGTTCTGAAAGAATAATTCATTACAAACTACAGAATAAAAGAAGCATACTAGTGAACTGATGTCGTATTAGAGGTCACGGGAAACGGACAACATCTCATCCTTTACCTGCATGAACTGTGAAGGGTGAATCATAGGGGTGAGTCTGAATATAAACCATGAAGTGAATAGCTGAATGTGAATATTGAATAGTTTGAGTTAGAAGAAACTTTCAATTGTACACTATGTTTCACTTTCAACATAACTAAAATCCCAAGAACTTTATTATGACTTTATGATTTGTATACTGTTGTGTAGGATTAATCAAGAAACAATTTCGAATAAAAGAACTTGTTGGAACTCCATCTAGTTTTAATTATTTGACTTATGTCACTTTTGTATGTTTAGAGTTATAGTTGGGTTACGCCATCTAACTATTTAAAATTGGCTTAAAATAAAAAGTTTGGGGAGTAGGCAGGGTAACAAAAGGGACAAATGGTTTTGGCATTTGTGGGTTCTAGAATTTTTTAGTAAAAGAACTTTGTAATAAAACTTATAGAATCTACTCTGGGAACTGATATGAACACGACTTAGTTTTTTAACATAATCATCATAATCACAATCATCACCATTGTTGTTATACAAAAAAAAAAAAAAAATAAATAAATAAATATATGCTTAAAAAGGTTTCGCCGTTTTATCATCATTCCTTTGATAACATTCTAAAAAACTAAATCTGGTGCTACAAGACACTTGGACTAATTTGGTGGATGGTTGTATATGCTTTGAATTAGAACCTAGTAACTCTGATTGCAACAAACACCACAAAATAAACCAGTGAAAATATGAACCAGAAAAGTACTTCAAATATGAACAACCCTAATGATTCAGATTGTGTTTGTAATCTGTGTGAATATCCAGAAGAAGGAGATATGGTGCAATGTGAAAATGTCTCAGCTGGAGTCATTTTGAATGTGCGCATGTTACTAAAGCTATAAAAGACAAGCCGTATGTATGTATAAAATGCGCACCGAAAAACAAACAAAAAGAGTGTCGTAAATCTAAGCGAGCAAAGGCAAGGGACACAAGCGTGGTTTTTGAAGTTATTGCTGATAGTAGAAACCAGAACAGCAGTAACATCGATGAATGTCAAAACGCTCTTACTCAAAATGAAAACCGTGCAAACATTGAGGTGCTCGTTTTGAACAAAGCCAAGGAGCCCACGCTTAGATCCCACCCATCTACTACGAACGCTTCAAGTAAACGCCTAAGTAGTCAACGGCTTCTAGAGGTGCTAGAAGAGGAACGTCGTATGATAGTAGCAACGAGAAAACAGCGTGAAGAAGAAGATAAGTTATACTTCACACAAAAGAAGCTATTGATTAGTCAGATGGATGACGCTTGTAGTACAAACATTTCGGATGTCGGGTCCGTGTCAATTGATATTGAAACAAAAAATGCTGATGTTGAAAAATGGGCTAAAGCACATTCGAAAGCAGTAGTAGAAAGCCAAGAAGTACCATTAAGTCCACAGGATGTGAATTCACCTATCAAATCCCGAGTGCCCCCAAAGAATATATTACTCAATAAACATCAGACTTTTTAACGTCGGCACCATTGCCGTGGTTAACCGCAAAAATCAGCAAGAGTTTCTTACTAGTGCTCAACGCTGTGCGACAAATGATAATGATACACCTTTCTATAGAGATGTACTTAGACAAACGCCCGATTTGCCAATCTTTGATGGCTCTCCGAATCTATGGCCGATGTTCATTACAAGTTACATGAGGTCAACCACGGCTTTAAAATTAAGCAACTGCGATAACCTATGTCGGTTACAAAATGTCTAAAAGGGCAGCTTTAAATTTAGTCAAGGGATATCTTACTTATGAAGAATCTGTACCTAAAGCTATTAACGCTTTAAGGATTCGTTTTGGTAGACCTGATCAAGTAATCAGCGAGTTAATAGCAAACGTTCAGGCACTCCCTCGAGTAAATTTAGAAAAATTAGATTCACTGTTGGATCTCCATATAGCGGTGCAACACCTCTGTGTTACCATGCAAGCTTGCATGACAAATCATCTAACCAATCCGACATTGTTAAACGAATTGGTACAAAACTCCTGGGTCGCTTAAGCTTGAATGGGCTGATTTCAAGTTAAAGCAATATGGGGAATACTCTGAGTTGGAAACTTTATCTACCCTGGATGACTGGTTGACGATACAGGCAGATAAAGTAGGCACGGTATTACCCAGTAGTCTTGACATATTGTATAAATCCGGAGAAAAACTTGAGAAACGTTCCTTTAAAACAAAGGGTAAAGTCTATTCTCACGTTGACAATGGAAATCCATCGATAATGTCTGCCCAACGTATTGGTTCAAAGTGTTGTGTTTGTATTAGCGACGCACACGAAATCGCGGAATGCCCTGCGTTTAAGAAAGCCAACGTTAAGGAACGTTGGGAGATAATTAAAAAGAATGGTTTATGCAGAAAATGCCTTCTTAAACATTTCTGGAAACACTGCAACTCCCAAACGAAATGCAATGTGAACGGTTGTTTATTTAAACATCATCATTTACTTCATGATGATGTAAAACATGTTATCGAACCCATAGCAAACCAGCCAAGAGAACATGAACGTTCGAATACGATTTCCATTCACTCCTTAGTTCCAAGTCGACTGCTTTTTCGTGTAATTCCGGTACGATTGTTTGGACCGCGTACAGTCATAAAAACATTTGCATTTCTGGATGAAGGGTCAACCCGTACACTTTTAGACGAAAAAATAGCGCAAGAATTAAATCTCAAAGGACCTATCAGCTCACTGCATTTAAAATGGACTGGAGATACGACTCGAGAAGAGAAAATAGTCGTTGTGTGTCTCTAGAAATATCAGGTGATAGTGAAAGTTGCAAAAGGTACCGTATCTCCAATGTTCGTACTGTGCAAGGATTAAATCTAACTACTCAGTCGTTAAAGTATAAGCCGACTGAAACCCCATATAACCATTTAAGAAATCTTCCAATTGCTAGCTATAAAGATGCAAAGCCGCGCATACTGATTGGTATTGAACACTGGCAACTGGGCTTACCACTGAAGATTAAAGAAGGTCAATGGGGAGAACCAATCGCCACTAAAACGAAGTTAGGTTGGACTATCCTAGGAAACTACGCAGATCAAGTAAATAGTAATCTAAATCATCATTACCATGTCTGTGACTGTGGACTTGAAGACGACTTGCACGACCAAGTAAAACAGTTTTTGCGTTGAGTCACTCACTACAAAGAGTCCTGTGTTTCATTTGCAATCTGAAGACGATCGGCGAGCAATGAGTATTCTAGCAAAACAACACGCAAAATTAAATTTGGATATGAAGCGGGCTTACTGTGGAAATTCGATTCAATTCAATTGCCGTCTAGTCGCGACATGGCTATGAAGAGATTAATATGCTTGGAAAGAAGATTGGCTAAGGATCCCGTTTTAGCGGAGAATATTAAGACTCAAATGCAAGCTTACTTAGATAAGGGTTATACTAAAAAGCTTACAGATCAGGAAGCTGCTAAACTTGAGGACAGAACATGGTATTTACCAATATTTCCGTTTTCAACCCGAATAAGCCCAACAAAGTTCGGATTGTGTGGGATGCTGCGGCAGTGGCTAATGGAACCTCTTTAAACGAAATGTTGTTGAAAGGTCCCGATATGTTGTGTTCTTTAATCAACGTACTCTTTCGCTTTAGAGAAAGCGTTTCGCCCTATCAGGCGATATCAAAGAAATGTATCATCAGGTGGCTATACGTGAAAGCGACCAACAAAGCCAAAGATTCCTTTGGCGGAATTCTCCAAATGATGAACCGATCACATACGTCATGAGGGTAATGACTTTTGGGGCTGCATGTTCCCCACGGTCGCTCAATATGTGAAGAATATTAATGCTTTACGGTTCGGAGGATCAAATGCAAAAGCAGTGAATTCTATTGTTGAAAATCACTATGTAGACGACTGGCTTGAGAGTTTTGATTCAGAAGAGGAAGCTCTGCAGATCGCAAACGACGTAATTGAGATACATAAAGAAGCCAAGTTCATTATACGAAACTTTATTTCAAATTCAAAATTGATTACCTCCCAGCTGAATTTGGAGGACGACAACACTAGTCAACTAAAGAATTTAAACGGCAACGATGGATTTGCTGGTTCTAAAGTTTTAGGTATGTGGTGGAGCACTATGGACGACCAATTTTACTACAACCTCAACTTTGGTCGATTAGACAAGGAAGTAGTAGCAGGAGTCCGAAAGCCCACTAAGCGGGAAGTTTTGAGAACGCTTATGATGGTTTTTGATCCCTTGGGTTTCCTGTCCTCCCTGTTGATTGGTCTTAAAATTCTCTTGCAAGACATTTGGCGCTCTGAAATAGGTTGGGACCAGTTAGTTACGGACTCTCAATTTACCGACTGGGTTAAATGGATTAAAATACTTCCTAAGATAGGAGAAATTAAGATTTCGAGATGCTATTTTTCGTATGATTATAAGACTCTCCAATTACATGTGTTTCAGATGCCAGTGAGTTAGCGTACGCGGTAGCGTACATTTTAGATATGAAGCGTCAACAGCTGTCTGCTGTTCATTAGTAGCAGCAAAGTCAAAAGTAGCTCCTCTTCGTCCAGTATCGATCCCTAGGCTTGAATTACAAGCTGCTGTTCTTGGAGCTAGATTAGCAAATACCATTATATCAGGTCATAATATTGTACCTGAAGAAGTTTTCTTTTGGACCGACTCGTCAAATGTTCTTGCTTGGCTGCGTTCAGATGCAAGGAAATATAAACAGTTTGTGGCTCTTCGCATAGCTGAGATCCTAGAAACCACAACCCTTGCAAATTGGCGGTGGGTTCCATCCGCTCACAACGTAGCAGACGATGCAACCAAATGGAAATCACAATCGCAGATATCCTCTACTAGCAGATGGTTTGTTGGACCTCAGTTTTACATCTTCCCGAGTAAATGGTTTACAAGAAACAAGGAGGAAAATATGAAAACTGAAAACGACCTAAAGTTACAACTATTCCACAGTGACGTAACACCTAACTTATTAGAAAAATTTATAAACAAATGTTCTCAATGGAGGAAGGCGATCGAACTATGGGTTGGATAGTGCGAATACTATACAACTTTAAAAATAAATCTAAAAGATCGGGTGTACTTTTACCAACTGAAATACGCCAAGCAAAAGAAGTTATGTACCGACAAGCACAGTTGAACAGTTATCGGAAGAGATAAATCAGTTACAAAACCATCCTGACATACCATTGGAGAAAAGCAGCCTCTTGTATCAGTTGTCTCCATTTTAGATGAGAAAGGCGTTCTTCGGATGAGAGGACGCACGTCAAGAGCAATTGGAATCTCGTTTGATGTAAAAATCCAATAATATTACCAAGGTCCCATAAAGTAACCGAGTTGATCGTTATGCATTACCATGAGAAGTATTTACATGCGAATCACGAAACAGTGGTGAACGAGCTCAGACAATTGTATGTAATTTCACGTTTGCGTGTAGTTTTGAACTCTATACGGACACGTTGTCAGTTTTGCAAAATCTACACGCACATCCTAATCCACCCCAGATGTCTGACCTCCCTCAGGCTAGATTAGGTGCATATTCAAGACCGTTCTCCTATACTGGAATAGATTACTTTGGACCACTGGAAGTAGTAGTAGGCGTCGTGTAGAGAAGAGATGGGTGTGTATGTTTACTTGTCTTACAGTACGAGCCATACATATTGAACTTGCACACTCTTTAAGCAAGGATTCGTGTATGATGTGTATTCGAACTTCATTTCTCGACGCGGTATGCCCATTGAGCTTCATACAGACAATGGAACGAATTTCATAGGCGTAAAAATGAGTTGAAAAACTAATTGATCAAATTCCATTGGATGAAATTCAAGCGCACTTTGAGAATATAACTTGGAAGTTAAATCCACCCGCAGCTCCCCATATGGGAGGGAGTTGGGAGAGATTAGTTAGATCGGTAAAGTGTTGTCTTGAACGATGATGCCTACTAAGCGACCTGACGACGAGAATCTACGTTGCTATTTATTAGAAGTCGAAAGTATTATAAACTCTAGACCACTTACATACCTGCCTATTAGTGCTGATGAACCAGAAGCACTTACACCTAATCATTTCCTTTTGGGATCATCAGGAGGAATAAAACCGCTTGAAGAGGTGCACGAGTCTGACGTAATAGCGATGCGTCGAAATTACAAGTTGTCACAGCAAATGGCACTTCATTTTGGAAACGCTGGTTACACGAATATATGCCGACCTTAGCACGAAGAACAAAGTGGTTTCAGAAGGTGAAGCCAATTGAAGTAGGGGACGTTGTGGTAATTGTTGAAGAGACAAAGCGAAACTCTTGGGTAAAAGGAGTTGTAGTGGAAGTGCACAGAGGAAGACACTCCGACCAAGTCAGACAAGTGGTGGTTAAAACTATCAACGGGACATATACGCGTCCTGCTACGAAAGTAGCTGTTCTAGATGTAGTGTAACAATGTGTGGCTAAGCAGAAACAGCTTGTTTGTTTCAATTGTTTCTACTTACCAGGGGGGAGAATGTTGGAACTCCATCTAGTTTTAATTATTTGACTTATGTCACCTTTGTATGTTTAGAGTTATAGTTGGGTTACGCCATCTAACTATTTAAAATTGGCTTAAAATAAAAAGTTTGGGGAGTAGGCAGGGTAACAAAAGGGACAAATGGTTTTGGCATTTGTGGGTTCTAGAATTTTTTAGTAAAAGAACTTTGTAATAAAACTTATAGAATCTACTCTGGGAACTGATATGAACACGACTTAGTTTTTTAACATAATCATCATAATCACAATCATCACCATTGTTGTTATACAAAAAAAAAAAAAAAAAAAAAAAATATATGCTTAAAAAGGTTTCGCCGTTTTATCATCATTCCTTTGATAACAGAACTACTTATAAAGTGAGTGGTTTTTGTTAGTTGTTATACACATTATAAATCCTTGAATGAAATAAAAGTGTCCTACTATAAAGCAAAAGATATAACGTTTATTTAATAGTTAAAGGGTGATTATTTCAATAACTTGATTTTAAATATTAGTATCGCAGTAAAACGGCACGCGATGAATAATAATTTTAAGTGTAACAATGTTTTAAAAATGAAATGCAGTTATATCTAGAAATAAAATAATTACATATTTACAGTTATGCCATCATTTCATGTTTATTATAAATTATAATTTAAAAGCACAATTTTTGACAAATTTGAAGCTGTTAATCGAGTTCTTCTCTCAGATATTACTTGCCCGGCCTTTGAAAATATTTTTTTCCAAGGTACTGATGTTCCCAAGATGCAGAGTCGCTTAAGTGCAATTTCAAAAAGTCACGGGTACACGTTTTTTCTATCGAACCACCATTTTAAAGGGTCTTCCGTTCTGGGTAAAAGCGGCTCGTTTAAGTATTTATCTACTTCCACTATTTTCGCTGCCTTGAGGTTTTCTGTAGCAGAAAGTTTTTTAATAATAATAATAATATTTATTTAAAGTAGGTAATCCTAATATTACAATACATTAGAATAGAAAATAAAAAGAACATGCTTTCTTAATTTAAGTAAATATAAATACAAATACATTTAGTGTTACTTAGAAGTTACTCAAGACCAAAAAGAAAAATTAAAGTATCAGTAAAAGCAACTATTACTTAACTAGAAGTTTGAAAATTATTATTCCTACCAAGTTTAGGTCATTTGGTTTATTTTATAAAGTATTTACATTTTAGTTAGGTTTTAGTTTTTTCATTAATTCCCATTTAAAAGATGTCAATGTATTACAGTCTCGAATATCTTTTGGAAAAGTATTATATTTAATCAGACCTTTGAAGAATATTGAATTCATAGACTTTTTCAATTTGGTCCTTGCAACATATAAATTGCCTTGTGACCTAGTTTCGTGGTTATGTATTTGGTTGGCATAAACAATAAACTCATCAAAATAACTTGGCATTAATCTATTGATAATTTTAAAAATAAATATCATTGTTAAATATTCATTTTTTTCAGTAACCGATAGCCATTCTAGGGTGCTTAACATTTGAATGTTAGTCCTTTTGCTACATTCCAGTATGATTCTTAAACCTGATTTTTGTAGTTTTTGAAGAGTACTTAACTTATTTTGGTCAAATAAATATAGTATTGTTGCACAGTAGTCAAAATGTGGTTGAATGATTATTTTGTAGACTGTAATTTTAGTTCTGAAAGACAATTTAGGTGCTAATCTTGAAAAGAAATATAGTTTTTTTGTAATTTTATTTTTAACATAATCAAAGTGATTTTTAAATGTTAAAGTACTATCCAACATAATACCTAAATACTTAGTTTGTTCAACAATTTGTAATATTTCGTTGACCAATTTTCAATGTAATAGCATTTCTATCGAGTATATTTAATTTATTAGTATTTCCAACAACCATTGCCACAATTTTGCTTGTATTTAGTTTCAACTTGTTTATTTGAAAGTATCTATAAATTTTATCCAAGCTATTATTCATTTTATTTGTTGCTGTTTGTATATCAGACTCTTTGATTACAAGTAGGGTATTATCAGCATATAGATTAACAAATTCACATTCGTGGTCAATACTCTGAAAATCATTTAAATACAAAATAAATAACAACGATCCTAGAACACTTCTTTGAGGGACACCATTTCTTACTAGCACTGAACTAGATATTGAATTTCCTACGTTCGTTTTTTGTCTTCTATTTGACAGGTAGTCATCCAACCATTTTATCACTGTTCCACCAATGCTATAGTGTTGTAACTTAGTCAATAATAATTGTCTGTTTATTGTCTCAAATGCTCTTTTAAGGTCTAAGAAAACAGCAAGCATATACTCATCTTGATCAATGTATTGCTTCCACTTACTAACAGTTAGCTAAATAGCAGTTTCACAAGAGTGCTTAGATCTAAAGCCTGATTGATTACAATCCAATAACTGGTTTTTGTTCACGTAGTTTATTAATTGGTTATATACAGCAATTTCTAATATCTTTTCAATACAAGGAAGTGTGTTTATTGGCCTGTATTCGCTTGCTAATGTGGCGTTTTGAACTTTAGGAATGGGAATTACTGTACTGCATTTTAGATTGCTTGGAAAACTGCCAGTTCTTAAGGAGTTGACCAGATGAAGAAGAACATGCCCAATTGCATCAAAGGTTGCCTTAATTACTTGTGTTTACTGTATCTGACCAGTTACACTTGTTAGGTAGATTATGCACATTTTTTTTTATATCAAGTAAGGCTAACAATTTAAATTCAGTAAATTTGACATTGTGGCTGCGCAATGGGTTTAGTCGATATAGCTTATTAGTGTCTGGGTTACTCCTTACAATATCTTCAGTGCTGTTCACAAAGTAGTCATTTAAATGTTCAGCTATATCCTTTTGTTCTCTCATAATGATTTTATTATGATTATTTTCAAATTGTACTCTTTGTATGTCACAATTATTTTCTTTATTACTAATCAACATTTTTAATATTTTCCACATTTTAGTGCTATCTCTTCTGTTTTTGTCATTTTGTTTTTCATAAAATTCTTTTTCTTTCCTCTTCAATAAATTACCACATTGATTTCTACATGTTTTATAATCTTTCCAGTTTACAGCACATTTATCGAACTTGAATTTTTTATAAGCAAAGTCCCTTTCTTTAACTTTGGCATGCACTTCATTGTCATACCACTTTAAACAGGTATGCGGTTGAAATTTGCTTTGAATAGGAGCTTCATGGTCTAACGCATGTGTAACATTATTTAGTATATCATTCAGAATTATATTAACATTTGTGTTGTCAAATTTCCACGTACATTTTAAAAGTCTTAGGTTTATTCGGCGAATGGCTGCATCGTTTAGGTTTCTGAATTGACTTATTTGGTTATTACTAGTATAGTGTTTACTTTCTTTAGTAATTGCTACTGATATAATGTTGTGATCAGTTATTATTGGTGTCGGATGGACAATAGCCCTGACTTGTTTAGCGTTAGTTAAGATATAGTCAATTAACGTTGAACTATTTTGTACAATTCTAGTAGGCTCTGTAATTAATTGCTGTATACCATTTACCCTAATGAAATTACTTAGCTTTTTTTACATAATAATTACCCTTATTCTCATAATTTAAATTGAAATCTCCCGCTATAATACATCGTAGGTTCGTATTAAATAGGTTTTCACTCCATTCTTCAAAGTTATTCAGAAACACTGCATCACTTGCACTTGGGGAGTGGTATAACACTCCTATGATCCATAGTGACCCAAATAATAACACTTTCACAGCTTTACACCAATAATTTGGTTCCAATACATATTCTTTGTATGCTTTAAAATCAATGTCCTTACGAATATAAATTAACCCACCCGTATGCCTGCTAATAGTCACATCTTACTAAGATAATTATCAATTGCAATTTCTTTGTCTTCCACATTATTAGTTACTCTAGTTTCCGATAACAATACTATCATAGGATTATAACACATCACATCAGCCATTAATTGATATTTATTAGACATTATACTTTGAACATTCAAGTAGATTATGTGAGAATTGAGTATTAATGACGAATTTCTATCTTTATTTACAATTGTTGGTTTGTTATTAATATATTTAATCTCCATTGTCAGTTATTTCTTTAAGTTTCTTTTTAACATCCAAATAATATTGCCGTTGTTTCGGTGTTTGATCTCCAAATATCCGAACATTTTGATTTGGTAATTTTGTTCTATTTCTTAAAATAGACATTGCTTCATCCTGAGATCCCGTTAAAACCTTAAGTGGCCGATTTTTGTTTTCCATGCGTTTACCCAGTCTAAAGGTTTTAACATTATCTAAATCAATATCAAAATTCCCAAGTAATTTACCAACAGTGGTTTTATCTTCTGCGTTTCTTTCAGTGTATGAATTACCATTTGATTCTTGAACATTTAGTATTATAATATTTCGTGATATATTTTGCCTATCAATCATTTCTGCTATTGTCTTATCACAACATATTGCACTTTTTTGTTTTTCAAGATCTTCATTCTTCTTCTGTAAATCTTCTATTTTTGTTCAAGAATAATTAATTTATTTAAAATTTCCAGAATTCTAAATAAACCTTTCTCACATCCATCACATAGAAATATTAATTTTCGCTTACTAAGCTTCAGACATCGAATTTCTGTTTCAGTTAACTGAGCACAGGCATTACACAGATGATTACTACAGTGATCGCAATCAAATAAATTATCTGATTTTTCTGAACATTTATTACAGTTCTGCATCTCAAACAAATCTACTTTGTAATCAGAAAAGAAATTGACATATCAAAATCTTGCCACAACAAAGAAGACATCGAAGGGTATGTTTCTGATGCTAGTGGCTGTTGGTGAATAGTGATATTCCCCGTTCCCAATTTGCGTTATAAATTTGCTACAGCCACATCAAATTTTTTTGGATCTTCAAATTCGAGCTGTTTAAAACGAGGATCTAGAATGGTGCACTAAACCATAAGTTCATTATCCTCAATATGCTTAAAACGGGTTAACATACCGTTCCTTATACATTGTACTACATCTTGTATCTGTTCTGGTAATTCGGTTGCAGAAAGTCGCGAAAAATATAACATGCGTGCGTTAATTGATTTAATGAAAATCATTATTTTAGACCCGGTGACTTTTTTCAGATGACACTTCTTCAGTTACCAACTTGAATATTTAGAGAACTTCTATTAATTTCTCAATAATTGCATCACATTTGCAAGATTACTATCCAAAAGAGCAATGGCAGAAACTTATGCATCTTTTCTTTTTAAAGATCTGCACAGCATGTCTATAGTGAAGTTCCACCTAGTAGAGACATATTGCTTTAATTTTAATTCAGGAAGGCCCATTTGTTTTTGAGTAGCATGCAACTTAGCAAGTGCATGCAGACTTCTTTTAAAATGTTCCACTATAGATTTAAACTTCAGAATTATTTGTGCAACTGCCTTTTCCCATACAGCTCTCTAAACTATTAAATTTATTGAATGAGCAAAACAACCCAACTGACGCCATTGACATTTTTGAATTGCGGCGGCGATGTTAGCAGCATTTTCACTAATACATGCGGCAATCTTATTTTCCAAACCCCACTTGCCCTCTACTTCTTTTAGTCTTTCGGATAATAGGATTGCTGTGTGTCGCTCTTCAAACTCGACACATTCTAATAGTACTGAGATTAATTCAGCATTAATTGATCGCCAATTTGTTTTTGCTTTAAGGCGCTTGCCAGTTTTGAAGTTGACATATAATCGAGAACTATAGTTTGCGCTACTCGTTTTCTTTTAAAAGTTAATGTTGGTATAGGGTTTTCGAAATTCATATTTGATTGTTCATTAGAACCACTAGCCACCCTACATGTGATTTTCCAATGCTCCACCCGAAAGTACTACATTGTACCACTAGCCACCACCTGTGTTTGCTGAACTAACTTCAGCTATTTCAGCATGGGTTTCTTCACCAGAAACTTCGCTCTCAGGGGGATTACATTGACGAGATGCAGACTCACAATTATTTATTGCAACAGTTGGATGTTTTGATTTAAGGTGCCTGGATAAATTATTGAACGAGCCATTTGATATACTGAGAAGCTGCAAGCAATAGAGGCATTTTGCTTTTTTACCAATTTCAATCTCGTGCAAAAGGGATAACATAGCACTACTTCATCGCCGTGAAGACATCTTATAATTTTTAGGATGCAGTATTGCAATTATTGATTTAATATAACAATAACACTATATAACAACAATAAATATGAAACTCTATAATACACCGACAACAAAACAATAACACTATAACGACAATAAAAACAGAAAACAATATATCAAAAATCAGAATAAAATCTCAACTAATCCGCAGAAAGAACTTTACTGAATATAGATAACTGTAAGAACTCAAACAACTCAAGTGAAAAGTCTAAATACAGCCTAATTTAAACACGATTATTTATACAATTGAACTTCTTATTCTTAGTATTTCACTATTTACCTTTTAAAAATTTGTCGATATAAATAGAAAAGGCTTGGAAGTGCCGATGTCAGCCAACATGCTCCTCAAAAATTTTGTGTGTATTGCAAAAAAAATGTGGTTAATAAGTTTGTGCAGTGTGCTAAATGTGGTGAAAGAGCCCACCAGTCATGCAGTGATTGAAAGGGCCAGGTTTTTGCTACTGACGATGGTATTAAATCCTACCTTTGTGATTGCTGTCGGAAGGCCAACTTTGAACCTTTACAACTGTCTTCAGAGTCCTCAAGTAGAAATTCAGCAAGTGTACAAGCACTGGATGTTGAGAAATCAAACCTGCCTGCAATTGTAATTGATTTCTTAAAAAATCCTGAATTTCTCTTCATTGTAAGGCAAGGAGTTAAATTGGAAACATGTGCTTTGGTTAATAAAATTGCTAAATTATACTTGCAATTATCTGATCTTCAAGCTGAAATTGATGCACTTAAGTGTAGTAATATAGATCTAATCAGGTTACTGCCAAACAATGTACAGATTTCGCAGGATCCTAAAAGTGGTATAAATAATATACCAGTATCTAACAAACATGATAATATTCCACATGCTGTGATATAGTATATTACATTACTAGCGTGGAAAGTGGAAGAGTATTGTCGCACGAGGCGTCAGCCTCGTGCGACTATTCCACGAGTGTGAAATGTCACTTTCCACGCGAGTAATGTACACTATTTTTCCGACGACCACCACTAAAAACAATTACGAAATAGTTATTTTTATGCTTATTTGCAATAAATGTGTATGCAATAATGCAAGACAGACAGACACCTATAAAATTTATTTGACGTTTTGATGTTGAAAATTCGAACACCTATTTTGTTTTTATAAAATCCGCGAATCTGTTGCTTTTAGCGTATGCATTCTCAATTTTTATTGAAGAAATCATTTCAATTACAAACTCATATGAGTAATTACATCTTTAAGTAAAACGGAAACTGTCAGTATCGATTTAACTATGGGTATTTTTATTTATTTATTTATTTATATATTTCAGTACATTACAGATTTATAAAAAAATCCAATTGGCACTTAACAAATTTAAACATATAACAAAGGTTATAAGAAATTTACAAATTGCTATTAAGTAGCCTTTTCAGACTCGATAAAGTTATATGAAAAATGTCTATATGCATATAGTCTGTATTAGCTGTCATCATTATGCGGTCTATAACGGCCTGCTGCCCGTAGTTTGTCCTATGAAAATTTAATAAAAATAAATTATCAGAGCGAGTAATCTGATGTTTTACATGGAAATTCAATTTTGCAAGCAGGGCATTGCAATCAATCAAGTTGTTAACCATTTTAAACACAAATATAAACATCCCTTGTTTCCTTCTTGTTTGTAGCGATTTGAGACCCAGTAATTGCAACCTTGCTCTCGGAGTAATATGATCACTTGTAAAGTGTATTTGGTACAAAGCAAATTTAGCGAACTTAGACTGCACCCCTTCAATGCAATCAATGTGACATGAGTAAGATGGTGACCAAATTACAGAGTTATACTCAAGCAGACTTCTAACCAAACCTGAGTAAAGTGCTTTTAAGGCTTTCATGTTGCGAATGGTTTTACAGTTTCTTTTGATAAAACCCAAAGCTCTGAGGGATTTGGATACTATAGCGTTGATGTGGTCTCTAAAGGTTATTTTAACATCAAAGGTAATTCCTAAGTCAGTGATACGCGAGACTGAATTTATAGAATGACTATTAATACTATAATTGTAGTACATAGGAATTGTGCATCTGTAAAAGCGCATAATTTTACATTTAGAAATGTTCAACTTTAAGAAGTTTCCATCGCAGTAGGTCACAAAATTATCTAAATCCTGTTGCATTTTGAAGCAATCAGATTTTGAATGTATCACCCTGAAGAATTTCAAGTCATCGGCATAAAGTAACACCTGTGAACTCTTGAACATGGACACAACATCATTGATGAAGAGCAAGAATAAAATCGGACCCAGGTGTGACAGTTGGAACCCTGAATATACTGTTATCTCTCTAGATGAAATATTTCCAATTTTCACACATTGAGTTCTGCTTTGCAAATAGGATTGAATCCAAGATAGATATAAACCGTGTATACCTAATGCTTCTAGTTTCAACACAAGCAGCTGATGGCAAATACTATCGAATGCCTTACTCAAATCGGTATAAATGACATCGATCTGATATCCACGTTCTATATTCTTAGTTAAATATTCGTGAAATACAGCAAGATTAGTTGCAGTAGAACGGCCTTTAAAGAACCCATGTTGCTGAATTGCTATGGTATGTTTAAAATTTCTGAAAAGTTCATCTGTGATTATCGATTCCATAATTTTAGATAGTATGGAGAGCAGTGATATGCCTCTATAGTTAGCAACATCCAACCTATTTCCAGATTTGAATATGGGAAATAGTGTTGAGATTTTCCAAGACTTGGGAAAAGTACCAGTGTCAAAGCTACGCTGAAATAATAAAGTAATAGGTTTAACCAAGGATGCGCTGCAGTTTTTCAACAGTACCGGAGGTATACCATCTGGCCCACAGCTCTTATTACAATTCAGAGCAGATATTTTTTCTTGCACCTCATCGGTGGTAAATGTATGGTGGTATAGGCAGTTGCAAACAGTGTTATGAGTATCAAAGTTAAACACCGGAATGATGGTATGCACTGTATAAGAACTTTCAAAATGTCCAGCAAATGCATCAGCTATAAGTTGAACTTCATTTAGTGCCCGTTCTTTGTAGATCATCTGCCGAGGAATACCATTGGTGTTCTTTAAAGAATTAATAAATGACCAGAAGTATTTAATATTTGTAGGTATTAAAAGTTCAGTATCAGACAAGAATTTTTTGTAACAACGATTAATAAGGACTTTAATTTCTCTTCGTAAATCTGAATAAGCATTATAGTCATTTATGGATCTTGTGTGTTTAAATTTTTGATAAAGTTTATTTTTCTTGTTAATTTGTCGTTTCAGTTCTCTGCTGTACCACTTTGGGTATTTAGAAGTAGCGTTAACTTTCCTAGGAGTGTATTTATGCAAACCGTCATAAATAACAGAATAAAAGGATTCAATAGCAGTGTCAATGTTCTTACATCGATCAATAAATGACCAATCGTGAGCGTTATAGAAATTATTCAACCTTTCAAAATCAGCCCTCTTGAAGTCGAAATTAAATTCAAACCCTTGTTATTATTTTGTAAAATGGAATGGAAATTATATCAACCAACGCTTCCAGTGGCGGATGGTAAATATCAACTTTACTTAGGGAGTGGAGGTAGCACGTAATTTAACATTCAAGGAATCATCACTAAAAGTAAGTCCAGAAGGTTATTCTGAAAGTTAGTTATGTGGTTCCGTTGAAGAAGCTCCAGGTAATACATATTATCTGTGAAATGCTCTTCTTTACTAGTGAGGTGACCACTAGGGGCTAAGAAGTCATCATCTTGAACCCAGGTGATTCCGGATAGGTTGAAATCACCAATAATAAGCCGTTTAGCGTGTGGATATTGTACACGGATGGTTTCGGCTGTATTTATAAAAGCTTGGTACACCTGTATCTCAGCACTAGGTGGAATATAAACTCCACAAATAATTAATACTTCCCTTTCTAAGGTTAACATAATCCAAAGATCATCAAATAGTAAACTGTTACTGCAAGAGAGTAGAGTAGACTGTATGGATGTTAATACTGCAATAAGTACTCCACCACCACGCTTACAGGTAACTAAGTCGTATTTTCTGTCATTGCGGTAGACATCATAATTATTATGTATAAGTTCATTGTTATTAAAATCTGCAGAAAGCCACGTCTCGGACAAGATCAAAATCTCAAAATTGCAATTTAAAGTAGATTTATACATTTCGACAGTTTTAGTTCTGACTCCACGAACATTCTGATAATACAGAAATAAAGTTTGTCTAAAGCATTGCTTTGAACCAAGAGCGTTTCCATGGGCAAATTGCTGTGGTTGGTCTTTAATACGATCTGGACTTAAGTTGTAGGTATCCTAGTCTGTGACACTTGAAAATTTTGGTTGCCTGGTTTTATTATTGTCCATGTATTTTCTAACAGCAACACCGTTAGGCCAAAAGGTTGAATTCATTAAAGTAGACATATAAGTTGAATTGACCGAGACTTTGAAAGAACTATAGCTATTTGGGAATTTTGAATTCAATTTTTCAAGTTTAATATTTGGTGGTGTATCAACGTTTAAATGATCATGCAACTTATTTGTTATGTAGTCCATTATCTTTTGTTCATTAACAGATGGATTCACTCTAGTCAAATGTAATTTGGAAGTTCTAAACCTGCGAGTAACAGCCATGAAATCATCAGTGGACTCGCCGTTAGATGTAGAGGCACAAACTGTGGCAGTACCAATTATTAATTCTTTTTTGGTTGTTCGAATGTTTGAGATAGTGCTTTTATTGTTGTTATTGTTTTTGTTATTCTTATTATCAGTAGAATTTATAATTGGTTTTGATATAGATGAAATTTTATCAGTGACCATGTGAACACCTGATTCTGTACTTGTTTTAATGCTATCCTTTATGTTATGACCTTGTTTGTATTCCACCTGTTGCAATAGTTGATTATCACTCAAGGTGTTAACTTCTGGATTGGTAGTAACTTTATCCTCAGCTAAATTAGTAATTTGTTGACCATTTGTTAGTAGCTTTATCAGATCAACATTACTGCTTCTCAATTTGAAGACTGCCTCTCTTAGTTCTTTAATCTCATCATGTAGATGCACAGTTGAAGTTAGAACCATACTTCTAATAAGTTTGTTAAATTCTTCACTTTTGAGGAAAGTAATAATATCCTGGCTATTATTTTGTGGTAGATAATTTACACTATCCTGACCAGTAATACCAGTATCCAAATTATTGTTGCTAACAATATTATCAACACTGTCATTACCATTATCAGAGCACTCGGCACAATAATATAATTTAATACCATCTTTATTTAAAATAACTGATCCTTTTCGGTCACTACATGAAGGATGAACTTTAACATCACAAGTAACACAACTATAATATTTGTTTACTACTTTTTTACCACAATAGTTACAACTATTGTTACAACTGTTAAATGCATGCTGATCACTGTCAGCCATCTTGAATGATTATATTTTAAACTGTTATTAGCCAAAACGAAACAAATGAATGCAAAAAGGTAGAAACCGGTAGTCGTTTGGGTTGCCTAGGTAACTAGCATACAAACATCAGTCATATCACTCTAGAGTTGAAAAGTATTTCAACACTAGAGTGATATGTACTTTCGCACTCTAGACTGATATACTTTACTTTCTACATAAATAAGCAGTGTGTAATCTGTTGTTTTCACAAGTGGTCGTCGGAAAAGTAATCATCATAACACAAACACAGGTGCTGCCAAGGCAATCACTATTAATCAAAGCAAGCTGACTCTTAATTAGCTAATGCTTGTTCAATTGTTAAATTGCCTACTGACTCCCAGGAGTGACAATACTGCTACAGCAAATGCTACTTCTCAGATGTTTAATGATACTTTAACTCCAGCACATACTGGTAATAAGGTTGCTACTTCTAAACCCATACAGTTCATTTACATTTCCAATGCTCCACCTGTAGGTACTACATTGGCCAGGAGGCGAGTTTTTTGTTGCCTGGAAATTTAGAATTTTGCCGAACCATTGCCGTTCCAGGCAAGGTAGGGATCTTTAACGTGCGTGACAACACACACACGGGACCTCCATTTAACCTCTCATCCGAACGAGGGCGTAATTTTTGTGAAAAATGCTCACCTGCCATTTTTCAAGCAGTCGGCCGTGTCGGGATATGAACCCGGGACCTTGAGATCCGTAGTCTTACGCTTACTACATTGATCCACGGCGACGCCTCTAAACCCATACACCATATGTCGAACGAGTGGTCCACAGTGGCCCGTAAAAAGAAGCAGCCTAAAGTTATTGTCGGCACAGCGACTTCTGATGCCGCTGACAATGTAGACAATCTTCATGGTGTGCAGCGGCGAACGTGGATTCGCCTTAGTAGGGTTGCGCACAAGGCGGGTGGAAACCCCCAGGATCCTGTAGACGTCCTTACGTTTTTGAATACTGATTCTACTGATGCAGTCTGTTATCGTATCAGCACGTCTAAGTATTTTAGTTCCTACAAATTGGGTATACCAGTAAACGTTAAGGAACGCCTTATGAACCCGCAGTACTGGCCTGCAAATGTTCAGGTCAGAGAATTTGTCTTTAAACCTCCTAAGGACAGAAACGCCAATAACACCAGTCAGCATGATTTTTTAGGCAAGCGCACAGTGCAGAACAAGATAGCAACGTAAACAAGGAAGTGAGTAGTTTAGTTAATAAACTAACTGCTTTCAACACATTATGCGAAAGTTATTGTGCAGATATCATCATAGCATCCGAAACCTGTCTCACCGATGATGTAAGTGACTTGTTAATTTTACCAGACACCTACCGTATCTATAGGCGTGATCGGCCCTCAAGGGGTGGTGGAGTCCTTATTGCTGTACACAAGAGATTGCCATCCTTTCTACATACTAATGATGAACTGTACGAAATTGTCCCAGTTAATATCCACCTTAATGACAAACTTTTGTGTGTTTTTGCAGTCTATAGACCGCAGTATATTTTAGATATTCTTGCCCGGCTCAGAGCTTTAATAGCACAGGCAAACAGTAGTTCTGATACTCCCGTTGGGATAGTGGTAGGTGGCGATTTCAACCTGCCAAATGTAACTTGGTCCATTAGACCCTCTCGTTCTTATGTTCAACATCTCATTAATCAACTACTTTCTGAGGATCTTCAACAAATTATAGATTGTGCTACCTGAGGCGAGCATATCTTAGATGTTGTCCTGGTTAACTCTATTGTGGACTGGTCCACCTGTACTGCCCTCGACCCGTTTAGTGACCATCTACCAGTCCACGTTGTCTTGAACCAGTACATTTCATCGCAGGTTATGCATAAAAAGGTGTTTTATTATAAGAATACCAGGGTTATGGATCTTTGCAAGTTTCCTTCGAGCCGTTATCTATGGTGGATTAACCAAGCTGGCTCTGTCAATGATTACTTGGAGTCGCTTAAATACCTATTACTAGCTGCTTGTGATGTGTATGTGCCGTCCAAAGAATTATCCTCCAACCCTAACCCCATTTATTACAACAACGAGGTCAGGCAATTAAGGAAAGCTTGTCGTCGTGCTTACACCAATCGCATACTATCTCAACTTCATAGGACACGTTTTCTCGCACTATCCAGGAAACTTCACTGTGCAAAGCTTGCAGCTCCACACCATTTTATGTCTTCTCTCGTTAAGGACAGCAAACCTGGCAATTGGAATGTATTCTATAATCACGGACTTCCAGGCACTTTAACTGAAGCTTTAGTCATCTTTAGTGACACTTTTAAATCAGCATATACAGATACTCCCCAAATGAGTATTGGAATGGCAATATTGGATCCTGCACCGGCCGCCGCCCCATTTGAGTTCGACGACAGCGATGTCCTCAAAGTTCTACGAAAAGTTACGGCAGGCTCCTGTGGTCCTGATGGCATCTCAGGTCAGCTGATTCGGGTTTGTGGCAACTCCATCGTGCCGTACTTAACTATGCTGTTTAATATGTGTATTAACAACTGTGATATACCGCTTGAATGGCATAAAGCGTACGTGGTGCCTATTCATAAAAAGGGGTCTAATTCTCAGCCAGGTAACTATAGGCCCATTAGTCTAACATGTGTTATCTGTCGTGTATTCGAGAGGATCCGAAACCGCTATATAATGCGTATCCTAATTTCTACTAATTTCTTAAGCCCGTTCCAATTTGGCTTCAGGCCACAGAACTCCTGTGAGGCTGCTCTGGCCTGCTTTGTACAAAGCTGATCATCGTGACAATGGAATACCCATTGATGCTATTTTTATCGACATGGCTAAGGCATTTGACAGTGTACCCCACAAACTTCTTGTAGAGCGCTTGTTTGAAATTGGTCTTGACCGGCGAGTACTGTCCTGGTTAAAGATTTTCTTATCAGGTCACACGCAACAGGTCAGGATTGCAGATTCTTTATCCGAACCAGTTGAGGTTACTTCAGGGGTGCCGCAAGGTTGGGTACTTGGTCCAACTCTATTTTTAATCTTCATTAACATCATTGTAAATAACATATCATCCACTATTAGACTCTTTGCTGATGACATTGTCCTCTATAGGGCAATCAAGACTAAAGAAGATTGTAATGTTCTGCAAAACGATCTGGCCGACCTCACAGCTTGGACAGAAGCAAATGGGATGCTCATTAATTGTACCAAGACAGTCTGGGTTGCATTCGGCTCAACTTCATCTGCCTACTCCTACAGACTGAGTCTAACTACCCTCACTCCAACAGACAGATGTAAATATCTGGGTGTTATTATCAACCAAAACCTGAAGTGGAATGAGCATGTTCTTTATGCTATTTCTAAAGCCAATAAGCAGCTAAACTATCTCAAGTACTGTCTTCGTGGTGCTTCTTATGAGACGAAGCGACACGCATACATTAGTCTTGTACGTTGGAGTACTGCGCATCAGTTTGGAGTCCGCCAGCTAAGTTTCTTGCCTTAGCCCTTGAGGCGGTTCAACGTAGAGCTGCTTGGCAGGTCCTGAATACTTACAACTATGCAGTTATTGCACAGCACTCTTACAATTCTTAGAGTGGGAGTCGTTGGTTTTATGACGTGACCGAAGACTGCTAATTTTGATTTACGAAGCTTTAAAAAGCAAATCTTGGTAGCTTTATTAATGGATTAGTGCTACATTAGTAGCACATAGTTATATGCCCATATCTTGTAGTACTCAAAATACTGTAATTTAAATGTAAGGCTTATTGTTTGTTTAGTTGTATTGTTTTAGGAGAGCTTGTAAACCAGCTTAGCTGACGCTCTTCTTATTGGAGTTCTAGTTCACTGTACATGTGTCTAGTGTACCAATAAATGAATAAATAAATAAAAAATAACTAAATTGCCCTCCTTAACGGAGATTGATAACCGTCTACGTGTGGCCAACTACATCTCACGTAATGACCATTGGTGTAAGATCCAACGTCCGAAATTTGCAAGCTCCTTTGGTGCAAACTCCCCAGTTGGCAGGGGTATCGCATTGTGGAATGTGCTGCCTCAGTGTGTCTTTGACCCTTTCCCTGGAACAAAAGCCCAGTTTACTAACCTGTTAGATTAGTATTTCTTAGTTTGATTTATAATTGTAATTATATTGCTACAACCGCTGGCAACAGCATTGTATTGATAATATAAATAAATAAATCACCCTATGAATAGAATAGAAATAAGCTGCCCTTAGGCTACCACTTACTGACTCCTATTATACCCGACCCGTATTTACAATTGTGCATTCTTCCGAGAAATTTATTAATTAGTACATAGGTAACCAAACCGAATGGTCCTTGACAATTTTATCCCATTTATTTGTATTCGCAGTATATTTAACACCCCTACTATATGTTTCTTTTTAAATCTGACACAAATTACTTAATTGAAATGCTCTTGGATTGCTTATCAAATTGATTTGTATACCAAGTTCATATACTAATAACAGATATAAGGGTATAACTACAGTTTTATTGCCGACATACTGAAAGTGAATAATATAGGTACATTTAGTATTTACATTGCAATTCTTATAATTCAGTTTAAAAACTCGTCAAGTTCCCGTGCCGAATACCGAATGAATCCAAGCATCACAAAACCAAAAGTATTTTTATTCCATTCCGTCTATAATTCATTTTGAACTATTCACTTGACTGAATAAATTCAGTACCAACTATTCACCCAAGTGAATAACAACGCCCATGACTAATACATATGTGTATTCGTTTCTTCACGTATTCTACCAAAAATGTACGTGCAGAATTTGTGCATCATTATAAAAATGTATTCTCTCACAATGCTGTTTTTCTTACCTATTTATGAACTCATGTCGGACTATACATCAATTTTTCGTTCATTACTGGTAGGTATCGAAAAGCACTGCTTTTTTCGATCAGTTGTCTGAAAACTGTTACACTGGTTGATTGGTGTCTGAAAACTGATAAAATTGACTTTCTGATTTTTAAAAATCACAATTAGAAAATAATTAGTGTGTAATGTTTCTTTTCATCACAATCCATCCTTTATACTTGGAAAAATGCATTTATGCCAACAGAATTTGTTTCATAGCATAAACTAACCATTCTACTGTGTTCAATGCACATTGACACCACAATTTTTCAAATCATTGGAAATTGACTGGATTATTCTTCTAGCAGCAATTTGTGGTTAATGTTTGTTCTGAGGCACTTGCAGAAACACTTTGTTGACGTTTCCAAATCTCAACTGCATCAGATTCATTTGTTTTTGTACTGCATCTAGCGCAACTGATAATAGTTTTAAAATATTCATAAAATTCTCAGCAGATCAAATTAAGCCAATGTTAGATACTTTTGGAAATGCAAATTTTCAAAAGCTTGTCCCATTGACTCACTTAAATCTCGATGCAATCTGCTAAACTATTCCACCTGGCTTCTTTAGAAGGACAAGTGCCTTTCCACCAGCTTGTTTGTATTTGGCAGCAGCTAAGTAGTTGTTATGAAAATATTTTACATGTTCTGTAATATCTTTCAGTTTAAATTCGAAATCTTTCGACAGTAAATATAAAATACGTGCCATGCAGCCATATGTTACTACATTCAATCAATAAAATCTTAAACATTTCGTATATTTACATGCATTCGGGCCGTGTTTTCAGAATTAGCCGATACGAAACTTAAGACGGTACAATTGATTTGTTTTACATGAACAAATAATCTGCCATGTGCATATGTTCGAGTTGTGTAATAGAGAAATGAACGTTCCTCTTCAGATGTTACTGTTACACATATAATGGGTTCATTGCAAATATTGCACCACCCATCATTAGACTTATTAACATATTGCCTTTTAAATTTCCAAAACATTTTTCGAATCCCATCTAATAAGGTAGTTGAAATAATTTTCCTTGATTGAGACAAATAACCAGATCTTAATACCTCTAATGCTTTTTTACCTCTTTATTTTGGTGCACCTGCAAGCTTCTTATCTACAGGTGTGCAAATTGCAAATGATGATAATGATCCTTCCTTAGATACTCATTTTAAATGTAAGAAATCAGCATTCGGAGTTGGTTCTGCCACAATTTCTGAACAGACTTGCACTTAAAGATGCAGAAGATTTCAATGTGATGAAGTCGCATGTATCTGCTGATTTTGAATAGTTGTTCAGAGTCACGAGGCTAGTTACTAGTTTAATAAAACCTTTCCAAAGGTGTTTATAAGTTATACAACAATTTATTAAACTAGAATACTATCAAAATGGATCGAGTTTTAAAATCCGAAAGATTTAACACGGATCCTAGGGGTTGGTACTGCTTCCAGAAAATCGACTCACTGGAGCAGAACATTCGAGAATTTCATTTCCACACTTAACCCACAACCTAAGAATAATGAAAAATTGAAGATATTGGTAAACTGTGGAACTTACAACGATGCTATAATCGTACTCAAAGGCATTTATATCAAACCGGTAAATGAGATTTTTGCAAGGCACTTATTATCTACAAGTAAGCAAATGTCGAATGAAACTGTTGACCAGTACCCACAAGCAAAGACTGTCTCTTTAAAGCTGTCTAAGCCGAGAAGAACAGAGATGATTTTGTGAGAAATGTTTTCTACAATTCGCCGTCTTTTGGAAAAAGTTGCATTAACTTTAGAGGATGTTTATGAGTTGGCTCGCTCTCTTGAACTTGCACAGGACAAGCCCAAAGTTTTTACTCGCCGATCCCCATAAACGCTGTTCCACCTAAAATCAATCGTAACAAACTGCTATTTCAAACTAATTCCAATACGACTTTATCGATCCTAATCACAAGTGCTTCTTTTGCGGTTATTCTAGACATCGTAGAAGCAACTGCCCTGCACGGAATTCTACTTTGTGGCCTACCAGGACACTTTGCCAAAATGTGCCTATCTGCTAAAACACGTAAAGCTACTGCAAACAGTTTACAAGACAAAAGTAGTGAAATGGGATTTTTGGCTTCTATAAATGGATTATCTAAAAGTAATGTTGCTGTCACTATTGAGGGGTACCCTGTTTCCGCTTTAATTGATACTGGAAGTTCTCTGAATTTTATAAACAAGAAAACTGCCTCTGAGTTGAGTTTAATAGTGTTACCCTGCTTCGGGTCTGTCTCCGTGGCTTCGACTACTATGACTTCGAAAATTGAAGGACGGTGTAAAGTAAACATTAATCTTTTTGAACACGTATATAATGACGTAAAACTGGCTATCTTACCAGATTTGTACTCTGATATTATAGTGGGTCACGACATTTTAAAGCTACACACATGTTCAATTACTGTTTGGAGGTGAAAGAGTTCCCTTAGTTGTATGTAGTGTAGCTGCTGCTAGTGTTCCGCCTGCTTCTTTGTTTGCTAACTTAACGGTTGAATGTAAACCGATTGCAATTAAGTCGAGCCGCCACTCTGTAGATTACTACAAGTTTATCGAAAGTGAAATAGCGAAATTACTGGAAGATGATGTAATCGAATCTAGCAACTCTCCATGGAGAGTTCAGGTTTTAGTTGTTTCTAATGAAAATCACAAAAAACGCGTAGTTATTGACTATCCAAGAACTATCAAGAGATTTACTTTGTTAGATGCGTACCCTTTGCCGAGAATTGAAGATGTAATCAATAAGGTTTCGAGCTACAATGTTTTTAGTACTATTGATTTTCGAAGTGCATACTATCAAAGTACTATTAAAGAGGATGATAAAATGTATATGGCATTTGAAGCATGTGGTCAGCTTTATAACTTTAAGCGCATTCCTTTTGGGAGTCACCAATGGGGTGGCTGCATTTAAAAGGGTCATTGATGAGATAATCAAACTCGAACGTTTAGTAGACACATATGCATACTTAGATGATGTGACTATTTGCAGGAAAAATCAGAAGAAACATGATGAAAATCTTCAGAAGTTTATTGAAACAGCGCGAAAGTATAACCTAACAATTAATTTTGAAAAATCGTCATTTTCACTTAAATCAATCAAATTACTAGGTTATCTAATATTGAATAGAACCATTAGACCTGATCCGAGTCATCTCGAACTGCTATAAAATCTTCCCCTACCTAAAGGCACAGCCTCTTTGAGAAGAATGTTAGGCATGTTCTCACATTACTCATCATACATCCAAAATTGCTCCTATTGTTCACATAAAATTCCCCTTATCCGAAAAAGCAAAAGAAACCTTTGAAGAATTAAAATTTGAAATAGAAAATCAATTGTCAATTGTATTGATCATATACCCCCTTTACTGTTGAAACGGATGCTTCTAAAAATGCTATAGCAGCAACATTATCGCAATCTGGACGACCTGTGGCGTTTTTTCAAGAACTTTAAATAGTTCAGAACTGAAACACTCATCAGTCGAAAAAGAAGCTCAAGCTATAATGGAAGTTCTTCGGTAATGGAGACACTATCTTATAGACAACCATTTTAAGTTGATAACGGATCAGCAATCTGTAGCTTTCATGTTCGACAGTACCTGCCATGGTAAAGTGAAAAATGAAAAAATAACACGATGGTGATTAGAGTTAGCTTGTTTTAGTTATGATATTGTTTACAGACCACGAATGCTGGTCAAGGCCTTACATGTGATTTTCCAGTGCTCCTCCCGAAGGTACTACATTGGCCAGGAAGCGAGTTTTTTACCTGGAGAATTTTGCCGAACCCTTGTTGTTCCAAGCAAGGTAATGATCTTTAACGTGCGTGACAACACTCACACACGGTACCTCCATTTTACCTCTCATCCGAACGAGGATGTATTTTTGTGGAAAATGCTCGCCTAACATTTTTCAAGCGGACCATGTCGGGATTCGAACTTGCTCAAGGCCGTTCATTTACATTTCCAATGCTCCACCCGAAGGTACTACATTGGCCAGGAGGCGAGTTTTTGTTGCCTGGAAATTTAGAATTTTGCCGAACCCTTGCCGTTCCAGGCAAGGTAGGGATCTTTAACGTGCGTGACAACACTCACACACGGGACCTCCATTTAACCTCTCATCCGAACGAGGGCGTAATATTTGTGAAAAATGCTGACCTGCCATTTTTCAAGCAGTCGGCCGTGTCGGGATTTGAACCCGGGACCTTGGGATACGTAGTCTTACGCTTACTACATTGATCCACGGCGACGCCACTTGCTCAAGGCCGCCGACGCTCTCTCTAGGATGTGTTCGACCATCGCAAATCCTGTGGGAAAACTAAACGAATTTCATAAAATATTGTGTCACCTTGGAGTGACTCGCATGTATCACTGGGTGCGTAGTAAGAACCTTCTAATTTCTATAGAAGTCCGTCGGGTTACCACTTCTTGCAATGTATGTGCCGCCGTTAAATCTAGATTCCATCAGCATCAAGGTGTTTTAATCAAAACTACTGCCACGTTCGAATCGATTTCAAAGCGCCTCTCCCGTCTGTTAATCAAAATAAATATCTTCTTGTTCTTGTGGACTCATGATTCCCTATTGCCTTTCCCTGTATGGACATGTCGACTGCGACTAGTGTCATGTCTTAGACAAACTTTCTCATGTTTGCTACTCGTGTGTATATCCATTCAGACAGTTCGTTTATGCTCAGAGAGCTGAAAGATTTCTGGAATAGTGTCAGAATTGCAACTAGCAGAACTACCAGATATAACCCTACGGACAAGTTGAGAGGTATAACGGTGTCTTATGGAAGACGGTTGAATTAGCACTAAAATCAGAGAATCTTTAAAATAAATATGGCAATCTGTCCTACTAAATGCCTTGCACAATGTGCGCTCCTTGCTTTGCATGGCCACTAATGCTACCCCACACGAATGGATGTTCAACTATCATTGGCGTTCGAGAATAGGTTCCTCTGCTGCTACATGGTTACTTACTCCTGGACCCGTTTATATGAAAAGACCTAACCGACAGTCTAAATATGAGCCATTGGTTGATGAGGTTATGTTGCTTCATGGCAATGCAGAATATGCGCATGTTCAGCTTTCAGATGGAAAGGAAACTACTATATCGATTCGACGCCTAGCTCCTGTAATTAAATCTTATCAATTAGATCCCAATGGGAGACAGATAGCCACTGGGCTAACACGGAACATATAGAAGAAGTGGATGTGGTTCCTGTAACTGTGTCTATGCCAGTTAATGATATGGATTCGAATGGGCCGTCGTTGCCTAGAAGCACTAGGTTGAGACGGTCTACCTGACACTGGGATGACTATGTGTTTTCAACAACTAGGAGGGAAGAATGTGGTGATTTTGAATAGTTGTTCAGTATCATGTAGGCTAGTTACTATTGTTAATTATTGACATTCTTATTATGATTGTCATGCTCTGTGTTATTCTAGTTTAATAAAACCTTTCCAGAGGTGTTTATACCTAATACAACAATGTAGTTATTTGTATCTACATCTACAATAAAGCAAAAAATCAAATTAAAAACAAAACAAAAAATAGTACTGTGTGAATCATTTTTATTTATTTTCAGTCAAAAAATGATAAGATCAACCGACAATAATAAACGATATATTTTGTATGTTCCATGATACATGTGGTTGTGACTTTGCAAAAGTGAAAACGATAACCGTCTGATAACTTTGTCCATGATTACAATAAACTGTGCTAAATAAAACAAACTCGGTTTATATTTACTTGCAGCTGGTGCAGAAACAATTTTTTACAGATTGTACTATGAATTTTTAAAAGTCCTTGTAATTTCGTTACAATTCTTGCAAACTGCCTTTATGCGTTTTAGCTTTTCAGTGTATGCTTCTAAATCGGATTTAACATATACATGTAACAGATTAAACTAAGTTACAGAAGATATGTTAACTAATACAAAATAAATCAATAAAGTGCAGAAGTATTTAGATCGTACTGCCACAGACGCACGAATATCTAACAAATAAGTTTTACTTTCATAAGCAGAACTCCAACCTTTAATAGGCTTACAGCCATTGCAAATCTGTACAGGATATGACAGCAACATAACTGTGCATTCCCTAACTTGCCAATACATGTATTTTTTAATGTTTGGAATAATACAATTATAGTCTTCTGGATGTAGAAAATTTAAGAACTGTCTACTAATAAATACCTAACAACAAATACTAAGATTGTGGGAAAACAAGGGTAGCATTTACCTAGCAAGTGCAAAAGCTTAAACATACTGCATTTACTGACAAATTAGTGAATCTATATTCAATAATGCAATTATTTAAAAACAAATCAATACTAGCACGGCAAATACAAATACTTACAAACTTAAAATTGCAGAGTTCGTGTCCAACGAGTGAATATAGTATTTATGTAATTCTGCACTAAGAATGATATTCATAGATCACCACTTAACAAAAGTATAAACAAAGATAATACAAACGTTTAATTTAACCACATAATCTCATTAAATTACACATTTTCAAGTGTGCATCAAAATTAATTTCACTTGAACTACAAAACGATTCTTAAACATTTGTAAAATACAATTCTTCAAAAATATTATGCTTTGACATCTGAAATATAATACATCCCTCGAAGCAAATAATATAAAACATAGAAAAACCCACTGTCTAAAATAGTTTAATTTAAAAAAGTTAATACATAATGTCTAAATAAGTATTTTGTTAAAGTAACATTGGGTATGAAAAGCATGTCTACTTCTTTCCAGATTTCTTGATGCCACCTTGAGCAATTGGGCCTTTATTCTGGGCTTTAGATTTAGCATCTACTAAATCCTTAGCTTGTTGCTTTAGTTTTTCTTTATGTGCCACATCTTCATCATCTAAATCTTTAGCATTTTTCTTTGGAGCTTTCAGCGGTTTCTTTTTACCACCGTCGCGACCTGTCATTCTAGAAAAACCAAGTCACCATCAATGTAAGTAGGCATATATTAGTTCTATCTAGTATATACTTACCTCCTATCGAATTAGAACAATTTGAGACAAACTTAATTTTTAGATTTGTAATTCCAAAATGACAACTATAATTAAACAATTGAAAACCCTAGCCATACAGGACCATATTTAAAACGCACACACAAATAAAATATATACCTCAGGACGTTCAATAACTATGAAGTGGACACGAATTATAGATACTCAAAATAGCAATGACAGCGTATTATATATACAAACTACAGATCAATTAATAAAATTCCGTTTCCGCTTTACTTACAACCAGCCGAAAACTATTCTGATTTTACCGTACGCATGCGTATAAAGCATAGATAACTAATAATATATCGTCTCGGTACCATAGAATGTTATTACCATGTTTTTATTGTATGACGCTACTGAAATGATTAAAGGATCTACAACACCGTCAGGCTGTATCTCGTTAAATATAAAAATAATCACCACAACCAATGGTTGCAAAGAACAATCTAGAGTGCTCATTTTTATTGGACAATAGTGTTGCTATACTCTTTGATAATAATTAATAGTTTTTGTTTATATAATTCTAAAAAGACTTAAAACATATATTAAATGCGATAATTATCAATACGCAGAAAACTTTCAAGATCAAATATAATTCAACAGAAAATTGAAAATATATTCCTCATGGTAATCTGCAACTACACTTTATCTACTGGTAATTAGTCATGGTAAAACTATAGTGTATAGTATGTGAGAAGAAATTACAAATGTAAACAAAAACCAGACATAAACAGTGAAACAGGAACAAAGGTTAAACATGTTGGACTGCATCTATCAACTAACCTGAAGTAATAATTATTGCTTTTTTTTAATTTGAAAAACGTTTAATGGTAAGTATTAATAACAGAACAACTAAAAATTTGAAATGAATGTGAAACTTAATATTTATGATGTCTTTTACTTATTTATAAAGGGTTACAAAAACATCCCACTATTTAAAATATAATTGAAACTAATAAACTATGAATAGACTTCAATAATTAGAACTGTTGTTAGTGTAACCTACGTTAATTTAATGTTCTTTATTCTGTCCACTATAAGCCTGTGTATTTACAATTATTTACAGAGAAAACCGAATGTCGGTACAAAGAACACAAATGGTATTAACCACAATATATACAATAGTAATTTATTTCTTAATTCGACAATCACACGATATTTATTTCTAAGTTCGACTGGGTAATTTATATATACTAGGTTATCATAAAGTAAGGGGTATATTTTAAATCATTACAACTTTTTAATAAATTAAGTTAGTAACATAAAATAAACGAAATCTAGTTGCTTAATGAATGGGATTTTACCGTATCTAAGGGAAACAAAAGCGTTGTCATAACAATTGTTGACACTAGTGTCAAAACGAAATTATTCAATTTGAAGTTTTATTTTGAAATTAAAACTCAAGTAAACGTTGAGTTCAAACGACTCAACTGTAATAACATGGATTTACAAACAAGAATTGGTTTAGTTCAGTGCTATTATGAATCCGGCAGAAAATACACCGCTGGATTACGAAGATTTCGCACGAGAATGGGTTTGAGAGCGGGACCCTGTCAAATGAAAGCGTACCGCAATTTGATACAAAAATTTGAAAGAACAGGGTCTGTAACTGACTTACCAAGATCAGGAAGACCAATAAGTAGTGATGTCCAAGTTGCAGAGGTTCTTCATGAAAATCAAGACATAGCCAGAAGCAATTCACTCGCAATCAGCAGTGCAAATGCGATATCCAAGCGATTGCAAATGCCGTATACCACGGTTTGGAAAATTTTACGCAAAATTCTAAACATGTATCCATATAAACTGAAAATGCTGTTTGAATTAAAGGACGCAGATTTGGCTACTAGGTACGATTTTTCTTTGCGAGTAATGGCTCAGATGGAAATTGAACCCGAATGGTTATCCCGTATTTTATGGACAGATGAGGCACATTTTACTCTGAATGGTGGAGTCAATACTCAAAACTGTAGAATCTGGTCTGCAGAAAATCCGCAACAAATCGTTCAAAAGGTCTTCATGACAAGAAAGTCACCGTTTGGTGCGATTTTACAGCTGATTTTATTATTGGTCCGTATTTCTACGAGGAAATGCAGAATGGACAAGCCGTATCTGTAACTGTAAATGGTGAACGATACTTGCAAATGTTACAAAATTATGTTATTCCACAGCTGCAAAACGAGCACTACGGAATTGAAAACATCATTTTATGCAGGATGGAGCACCCCGCACATTTTTCGACCAGTCAAAAATTGTTAACCAACGTTTTCAAGATCGCGTGTTAAGCAGACATTTCGTAAATTCATGGCCACCAAGATCACCTGATCTAAACCCAGCGGATTACTGGCTGTGGGGTTATTTAAAAGTTTAGTGTTTAGAAGACGACCAACTACGCTACAAGAATTAAAAGACAGTATAACGGAGCAAATTGGTACAATTCAACCAGAAATGTTACGAAATGCTGTGTACAATTTGGAGGTAAGGATGGTGATCTTACAACAACAAAATGGAGGTCATATTGAGCAATTGCCGTAACCTGTTTTGGGCATACTAAATCCCATTTCATAAGCAATTAGATTTCATTTATTTCTTGTTATTAACTTAATTTGTTAAAAAGTTATCATAATTTAAAATATATCCCTTACTTTATGATAACCTTATACATTAACGTATTTATTTTAACAATCGGTCCAATAATTTATTTTCTTATGATTGCAGGTTCATGCGCAAGCTAAAGTTCATATCGCGCTTCCTACGATTTATATACGCAACCAATATTACATTCAAAAGCTGCTAAAAATTACAAGGATTCTACATCCTTCGCTTTTGTATACTGTTTTTTAAGTACACCCTTGAGGATGTTAATCAATTCATTGCTGGTTATTGATTTGATACTTTTCAATTCTAGACTCTTTAACACCTTTGTTACAATAGTGGTCAATAGTTTGTAACCTCTAGACCGATTGGCTTACAATCTCTCTACAAAAATAGAACATATCTCATCTTGTGATATTTAGACTAAGTTATAATTGATTCTAATCTGAATACGCTTTGCTATGTGTAACAATAGTAATAGCCAATCTACAATACAATGAATAACATCAATTTACACAAATCTTGCAGTTTTATAGTCCTTTTCACGAAACAAGGTAGTGATGTCATACAGACCAGCAGCTGATATGTTGCCATACATTGTGTATGATACATTTCTTTAGAACATTTGTCTAAATCCTTAGGCGTATTATTCACCGTTAATTCGAAATAACAATTTAAAAGTCACAATTTGTTCTGAAGGGAACAGTTTTAAAGCAAAACAAACAAGAAAAATTCGTAAAACTGCTACAAGCAAATTGCAAATGACAGCCGACAAACGCAAAATGAAATGAAATTTAGGAAAGTGCTAATGACAACAGCGCAAAGTGATGCCAACACGTAGCATTTATTTTCTTTTAAATATTACACGTACATAATTTCGTAAAACAGACTGCCCCCAATATTTAATAGCTGGAATTCTTCTGCAAGACCATTAGTTCGTTATTCGATTCCGGAATATAGCCAGGACCAAATAAGTTTAGGTATGACTCAACGATATTTGATAACTGATAACACGACTCACAACAAGCGTGTCGTGCTTTATTTAAAAACTATGAAATGAGATAGGAATATTCGCATACATCTTTCGTAAATAGCATAGGAGAGAAAATGAAACGTTTGTCTAGATAAATGATTTATAAAATTGGCAAAAAGAATAGTTTTGCTAACTTTGTTAGCGTTCTCAACTTTACCTGTACCAACCTAGAACATATTTTCCTAATGTGCTTGCTTAATTAATAAAATTTTGGGAACAAGTCAACCCAAATTTAATTGGTCTTGACCATATATGTTTTACAAATTCGGTTAGTCGGTTTTATTTATTAGTTTATTTCAACTGTTTAAATTGATTTTTTTTATAGCTTTGTTCATGTATCTTTACGTTCTGGATTGTCTGGGGCCACCTTGTTAATGTCTGCAACAGAGATAACATTTATTTACAAGTTTAAAATACGAACTAATTATACATTAAAAGCTTGACGCACAAAGAAAATAATTACAAAATATTTTGTGTGCGTAATTGCAAATGTCTTTTAACACTGAAAGTACTTTAGTTTGTAAAGTAGCGGAAAGCGTTTCTGTGTCGAATATTTAAATATTGTGACTTCATGATGAAGACCTGGTTAGATCGGGTGTTATGCAGAGAATGATGTCCATAGTTACGCTAAATTAAGGTAGGCGCACTGCTGGCATTGGCGGTTCTGTGTTGTAATAGGTACTCGCTACACTGAAACGCTACCGTCGCTAATTATACTGAAAAAGCATGGAAAAGAACTACTTTACCGGCAAATCTGTCAGATGTTTGACAAATTTCATTTTTTAAGTGAATATTTATGGTATTTATTCAGTCAAATATTTGTAATTTGTGTTCATCTGTGGTATTTATTTATTTATGAATTTCAGTTTAGGATTTAATCCTAAATAAAGGTGTTTAAATGTTGCATTGCTTGTTGTAGTACTAGTGTAACTGTAGAAACCCATTGTTTACTTAAAGATCCTAAGGTAAGTTCTTCAAATATTTTTAACTGCTTATTGCTTTTACTTAAATTCTAAAACTCTGCTGGTCCCGTAGGACCATTGTTGGGAATTTGTAGGGATTCCCGGTTCTCAGAACAGAAAGTATACAATCAAACTTGTTTTATCTGCGAACAGCTGGTCAAAATATGGAAATAATTTATAATTGGCATTAGAATTAGATTATCACATAAGTTATGTTGTGTCCTGTAAATGGTTTTGTTGAACATATTATATAATAAATGTTTCATAAAATTGTGATTTTCCTGTTCATTCTTAAATAAATAAATAGTGTTTATCGTTAAGAGTATTAAACTTGTGAAAGGCACTTATAAGAATTTCACGGACATATAAATTATTAACCATAACATAACTACCCAAAAAGCGCTTTTGAAATCTTTATAGTGTCTTTCGCTATGAATTCTTAACAACGGCAGAAAAATTTAAATTTGTTGCCAATGAATATAGTTCATGCTCGTATAGCGAGCGGCGCTAACCATGTTTTTGAAATGATATAAGGAGTGACTTATCTATCTCCACTTACTAATCTATACGCTAAACACATACAACACATTATGCGGTGCTGCAGTTGTATTTTCATGCTTCGGTACCATGCGGCTGGTGGGCGCTGGCGTACGGAGGACTTTCTCGGTTGGTAGAAATTGGAGCGATTGGATGGTGGAATGTTTCCAATCCTAGCGTGTGTGTTGGCGTCACGTTCTAGGAGGTGGTCCTGATGACTTTGGGGGTGGATTGGTCAAAGTTATAGCAGCATCCTGCCCATAACGTTGTAGTAGTACATGTCACTTTATCCCGTTAGATTTGGTGGTCACAACGAGATAATCTGAAGAAATGCCTTTGTGCGTGAGGAATTTGGTGACTTTTGCCTCGCACTATTCTAAAGTTCCCCCGAAGAAGTTTGCTGACTATCTTAAAGAGAGTACAATTAAGAAGTAATTTGCTCTAACATTTGCAGCTCCTTTTTTTATACTCAAGTTATTGTACATTCGGACGGTTCTATTTTATATTTCAAAGGTTATTGGATGAGTCTGTTATTATTTGAGATCTGTTTTAAGAGTTCATGCTATTTAATTACATGCGTGCTTATTGGTCAATTAGTTAAAAGTATGGTTGGTTGCATACTCGTACATCTCTGCAAAACCTATTTCAAATTATGTTTAAATTTTCTCAATAAAATTGTAAACATTTTCTACACAATGATGCAAACATAGATCTTTGACACGATTGATCGAAATAAAACAAGAATATAACGTAAGTAATGACTGCCATGGGGTATTCCAACAACTATAGAATTACTAGTTAGTGCTGCTATCTTGGGTTATGCACAGAAGAAGGACTAATTTATTTTAAATAATATAAGAAGCGTTATTTCACAGGAATAAGACATACAAGAAAGTATTAAAACCTAAAAAAAGACAACGTGACCAAATCAATCAAGCATTTATATAATTCCACTAAGCACGTAACATTACATATAATGTCTTCAATATTGTAGCGGGCTACTGCTACCGCGTTTCTTTAATTCAAAACAAGTAATAATAAATGTCTTTATTACTCACTGTTCACAAGTCTAATTAACAATATATGCCTTGTTTACAGATGTTTTCAGTCCACTTAACAATGAAGCACTATTACACTAATGAATTTACAAGCACTAATATCTTCTTAAACTAACTTCTCTACCATAGGTCCATTAACCACTAACACAACTATTTGTTTATACACTTCTATTTATTTATGTACACTACAAGCTGCATGTACATTAGACACAGCATATCACATTTATGTAAACTTCTAAAAGCTCGAAACTACTATTACTTAAACACGATATAATTTATATTAGACATTCAAGAATAGACTAACTCTTACATTAATAAGCGGCCTTATATATACCCTGCATTAAGATATGACTCATTATCTAGTACTTTGTAGAAGGGTTCTCGAATGCTGAAGAATACGCTGTGCCCCGGGCGTTTGTATGTTTGACGGGTTGCCTAATAGTGGATCGCAACACTGCCCCCCTCTTTAAAACCGTTACGTCTCGTAACTGTAAATCCATCTTGACGCCAATTCGATGACTGGTGACGGTATCGGCAGCTATCTCCTCTGGTGCATCCACCGCGTCGTTGGAAGTAACAGTCAACACTCTTTTCATGGTCTTGGTAGGCAACCGGTTGATAACAACAAACAAGAACCTGGACGTTGGTTCCCTGGAAAACTACTTCTAGCATATTTCGGACTATCCTCCAATCCAAGCGATCCAGTCCACAGCCCAGCTTGGGTACCGCTAGTCTCGTTACTCCATTTTCCATCATCTGCGCCTTAAGATTTAGCAAAGCCTCCCATATATGTCCATAACTAGGTCTCTGCCATGAAGAATTTTTGGTGACCAGATAGTAAACATAACGATTTTTATCTTGAAGAACCAAAGATTTCCCTACATTACATTTGATTTTCCAATGCTCCACCCGAAGGTACTACATTGGCCAGGAAGCGAGTTTTTTTTACCTGGAAAATTTTGAATTTTGCCGAACCCTTGCTGTTCCAAGCAAGGTAGGGATCTTTAACGTGCGTGACAACACTCACACACGGGACCTCCATTTTACCTCTCATCCGAACGAGGGTGTATTTTTGTGAAAAATGCTCGCCTAACATTTTTCAAGCGGACCGTGTCGGGATTCGAACCCGGGACCTTGGGCGTAGTAGTCACACACATACCACTACGCTACGGAGCCGCCTAAAAGATTTCCCTACAGTTGGCTGCTGTTGTACTAATTCATCCACACATCCAAACTTTTTCTTGAAAACAACAGCTATTCCCCTTGACATTGCCAAATCTTGAGCTACGCAATGTGCAAGGGAATACTCTTCTGGTGCTCTAAACAGATCTTGCTGTTTTTCAACAACAACGCCAAATCTCGCTTTAGCGGAACCACCATACGCCGCCATAAAGCTCTCAAAATCTACATTTGGCCCATGATTAATAACTTGCCGAACACCATTATCATTATTCGAGTCTTCCTGGTTGTTGCCAGCGTAGGATGTTAAACGGTCAAAGTGTACCACTTTCGGTTTACCACGAGGGATCTTCTGATCCGGTACACTACATCATTAATCCTTTTAACACTTCGTACGGCCCTTCCCATTGTCTTTGTAGTTTTGGCGACAATCCACGTTTTCTTAGTGGATTGTACAACCACACTAAATCTCCAGGTTGATAACCACCTTCTTGTGCTCTCGTGTCATATTGTGATTTCATTCGATCGCTTGCTGCCTGTATATTCTTTCGGACGTTTTCGTGAATACTATTTGATCTTTCACGAAGCTTACTAACGTAATCTTCACCTGCGATCTCTTCTCCAGGTTTAAATCCAAACTGAAGATCACATGGTAGCCGCAATTCACGTCCTAGCATTACGCAAGCGGGCGAGTACCCTGTGCTGTCATGTACCGAAGATCGGTACGCCAGTAGGAACAAATGTAGATATTGGTCCCAGTCTCGTTGATGTTCAGAGACAACTTTGGCCAGGTACTTCCCTAACGTCCTGTTCATTCTTTCAACCATTCCATCCGATTGGGGATGAAGTGGCGTGGTTCTAGTCTTCCTGATTCCAAGATGCTTGCAGACATTTTGAAACAATGCTGATTCGAAGTTCCGACCTTGATCGGAGTGTAATTCCAACGGAACTCCAAAGCGACAAAACAACTCCTTCACTAGTACATCTGCAACCGTCTCGGCTTCTTGGTTAGGTATAGCATATGCCTCTGGCCATTTGGTAAAATAATCCATTGCAACCAAGATGTATTTATTTCCTTTCTCTGATTTAGGAAACGGACCAGCTATGTCAATGGCTACCCTCTCAAAAGGATTCCCCACGTTATACTGTCTTATGGGGGCTTTCCGTTTTGTGACTGGGCCATTTGCAGAGGCACACAACTCACATTTCCGGCACCACTCCTTCACATTCTCTTTGCAGTTCACCCAATAGAATCTTTCTCTCACTCTTTCGAGAGTTCTCTTCACGCCAAAGTGCCCTCCGGAAATACCATCGTGCAAGTGCTGCAACACTTCCGGCACTCTGCTTTTCGGCACTAACACTTGAAGTCTCTCAGTGCCATCTTCACATTCCAGGCGTCGTTTCAAGATTCTATTTTCAATCATCAAGGAGTCCCACTGTGCCCAGTATGCCTTCAGGCTCTTACTTAAAATACTAATTTCTTCCCAAGCTGGTCGTTGTCCTCTATTTTTCCACTCAATAATCCGTCCCAATTCGGCGTCATTCTCCTGGTCTTCCCGCATTCTCTCGGGTTGCCAAGTATCATCGGTTACCGTCATTCTATGGATGACACTTATTTTCTCTTCCATCTTGGAGCAATGATTGCAGTCCACCGGACAAGGTCTCCTTGATAGAGCGTCTGCGTTTCGATGGCTAGTTCCTACACGATGTTTTGTATCAAAGTCATATTCCTGCAGCCGCTCTATCCACCTTGCCACTTGCCCTTCAGGATTTCGAAACCGCAATAACCATTTTAGTGCAGCATGGTCTGTTTTCAACAGGAATTTACGGCCGTATAAGTACTTATAAAAGTGCTCTACGGATTTGACGACGGCCAACAGCTCCCTTCTTGTCACACAATAGTTCCTTTCTGGCCGCGACAAGACCTTGCTGAAATACCCAATGACTTTTTCTTGTCCGTCCTGCACTTGAGAAAGAACGCCTCCTATAGCTGTGTTACTGGCATCGGTATCCAACACAAATTTCCCCTCCATCCGTGGATAACTCAAAATTGGTGCTGTAACTAGTAGCCGTTTCAGTTGTTCAAATGCTCTGTGGCAGTCGTCATTCCAATCATATTCTTGTCCATCTTCGGTTAATTTTGTTAACGGTTTGGCAATGTTCGCAAACCCAAGTATAAAACGTCGGTAATATGTGCACAATCCTAGAAAACTGCGTAGTTGGTGTATATCTGTTGGTGTAGGCCACTCTTGTACCGTTTTTATTTTGTCAGGGTCAGCTCTTATTCCGGTCTCTGAAACGACATGTCCTAGGTATTTCACCTTTTTTCCAAATAGGTGACACTTCTTGGGGCTCAATGTAAGGTTTGCCCCGCGTAATCTTTGGAATATCTCCTCTAGGTTCTTAAGGTGTTCTTCAAAAGACCGGCCTAGAACTATCACGTCGTCCAGGTACACCAGACAAGTCTTCCAAGACAGTCCACGCAGTATCGACTCCATCAATCGTTCAAAAGTAGCAGGGCATTGCATAATCCAAATGGCATGACCTTGAACTGCCATAATCCAGTTCCAATTGTAAAGGCAGTCTTTTCTTTATCGTTTGGCTCCAAGCCTACCTGCCAGTATCCGCTTTTCAAGTCCAAGGTCGAAAACCATTTAGATCCGGATAGAGTATCCAAGGTGTCATCAATTCTGGGCAAAGGATAGCTGTCTTTCTTTGTCACATTGTTAAGTCGCCGGTAGTCTACACAAAACCTTGTCGACCCGTCCTTTTTCTTGACAAGCACTACCGGGGATGCCCATGGACTATTCGAGGTTCAATCACTCCCTGTTCTTCCATATCGGTGATAATTTGCTCAGCTTCCTTACGTTTTGCCAAAGGAAGCCGCCTGGGGTGTTGTCTTATCGGTTGCGCATCTCCAGTATTGATCTTGTGTTGCACAACATCCGTCCTTCTCTTCTCACTATCATCCAGTGCAAACACACCTCGATATCGTCCGACCAGCTCTTTTACCTTGCCCAGTTGGTCGCCGTTTAATCCTTGACACGAAGGTATTAACATATCCAGCAATTTCTGTGAGCAACCGTTGGCTGGTTTATCTCTCGTATCGTCCACACAACGTTTAATATGGCATACTGGAATGCAACTTCCCACAATTGTGTCTTTCTTCAGGGTCACCGTATGCGGATTAATGTTCAGCACCCTTACTGGTACCATATTACGAGACTTTACCAGCGTTCTTCCAATCAGTAGTCCCTCCTGACCCATTCCCGATTCAGTTGCTTCCATCATGCATACTTGTCCTTCCCGGAGCGTACCATCCGGGCGTCCCATTACTATCATTTCCGCCTTCTCGGGTATTTTCATATCACAAATCATTCGAACTTGCATCGTCTGGTTACTCCTACCATGAAATGGAATCTCATCATCATCTATCCTAAGCACATTTTCTTTCATGTTTACATGAAACCCATATTCTCTCATGAGATCCATTCCCAAGATCGCTTCCTCTGTAATTTCAGCTACCAACACTCGATGATTAATTAATTTGTCCCCAATTGTCAACATAACGGCAGTCTCTCCGTGAGTACCAATCTTCTCACCACTTGCCGTTCGGAGACACACCGATACAGGTAGCACTTTTCCACGACCAACCAAATCTGGTCTCACAATAGTTCTTGTCGCTCCTGTATCCACAAGTAATCGGACAACCCTACCATTAATTCTACCATCGATATAAATGCTGTCCAGACTTCCCATTGACGATGCAGCACGGATGATAATCTCCGGGGCACTACGTTGTGCTGTCGACGTTCGCCCCCTTACGTCGACTTGCTTTAGTTTTCATGCTGCTCAACCGGTTGTTTTTTTGGTTGAGTACAGCGTCTCTGTATGTGACCAACTTCACCGCAGTTCCAGCATCGCAGACGCAATCGCCGCGGTCGTTGTAGTTCCAGCCTTTCTGCCACACGGTTGACCATTTCATCTATGCTGATCTGAACTTGACCAGGTTCCTCTAAGGCAGATCGAACTTTGTGACCCATCCTGTGTGATGTCTGCTTAGCTGCTTCAAATTCAAGCGCATGGGCCAGTGCGTCATCCAACATTTTTGGCCGTGCTAGTCTTAGCGCTTGCTGTATTTCGCCATCCTTAACGCCATCCACAAATGTTTGGACAGCAAGTTGTTCGAGGAAGCTATCTGGTGCCGTTGGGTATGCCAATCTAACTAACCTGGCAATGTCAGCTTCGAATTCTTGCAGGCTTTCACTTGTCTTTTGCGAGCGGTTCTTAACTTGTGCGTGGTAAACCTGTTGAAGGTGAGCATCTCCATATCTCATTTCAAGCTTTGATGTTAAGAGGCCGTAATCATTCTGCTGGTGATCGGAAATCGTTTGTAAGATGTTAAGAGCCTCCCCCCGTAGGGCCACTATTAAGGAGATAGCCTTCTCTTTGTTGCACCAACCGTTGGCTATTGCAGCAGCTTCAAATTGTTTCAAATATGTGGGCCAAGGTGTTTTACCATCAAATGTAGGTGGTTTTACTTTAAATTTAGACGGAATTGACTCGCTTCTTTCCATGGTTCTTATTTCTGGAATGTTCTGATTAACAACTTGGCTTGGCAATTCAAGTGGTCGCGTTGTTAGTGAAATCACTTGTTCTTGCAGCCTCATCATATCTTCTTCCATTTTTATCAATTTATTATCCAACTTTTGCTCAACTGTTTTTACCTGTTCAGTAAAATCCTCTTTCAATGCAATGGAACTTTCCATTAATCTTTGTTCTAACGTGGCTGTACTTTCATTCAACTTTTCTTCCATTTTGGCAGCATTTTCACTTAACCTTTCCATTTTCTCAGCGTTTTCAGTAAACTTTTCATCTATTTTTACAGCATTTTCAGTAAACTTTTCATTTAGTGTCACTTCCAGTTTAGCCGACCTCTCCTCCATTTTCTGAGCATTTTCACTAAGTGTCAATTCTAGTTTAGCCGACCTCTCCTCCATACCGGATTTAAAATCCTTGAGGAAATTCATTACAGTTTCTGCCTCCATCTTACTCTGATTTCTTGTAACTGGCATATATAAACTACTTAAATGTCTTTAGACTTGTGTTTTAAATTAATCACTATATACCCCACACAGGCTGACACCAGTGTAGCGGGCTACTGCTACCGCGTTTCTTTAATTCAAAACAAGTAATAATAAATGTCTTTATTACTCACTGTTCACAAGTCTAATTAACAGTATATGCCTTGTTTACAGATGTTTTCAGTCCACTTAACAATGAAGCACTATTACACTAATGAATTTACAAGCACTAATATCTTCTTAAACTAACTTCTCTACCATAGGTCCATTAACCACTAACACAACTATTTGTTTATACACTTCTATTTATTTATGTACACTACAAGCTGCATGTACATTAGACACATTATAATTTGAATTAGGGCCGCTATACTTGCGGCCACGTCCCCAATGCTCCACCCGGAGGTACTACATTGGGTTTAAACGCGAAAAAAAAGTCGTGCTCCTAATTTATTCTTACTTCATAGTTGATTCACCCTAAATAAAAACTAAACAAAAATCTAACAAACCTAACAAACTCTAACAATCTAACAAACCTAAAATCTGACAAAAACTGGAACAAAAACAAAACAAAAACTAAAAACAGGGTTGTAAATAATGGTATCCCTAGCGCTGACTTTTGAGTGTACCCGATCAACAAGCAAAAATGAGAGGGGGAGGGATCCGTAATACCGGATAGCAGACGCCGGTTCTGTTTACCAGTGCGACCTGAAGGGTCGTCTTAAAACTATCCAAATCTAGCTAACTAATTTAAATCCATCCCTAGCTTTCTCTATCGTTCCCTAACTGATTTACATTATGATTACAATCTTCGCAATTCTGCTCGTCCTTCCCAAATATATACTGCAACCAAAATGGCGACAGAACGTCAAACAAAACAAATAAGCCACATAATACATGCTATATATAAATAAATATAAAGTGTAAATGTAAAATATAAATAAATATAATTATGTAAATATATAAATAAATGTTTAATAAGCGTTAAGCATATAGCAGTGCACAAAATAGCGAAAGCATCACCCTATTTATCAGGTGCACTGGCACAAGCATTATGTCGGCTAGCGCCTTTACACACCAAACGTGCTTCTTAAATTATTTCAAAAACTACTAATTAATGTAAATCAATGCTTGTGCGAGTACAGCCGCCACAATTTAAAACTTACCTCGATAATAAAATTCTCCAGCATCCAAAGATCTGGTCGTCTGTAACTTACTTCTAAAGGTGGGACGGGGTGCACTGCTAAAGTCCTGGTGGGTATGCACTAAATGTTCTTGGGGGGATCACAATCACTATCACTATCACTTCACTTTCAAGTCCTGGGGGGATGCGCGGTTGCGCTCTGTTTTATTATCCTTGTTTACTTTATTGATTTAATTTAATGAGGGTTTATGATTTATTTGTTATTGTTTATTTGGTATTATTTATTCCCGATTTTCCGCACATAATTATGAAGATAGGCAGTGATTGTATTAATGGAGTGGGGTTTCTCGTGCATATTGGACATTTTGGAATAATTATCTTTTTTTTTTTTTTTTTTTATTTAATATCAGGTTTTGGTTATGCTCGTATCCTTACTCACGCCAAGTCAATCTAAAATTTTTCAATCCTCCCACCAACCCCACCGAATTTTTACACGCGGTCGTCATTGATTGTCTAATCTCGCGACCTTTCCGCGAATTCTTTTAAGGCTGTCCAGAACGCCTTCTGGTTAACCACTTCCCCGACTTCCTCTAGGCTCTTTGGCCATGCCAGACCTAGGATAGCTAGTTTGCTATCAGCCAACCCTCGATTTCCCGCCTCAAGCGGGCAGTCGAAGAGCACGTGCTCTGCGCTTTCCGCGCCCTCACCGCATTCGCAGCGGTCGCTGTTGGTTAGACCGAACCTTTGTAAATACGCCTTCAGGGCGCCGTGCCCTGTTATCAACTGCACCATTTTGTGATCGAGCTTAACCTCGATCTTACCTCTGGCTTCTATGCTCGGTATGAATTTGTGGGTCAACCTGCCCGTGGCAGCGTTGTTCCACCTCTCTTCCCATTGTCGAATTGATTTTTCGCGCAGCTTTCTTTTGATTAAAGACCTCGGTATCGACGAATGTGATATTCGTAAGTCGCCCGTCGCGGCCTCTTTAGCTAATTCGTCAGCCCTATCGTTTCCTACGTTACCATTGTGCGACCTGACCCAACAGAACTTTAAACGTCGAAACTCTAGCGCCGTACGCGCTATCCTCCAGACGTCCGCTTGGAGATCTGTCGAGGTGTTCATGTTTGTTAAAGCCGTTAGCGCCGATTTACTATCACTGATTATATAATACTCGTCTCTGCCCGTATGGTTTATTACGTAATCGATAGCCTCTCGTATGGCTACCAATTCGCACTGGAAGATAGTGCACCAGTTCGCGAGTTTGGTTTGAAACCGAAACACCTCCTTTCCTGCTTATACACGACAAACGCCGCGCCTGCTTGCCCATCGTCCATACGTGAACCGTCCGTATAAATTCTGATACCCATCGCGTCCTCATCACCTTCGACAAACTCGATCCCTCTAATATCAGCCGGTGCCCTAACTCAGATACAACAATCTTTCTTGCAATTTCCCTATTACCAAGATTAAGATCTTCGATAATTTCGCGCCCTTTTCCTATATTTATTAATCGTCTATCTCTAATCTCCCTAACGACATATTCGATAGGGAGAGTCCTACTGATCACCAGGACAGCCTCCGTGGAGGTGGTCCTGTACGCCCTCGCCGCTTTTACCGCGGTTATGCGTTGTACGCTCGTCAATTGACGCATCTCCCGGACTTTACAACCTTCTGCCCATACAGAAGCTGCGTACAGTATTGCCGGCTCAATTGCTCCGGCATAAACCGTCCTCAGCGATTCGCCCTGAAACCCCACTTTATTTTAGCCGCCGCCATCATTTTGTTTGATATTTCGCCGCCCTTACTTTTTACGTATTGTACGTGCGCTTTCCAATTTAATTTATTGTCGATCTTGACGCCGAGGTAGGCAATACAGTCTTTAAACGGATTTTCTCCTCCTAGCTCTAACCTAGGAGGTCTCTGTCCTGGTTTCGTGCCGAAATAAAGCGCCTCTGACTTCGCCGTGTTAAATTTTAATTTTACCGCCTGCGACCATTCGTGTAATTTATTAAGCGCCTCGTTCGGTTTTGTGCGCATATCCATTAACAATCTCGATCTTACAATTAAAAGTGTGTCATCTGCAAACCCAACGATTGAGCATCCTGCGGGCAACTTGACCCTAAAGATGCTCTCATACAACAACTTCCAAAATGTGGGACCAGAACATGACCCTTGCGGGCATCCCTTTCCACCTCACGCGACAGAACTTCACCCGGAATTTCAACCTGTGCTAATCGCCCCGAGAAATAGCTCTTGACCAAAGACATCAAGTTTCGCGGACAACCCCTACGATCTAACTCGCAAACGATTAATGGCCACCAGGCAGCATCAAATGCTCCTGAAATGTCCAAAGCAACAACGACACAGTACTCTTTGGCATCTCTTGCCTGCTTAATTTCCCCGACAACGAACTCTAACGCGTCGATAGTCGACTTGCCCTCCACGAAACCAAACTGTCGGTTATTAAAACCGCCGCTGTCTCGCACTAGGTGTTCAACACGCGTAGTCATAACGCGATCTAAAACTTTCCCCAGCACCGGTAGCAAGCTAATTGGACGGTAGCTGCCCGGATCTGACGCATCCGCCTTTTTAGGTTTGGGTATAAATTTCACATTCTGGATTTTCCAGCAACGCGGAAAAACGCCCTTTCTAAACAAAGATTAAACAACCCAACAAAGACACACGGGGCTAACAGGCACGCCTGCAGAGCTGCGTCTGAAGTGATTCCATCATGCCCCGGTGCCTTCTTAGGGTTCATCCTCCTAAGAGCCCTGACGACCTCGTGAACTAGGATTGCCTTATCGGCACCTGTTCCTTGCGCCTTTGCAGCTTCCCGACGTATTAAATCGTGCGACCCTTCATCCCCCTCGGGATTATCCGATGGGAAAAATTTCTCTAGTAAATATTCCGCTGTGGTTTTAAAACCTTCCGTGTATTCGCCATTTGTTTTCTTTATATTACTGAGCGCGATTTTTTGTTGTTTTCCTCTAATTACGCGGTATGCGGTTCCCCAGGTTCTTTCTCTGAGTTTTGCGTGCAGAATTCTTTAAATTTATTCGTTCGCGTTTCTTCTATTAATATTTTATATTCGCGGTAACTTTGATTATATTCTATTCTCCGTTGTTCTCTTATATCTCCCGAGGCGCGTTGATAGCGGCGCCTTAGGTTACGCGTTTCTGCCCGTTTGGTGGTTAGTTCCCGGGTCCACCAGGGTACGCTGTCTTTAAATGTTTTCTTTTGCGGCATGGAATACGACGACGCGTCTACCACCGCGTCGTTCAATTTTTTCGCGAGTGTTTCTACTTCGTCTGCCTTTCGGCAGTTAAATAGCTCATTTTCGAGCGCAGGGATACTTTCGCCAAATTTTTCTTTAAACCGCTCCCAATTTGCTTTTTTATTACAGAACCGCGGAAATATAGTTAGCTGCTCGTTTGCGCTTGTTTTGGTTTCAACGTCCCATGTTATTAATTTATGGTCAGAGAGCGTTTCCTCGTCCGACCTTAGTTTCCAATTACAAATCGTTTCTAACATTTCGTGCGAGACTGCAGTAATATACATTAGACACAGCATATCACATTTATGTAAACTTCTAAAATCTCGAAACTACTATTACTTAAACACGATATAATTTATATTAGACATTCAAGAATAGACTAACTCTTACATTAATAAGCGGCCTTATATATACCCTGCATTAAGATATGACTCATTATCTAGTACTTTGTAGAAGGGTTCTCGAATGCTGAAGAATACGCTGTGCCCCGGGCGTTTGTATGTTTGACGGGTTGCCTAAAAGTGGATCGCAACACTATTATTAATAATATAATATACATTAAGTTACAGAAACACGTTATATAAGTTCAACTGCAATATTATGTTAAAATGTTACACTCTACATTACTTAAAAATATTTTTATACAAGCACCATATAATCTGTAGTATTAAGGTTAAGTTGCTTTTATAATTTTATAACAATATTTAAAATGTAACATTTTACATTTTAAAAATTAAGAAAGATAAACTTAAATAGTTAAAAATGATATTTCAAAACAAAGAAATATAGGTATTTAAATTTAATTAATGTCTTCTTACAATTACTCCTACGTTTTTAAAGATCATCTCAAAAGATGTGGTTGTTCATGAACAGCAGACTATCCTGCAGAAGAGACCCTAGGAGCACGGTAATTGAACAGGATAAGGTAGAGGAAGATGTGATCTCTTCTATATACCTTCACTCGTCAATGCGCTCGCAAAAGATGTTCAATTCACTGCCGAAAACTTTTCGAGAATGATGTTGTATTTCCATTTCTGCAAAGCAGTCCACACTCAGTGGCCGACAAACATCAGGCGACCGTTAACAACCAACCCCACAGTTTCCATCAGGAAGTCATGTAAATGTTCAGAAGTAATTGTTTCAACATAATCCGTCCTTTAAATTTGTGATCGTGTAAGTTTTCTGAAACCGACAATTATAATTTGACAAAATTTGCCTGAAGCTTTTAGTTTATGTTGGTGTTAGTTGCAAATATGTACGCTGAGCATCGGCCACAAAATATGAATACTCATACCATAATCTAACAGTAATAAAAGAAATATATAATAATGTAGTAAATGCTTATAATGAACTTGTACCTGTCAAAACTTTAGTTGAGATTCTTAAACTCAACCACCAACATTACTTAAAAAATATTAGTTAAGGTAAGCTCGAAACAATTTCCACAATAAAATATCACAATATTAATTTCCGTTTCAGTTGCAAATATAGTTAGTTAATTAGCTTCCACTATGGAATTAAATAAGTTTAATTAATTGCTCAAAACATATGTGTGGAGCACAGCACTGTATGGCTGTGAAGCCTGGACAGTGGGAGAAGCGGACAAGAAAAAGGTAGAAGCCTTTGAAATGTGGTGCTACAGACGTATGATGAAGATATCGTGGACAGACAAAGTTAAGAACGAAGAGGTACTAAAAATGGTAGGGGAAGAAAGAAATATGTGGAAAACGCTAAAAAATAGAAGAGATAGGATGATAGGCCACATACTACGGCATGAAGGAATAGTGCGGAATATACTAGAAGCACAGATAGGAAAAAAGAAGAGGTAGACCTAGGTTAGACTACTGCACACAGATAGTGAAAGATGTAGGCTGTAGGAGGTACGCATCTAACCAGTCTCAAGATGGATAAATTAATGACGAAGAAAGTAGCTGAACTTAAACATGATATTTATTATAAGCAACTACAAGCATTGGAGGGACAATATTCTCGAATAATGGTAATTGCGTGAAAGCATTTACTGGAAAACTATTATTTCGGCAAATGTCTAAGTGTTGGGGGATCTTGGCAGCCACAGGTTGCTTAACCCCCTTCAATAAATCTCTGTGAAATAGGGCATAATATTAGAAAACAATATAAGGGGAACCGAGCTGTATTGCTGTGTGAGAATTTCAGGTAACCATGTAGGTTAGTTTAGAAAAGAAATAAGTGCAGGTACATGTCCAATCAGTTTTGAGACGGGAAACCCAATGACGAAAAAATAAGCGCAGACAAATCTGATGCTTATTATAAACAACTAGTTGTTTGTTGTGAAATATCTGCAACTAATGTTGACTGTGCGAAAAGACATATTGGAAAAAATATTAAATCAGTAAATGTTCAAGTGCTGGGGGAACTTGGCAGCCGCAGGCTGCTTACCCCCTTTCGCAACCACTGAATGTCGGAGAAATAGGGTATATAATTGTAAAACAATAGAAGGTTGCCGAACTGCATCTAACAAGAAAGAACGGCGCCTATGATGAAAGACAACAAACATAGAATAAAAAGTTGTTGAAAGCGTATGTGTGGAGCACAGCACAGACAATATGCCTACGAAATACGAGCAGTCTGAAAATCAGACAGAAGAACAGTAGCGGCCTTTGATATGCCGTGCTTCAGATGTTTGAGGATGGACAGACAAGGGTAATAACAAATAGGTTATAGAAACAGTAAGGGAACAAGGATATCTTTGGGAAAAAAAAAAGAGAAATAGAAGGGCAGAATACGTTCTAAGGCATTTTTGGGAAATAGTATGGGATATATGACAAGCAGAGATAGGAAAAAAGAGGTGGATGTAGACCTAGATCAGATAGTGATAGATGCAGACTGCAAATTTCAGGGAAATTTGTAGGTTAGTTCAGAATAGGAAACAATGATGGTACGCGTCTAACCAGTTTCAGGACTGAAGACCAATGATGATGAATTAATTTCCACTCTATACGTAAACTAATTTGATTAATTTCCTCTGAAAACTTCAAAAAAAATTAATTTTTTCTACAGACATAAATCTCTAAATTATGACTCAATAAACTAAACGAATTAATGTTACTTACAGAAAAAGCGGCTTGCATACAAGTTCTGATGATTAATTTGTGATACAAAATCGTTTTGTTTGCACTTTAATTTAGTATGTAAGTTACTTTACTATTACTAAAACTTACCAGCAATTGCGTAGACTTCACAATGTATAAATTAAAAAGAATATTACACTTCAATACCACACGTTTTTTATATCCATTTTCATAACTCACACTAAACTTGAGAATCTTGAAAAAACGTGCCTTTAAGTTGCCATTGGACCATTTTATATATTTGAGGAACAATAGAAAAAATTTAATAAATCGATGCTTTCCCATATGCTTGTAACACAAAAAAAACTATTTTAAATTTTAACTAAATTTTAGCTGAATTATTCCTGAAATCTACAAAATTTGAAAACCCCAAGATAAAATTTTCTAGTGCTAAAATTCTTCCTCGGATATCTCAGTTTTTAAACCATTAAAAAGAATATCTAGTTTCAATATTCTCGTGTATTAAGCTATACTCATCATTATTAGGTCTTCAGTCCTGGAACTGGTTAAACGCGTACTCTCATTGTTTCTTATTCTGAACTAACCTACACATTTCCCTGAAATTTGCACAGTCTGCATCTTTTACTATCCGCGTGCGAAAGCTTGATCTTGGTCTGTCTCTACCTCTTTTTTCCTATCTCTGCTTGTAATATATCCCGTAATATTCCCCAAAAATGCATTAGAACGTATCCTGCTCTTCTATTTTTTTTTGTTTTTTACTGATATCCTTATTCCCTTACTATTTTATAACCTATTTGTTATTAACCTTGTCTGTCCATGCTATTGTCCTCATACATCTGAAGCACAACATTCCAGAAGACTTCTACCTCTTTCTGTCTGTTTTTCCTACTGCCCCTATTTCATGAACGTACTCTTCTGTGCTTCACACATATGCTTTGAACAATTTTCTTCTGTTTCTATGTTTGTTGTCTTTAAACATAGCCGATGTTCTTTCTTGTTAGATGCAGTTCGAACACCTTCTTACGCCCAAAATAATCTTACGTTGCACTTCCAGTGTCAGAGTATACTTTCACAACCGGTCCGAACCTTTTAGAAACTATATTTTTTCTTAACAACACGTGTAATTTGTCCTTTGATGTACAAACAAATGTTCTAAGTAAAATGTTGGAATTTTAAATTAAGTAAACAAGTTACTATTACTCACAATAAAACTATTAAATACTAATTGCAGATTTAAATATTTTTATAAAGTCTCTTATATAAAAAAAATCACAAATCATAAAAGCTATTTTAATCTTTGACTTCTGGTGCCTGAAAATAACTCCAGACTCGCTAGTTCCATAAATTTTAAATTTCAAACACAAACTTTCCTAGCGATGTGATTGTTACTTGAATTAAATTACATAAGACCTCCACAAACACTAAGCCAACCAAGCTAATTTACAATGAATAGAATTGAAGTATAATTAAATATATTGAACATAATTAACTAAAAATGAAGCCCTAAAATAATTTCCTATTACTTAAACTAATTTAATAGATATAGGTCTACTTACAATTGTTTTAAATTTGCAAAAATCAATTAACTATAAGCACTTTATAACAATAACAATACTTTACTTGCACTAATTTTTATTAAACACGGTGTTATTTTTAATTACTTCATTTATTCACAGAATAACATGAATAATGCTTTTAAATTTACTCTTATCGTGTATATAGCCTTTTATCCATATTTTATTCAACAATATTTTCAGGAAATTCCCTGCTCTGTAGAAGATTTGCTATAAATCACGTAGCCTCCAATCAATAATAATTATTTTACTTTATAAAAATATTCAACGCTTTCAACAAGGTGAAATCGACTTGCTTTACACCCATTTTAATTACTAATCTGTTCAAATATTTCCTTCATAAATGGAATGTTTGCTTAGGTATCAAGAATTATCATGTGAATGTTGGCTTTTATTGAATGAAGTAATGAACAATTACTTGATTTCCCACTTCCTGCTTTATAATAAAATTAATGCAATTTATAGAGAAATAAATGACTTTCTTATTAAAATCTTTGACAGATACTGAATGATTGAAACGAGTAAAACATCCATCCATTCAACTAATGTAAACGTAGTTTTATACATGGAGTATTTTAAATGAAAGTTTGTTTTTATTATGAAATTGAAGTTTGCCCTATTGGAGTAAAATGGTGCTCTTCTGTCTTATCGATATATCAGATGAAATTATAATTTAAAAGTTAATGTAAATTCTAAATGTCAAACTAAAATTCCTTTGCTGCTGTAAGAGACACCTGGCAACCGTAATTGCTTTGTTGTTGTAAAATATTATTTTCGCTTACTAAAGTTATAACATATTTGTTGTAAAACCGTCTTTTGATTAAATTGTACAAATAAAAATCAAACGGTTTGTTTGAGATATTCCTGACTTTATTCCACAATTTTAAACACTTGGCAACCCTAACCGAGTCCTTCCTATATTGCTTCAATGCATCTTTGTTTCATAGTACAGTGGATTTTCAAAACGCCTGGAAAACCTTGACCGTAGAAGGAGATAGAGATTTGTTATTTCAAACAGCTGGCTGTCATTCTATATGCTATTTTCATTATAATATCTTTTCATTGTATATTTCCTTTGTGTGATTCGTAAATTCTGAATAATTTATAGTTCCTTTACATTACCTACTTACATTTTAAAATTGTCATTCTTAAATTTTCCGTTTAGTAAAGGATCTTCCAAGTTCAATATAATAGTTGAAGCGAGACAGATAGTTTAATACATATGAGTATTGACGTCGACCTCCTTTCAGCTGTTCCAAGGTTTAAGAACAGCTGACTGCAACCAGTTTTCAGTGAGCTTTTGAGTTGAATGTATCGGTGGTGTTTTTTGTGCTATACTAGCAAATTAAATCCCAAAAACACTAGTCATTTATCGAAATGTTTACGATACAGGTTACGTGTTTTCAGATTAATGGAACTTTATAGCAAAAGGTGAACTTGTCGAGCAGAAAGAGCGAAGAATTATCAAGGTATGTTTATAAATGGATTCTTTGTTTTGTTCTTGTTAAAGTTTTTATAGCGTTTTATTCGTGTTTAAATGTTTTAAGCAGTTCACTTCACACAAATATTTTGTCTATAATCCTATAAATAACACTCCGCATAGTTCTTTGTGCAACTACTTTTGGATATTCTGTTGCAGCGGAAATTTTTATTTCTAATTAATCATCAACTTTTCTATTATTATTATTGGAGCTGTAACACGAATGGTGATGAAATGTTGTAATTATATTACAACTATCAGTGCTATTGCAAAGTAAGTAAAAGGGACCCACTTATTAATTAGAGAAAGTATTGTTGATAATTTTCCTTTTCAGGTTACATTAAAAAATGTTTATGTAATATTGTATTACAATCTCTTGAATAGTAATTAACAATTCAAGGCTATTAATTAACAAGGCGATGAATCTAATAGAACAAACGTATAAAACCAAGTGGTACTATTATACCCAGTAATAGTGTTTTTATAAACAATAAAACCTACCCTAAAATCTAATTTTGACTAAATCACCCAAAAAGAGCAGAAAATTAAACACACCTAGAATAATTTTCTTTGACACTTTTATTATTTTAATTGTACTCAGACATTATTCTTACAAAGATGTTTTTTAAAAATTTTAGTTTTCTTAAATATTAGTATTTTTTATATCTGAAACAAAACGAAACGAACATTTTGGAATGAGCTTTATTGGTTGAAACTACAAAAGTTAACAATACCAGTATTTGCATATAAGTACGATTTTGGAAAAATCAAAATGATACTGCACAAAACTTTCAGTTCTGGTTGTTGCCGATATCCTACTACAATTAACCCTTCATACACGCAAGCCCCACACCCTTTTCTATCCCAACCAATCTTTTATGAACAAAGCAACAACAGTATAATTCATGATATATGGACTTATAAAAGCTACTGTGAACTAAAGCTCTGCATAGTGGACGAGATAGTTTCGAGCTCGTCTCTGTTTGTCAAGTTCAAACCAGTCTAATCCAATCCTAAACACATACACCTGGTCAGATTTACTGGATCGAGTCTGATTATTTCGACTCTATCGCATAAACCTGACTTAGAACCTGCTCATTTTTATAAGCCCATTTCACATCTGTTCTAGTGCAACAAATTCAATGTAGCATTTGGAATTCCAATTAATCGTGGAACAATTAAACTATAGCAAATTAAGTGCTTTAACCTCCTGGCATGTCTTAAATAGTGATGAGAATCATTTGAAATAGTTTAAATTTTTATCTGTGATAACTAATACCGGATTAAAAACGCATTTAATAAAAAATATGTTAGTTAAGATAGAAAAATAAAACAAAGCGGTTATTTACTTTGAAAAATCTCAATTGTATTTGACCTATAGGTGCCCGATCAGTCTTAGGAACTGGATCAAGTCTTGCTTCATATTTATCCTTGACTGAGCTTTAGTAGGCCCAGTTTAACAGGACCCATTCTAGAACGGGACTGAATTTTGATCTAATTTGCTTAACCAGGTCTGTGTAGGACTCTATTGGAAATCCGATAATTAATAAACCAACACTGTCATTCTTTGATGACAATAACTATTTGTTAGCTTGAAATTTATAATAAAAGAGATTGAACCCTTGCAGACATTCTGGGAACTTGTTATTCTAAAATTAGTTTTCTTTTAATATCATTGATGTATGCGTTCTGCAACAGAAAGGCAGGAGCACTTTAAATGCAATTTCACAAATACACTATAAAACATTATGCATTCCACCAGTGGATTATTTTTCAGCCATCATCAGTCCTGGAACTGGTTTGATGCGTACCCTCATTGTTTCTTATTCTGAGCTAACCCACACATTTCCCAGAAATTTTCACAGTCTGTATCTTTCACTATCTACGTACAATAGTTTAATCTAGGTCTACCTCTGTCTCTTTTTTTCCTATCTCTGCTTGTAATATATCCCGCACTATTCTCCAAAAATGCCTTAGAACGTATCCTGCCTTTCTATTTCTCCTATTTTTTTTTGTTTTCCACAGATATCTTTATTCCCATACTGTTTCGATAACCTCTTTGTGATTAACTCTGTCTGTCCATGCTATCAACCTCATACAATTGAAGCACAACATTCCAAAAGGCTTCTACAATTTTGCTGTCTATTTCTCGTACTGCTCCTATTCTATAGACATACTGTGCTGTGCTCCACACATGCTTTCAACAATTTTCTCATTGTTTCTATGTTTTTTGTCTTCAAACATAGCCGCTACTCTTGTTAGATGCAGTTTGGTTCTCTTTCTATTGTTTACAAATTTATACCCTATATCTCCGATATTTGGTGGTATGTGGAAGGAGTGGCGGCTCCGTGGCGTAGTTGGTATGCGTGTGACTACTACATTCAAGGTTCCGGGTTTGAATCCCGACACGGTCCGCTTGAAAAATGTTGGGCGAGCATTATTCACAAAAATACACCCTCGTTCGTATAAGAGGTAAAATGGGGGTCCCATGTGTGAGTGTTGTCACTCACCTTAAAGATCCCATACCTTGCTTGGAACAGCAAGGGTTCGGCAAAATTCAAAATTTTCAAGCAAAGAAAACTCGCTTCCTGGCCAATGTAGTACCTTCGGGTGAGCATTGGAAAATCACATGGGGGAGGGGGGTGTATGTGGAAGGGGTTGAGCAGCCTGCGGCTTTCAAAATCCTCCAACACTTAAACATTTGCCGAATTAATAATTTTCCAATATATCCTTTCGCACAATCAACATTAGTTGAAAATATTTCAAAACCAACACCTGTATTTGTTTATAATAATCATCAGATTTAAATGCAATTATTTTGTCGTCATTAGGTTTTTCATCTTGAAACTGGTTGGATGCCTACCTTCACTTATTTTTATTCTGAGCTAGCCTACACTGTTCCCTGAAATTCCTACAGCCTTGATAAAGCTTGGTTTCCCTTCTGTTGTTTCCTACTCATATGCCCTATTTCATGAGATTCAGTGATATGTGAAAGGGGTTAAGCAGCGTGCGGCTACCAAGGATCCTCCAACACTTAGACATTTGCCGAATTAAAAGTTTTCCACTAAACCTTTCGCATAATTAACATTAGTTGAGAATATTGCAAAACCAATACCTGTAGTTTTCGTTATCTGTGTGCAATAATCTAACCTAAGTCTACCTCTACCTCTCTTTTTTCCTATCTCTGCTTCTAATATATTCCGCACTACTACCGTATGCCTTAGTATGCGGCCTATCATCCTATCTCTCCTATTTTTTTTACTGTTTTCCACATATTTCTTTCTTCCCCTACGATTTCTAGTAACTTTTTGTTCTTACCTTTGACTGTCCATGATATCTTCATCATACGTCTGTAGCAACACATTTCAAAAGTTTCTATCTTTTTCATGTTTGCTTCTCCTACTGTCCAGGTTTCACAGCCGTACAGTGCTGTTCCCCACACATATGTTTGAAGCAATATTTTTCTTGTTTCTATGTTTGTTGTCTTTGAACATAATAGTCGCGTTTTCTTGTTAAATGTAGCAAGACCTTGTGCTAATCTTTGTCTTATATCTTTTGTGCTTTTCCCATCTTGTGTTATTTGACTTCCTAGGTAGCAGAAATCTTTAACCTCTTGTAAATTCTCATTATCTATTTGTATTCTTGTTTTTGATTTATTTTCTCCTTCTTTGCATACTAGTACTTTAGTTTTATTTCTGTTAATTTTCATACAGTATCTCTCAGTTAGAACTGTTTCCATTTTATTAAATCTTCCTACTCCTCCTTGCTAGATGCTAATACTGCTGTATCATCTGCAAATTGAAGCATATCAATCTTTTGTCCCTGCGTAATAATTCCAAATGTTGTCCTGCATTTAACAGTATTCATTGCCTCTTCGATGTACAAGTTAAAAATTAATGGGGATAGAGCACATACCTGTTTCACCCCTTTTCTAATATTTACTTTTCTACGTTCCTGCTCTAATTCTATTACCACTGTTTGCTCTTCATATAAGCTATGTACTATTCGTCTATCCCTAAAATTCATTCCAATCTTTTTGAGTATTTCGAACATTTTTTTCCATTTTACATTGTCGAATGCTTTTTGCAGATCTACAAACCCCATATATACACGCTTTCCCCTTTTTCTAGTGTTTTCTTCATTATCACCCTCCGAGCTAAAATAGCCTCCAGTGTTTCCTTGTTTCATCTAAACCCAAATTGATCTTCTCCTAGTATTACTTCAGCCTTTTTTCCATTCATTTTTGTGCAATTCTAGTTAATATTTTTGACATGTGTGCTGTCAAACTTATTGTTCCAAAAATTTTCACATCTTTCCACGCCTCTCATTTTTGGTATTGTCACTATGATGTTACGTTTGAAATCTTTGGGTATCTTGCCTGTCTCATACATATAGATTACAAGTTGGAAGAGACATTCTGTTACTGTTTGTCCAGTGGCTTTTAGAGTTTCTGCACCTTATCTGTACCCTGCACCTTACCATTTTTCAGACCCTTTAATGCTAGTTCAAACTTATCTCTAAGTACAGCATATCCCAAGTCATAATTCTCAATGTTCGATTCCTGTTCTATTGCTGTTAGTTCCTCTCCTGCATATAAATTCCCTATATATTCTTGCCATCTAACCACTTTCTCTGCATTTTCTATAATGACATTTTCTTCGGCATCCCTTATATTTTTGCTTTATGGTTTTATATCTCTAAAATTTTAATTAGTTTGTATGCTTCGTCTGTCTTTTCTATTTCCATCTTAGTTTGTATCTCTTTGCACTTTTCATCAACCCATTGTTCTTTATCTTTCTTGCATTTGTGAATGATTTTCCATTTTATGGCTTTGTATCTTTGTTGTCCTGTTTCATCTGATCTATTTTTGTATTTTTGTCTTTCTTCTATTAAATTCAGCATACACTTTGTTCTCCATAGTTTCTAATTTTCTTTTTGTGTATACCCCAGAATATCTCTGGCTGCCATGTCTAAGCTGAATTTGATGTTATTCCATTCTGCTTCTACTTCCTTAGTATAAGAAATTTTATTGATATCTTTCGTGGATATCTTCATCTTTTAGTTTCTCAAAGTCAAAGTGCCCTTTCCGGTTTAAGAACGGTTTTTCATAATTATGATGTTGTGGACAGTGTCTATATCTGCTTCTGGATAGCTTCTGCAGTCTTTTACTTGATTTCTAAACCGTTGTCTAACAAGAATGTAATCTATTTGTTATTTTCCCATATCTCCTGGCATCTTCCACGTGTATCATCTTCTAGCATGATGTTGAAATAATGTGTTTTTAATGATTAAATTGTTTTTGTCGCAAAATTCTACCAACCTATTTTCTCTGTCGTTTCTCGTGCCTAAGCCAAGTAAACCTATTACCGCTCCTTCTCTACTCTCACCCACCACTGCATAAAATGTTCCTCATAATAAAATATCTTTTTATTTTTAATTGACGTCAAATCAGCTTACAAGATTCTCCATATTAAAAATTCTCATTGCAAACAGAATTACCAAAGTACATTTCTGGTTAAATCTTCCTCTCGATTATTTAATAAAATCTTTAAAAATAGCGTTATGTTGAAGAACTTTCCCTGCTGGTAAAGCCATTTCCATAAAATTATTATATGATTAACACTTATTGTTGTACCTTATATTAAATATAAATCAGTTAAAAATAAATCTAAAAGTGATACTTGCAGAATTCACAAAAATGTCCTTGTAATAAAATATATTCTTCTTTTTAATTGACGTCAAATCAGCTTATAAGATTAAAATTCTCATTTTAAACAGCAATACCAAAGTACATTTCTGGTTAAATTTCCTCTCGATTATTTAGTAAAATCTTTAAAAATAGCGTTATGTTGAAGAACGTTCCATCTTGTAATTAATCATTTTCATTTTTTGTTGTAGTTTACGATTAAAACCTTGTTTCTTTATTTCTTGCAACCTCACCACTATTAAATTACAATATGCTTACTTCATACTCAAATACTATTTCCGCATAGCAATCGCTTACGACTTAAAATAACATTTTGCGCTCGAATCAAATTACTGAATGAAGTTCTTGAAATCTAGTGAATGAAAATCTTTATTTGATAAACGCTTCTTTATATACATATTTATCTGTTTCCAGAAGCTTACTAGAAAAATGTGGAACATTATGATGCTAGATTTTCGGAAAACCAATTAGCGTCTAAAATCGCGGCTATTTATTACCTAATTATCTTATTCCAGTTATTCGGGATTTTGCAGGTTTTTTCAATGATCGGGGCCGCTTCTAGGAATAAAATGTTTAGTTACTAATGAGTTTATACGAATTTGAAGTATTTTTAAATACCGATGACTCATCCTTTTACGTTCTAGAAAATTCTCTAATTAAAATAAATTGCAGTTATACAAGGGGTAATTAATTTAAACTTTAATTGCTTTTTAATGCAAAAGGGGTTTTAAATACACGTTGATTGTATTTTCGTAAACTAAAAGCGTAAGGCTAGTACTCATTTATGCTATTTACAGCAAAACAAACGCATTTTTATCAAAAATGTATTGATAATTAATAAGTAAAATAAATGGCTTCGCATTTATCTTAAAACGATCGATTTTTACGTTCGCATTTAATGCGTTTTACGGTATCTTACAATTAATTATTTTTACATATACGACTTACGTTACTTGCTATTTATTTACAATACGCCTATATCATACAGAGTGATTATTTATACACGCGCAATTTGCGTTTTTGCATGGCACTTTAATAAATAAAAGTGCTCTTGTAAGCTGATTTGACGTCAATTAAAAATAAGAAGATATTTTATTATGACGAACGTTTTTGTGGAATCTGCAAGTATCACTTTTACATTTATTTTTAGCTGATTTATATTTAATGTAAGGTATAATAATGTGTTAATCATATAATAATTTTATGTAAAGGATTTTATCAGGAGAATTTGTGATCAGAGTTCGAAATACTCTGACCTTTTAATAGATTATCTGTCAAGGATTTTTCTGGCCAAAAGAAATCTTACAAGCGTGGAAATAATCATAACCAGGTAAACCATCCTTAAATAAGTTTCATTCTGTAAATTTAAAATAAGGTAAGCAACAATTTTTGTTTGTAATCAGTACTTCTTAGAAATTATTTTATGTTTGAAAGAAACAATGTTGTAAATGTTCTAAATGCTTTTGTATGAGAGAGAATATTTAATACTGTATAAATGCTTTAATATTGCTGTGTTTGATTTCATTTCATAAGTTTCAACATAGCCAGGCAAGGCAAAGTTAGAAAGGAAGGTAAGTCAACAATATCAAGTTTTACAATTTGCTGTATCTGTATCACAGTACACTTTTAGCGACGCTTCATCGGCGGGGCGTTGTCATAGCACTCTTTTAGTAACGCTCCAACGTGAGGCGTCACAGCAATATATATATATATATATATATATATATATATATGTATATATTGTAATGTCAGGGGGAGGTACAAGGCTTCTAAGGGTAGATTTGTGTTAAAAGGGGTGTATGCCAAATAAAATGATTCATATATCAGATCCAGTAATTCAAAAACTATATTTTGCCGTACTTTACATATGCTAAAGTATTTACCATGTTAGTTTGAAACGTATGTGCCAAAAGGTAAACTAAATGACTTGATGACGTTGATAAAATGCACAGTGCTCAAGGTTTTATACTAAGTTGCAATTTAATAAGCCATTGAAAGTACATTTGCCGTCTGAAAACCGGATGCGTCTACGGATGTCTACTATCAACCAAGCATCCAGGTCTTGTGTGAATTATTTTGGCTTTTTATTTAAATAGAATCAACTTTTGGACGAATTTGTGAATTCAAAATTGTAAGTTAATAGCAGTATCAAATATAATTGGAGAATTGTGAAGTGTTTAGGACCAATGATAGAATTTAGGAATGTGTATAAAGACAATAGTGAAGGTATTTGCGACACCAAAAAAAGTACGAATTGTTATTGGATATTTTTATGTATGTAAAATGTAATTAAGTAAGCTAGTTTTGTTGTGCTTATTGCCTAGGGGAGTAAACAAGAGGATTCTTTTTCGATTAAATTTAGTATAAAGACGTGTTTTTGCAAACCTGCGTTAAAGTTGTTATATATTTTGAAAAAATAAATGAGTTTGAATTTAAATAGTCTGATTTATTAAAGTGGAGGTACAAGAAGCATCGGTGGTTAAATAAGCAACAGCGACGTTAAAAGAAGTGTAAAGATTGGTGATAGTGCGACGGGAAAGCGACGGATATTTAATTGGATTTGGAACGATATTGGGAAAGGCAGAAGGACATAGAGTGGTTATACAAGCGACGGCGAAATAGATTGGGATTGATTTGGATAGAGATTTGAAGGTAGTAGGACATCGAGTGGGACATCGAATTTATAGCAGGGCATTGAGTGATTTGGAACAGGACGGCGGTTAGATTTGGACTGATTACGAAAAGGCGGACGGATTAATTGGAGCACGAAGAGGGAAAGTAGGAGAGCAGCAATTGCAGGGGAAGATTCAACGAAAAAAAGGAACACGGAAGGATTAGCGCAGGGGAAGTAATTACAACGGTTTGTCAAAATTCTAAAATTCGGGTTATTCATTTCAGATTTGGGGTCATCAAAATTGTACTAAGACACCTGGAGGCGATACGAAATTTCATTAGTGATTGTGAGTCCATGTAAAGACGCATACGGCGACTAAGATCGTGAGCCAGCAGCATTTAAAAAGGGCATCAGCGAAGTATAATTCAGGTGAGTACCGTGCAATATCATAAAACGTCAAACAAAAAGTCAGAAATTGTGTACATTAATTAATTTGGCACAAAGCTACGTTGATCAGTAAAATTTGGCATATACAGTAGTAAATTCATATAAAAGTAGTAAAACAAAAGAGTGTGCAGTTTGGTTGGTCAGTGCACATCTACTTACGACTGAACCCACGGTAAGTAGATGAACACCCTGAGATAAAGAGTTTATATAGTCGAGGCATAATAATAGTAAACATTTAATTAGATAACCAACCAAACGTTGCTAAAGCACATTATATAGAAGTCATTCATTTAATAATAAAAATTGGCGCGACGACAAAAGTAGTGTATAACATTTTATATTTAAATAAAAATAATAAAAGTAAAGGGGAGGGGGGTGAGCCAGTAGAATATATATATATATATATATATATATATATATATATAAAGGTTCTTGATAATTCTTGAGCGTAGTTAAATTAGAAAAGATTTTGTTTTTTGGTTCTTACTAATCTTTCACCACTAATAAAAAAATTACTAAAACAACCTTTTGTAACTATAATAAATTCAAATACTAAGTCCATTGGAAACTTTTTACTAAACTAAAAGAAAAACAAATAAAGCTTTATGTAGCAATTTAGTGTATAAAATTCAATGTGAATGCAAAGCTTCCTACGTAGGCCAAACCAAACAGTGGCTCCGAAATCGCATGACACAACACAAAAGTGATGCAAAATTAGGAAAAACTTCTTGTGCTCTTTCTATACATTTATACAATACAAAACACAAAGTCAATTATGATAATGTAAAAATTTTAGATATAGAAAGCAATTACAAAAAAAGACTTTTCTTAGAATCATTTCATATAAACCAAGAACAAAATTCCATCAATCACAAAGAAGACATCAATAATTTACATACAGTTTACTCATACCTATACACTTTTAATCCAAAAAAATATACTAACTATAATGATATTGCTTACACACAGAATTCTATTTAATTTAAGTCAAAAGTCAACCTGTTTACTACACCTGTAAAAATATATGATTTTAAAATCTAACTATTTTTATGCAACCCACCATACAAAAATTTTTACAAATAAACCACATACTACTATTTAAATAAAAAATATAATCAAATAGTGTCATAATTTGTTGTTTGATGTCATCCTTGATCCTACATTTTGTCAAATAAGTGAACTGACATTTCATTCAAAATTAATTTTAATTCTTATTCAGTAATATGACAAGCTTCCTTCTGTTACTTTTATTATGGGTGAATACATAAAATAATTTTATCAAGTAATAAGTAAGTTAAACATATATTACCTGTTATATGAATTACCTATTTATATACTTTTTCATGTAGATCGATGATTAAGGTGTAAATTATCACCGAAACGTACGATTTAATACAAATGATACACATTTAATGTTTTGTGTTTAATTTATGAGCGACTTTATCCCAAGAACCAAAAAACAAAATCTTTTCTATATATATATATATATATATTGCAGTGGGTTTCTCTATACCAATTCGAGCCCTAGTGTCGATAACAATCGTGACAGCTTTCTTGGGGTCGTCATAAAATTTTCTGAAAATAAAATAAAAAAATTCTTACTATTCCTTTTGAACGCCTCCTTCTTCTGCACACCCTGGCAAGCTCAGAATTATGCTTCTTCTTGAATACCTACCATCCTAAGTACATTCCTTTCTCACAAACACAGTCAAATGAAATTACCACTCAAAGAATGCAACAAGACATACAACCTTTTTATTTACACATATTAACAAGTTTCCATTATTAAGTTAATATTTACACATTGTTACACACAGTTTGATAAAAAAACTGTTACCATCTCAATTTTTAAATCGTTTAAAATTTTATGATTTTAATATATTTCAACAATTTTATTTTAGACGAGTAGATGGGCCCGTCGTGCAACCCTAAATTGATTTTTAATCTGGTCTATTTTGAGCTCAGTATAACCCAGTTACTCTAAATGCTTTTAAACCTCGCATTTTTGTTTAAAATAAAGCTAACGACCCGTTTACTCCTTACAACAACATTTTTATATCATCAATAAACATTTTTAAATAATCAATATTAAGTGTCCTGTACATATACCCCTTTAAATGAGTTCTTATGGTAATAAAATACACCCCCAATAAGTCAAAACACTCAAATACAAAAATATCAGCACAAATGTTCAAACAGAAAGCAAGAAATTAATTTTCTTTACCTGGAGTAAGTTTCGTCCATCGTTTGATGTGTACCAAAAACCCTCGTCGTTGTGTCCATATACTTCGTGATTGTACCTGGATCCTACTGATCCCCACTCACTATCGAAATCTCTGCAACCACCTTTAATATTGCTACCCGGATAATTGTCTTGACCAAACTTAACCTTCCATACCACTACACTTCACGCATACTAGTTAAGCTTTTCGATTCGCTTACCCAAGTACCATCCTATCATTCGATTGTATCATGTAATAACTGCACCTTATGTAAAGCTAGCACCCACTCGTGCAAATCACCTTTAATACGTTTCTGGTACGTTACTAACAGCTTTATACACTTTAAAATAGGATGTTGTATGCTACTTCAACGAATAAGTATGTAATAGCAATTACGTTAGAGATCTAAACGATATAAGATCTAAGCGCAAGTGAGCTTTAATAATTTCTCTCGGTGTATTTATACGCTTTCGTCGGCCCCCACGGAACCTCTTTCATCGAAAAGCTTATTTTTAAAACCAATTCTCCAAATTTTGATCGTAACGTCTGAAAAATTCCGTATTTACCGGGCTGTTACCCTGAAATTTGTTCAATAACATCAACGGACGCCAGCTTCTCAAAACTGCTAGCCTTCGACCAATGATATTGCTTTCCCCCGTTTTTAACGTTCAACCCCTAGCTACCTCTCTTCGTTTCACCCATATTTGTCTCTTTTAGAACCCCTCTCAAGGTACAGAACATTGATATTGTTGTTGGCCTTCAATCTCCCGTGTATTTTAGACGTGTTGTAACCAACGTTTTCTTATACGTGTTCTCTGTCTATTTTACATTCTAGATCTTTCATTTCACTTAGTCTTCAAAGCACTTGTTATATTAGCAGCTGGTCGGATCGACCAATACAAACAATTTTAATGAATTCTGTCTCAACGTATAATTCCGTTCTCTGAACTTGACATTTAACTAACAGGTGTTTCTTTGAAATAAACTATCCGTTTAAAATAATAATTCCAAGTTTAACCACTTCTTAGGATTTGTATAACGAACGTTTTCGTGTATTTAAATGGAAATATGCATTTAAATTATTGATTTTCTATACTTAAAAGCTCCGTTTCTGTTTTGATGCGCTTGATTTAAACTATTACAACTAATTTACGCGTATCCTTGAGCTTTCATGTACCCTTAAGCTTCTTCCCTTTATGCAATTTTAACCTTCTGATTTAGAAATACAAAATTATTTTAATAACCGTCCGTTTACACTATCTAAACTGATTGATTTGGCACGTAAATAAACTATTCCTACTTTCTATATACACAGTTGTTAAAATTTTATTATCTATATATATATATCTATATATTTAACCTATAATTCCACGACAATATATATATATATATATATATATATATATATATATATATATATATACTATTAGTTGCTGGAGCTGTCGAGTTGGTCCACGTTCTGATTACTTCTGATAATAGTAAAAATAACGACATTCATATTTGACTTAATTACAACCAAGAGCTATTGCATATTGTGTTATTGTTTAAAGTTGAAAGGTCACACCAAAACAATTTAATTAGTTACTATAACTGCACCATTCATCATCGATATCGTTTAGCACCAACATTTTTTATGAGTGGATCACATCTTTCCTATCAAACATAATTTCCATATTTTGCCATCTCTTAATTTCATTTTCAGTGTGCTGAATTTCCTTCCTTCATACTTCTGGTGTTGTTTTGTTTAATGCTTCTCTCCCTTTACCCAATAAACATTCGACAGATCCACCCCTGCTTGCTACGTGGTCTCGATGATAACCTCCAATTTTTTTCGATTGCATTATACATACAATGGTAAGGTGGTAAACGAAGAACTTGATGCCCGTACTTGTAGGCTAAAGAATCAACAGTATGCACTGGTGGTGGTGTATTTCTAAAAATAGCAATAGAGATACCAGTTAGCAATGTATAAACAAACTTACGACTTCACTAAACCCAGTAGTTCTGTCCTCCACATTGTTGTGTAATATGTAACTTTATTACTATGAAGCCATTCTTGAATACCAGCTTTCTTAGAACCTGTAGTATGTAGTTTTTGGTCTACGGTGCTGTGATAGCTATAGTTATCCATTACGATTACCGATGACTTTTCTAAATTAATTAAAAGTTTATTTTCAAACCACTGTAAGAAATTCACTGAATTCATTTCACCATGGTAATCAGTATCTTTTGATTTTGCCGCAAACACCAATTCTGCAAGCATAAATCCATTCTCACAACCAGCATGCATAACATATCCCGTTCCACCAACTTTCACTTTTTTAGACTTCCCTTGTTATCTTGCCATAATCAGCCAACAGTCCCATCTTTAGAAATCCTCGAATCATCAAGAAAAACAAACTGAATGAACACTTTCATGTTTCAGGCGCATATATTTTTTAATAAATCTACATGTTTCAAGGCAATATGAGGCAACTCCATTAATCCACGTCAAGGATCGTTCTTGCAGTATTTAAATCCCATGTCTTTGATAACTGTCGACAAAGATGTCTTACCACTATTAAAAGAGTCGTGTTCTTTATGTGCTTCTTGCTAGGTTTGTAATGCTGTATGTTGTTCTACAATATATTTAAATTTAGTTACTGCAATGTGTATTATACATAATACTTACTATTTGCATACATCTCGTATGCTACATTCCTAATTTCACTTTGTTGCCAGGGAGTTATGTCTACAACTGGCTTGAAACGCGGTTTATTACTTTTGGGACCCTTGGGCAGCTCTCCTTTGTTAACAATAGCAGTAATATGGTTGACCGTGGTTAGACTGATTTGCAAAGCATTATTAACCTGCTGTAATAAGAATATTCATATCAATTCAGTGTTTAACATAATAATCTAGTCTTTAATAGTGCGAAAAGTTAACATATTCACTGAGGTTAATGTATATATAATGTTTACTTCTTTAATTGCAGTTAGAGGTAACACAGAATCACCATGTTCAAGCGTCTGTTGAAAATACTGCATAAGTGACAACTACGTTTGTCTAAAGGAGCTGATATTTGTGTATTAGCAAATAACACAATTAAATTATCAAGAACTGTTTTTATACTAATTTACAATAATATTAAGAAAATTATAGAGGCTAATGACAACTCGATGCAATAGCAAGATAACTGACAGTTAACACTAACATGAAGATTAGTTCAGACTTCATATCAAGATATGTGTTAACTTCAAACCGAACAAAATAGGCTTGTCAACAGCACATTGCAATACCAATAGCAAAAACCAGAATTTTCCAAAATGTAATGTCAACACACATTATCATTTTACATGGCATTCGAATTAAGAATTTGGCTGCCTGCATTACTATTTGTGACATCATGGTCTTGATTTAACGGACTGAGTATACCTTATTAAAAGCCATTTTAGATTTTAGAAATATACGTACAACAACTGTGTCAAGAATTTTGTAATGAATATCACTCTTAGGTTATCTATCGTTCATGAATCAACTTCAACAGATGTTATCCAGTGTTAGGTTAGGTCATAATTTAATTGATGTTTCATCCACATATTGAGTACAAATTATTAGAAAAACAATTAACATAATAGATTTGGCTCAACTTTAGTTATGGAGGAAACGGGATGAAACTTGTTAACACCATGTCACTATCACTTAATGGGACCTAGAATATTTGGATTTTATCATTTCTGTACTCTGATTGGCTCTAATGTTATTAGAAGAGATGAATGAGCAGGCAAATGTTATATAAAGTATACCACTCTAACTGAAACAGGGTGATATACAATAGTGTAATTCTAATATTTAATCCCATTTTCTCAGTTGCTTCATAAAATTTTACACATTTGAAATAATACTGTTTAAACATAATTGTAGACTATGCTTCTGTGTCGCTAGTCAAAATAATTTTTGTTGTACGTATGAAAAATTTATTCCATTAGAGAGAATGAAAATTTCATTCTGATGATTTGATAAACCTATAAACTATGCTTTAATATGTCTGTCAAACATCCAAACGTCACACGTATGATGTGTCAGATGGTTGTCGTTCCTTGTGCCTAAACCAAATCAACCAATACCGCTCCTTCCCTACCCTCAGCTGCTACTGCATTAAAATCCCTCCTAATTACTAAATTTTCATGTCCTTTTACACATCTTAGTATGTCTTCGATATCTTTGAAGATCGCTTCTACCTCTTCCTCACTTTAGTTAGAGGCGGGCATGTATACTTGTATTATTACTGTATTGATTGGTTTAGATTCTAATCTTTCGTTCTTTTGTAAGTAATTGTGTACATAGTATCCTATCGTTTTTCGCATAACTATCCCTACATGCGAATTTACTTCCTCTGATCCCATATGACTTACCCTAAATTCTCCACTCCAAAAATCCCCCACCTCTAGCCACCGAACTTTGCTGATTCCTACTATGTCTAATGCCAACCTATCCATTTCTATTTTCAAGTTCTCTAGCTTTGCTTCATACTTCTGACATCCCTCGCTCCGACTCGCAGAAGGTCTCCGACTCTTCTTCTAAACTATCCGATCACATCGTCCGAAGTAGCCCCCTGCCGTAGATCAGAATGGGCGACTATTTTAACTCCGGAATTTTTTATCCCAGAGGATGCCATCATTTTAAACAACTATTTAAACACGCTGTGTACTTGGGAGATAATGAGGTGGTTTTTTGTTGCTTTCCATATCGCAGTAGTGTGTCTTAGAATGCCATACTATGGTTTCTGCCACTCTAAGTACCGAAAAAGCTGCTGTCCTCTTTCGGGGGCCTGTCTTAGTTTGGTTTCTCACTAAATATTCCACTAATTTGGTTAAACCTGTAGTTTGGCTTTTCAGATCACCAAAATACGTAAACTATTTTTCCCATTCTAGTAATCTAGAGCTTCTTCAAGGTGCAGATCAATTTAGAACGAAATTAAACCTTATTATATACAAAATTGGTCAAGATAGTTGGTTAACTCAATAGCATGGTGACGTTTGAATGGCAACTGCCCCGATTCTCCCCTTTCGATGGTTTATAAGAGCGAGCCCTGGTTACGACACGCATCTAGAATAATCGCGTTAAGTTTTGTTCATTGTTTCCGAATTTGCTAATTGGTTATTTTCCGAAGGCGTGTTGCAACATTCATCGATTTTTCGTGCTTTAACAGCCTCGAGCTATCATATAATTAATATCGTTTACCTATGCATTATCATTACGACTTTCACTTTAACACGCCTTAATTGTCATTTACCTTTAGGTTCCATTTTAGTACTCGATTATTCCAGAAAGTTAATGAACACGACCCTCTTTAAGAAATTTAAAACAACAGGGGGGGGGAGGGGCTCTTGTTGTATGTATTTATTTTTGTTGATAAAATAATGTATTTGAAGTAAGTATTAAGCATCCATCTGACAAGTGCAAACTTCACAGTTCACAATACCCATCCTTAATTATATTCACTTCGGCTTGTAAATAAAACTCTTGTATCTTCAGGGTTCCTAAGACTTGCTGCAAATCACTACCACCACAAGGAGGATCCAGTTAATGTGATGAGTTCATGATGATAAATTTCAATGCATTCGTCTGTTACCAATAAATTTACTAAAACGCAGTTTCGAAATATAAATCAATGCAAGTAATTGTTTGCATATCAAGACCGTGAAAGTACTTTTTAGCGTACTGAGAGAAAATTATCGTTGAGGCCGCTTGTGGCCGAGACAAGATAATCTCAGGGTCGTAAAAAATTTCGCAATCAAGGTTCTTTGTGCAACCGTTGAATGATAGAACTAAAGCCGGAACTTTGATGCTAATGCTACTTCGATGTATAATATATTTGTAGTGGCTTTAAATTATAACGTTGCTAAGGAAATGATGGTATATATTTAAAACTCTTTGACAATACTTAAAAATTTGTCAAAATGTTGGGCAGCGATAGCAATATACTTTTCTAAAAGTAACTTATCTGCAATCTGGTTAGGTTTTTCTGAACTAAATCCTAAAATTCTTAAAAAAATATAAACCAAAACCATCAACAAAACTATCCCAAGCGCCACATTTTTGTTGGTTCGTATTTAACTATTACATTAATGAATCCCAAGTTCTTGGTGATGTTGTTCATCAAACAAGAAAGCAGTTCAATACCAACGTTGCACTATCACGTTGTCCTTTCCCAAATACGTACCATCTACATATCTCTTAATATTTTACTACTAATAAACTATCCTTCGATTAGTGTTCTATGTCGAAAAAATGTCAAACATATATATGTCCAAATTCATATATAAATTATACCGAATTATAAATGTGTGTACTATTACATAGTTTTATTCATTTAATTCAGGTAATGTCCAGGCCACACCAGTTTAACCTTTTTTAAATGAAGAGCTACAACATAACTTCAAAACTACAAAATAATGGCGGGATGAACAAATCCAGTTACACTCCCTACAAACGGCCATCACTATGCTAATTCCGCCCGCAGGTATTTCAAAATTTGCCTGGCAGAACCCAAGCGTAAAATCGACCATTTTTTGTATGTCAGGTAATCTAGAATTTAGAACCCCCCTCCTTCCGCTCTATTGTGCCTTTACATTTTTCATGTTTTCTTGTGACCTATTGCTATAACCTGTGCCTAATAATACTTTCGTTGCATTCAACAAAACTTTTTATTCTCACTATAAATAGTATTTTATTACGGTCAGCGTTCATACTAAAATGTTATACGTGTTCATCATTCTCACGCTTTCAGTCTATTATAATAAGACTATTACCTCATCTATGTAATCCTATATATCTGTATTCTGCTATGTCGATGTGTAGTTAATACAAAGTGTGATAATTATAATTACAGCAATATCTATTAAAACTATGTCATATTGCATGGAATTTATTCAACTAAAACTTTAAAAGTTCTTATTTGGGGATGCCTACATTAACAAATTCACGGTTATTTCATGAATCTAAAACTTACTAAAAAATGACATTCTTTCAGTATATAATTCTGTGGCAATAATCGGTTTGTTTACATACTTGTGGTTTTAAAATAATTTATAACCCGTTTTTCAATTTTTCTTACGTAATTGCAGAAATAAAACGATTATCTTTGCGGTTTTAAGTTTAATTTGAATAAAATTACGAATTTAATTGCAAGTCTTGGTTTTTAAACACTATTTTGTATGAAATTAAGGTTCTACAGGGTGCTTTCATAACAAATTGGTCCATTCAAGATTAAATATTATTTATTTTCTATCTAATTGATGCTTAGTGTAATACATCGCGTTACAATGTGTTAGAATTTCTTCAGTAATAAGTTAAGAAACATTCATCAAAAGACCTGTTTCTTTTCCAAAATTTGAAAATGGAATCCGAAATGGTTGCTTGTCGTTATTTAAAGCAAGAAAAGAAAAACCCCCACCAATTCCATATCTTTGCTCAATATTATCACCAGCCAAAAATGCAATACGTTTTCCCCCCTTCTTACATTACAATATATATTTTTAAATCAGCGCTTTCAGAGACTGGAGAATGATATGCAGTACCGGATGCACGCATTTTTGTCATTTCCCAAAAAAGTAATAGATTGTGCAGTAGGTTAGGTGTAATGGAGTAATGGATTTGCGACAAATGTAATAGAATTATTAGTATTGTATTTGTAATAGCCGTGGCATCCTTGTGTGGGGGGCGAGAAATAAACGGACGACTACGGAAGATAGGAGCAGCATTGCAAACGAAGGTGCTGAGCTCGGGCCGAGCATTCGACGGCATGGTAACCGGCGCTGTTCAGTATAGCCTAATTAATGAGATTTCTATATTCTTGTTTTTTTAATACTGTTTTTTAAGGTAGAGCAAACTGTAACGGGCATTTTTATATCTTAACCTTTTTACGCTCCCTTTCTGTTAGCGTACTTAAAAATACATCGTTTCTTTGGGAATCGCTGTTTGTATAAAGTAAATACTTCAGAATAATGCAGAATGGTATGCAATTTAACTCGTGTGTAGTAATTTAAAGATAGATAAATTGAAGTTTGATTTTCAATTAATAAATAAATTGCAAGGAACGAATTTTAAATAGGATTATTCGTAAATTACTTCCCAACTTCTCGAAAATGATAAACAGCTCGTAATTAATTAGTAGATATGATTGTTGCATTCATTTATTGGATGTTCCTTATGTTATTATACCAGTCTAGATAATAGGTCGATAAGAGGTTATGGTAACAAGGATTGAATATAAACAGATGAGGAGTTGTAGTTTGCTCTTGGTTCCGAGATATTAATTACGTTAAAAATACTGTTTTCTTGTTGCTTTGAAAATAGTGAGTGTAGCTCTGATTACATTGAAGAAAAGATGCTTTATAGGCGAACGTGTTTTACTCGACCGCACGTGCTTGTTTACGGAACATTGACGGACGCACTTAGTGATTACGCGTGCTTTACTAATTGTGTTTTTAGTTGTCTTTCTTGTGAAATGAAAAGTTGTATATTAACTGTAGGCAGTGTAGTTCTGATTGCTTTTGAAGGAAGTATGCTTTATATGTAACGTGTTTGATCGACCACAAGCGCGGTTTTAAGGTCATTGACTGACGGTTTTAGTGATACGCGTAGCTTTACTAATTGTTTTTTTTGTTGCTTTTCTGTTGGAAATAAAAGGAGTAGAACTTGACGTGTGTTTTACGGAACATTGACTTAGTGATACGCGTTGCTTTGCTAATTGTGTTTTTTTGGTGATTTGTCTTTTTATATTTGAACTGTGTGTGCGATCTAGTCTTCGTGGTCCCTTTTTTTGTCAGAGTAGTGCATACTTTGGATTATCCAAATACAGTTGATACTGTAGTTACTGAATTTTCCAACCCCAAAGTATCTAAAATAGTTCAGTGCTTGCGCAAATTTCGTTATTCAAAAGCATTAGATTTTTCCTTGTTACCATAGGTAGCAAATAAAACACCTCATGTTACTGTTAGTTTTATTGCATTACATCGTGCCTCGAAAGCCCGTGATTCTAAGTTCTTATTACCATTTTTTTTACGAGTTGTGTTACAAAATATTTCGAAATTTTTGTCTCAGGAAATAGAATTAACAAGAAATTTATTAATGCTACATAGTTCCATCAGCATGATAATGTCTGCTGCTAACACCAGTGAAATGCGTAGGTGTGATTAGTGTAAAGTGTAAGAAATTTCATCAACACCCTCACAATCAAGGGTGAAGTGCTTCGTTAGTGCAGGACCTCGTGAATCCCACACTTCAAATGCAAGGAAGCGTTCCTGAAGAACTTTTTGTAAGTTGAACTATTTCCTACTTATTATTACTTTAAATATCTATCCGTTGTTTTGCCATATCTTCGTCGTTCTGATACCTTTTACAATAGACTTGCCTGCGATTAAGAAAAAAAAAGAAAGAAAAAAATCAATACTGCTAAATTACTCATATCAATTGTGTCTTACCTATTTATCTTTTGTAAACATGTTGTCTGATTTATGTTTAATTGGTGTGTGAGGAAACGTTTCCGCTACTCCCCAATATTACCTCACTTTGTGATAAAAATTTTTGTACTGCTTTTATCGTGATTATATTATATAGTTTATCTAAACAGTTTTATTCACATTCTACCGAGTACTGAATAACTTAGACTTTGCATTGCTGCTATGCTTTTTCTTTATTTCAGGTTTGCAGGACTAATCTTTTTTATTGCAGGTTTGCTATTCTAATTTCTTTTATTGCAGGTACTGTTACTAACTCCTTACCGCCGCATACATCATATGTCAGTCTGCTTTCTACAACCCCCCCTAATCTCCGATTGAGCCCTGGCATTCTTTGATATCTTTGTGTTACGCACGGCTACGAGCCAACGTAGCATAAATTTGGCGCCCAACGCCGCTGCCACGAATTAACGTAACAGAAATTTGGCGCCCAACGTGGGGCCCGATATTATTTTTTTCCTTCCTTCTCGTTTGGGGCTCGACTTTTTTTGAGGGGCTCGAAATTATTTTTTCTTCCTTCTCGTTTAAACTGGATTTTGTTTAGTATTTAGTTATTTCATTAATTTAGTTTCTCTATCGAACAAGCCTAATAATTCGTTTTTGTTTCTTTAAATATTTGGGGCTCGATTTTTTTGAGGGGCTCGATATTATTTTTTCTTCCTTCTCGTTTGGGGCTCGACTTTTTTTTGAGGGGCTCGAAATTATTTTTTCTTCCTTCTCGTTTAAACTCGATTTTTTTGGTTTGCTCTTGATTTAAAAATTTTTTTTTTATGACCTTGATTATTTTTTTTTGGCATTGATTTTTTTGGTGTATCGGCTCGATTTTCTTTTTGCCTATATTGGCTGGCTCTAATTTTTTTTTTGTGGTGTAGTCTTGAATCTTTTTCCTTCGCTATATAGAAATTCCTTGATTGTAATTTTTTTTGTGTGTGAATTATCAGAGTTGTGTTTTCGCTGGTAATTTGGTTCTGGAAAACACTGGCGCCCAAGTTTTCTGTACACCACCTTTTTTGTTTTTTTTTCTTTTCTTCACGTCACTTTCGCTACCTCACTTAAATATAATCCTAATGTCCCCGATCTAGATCTGGTTGTATTATACGACTTTTTTTTCTTATTCATACCACAGTTGAAGCCTTTCGTTACTTTTTCCAGTTTTCCGTTTGGCGTTCCCTAGCTTACTTGAGGCTTGACACTTGTGTCTTATGTTGGCTATTGCTGTTGGTTTCCTTCCTCGCTACTTTTCTTTTCTTTTGGTTTCTGCGCGCGCGAAACCACTTTCTTGAGGTTGGAAACTGTGCTGTTTCTTTTCTAAAGAGACATCCGTCCTTTGACGACTTTGGCAGCGTTTATGCCTTTACACCTTGGTCCTCTCCGATTGCTACTGCTTACCTATCTTTCCCTGTGGATTTCTTTACTCTTAGTTTTGTCCGACATTTTGATCCTGAACCTCCGGATCCTATAGGGCTCCCTACGGTCGATTCTATTTTGACCCCTACGTGTCGCTATCCCTAATGACTTGTAATTTTCTTGGCTTATTGGTCTTGTGTTTTCTCTGACAAGCTTGTGTCCGAAAACACTAGCGCCCATTTCGTATTCCTATTCATATTTTTGTAGCTAGCCCATCCCGTGACTTTTTCTTGTGGCTAGTTCTACCATTTGTTCACTATTTGACTATTATAGTCGCTTTCTACATCCATTCCCTGAGGTAGGCTTCAGATCTATTTTCTTTGCCTTTAGGTATTTCGACTTAGTCGCTTTTGTAGGTCGTTAGCCATACTTTGCTTGAGTAATCGTTCCATACGAATCTGTGTTACCTCAGTTGGAAGTATTCTAGATTGTGTACTAGCTTGCCTTTGCTCTTTACTTTGTCTTGGTTCTTTCTTTGCTGCACACTTGAGGTTGACAGTTTTGTCGTCTAGTTGGTTTGCTACGAGTTTTCTTCCTTGTTTTTTTTCTTTCCTCTTGGTTTCTCCGCGGGAAGCTAAAACTTTTCTTTGAGGTGGAGAACAGAAATGTCCCTTTTGGAAACATCCGTCTTTTGACGATTTTGAAAGCAGCTAAGACCTTTAATCCTCATTGGGTGTCTACTTGATGCTTTATTTACCGTTTCTGTCGTTGTTGGTTACGATCGATGACTTTGTCTTCTTTTAGAAAAATGTTCCTTTTCTTATACTAATATTGGTCCTTCGAACCGGATAATAATCTTTTTTTGTTTGGTTCCTTGTTTGTCGTTTTTTTTTCTTTCACCCCGACGTCTTTATTTTGCTAGGGGGGATCTGTAACGGGCATTTTTATATCTTAACCTTTTTACGCTCCCTTTCTGTTAGCGTACTTAAAAATACATCGTTTCTTTGGAATCGCTGTTTGTATAAAGTAAATACTTCAGAATAATGCAGAATGGTATGCAATTTAACTCGTGTGTAGTAATTTAAAGATAGATAAATTGAAGTTTGATTTTCAATTAATAAATAAATTGCAAGGAACGAATTTTAAATAGGATTATTCGTAAATTACTTCCCAACTTCTCGAAAATGATAAACAGCTCGTAATTAATTAGTAGATATGATTGTTGCATTCATTTATTGGATGTTCCTTATGTTATTATACCAGTCTAGATAATAGGCCGATAAGAGGTTATGGTAACAAGGATTGAATATAAACAGATGAGGAGTTGTAGTTTGCTCTTGGTTCCGAGATATTAATTACGTTACAAATACTGTTTTCTTGTTGCTTTGAAAATAGTGAGTGTAGCTCTGATTACATTGAAGGAAAGATGCTTTATAGGCGAACGTGTTTTACTCGACCGCACGTGCTTGTTTACGGAACATTGACGGACGCACTTAGTGATTACGCGTGCTTTACTAATTGTGTTTTTAGTTGTCTTTCTTGTGAAATGAAAAGTTGTATATTAACTGTAGGCAGTGTAGTTCTGATTGCTTTTGAAGGAAGTATGCTTTATATGTAACGTGTTTGATCGACCACAAGCGCGGTTTTAAGGTCATTGACTGACGGCTTTAGTGATACGCGTAGCTTTACTAATTGTTTTTTTTGTTGCTTTTCTGTTGGAAATAAAAGGAGTAGAACTTGACGTGTGTTTTACGGAACATTGACTTAGTGATACGCGTTGCTTTGCTAATTGTGTTTTTTTGGTGATTTGTCTTTTTATATTTGAACTGTGTGTGCGATCTAGTCTTCGTGGTCCCTTTTTTTGTCAGAGTAGTGCATACTTTGGATTATCCAAATACAGTTGATACTGTAGTTACTGAATTTTCCAACCCCAAAGTATCTAAAATAGTTCAGTGCTTGCGCAAATTTCGTTATTCAAAAGCATTAGATATTTCCTTGTTACCATAGGTAGCAAATAAAACACCTCATGTTACTGTTAGTTTTATTGCATTACATCGTGCCTCGAAAGCCCGTGATTCTAAGTTCTTATTACCATTTTTTTTTACGAGTTGTGTTACAAAATATTTCGAAATTTTTGTCTCAGGAAATAGAATTAACAAGAAATTTATTAATGCTACATAGTTCCATCAGCATGATAATGTCTGCTGCTAACACCAGTGAAATGCGTAGGTGTGATTAGTGTAAAGTGTAAGAAATTTCATCAACACCCTCACAATCAAGGGTGAAGTGCTTCGTTAGTGCAGGACCTCGTGAATCCCACACTTCAAATGCAAGGAAGCGTTCCTGAAGGACTTTTTGTAAGTAGAACTATTTCCTACTTATTATTACTTTAAATATCTATCCGTTGTTTTGCCATATCTTTGTCGTTCTGATACCTTTTACAATAGACTTGCCTGCGATTAAGAAAAAAAAAGAAAGAAAAAAAATCAATACTGCTGAATTACTCATATCAATTGTGTCTTACCTATTTATCTTTTGTAAACATGTTGTCTGATTTATGTTTAATTGGTGTGTGAGGAAACGTTTCCGCTACTCCCCAATATTACCTCACTTTGTGATAAAAATTTTTGTACTGCTTTTATCGTGATTATATTATATAGTTTATCTAAACAGTTTTATTTACATTCTACCAAGTACTGAATAACTTAGACTTTGCATTGCTGCTATGCTTTTTCTTTATTTCAGGTTTGCAGGACTAATCTTTTTTATTGCAGGTTTGCTATTCTAATTTCTTTTATTGCAGGTACTGTTACTAACTCCTTACCGCCGCATACATCATACATCATATGTCAGTCTGCTTTCTACAACCCCCCCCCCCTAATCTCCGATTGAGCCCGGTCATTTCTTTGACTTTCTTGGTGTTACGCACGGCCACGAATTAACGTAACAAAAGGACATTTTAAGGTAGGACATTCTCTCTTTATCCCCCCCATCCACGACCCTGTATGGGAGTACTAATGTCATTTTGCATGTTAGCATTCAGCTATGAGGCGCCGTTTGTGTCTATAATAAATACTGAAATATATATATTTTTTCTAATATATATGTAAAATATTTTGTAATATATATTTTTTTCAAATATATATATTTTTGAAATATATATATTTAATATATATATATATATATATATATATATATATATATATATAATTTAAAATTGATTTGTGGGTTTGAGGTCTCTGGATTAAGTTGAAAACTCTTTTTTATGGCCTAAATTTTCGAATTTATTTAAATTCTTGATCACAGGCTATCTAAAAAATTTTTAAACGCTAGATTATAAATGTGGTACATAGATTAAAAACTTACAAACTGGAGATTAATTGAAAACTAGCATAACAAACATTATAAAAATCTTGGAAAAACTTGTAAAACTAACAAAATTAAACGTTTTTAAATATAAATTGTAAACATTAAACTTGTATATACATCAATTTGATGTCATAAATTTTGATGTAAAAAAATTTTTTGTTTCATAGGATATAAGATAACTGATTTGTTTGATGATAGAGTATCGAGTGCATAAGTATGTGTGAGTGTTCATGTATATTATATGATGTGAGTGTACAGTGTGTGCGTGTGTGTGTGTGTGTGTGTGTGTGTGTTTGTTTAGTTTAATTTTTGTCATTAATTTTGTTCAAAATTTAATAAATATGTGTATATGGAACTTAAGTTACTAATATCAGTTTTCTTGTTTATTGTATTTTTAGTTTTATAAATATTTTTTATTTATTTTTTATTCCTACCATCCACTATCAACAAAAATAAATATAATATTACGGTTAAAAGAAAGAATAAAAAGAATTTCTCATCCATCTTTGTACCCAAAAAACATAAAAATCCTTACTAATATATTAAGAACTAACAGTTATCCACTCCATTTAATAAAAAAATTACTAACCGAACAATTTAATCCTAACACAAACAAATTAGATGACAGTAATCAAAACAGTACCAATCAATTATTCACTTACAAAACAATATCATATATTCAACATTTAACACCAAAATTAATAAAAGTTTTTAAAAATGAAAAAATAAAGTTTGCTAAACGAAACGTACTAACATTACAAAATATTTTTACTAAAACCAAAGATAAAATATCTAAAATGAACCAGAGAAATTTAATATATAAAATTAATTGTTTGAATTGCGTTCACTCGTATGTTGGGCAGACCTCTCAACTATTAAAACAAAGGATAACTCAACATAAGAGTGACATAACTAACAAACCAAAAGCATTTTTTCAAAAATTCTTATGTTGAACATGTACACTGTAGTACATCACTGAAAAGAGAAAAAAAATGTCTGTCTATCAGAACTACCACCAATTATGGTTTCCATTTAAAAAAACATAACCTCACTTATTTACTCGAACATGACCAAAGCCATGTAAAAACAAATAAGTTTATCTTATTCTCCGTTTAAAATAATGTAAAAAAGATCTACAACGTTTTACTGTATCTATCACAATAAATGAACCACGAAGCAAAACAAAAAAGATCAAAATTTCGTTATTTTGGTATAACGCTTTTGCCACACCCTGTATGTTAATTATCTCTTCATGGCTGAACTCTGCATTAAAAACTGCACTAGTTTCCCCATTTGACCTTTTCTCTAATATCGCAAATAACAGAGTTACCCATACAACGTGTAAGAAATAGGGCACCCTGTATATATATATATATATATATATATAGTCGCTTGATCAATTTGTTTTAGATTTTAAATATTGAATTTTCGTTCTATCGCTACAAGTTTGCGTTGGATAAGAAAACTAAAATGATGTTCGAACTTTAATAGGCAAATGCTAATCGCTTGCAGGGATAGGATTTGGAGATGAACAGTTAAAACGCAAGTTCCGTAAAAATAGCGTGTCTTTACTAATAACAGACTGGAATAGCTAATTTGGGTGGCCTATTATGGTGTATGTAACTGTGTTTCACTACGCCCAGATCGCTTTCACACGCCATATTCTATTTCGCTTTCAGTTTCAGCTCACGTATTCTGATAAGCGTAAATGCCTGTAATATTAACTTTGTTTGATTAATTATTAATTTATAATTCTAATCTTAATGGCACGAACGAGTAGCTCTAAAATTATATTCGTTATTAAAGGTGTGTGTACGATTGGTTGTTTAATCACAGCGATAATACAATCCTTAAAATAGCTTAGTACACTTAAAGTTCGATTTCCTGTTTTTATAGTTAAAAGCCGGATGAACGTAACCCGTTCATGTGAGGTAGAACGGTTTATGTAAAATTATAAATGAAAAATAATCCTATAAATCTAAAATTATTCCGCTGTTATATCTGTATGTTAATAAATTACTTTATATGAGGGATTATAATAATAACTATTGTTTAAATCACACCACAATGGCGTCGACTGCGGTCATTTAATTGACCTTATAAAGCAGACGATAAATTTTCTATCGGTCTGTAAGGTCTTCTAGATCACATATTTATTAAATGAACCTGAAATCGGTTGTTTTCAACTCTATTCTGAAAAAAGCAAAAACTGATAAAATGAGGCCACAACAATAATTTTATTAACCTCACGAATTATTATAATTGGTATGAAGTTACCAGTAAAATCCCAGCAATAAATTTTTCGTGCAGACCTTACACCTTCCGCCTTGGCACAACTATTGAAATGACCATCCTTAAAGCTTCAGTAGAACCAAATTAACTTTCGACCCGTATGGGTTTCAAAAACCTCCCTTAAATAATAAACTAAAACAAATCAAATGGCAGAAGGCCGTCGAGTTACATTTTTCGCATTGGCACATATATTGTTAAGACTTTCCTTAATGCACCTGCAAAAACCAAATTTATTTGCGACCTGTATGGGTATCAAAATCGACCCGTGTAAGCTTCAAAAACCATCTTTTAATGATATAAATAGGAAAAAAATCTGAAGTGGCAGAAGGCAATCGAGTTACACCTTTCGCTTTAGCACATATATTGCTAGACCTTAATGCACCTTGCACCTACAAAAACCAAATTTGCTTGCGACCCGTATGAGTATCAAAATCGACCCGTGTAAGCTTCACAAACTATCTTTTAATGATATAAATAGGAAAAAAAAAGAAGTGGCTGAAAGAAATAGAGTTACATCTTCAGCTTTGGCACATATATTGTTAAAATCTTCCTTAATGCACTTGATAAAACCAAATTTACTTGGGACCCGTATGGGTAACAAAATCGACCCGTGTAAGCTTCAAAAACCATTCTTTAATGATATAAATAGAAAAACAATCAGAAACAGCAGAAGGCCATCGAGTTACACCTTCCGTTTTGGCACAATATTGTTCAAACCTTCCCTAATGCACCTGCAGAAACCAAATTTACTTGCGACCCGTATGGGTATCAAAATCAACCCATGTAAGCTTCAAAAACCATTTTTAATGATATAAATAGGAAAGAAGTCAGAAGTGGCAGAAGGTCATAGATCTACACCTTCCGCTTTGGCACATATATTGCTACGACCTTCCTTAATGCACCTTGCAACTACAAAAATCAAATTTATTTGCGACTCCTATGGGTATCAAAATCGACCCATGTAAGCTTAAAAACCATCTTTTAATGATAAAAATAGGAAAAAATCAGAAGTGGCAGAAGGCCATCGAGTTACACCTTCTGATTTGGCACATATATTGTTCAAACCTTCCTTCATGCACCTGCAAAAACCAAATTTACTTGCGACCCGTATGGGTATCAAAATCGACCCGTGTAAGCTTCAATAACCATCTTTTAATGATATAAATAGGGAAAAAATCAGAAGGCCATCGAGTTACACCTTCCGCTTTGGCACCTATATTGTTAAGACCTTCCTTAATGCACCTGCAAAAACCAAATTTACTTGCGACCCGTATGGGTATGAAAATCGACGCGTGTAAGCTTCAAAAACCATCTTTTAATGGTATGAATAGGAAAACAATCAGAAACGGCAGAAGGCCATCGAGTTACACCTTCCACATTGTTTTACTTTATTATTGGGGGCTTTACGGGTGGTGATTTCAATGGTTGTGCCAAGTCGGAAGGCGTAAGTGTAACTCCATTTCTGAAATCGCATTTTGTCTATTCAATAAGGTCTGCACGAAAAATTTACTGCTGGAATTTTACTGCCAGTTATACATCTTTTTCCTTGTAAAGATTACTGCTAGAATTTTACTGCTGACTTCACACCGAAATCATTATATACCGTCTGGAGGTCTTTTAGTTTCATTCTACCATTGGCTCGTCACCCGTACTGGTTTTATCTGTTCGTAGTCGAGACATAGCAGCCATTTCCCCGAAACTTCCCGAATATACTTCTGCGTAGAAAAAAAATGTAAAAACCCTAATACAGGAACTAATAACCATTCGAATTTTTTAAATTTCTGTTTAGTGATAGGTTTTCCAACATATCGGCGGCCGATTGCGTTATTTTTTAAATACCTATATTAGTAGGATAAGTAATCCAATTCAGCAGGAAAAAAGTGACAGATATGATCAAACATGTATAAAACAAATACTAACGGCAGATGGAACTTTCTATGTAATTTTCTCTCTGTGGACTTTACATGAGGGGAAGAGGAGAGATAGAAATACATTAAACTAATCACCTTGTTCCTTTGACTCTGATTCCCACTTTCCCAATCACGTGACTACTAATTAATGATATTAAATTTAGCTTTCGCTCACCCCCTTATATAAACTCTGCCATATAGGTAATCAATGGGCATTGCTATGCTTTCAGCTACCATGTTTTAACCACCTTCGAAGCTCGTCTTTTAAGTATATCCATTTTTGACCGTTGCGGGAACCCTATAATTCATAAGCTACTTCTGATTTTAATTTTTATTTAGATAATATAAAATACATACATTTCTACATTCAAAACACAATTATTTCATTATTTTTTTTCAGAGTTGTTTTTAACTTATCTAATTTAATTGTTAGTATATAATTTAGATCTATATTTTCTTCTTGTAGTTCCTTTTGTAACCAATAATTGAATACGTACGTACACGCATCTATCACTATCTGATCTAGGTCTACATGTACCTCCTTTTTTCTGTCTCTGCCTGTTATATATCTCATACTATTTCCCAAAAATGCCTTAGAACGTATTCTGTCCGTCTATTTCTCCTATTTTTTCCACAGATATCTTTATTCCCCTAGTATTTCTATAACCTATTTGTTATTAACTTTGTCTGTCCATGCTATCATCCTCAAAAATAAATAAATTAAATACTCCCAGCGTAGTATATTGTTTTCTATATTGTTTTGGATATTAATATTCTTTACCTGGAATCAGATCATAAAAGAAGTTGACGAAAACATAATCATTTCAAAGCTGATATAGCAAGTAAAGTTAATAATCTTTAAACCATTACAATAAACCCGTTCTCTTGTATTATACTTTCCTCTGGTGCTTACCTTCTTGTCCTTTTAAAGAAAGAACTATTCAAATGGAGTTCTGAATGTCAGCCAAAAGTTTTATTACACCCATGGGATGCTACTACTTTATTTACGCAATTTCAAACAGATCACTTCTCGAAACAGATATCAAACAAGATTTGACCTGACAGTTAATATCTTTTTGCCGTTGTTAAATATTGCATACATTAGTATTTGCCTACATTCGGTCATTCTTTTTTGAGACGACATCTTTATTATCTAACATTTTTTCTCGATTTATTACCCAATTAAACCCATTGTTTCCCAAATGACAAATGTTGACGAGGCTGTTTTTCTCTGGAAAGTAGGATATACGAGAATTTCCTAGATTGCGCATCAATTCCGGGAAATCAGCTACAGGCGAATTTGAAACAAAATGGCGTTACTTCGTTTTTACCAGTTGGAAGAATTAATGGTCCAAAAGAGTGCAGACAGCGTAGGTAATCTTCGTTTAAAATGTAATTAAGATTAACGTACCAATGACTGTGCAGATTGCTATCAGTTTAAAACATTTACCTGAAATCATAAAAAATCAAGCTTTGGACGTAATTTTGAAAGAAGAAATTTGATCTTCACAAGACTAGCACTGCACTGTTTTTACATGACCGTTATGACAAAAACCTACTAACTTTATAAAAGTTTGGTGGTTTCTAGAAAATTTTATTAAATAATACATAAACTCGTTAACCATACTGATACAATAGTACAAATTAATGTATATTACCACTCTCTCTTCGTTGCCAACCATGCATGACCCTGGACGTAATTGGTACGTCCCTAGATTTGATTGCATGAGTTGCCGTCACGGGTAAATTCCACAAGTTAACATACAAGCCAGGAGCTTACCTGGTTTCACTGGAAGCCAATGTCGTGTCCTGCTGTTTAGGTCCGGGTCGTTGCTGGGGGTTTCTTCTCGGTGTTTCCAAATTTTGAACGACGAAGTGAAGATGCCTATTCTATGGTGGAGCATAGAGATAATTTTCTAGCTACAGGAAGGAGGTACAGGAACCGAAAGGAATCACTTTGCCGAACTAACGCGCACACAAACGTCTGGTTGTTTTGATCGCTGATGTGTTCCTCACTTTAAGATGCTTCGTTCTCACGAGCTGTAGTAACCCCCACCATTTCACGTTTCCCACGGCGGACCGTTTTAACCACATGCAGAGAACGCGAGCGTATGTGATTTACATGCCATAAATCATGTTTTTACGGATAATACGACCAAAAACAGGCAAAACGCCAAACAAAACAAATGCGACAGAACAATTAAATATATAATGTACAATATAAGTATAAAATGTAACATATAAATATCTAAATAAAGCATTTAAGTACATAACAGTGCATAGAATACCAAAGAAGTGTCCCTTAAAGGTGGCTTTAGTGCTACAGAGATTTGGCGATTTGGATATTTGGAGAATGATCCTATTGGTTAAAGTGATCACGTGACACCGTCGAAAAACGTCAAAAACGCAGAATCTCCTATCTCGCATAAGTTGGTTCAAGTTCAACTTTTCTGGCTATTTTGAGATCGGAGCCATGCATGCGTGTTTGTTCAGAAAAACACGTGATTTGTTTGTTTTGTTTTAACATTGACCTTACCTTTTCGTGTAGTTCCCCGTTGTACAATTTGCGTTTTGCCTATTAAACATATTGGAAATGAATAAATAGCAAATCCGTTATTTCTTTAGATACACATAGCTTAGTAACAAACATTGAAAACTTAACATCCAGCAACCCAAAACAATAACAAATGTTATCTGTCAAACTATTTTCTCCAAATACCTGAAGCAGAAAATAAACCGAGATGATTAAAAGCGAAAATATCTAATTCCCCCAAATATCCAAATCGCTAAATCTCCATAGCACTAAAGGTACCTTAAATTACCAAGTGTTCGCATAAGCAATATGTCGGCTAACAACATCACACTAAAACTTGCCCGGTCAAAATGAATCAGTGCTTATGCGAGTACAGTCGCCACAATATTTATAAGTACCTCAAATATAAATTTCTCCAGGATCCGAAGATTTGGTCGTGTCTACACACCTAATTATCTCTTACTGCCAAGGGGAGATGGGTATGTACTGTTAAAGTCCTGGTGGGTATGCACTAAATGTTCTGAGGGATCACAATCACTATCACTTTTTAAGTCCTGATGGGATACGCGGTTTCTCCCAAGTTTAATTGATTTATTTGGTTGGTTTAAGTTAATTAGGAAATCTGATTTAGTTTTGATGTTTATTAACTCGATTTAAAGTTTTGATTTAATACCGGATGTTTTTCCGCGCGTTTTAGGAAAGACAATGACTGATTTAATGTGAAATTCATCGTGCATATTTAGGTATTTGGAATTTTTGTTTTGTTTTTGTATATATATCTTTGTAGTTGTTTTTTAATTTTTGTAAATTAAAATACATCGTGTCACAAAATAAATTTTACGTCAAGTCTAAACTACCTCCTATTTCAAATTTCAAAATTTGTTTTCGTTCGCATCTCCTTTAACAATTTCGACCATAATCAAAAGCGTGTCATCCGCAAACTCAACAATAGTGCATCCGTTGGGCAATTTAACTCTAACGATGCTCTCATAAAATAACTAGAGCGTGAGACCAGAGCATGATCCCTGCGGGCATCCTCATTCCACTGTTCGCGGCACAACTTCGCCCGGAGTTTCAACATGTGTCAATCGTTCCGAAAAATTTCGAAGACAATCCCTGCATTCTAACTCTCAAACGATAGATGGCCATCAGGCAGCGTTAAATGCTCCTGAGATGTCCAACGTCACGACGACGCAATACCCCTTTGCCTCCCTTACGTGCTTGATTTCTTCGACTACGAACTCTAACGCGTCAATAGTCTATTTTCTCTCCACGAACTCAAATTGTCTCCTATTTAAACCGCCGCTGTCTCGCACAGCGTACTCAACTCGGGTGGTCATAACTTAATCCAAAGATCTCCCAAGTACCGGTAGTAGGCTAATTGGGCGATAGCTGTCCAGGTCTGACGCATCCACCTTTTTGGTTTAGGGATAAATTTTACATTTTGGACTTTCCAAACAAAGGTTAAACAACCCGGCAAATACACGCGGGGTCAACAGGCACGCCTCCAGAACGGCGTGTGAGGTGATTTTATCATGCCCAGGTGTCTTCTTAGGGTTCATCCTCCTAAGAGCTCTTACGACTTCCTGACCAAGAAATTGGCACTTGTACCTAGGCCACCGTGGCTCCCCAACGTATCTTGTCGTGCAACCCCTCGTCCTTCTCTGGATCGTCCGATGGGAAAAATTTCTCCAACAAATATTCTGCCGTCGTTTTAAGTCCCTGAGTTTATTCCTCGTTATCTCTCTTGACGTGCCAATTGCGATCTTCTGTTGTTTACTCCTTATGCGCGATACGCTCTCCTTAGGTTCTTTTTCAGAATTGCGCGTGCCGAATTCTTTAAATTTATTTGTCCGCATTTTTTCAATTAATACTTTATATTCTCGTTTCTTTGATTTTCCTTTGTTCTTTAATTTCACCCGTGGCGCGTTGATATCGACGCCTTAGGTTGCGCGTTTCAGCACATTTGGTGCTTAGCTCTCGCGTCCACCAAGGTACGATATGTTTATATATTTTCTCCCGCGACATGGAGTACGCCGACGCGTCTACCACCGCATCGTTTAACTTTTGCACGAGTGTTTTTACGTGTATTACCTCTCGGCAGTTTAGTAGTTCGTTCTCACGCGCAGGAATGCTTTCGCTAAATTTTTGTTCGAAGCGTTTTCAATTTGCTTTTTTATTACAAAACCGCGGGAAGACAGTTACTTGCTCGTTTACGCGTGTTCCGACATTATCATCCCAAACTATTAATTTATGCTCATAGATCCTGACTCATCCGACCTGAATCCCAATTACAAACGACCTCCAACATCTTGTGCGAGACTGCAGTGACATTGATGAAACTGCTGCCGCTACGCTCCTTGAATGTCGCCGAATGGTTGTTGTTTAACACGTTAAAATCCAATTCCGTTAATAATTTAGCGATTATGACTCCTTTGTCGTCCTCTATCGGACTACTCCGTAATGGGGACTTGGCATTAAAATCTCCATCAATGATTATTTTTTGGTTTCGCCCAACTTTCCGTAGTAACTCTTCCATTTGATTTACTAAATCTGCAGTTTGTGGGTTTTCGCGCCGCGAGTCGACTGGTGGAAGGTACGCACTTATAACGTAGAAAGTATTTACCTCTGTTTTTATTTCGGCCGCCGATAAAAAGTCGCTAGATAATTTATTTAAAATTATTCCCGCGCATGTCTCCTTATTTATTATTATACAGGTGCGGTTTCTGTATAAACCTGATGTCGATCTTATTTTCCGCGAATAGTTTAACAAAATTGCCAGCCGGAGCGGCTTTTCTCTAAGTTTAATTGGGCGCATTTGATATTCTTACTTCTTTCGATGACCACGTAAAATGTAGTCAAAACGTCGATAGTAGGTAGCCCTACATTTAAATGTTCAATGTTCCATCCGAAGGTACTACATTGGCTAGGCGGCAAGTTTTTTTTACCTGGAAATTTTGAATTTTTCCGTACGCTTACTATTTTAAGTGAGATAGGAATCTTTAACGTGCGTGACAACCCTCATACGCGGAACCTACATTTTACCTCTCATCCGAACAAAGGCGTATTTTTGTGAAAAATGCTCGCCCAACATTCTTTGAGATCGGAACCCGGGACCTTGGACTTAGTAGTCACGCGCGAACCAACTAAGCCACGAATCCGCCAACAAAATCTTTGCCGCTGCGATTACCTGCTTTTTAACAATCCTGTAAATGGTCATCACTCTTAGGAGGGGCAATGCGCATCGAAGAAAAGTCGAGAAGCGAGACACAGTTGGAACAGAGAGTTGAGTATGACTTAATTTAAAATATCTTGAAAATGGAAAGCTCTATAGAGATTAACCAAGCGTACCTTTTTTTGTGGCATATCGTGTCAGCAATAATTATGAGTTTTAATTTTTATCAAGAGTGTGCAAAAAGTATAGGTCAAAATATTTTTGAAATCAGACACCCAGTTAAAATAGAGGATGTGGACTGATGAACGCGGTGCCAACCTATTCCTCCCTAAATGCGTATGAATCAATCAAAATAGTTAAACACAAAGGACCCTCTTAAATACTGACAAGGGTCCAATAGCGTCATCTGGATTGCTTTCTCTATTGGCTTAACAACCAATGGGAACGCATGATTAACTTTGGTTCCGCTAAAGCAGTTTTACTTTAGTATAAATTAAGTGGTTTTGTTTATTAAGACAACAATTCACTTTGTTTTGTAGAGATCACTAGCCTACTTGGTGAGGAGAATATCCTCAGGTGTTCAAAACAAGTTTTAGTAAATTGATTGTTTGGAAGGATCACTTCAGTCTACGTGGCGAGGAGAATATCCTCAGAAGGGTTTCCTGAACAACTTCCAATTTTTAATGTTTTTCATTTTTTAGTTTACTACTGATGATGACTATATAGTGGTAGAAATACGTATTTTGTTTTTTTAAAAAATTTTAGTGGTAAAGGAGTATTAGTTATTTTAATTTGTATCGTGCCATTGTGTTCTAAATTATTATTATTATTATCTTTTATATATATATATATATACATATATATGTATATATATATATATAATACTATGATAAGAGGGTTATTTAGGGGTATATTGAGTCATAATGGTCACACAATACATGTAAATAGTATATGGAGTTAGAAAACTACATTTATTTAGCATGAAAAATACGTAATTTGCAAATTATGCAAAGAGCAAACATTTAGCACCCTGTATAAGGATCACAGTTGACTTTAATTAATGCCGGGTAGCATACCATTCAACAATAAACACATTCAGCAAATGAAATAACTTTACACGCAACCAAACTTGTCTTAAACCAAAAAGCATTCATAAATTGTAAATAGATACGCGTTAAATGCAGTAAAAGCTAGAAAATCATGATACAATTCCCATTAAAATTAAACATGCGATATTGAAAGGAGATAGCATAGCGTTCTGATAAGAAACGCATTTTTTGAAATAAATACGTTTTGGAAATGCAGGAGGTAAACAGAAATATGTTAATTTACGTCATTTCGTTTACGTGATGTTCTACATGGAGTTAATACAAATCTCAAAGTATTATCTAGACAAACAAAAGCCATAAGTTAAATTACGCGCCAAGGCGAATTAGAAATTCCTGTAATAACATACAGGATAGAAATCCACGGCTATCTTACGTGACCAAGAAATCGTTCCGGCGAGTTATTATCAGACGTATACCTGTAAAAGCCCAAAATATCCAAAACATCCTATAGCTGGTCGTAAACTTTGAACAAACAGCACCGATAACCAATGAATTTTTAGATTGGGCGTAGCTTATATAACACGCGAATTTGATAAGCAGACAGTCTTGATTCGAACTGAGCACAGTCAACATCACTTATAGTCAAGAATCTACGCAACGAGTGAATATTAAAATTAAATAATCAAATATTTGTGAAAAGTGGTGTTAGAAAATTTTAAAATAAATAATAGTGAAAAATATATGAGACAAGTTTTGCCGTTTGCTGTAAAACGGCTCTAAGTAAGACGGAGTAACTCTAAGGGAGATTAAGAAAATCCAAGTAAGATGGAGTAACTCTAAGGGAGATTAAGAAAATCCAAGTAACTCTAAGTAAGACGGGGTAAATCTAAGTGAGATTACGAAAATCTAAGGGAGATTAAGAAAATACTAGATTATTAATTAAACGGGGTAAAATTTGGAAACTAAATAAATTGATAATATTGGGAGGAAGTCCGAATGAAAATATTGGCAAAGGCGCACAAAACAGAGGATAGTTTTAAGCATTGAATGGAGCAACTGAACTGAAAGTAATATTGGGGTACTAATCCACAACACGCAATAGCAGATCTAGAAATACGCACAAGGAAAACTACAGGTCAGAACTATCTAGCATAAGACATTATTTATTCTTTATTTTTGAACATTGACCATATTTATTATAGCCGAATATTTTATGTAAAGAGTCATCAAACATTTCTTTTATACGTGACAATTTACGTAAAAAGGGGAAAAGTCTTGAACGTTCAAGGAGTTTCCAGCAGAGTACAGTGTCATTTTTGCTGGCTTTAAAATAAGGAAAGGGAGCTTTAATTTTTGGGGATAAACAATTTAAAAATTATTGTTGTTTGATTCAGGGGTTTATTTTTGTCATACAGTAAAACAGATTAGCTGTGAAGTGTAAATAATTTTTTCTTTCTCATTAAACAAATATTAGTCGACTTCGTTTTTATCATTCAAAGCAGGAAAAGTATTAGCAAAAAGGGGGGTAAATTTTTTGATTATCGTAATGTTGCGCACTTTGTATGAATTAAACTGAGCTAGTCGAGGTATATTTAAATTTAAGGATATTAAAAGACAGAGCGGTGGTGATCAGCAGGAGACTGAAAGTATAATTACATCGGCGTGCAGCATTATCATATCAATTGGTTATTCTGGTAACGACCTAATTAACATAAATACTTTTTTTTTACTGGGGTTTAGGTGTGCGGGTTAAGTACGTTATTCTTTTGTATGTCTTACATTTTGCATTTACTTCAATGCTGGTTCATAGGCACTAAGTAATTGTTAATACGTAATTAACAAAGTTAAAAGTATTGTTACGTTAATTAAGTATAAATCAAAAACATATAAAAGAAAGGTATAAAGAGGAAAATGTTTTTATAGTAGCTTGACATATCACTTTGTTTGCTTAGTAAATATTCTTCCCACAAATCTTTTCCAAAACGTTTTCCGCATTTTATTGTGGTTCTGTGGAACGATGTTATTATTGGAATTGAATGTGTGAAGTATCAGCGGTTGAATAGAGACAACAACCTTTGATAAAGTTTAATCGATATTAGTATTTTTTACTAAATTCCGGGATATTAGCGTATTGAATAGTTCGCGTGCGCGGTATTGTAAAAATGATCGCAATTTTTTTGAAATTGTCTGATTTTAAGCTGTAGCTTATCATTTGTTTAATATATTTGTTATATTGGCTTTTATCATTGTTTACTGTGCGTGCTCAATATGCTTGTTATTTAGTTATTTCACATATTTTACGCTTTCTCTTTGACCACAAATTTCCATTCAGTTATGTTATATTTGATTTTGTCATGTCAGGAGTTATAATTAATTGAAAGTTTTGTTTCGTTTATTTTATAACATTACATAACTTTATTATTTAAACGTCAATGTCCTTGTAGTGCTTGCCAAAAATCATTTCTATTTATTAACTCGAAAAAATTTTAAAACAACTTATAAATTTAAGATATTGCGGTGAATGGAACAAGTCTTGTAAATGTTGCAACCTAGATTGCAAATCGATAGTCTCATGTCTTTCACCCGCTATAGGTTATAGACAGGGTCGACAAGATTCATATTCTCATTGCATTTCATCTTAATCTTAATGAAGTATAACGGTATACCTATACATACATCAACTATATAAGTTCAGGGCTAGTAACTCCTACGAAATTATATAATATATAAAAAAAATAATATGCGATTATTTTTGTGGTAATTTGTCACAGGTCCGTAGCTTCAAAAGCGGTAATTTAGCGTTGCGAATTCGTACCATAATTGGGGAGGTTTACCGCATAATTTTGGACTGGATTTAGCAATTTTAATGGGCTGATTAATTTGAACTTATTAAGATTTCCTGCCGTACAAAAGCTTAGTTTATATTAGTACAGCTTATAATATTTTTCCATTAGTTATTTTTAAGCATAGATCATTATATCTGGAGAAAGTGTTATTCTTGAATATGCATATTGCCCAAAACTGAATTTATATGTTTAATGTAAGACTGTATTTTCATTTCTTTAATACCGAGAAAAATTATTGCAGCGAAATGTTATTGGCAATTTTGCAATCCCAAAAAAAGTATGATCAGAATATCAGGTCTTTGCATATGAAATGTCCGAGATCGTGTGATGATTTCGCGTTATTTAAGCTTTCATTCATCAATAGATAAACATTTTCACTTTTAGCTAATTTTAGGAACCACAGAAAGAATATACTCGTAAAATTTTATAGAACTTGGGTCGTTTTCAATTTATAAGCATGGCTAATTCATCATGACATTTAAATTAGGACAAGTAAGTACACCAATAGCACTTGGTGCATTTTTATCATCATTAGGTCTTCAGGCCTGAGACTGGTTAGACGCGTACCATCATTGTGTCCTATTCTGTGCTAACGTGCACTTTTCCCTGAAATTTCCACAGTCTGCACCTTTCACTATCTGTGTGCAATAGTCTGATCTAGGTCTACCTCTACCTCTTTTTTCTTATCTCTGCTTGTAATGTATCCCGTATTATTCCCCAAAAAATGCCTTAGAACGCATCCTTAAACAATAATGATAAGCATTTTATATCTTTGTAATAATTAGATAAACCACCGATAAAAATCGGGGGACATTCTTGTTCGCAATAATATTTTTTCGCTTCACATGAAGTTCAGAAATTCCAATAACCACAATACTCACATAAAATGCAACAAAATTAATGATTATTCTCACCGGAATTATATATACATTGGCCTTACCGTAACAAAACTTTAAACGTATATTGTGTGGGAATCGTGTGCGGAATTTTAACCGGAGAGAGGGATATTAAAAATATAATGATTGTTAGGAAGAAATCTGGATAAGTACAACATTGTGATAACAACAAACGCGTACGTAGAGGCTGCTGCCATTTGACGAGAAGTACGATAGTATGTGTTGATAACACCGGACGCGTGAGTAAAGGTTGTTGCTTTTTGTCAGAAAGTATGAAATTATGCGTCGATAACAACGGCCGGTACGTAGAGGCTGTTGCACTTCGAGGAAAGGTTCGGAATGAGGCGTAGATAATACTGGACGCGTAAGTAGAGGTTGTTGGCCTTCGGCGACAAGTACGAATGAGGCGTCGATAACACCGGACGTATACGCAGAGGTTGTCGCTTTCAACGACCTTCCTTTCAACAGAGACAATAACAATAATACGATTTAAGGGTATTGGACGGGTGTTTGCAAAGGCCAATAGCTCTCATACGTGTCGCGATTTGTATGGAGCTTCGCTGGAGGTGTTTACCAGAAAGTGTTCAAACACGCATGGTACGTAGATTTAAATCGCGGCTCGGTGGTGAATTAAAAGAATGAAAAGTGAAGTGTTACTCGTCAATGTATGTTAGCTAAACCACAGAAATGAGGTGTCCTATTGGGCCAAGGAAATAATTCGTCCATCAGTGGAGTTAATCTGGAAACCCTTAAAACCCAAATTGTGAATGCTGTTCTTAATTAGTTTATTTTGTTTGAAATTTATGTAAAGACGAACTTGAAAATATAATCATAAACTTTTAAAATGCGAACGTGCGTATTCAGTGAAACGCAAGCTTTGATTGTAAGGAGTTTGTTTGTGAATTTTTGTGTGTAAATTTTGTGGTTTTAATGGAGCCCGGAATGGTTAAAACAGAACTTTGTATTGTGTTACGTATTTCTAAGTTAGTTGTTCGTCATTTCCAAGCATAGGGATTTATATAATACTATAACGCAATTTAAGAATCTAGTGCAATAAAATGGAAGTATTATTTTCAGTGTAGGGTTTCTTTAGTTCTGTTAATAATAATAAAAGTTAGATTTTATTTCTTTTAAAATTAATGGGCGTATAATGATTATATTTTGGAAGTTTACTATTAATAAAGTCCAAAGTTGATGGAATTTCATTTACAGTTAGTAATAAGATAGGCAGGATGATCATTGTGAGAGGATACCCAGTTACCCCCAATGATGAAGGTATATTTGGGAGAAACCGTTATTTCGAAAATTGCTGTATTTGGTAGAAAGTCATGAGTAGTTTCAATTACATTTGGCATTTCTAGCAATCATATCTGAAACCGTCAAGAGTTTAACTTATGTAACATATAGAAAGTTACGAGGGTGGTTTGAAAAGTTCACGAAACGAAGGGGAAAATGAAAAATTTGTTTTTAAAATATAGTTTATTTTTCAACATAATCTCCGTCAAGTTGAATACACTTTATCCAGCGGAGCTCCAAACCCATTATGCCATCACGAAAGTGCGATTCTTCAAGGCCTCCAAAATAGTCGTCGACAGCTGTTTTTACTTCTTCGTCCGTGGAAAATCGTTTTCCCCCAAGGAAAACTTTTAGTCGCGAAAATAGGTGGAAGTCATAAGGAGCCAAATCAGTCAAATAAGGTGGATGTTGCAACAGGTAGTACTTCAAATCATTCAATTTTTTCATTGCTACTGCACTTGTGTGTGGACGTGCATTATCCTGATGGAAAATGATTTTCTTCTTACGCAATGCAGGTCTTTTTTTACGAATATTTTTATCCAGTTGGCCTAGAAGTTTAACGTAATATTCACCGTTTATTGTTTGGCCCTTGGAAAGATAGTCAATTAGTAGGACACCTTTAGCATCCCAAAAAACCGATGCCATGACTTTTTCAGCCGATTTAACGGACATTGCTTTCTTTGGTGGTGGAGAACCCCTGTCTCCATTGTATGGATTGTTGCTTGGTTTTTGGGGTATAATAGTAAACCCAAGTTTCATCTGTCGTAACAAATCGTCGGACGAAATCGGTTTTATTGGAGTTAAGGTGGTCTAAACTCTGTTTGCAAATTCTCTTCCTCTGAAGGTTTTGATCAACTGTCAATATGCGCGACACCCATCTTGCCGAAAGCTTTTTCATACCTCATTCCGCAGCTAAGATATGAAATGCTCTTTCATCTGAGATACCTGCATCTAGGGATGGTCTCGGGCTCGAGCTTTCGGGCCGGCCTGGCCCGGCCCGGGCCCGGCCCGATTTCGGGCTTGAATCCGTGCCGGGCCGTTGACTACTTTGTTCGGGCCGGGCCCGGGCTGGGCCTATCTTTTCGGGCCAGACCCGGCCAAACGACTCGGGCTGGCCCGAACTTTTCGGGTCGAAAAGTGCACGAGTAGATACTCCATCGTCCCTTCACTTCTATCTCACATTAACGTTCTTAATTATATTTTCACGTAGTGTCTTCATGAACCCATTAATAATCAGTTTTTCGTCTTGTTTAGTGTAAAGGAGACGTGATATTATAACTCACTTCTTATACCGAATATTTTATTCTAGTCCCATTTAATGTTCCTCATGTTGTACTTTAGGCAAGTTAAAAATGCCCAAGAACATCAAACTAGGTGATTTATTCATAATTCAAAAGTTTGCGCGATTTTATTATGTATATGTATATATTGCAAATTTCAATCATGCGGCGAACGTCGATATTATCAATCGCGTGTATAATTTATGTCTACCGCCTAAAACACTAGAGAGTTATTGCAACGTTCATTTTACCAATTTTTTAATAAAGTTTTCCCTTATTTGACATTTACACATGTGCAATTACACCTTTAATGTTTATACTTTATTAAAATACAGGACACCTTTATTTAATTTAAATACAGGCAGGGAATGCTTTTATTTAAGGCGCCTTAATTTTGACAAATGCCAAATGCCTAACGTACAAACTTACATTTAATTGTCTGCTTTTTGTATAAATATAGCGAAATAAATGTTTTTTTGTAGTGTTTCCGTAATTAAATTTAGAAATATAATGTCCAAATTTATAACACGAAAAAGATATAAAACGTCAACGCTCTAAATACGAGGATGCTGTTTTGTAATGCTTTTGCTAGAGGTAAGCTGTAAAAATCCTTTTGAAAACAGATATGCTATATGTTTGGGAAGAAGTAAAAACAGTGTCTTGAAGTAAACTCGAAAAGTATTCCGTGAAAGCACTTTGACAACACATACAAATGTTATCGAATCAGTGGAAAATGAAAGACTCAAATAATAAAAAGAGATTCATCTTTGTGTGAATACAATTTCTTTGATTTTTTCCAATATAGCTAAACATGTATTATAGGTCACCTTATCACAAAAGAGATTAAATCTTTATTCATTTTTGAAACAATCTATAGATATAGAATACTAAACATATATGTCAGAATAAAGAGTAAAGAAAAAAACACATGCACTAACACTCCTTTAGATTGGATGCAAACTTTTAAAAAAGGATACTTTATTTGAAGATTCTTTTAATAAAGTCTGCTTGGAATGAGTTTGCAATAACTCTCTAATTTCAAGTAGGTAATTTTAGTTAAATTCTTTGAAGTTGGAACGACAAAATAAAGCAGACGCAAATTTATTATAAAGGTTTATAAGGTACGTTAAGCGTACAATTTCATAAACATTGAAAATTGCTAAATATTTTGTACCTTTGTTACCTATTTCTAGGATTTTTTAAAGAATTGTTAGGTTTATTTTCAGCATAAATTAATTACCCTATTTTTCTCCCTTATTTATTCAATACCCACTCGAATAAATTCTGTTTCTACTGTTAAATCCTTCAACATAATTAATAAACACGCTCTTGAATAAATTCCTCAACTTATTCTAGTTGCTTTGAAACGACAAGTTTATGCAACAACTAAATAGTTACATCCTGTTTCAGGTACCCGTTATCTTGGTATACATTACGACCGCCTATAATGGTTTTCTCTATTGTTTCAATGTAAAGTCTTGTTGAAATAAGGTCGCACACTATCCGAGAAAACCTGGGTTTCCAGTTATAATCGCGCTTCGATAAGCGAAGATTTGCACTTCGAATTCGTGTTATTTGAACCATTGTTAAATTTACTTCTACAGCTTGTGCGTCGACATATTTTCTACATTATTCGTCACCGTATTTCAAAACGTCTGTTTATTTTCTGTTCGACAACTAGGAGGTGTCTTGCGTGTTTGCTTTTTTTTAGCTGGAGGCCAATGGGTTCTTCCTTTCTGTAGACCAACTGCTTTTGTCCGTAGATCGTTGCTGTAGTTACGATGGCAGGGTGAATGGATCCTGAATACCGCGGCGTTTCTATGTTGACTCACCCTCGACGGTTTTCAAGCTAAGTATCCGGACACCTACAGGTATGCAACTTGTTTTCTTTTGTGTGTCAATGGTGTAGTTATGTGACAAGAAATGTCACATTATAGAACTATTGTTCGTTGCTGCTAATCGATATTATCGCTCTACATGTATTATGTACCTGTGTTGAAAATATTGGACAGACACACGCTTATTCCTTTGTACTGATTAGTTGATTTTACAAACGGTTCTATGTACGATTTAAAAGATGTCTGACAAAAGCTACCACACGTTAATTCTTTCCTACTAATTAGTTATTTTACAAAAAGTATTAAGTGAAACTTTAAAAACGCTTGACAAAAGCTCTTACAAGTTTATTTACTACTGATTAATTTTATTTTGTGTAAATAAGAGATGCCCACTTCGTATCTAATGTACTAAATTGTTCATATCATCTAACTGTTTGCTTTGAAATAGTAACGCTCAATTTATTGCTTTTGCTTGTTTGTACAGAATCCGTTATTTATTTTTATTTGTTAATAGATAATCGTGGACGATGTGTTTTTTGTTTCTTTTTGGTATGTAGGCGAATCCCCCCACTTTCCGCGTTTAATAGTTAACCTGGTATTTATTTTTCTTCCAGCTACGTCTAGGTACGTAGCAGAATCAAAAATCAAATGATATACTACGGTACGTTCCACAAGTATCTTGATTGTAATTCAAAATCATTATACTCTTAAATTAAACAAAAGAGTGATAGTTACTTGTTGAACACAACAGAAAAAAATATTTTTTCATTCGCTGAATGAAAGTCGGGCCGGGCCGTCAATTTTCATTTCTGGTCGGGTCTCGGGCCGGGCCGGTTACCTTTTTGCTTTTAATAAGCCCGGCCCGGCCTGGCCCGAGTCCATCCCTACCTGCATCCACAGCAATTTCGGAGACCTTTAATCGACGATCCTACGTAACCATATCATTAACTTTTTGGACAAAATCAGGCGTGGTTGCAGTTTTTGATCGTCCGCTGCGCGGGTCATCTTCTAGGCTCTCACGACCACGTTTAAATTCCGTCACCCACTTGTGCACAGTTGTAAATGATGGAGTGGAGTCTCCTAATGTATCCTGCAAACCTTTTTGCATTTCTGTTACTTTCCAACCATTTTTTACAAAATATTTGATAACAGCGCGCGTTTCAGTTTTATCCATTTTGAAAAACTCACAAAACTAACTTTACTTCATATAGCATCAAATTAATACTACTTGACAGAATAATGTCAAATTTAACATCTGCGCACTAGATAGTTGGATCTATCAATTGCATATATTTTATTCGAACTGATGCTGCCAGCTGTGCTCCATTTCGCGAACTTTTCAAACCACTCTCGTAGGTTGATGTACGGTTACGTACAGAATTTATATTTGTAAAACTTTCCAATTGTCATCACCAGGCCCGGTAGTGTAATTGGTAAATACATAAATCGGAAAAGCTGTATTAAAATGGTCATTTAGTCTTTGCATAAAAGTCTAAGTTAATTATTTCATTTTATTAACTAATACCTTAGTGTTTATCAACTTGCTTTGTGGGTGGGAGGATGGCTGCTGAGTGCGTGCGTGCGTTTGTGCGTACGTGCGCACGCGCCTGCGTGCATGTGTCCGTGCGCACGCGGACGAGTGCATGTGCGACCATTAAAATTTAATCATTGATAACTTGTTTTAACGACCCTATTTTTTCATACACTGTCATATTTGACGATCACTAAAAATTTTATGTTAAACGCATTTAGCGTTCAGCCTGGAATTCCCGCAAATTTTGCAAGAGTTTTTGAATCTTTTGGCTGACAGCTAACACTTGAGTATTTAAGTTCTTAGTTTATCTAATATATTTGTTATCCATTCATTGTATTAGCGAGAGGTATAGCATAGCAATGTATATTAGTTAATAAGGTGAAATAATAATCTTTATGCAAAGCCTAAATGATCTTTTTTTTTTATTCGAGCTAGTAATTGAAAGACTGAAAATGTAAGGTTCTGGACAGAATTCGAACCTGTAAGCTTCGGCTTTGATCGTCCATGCGCTGGCCAATTGTGCTACCCGGATGGGTGATTACAATTAGAAAGATATACAAATCTGAACCATGTACGTAATCTTACATCAACCTAACTTTCAGTTACGATAAGCATTTTTATCAGTTACATCTAACAGGGTTAAATTTTTTGACATATCAGATATAGTCAAGAAATGACGCACAAATTCACGGCTATAAGCCCACTATTAATTACAAATATTAGTAATTGTACAAGGCAAATTGATTTTCGATGTTATATCGGTTAAAAAGATGAAATAATAACTTACTTCCATGCAAAGCATAAATGATCATTTCAAATTGCTCCTAAAATTAAAATAACCAACCTGGTAGGGTATTATCCGCACTCTAATGACTAATCACATTTATCAGTTCGATACCTTCTGATTCAAAGGTTCACAACCCATTCAAGTAACATTTTATCGCCTTTGATGGTAATAACGAAGTGCTCAACAAAAAAGCTTTTTCTTCATAAAAATAATTCGAGGTTATCTATGGCAGAATTCAGACAAATGAATTAAGACTGCAAATTGAAATTACTTGAGGCTTTTTTTCTATCTAACTTATGTAATATTCATGTTACTTAAACCTTAAGTTACGCCAGAAAAATTACCTTTTTATTTTCTGCCTTTGCGTAATTTTGCGTGTAAACTTTCTTCATCTCAAGACGATGAGGTCATAGGCGTCAAAGTTGTACATTATTAATCAAAACATAAGAATCGTAAAACTGTAATGATGTTATGTGCAAAGTACCATGCTACCATTTTTAACTTTACAACCGCCATAATAAATTTCACAACCTTTTAGTATGAACAATACAAAATACAGAAATAATCCTTCTTTAGATCAAAAATGCATGTAATCTAAAAATTATATTTCTTAAAGTAAATAACCCTCGCTCTATTGGTGGGATTTAGCAATACAGAAACTATTAAAATGAAATATGATTATAAACATTTCAGAGGAATGTCACATCTCCTCTAATTAATCAGATTTTTTCCAAAAATCTTAAATAAATAAACCAAACGGACTTAGATAGTGAAAAACCGACACAAAGACCTCATCAGCCTAAATGTATGAAGTAACCCGAAAAATTGCGTGAGCCACGTCCAGGGTAGGTTTTGGAAAAGGCAAACCCCAGAACATTTTCTAGATTTCCTACTCCATAGCTTTATTTCTATCTATTTGTTTAAATACTCCCAAAACCCTCATGAGACTATTGATCCCATGTACCCCCGAAATATATCCCCGTGCCCCCTTATTTTAAATAAATCCCAATAACCCCACCCCCATTTCCAATTTCCCTCCTGGCTAACTAGAACCTTAATCCAAAAAAAAATATTCTGTTTCCATCAGAAGTTGATCAATGATTAAACCATTATCCTGACGGTGAATTCCGGCATGGTTGAAGTGCATAATCCAGAATGCCACTCGGCTCTTAGTACCACTCCAGCTCATATACTCTCCCACGACTTGAGCTGGGGACAGGCCCAACCGAAAAAATAAAGTAAGAATGTAAAAAAATTGTTGATGACTAGGAATGCAATACGAATAGGTAAGGGATAAAACAAGAATAGATCAGCAATGTTATACCGCGCTGGTTACCGGGGGAACTTCTACCCATTCTTTCAGAGGCAGACCGGTAGGATGTCGGGAGACCAGCATCATGGTCAACCAGAAAAAAAACCCTTATCTCAAGGGTGAGATGATAGCTGGTAACAACAGTAGTATCACTAAGGGCGAGTGCTCTTAGAGTGTCATAAAAGAAAAGGACATTGGTTGTGTTCTCAACTGTATAAGGGATCCAGTACCTCCTGGCCTTGAGCAGAAAGCACTCTCAGGAGAAGAGAAGAAAGTATACGTCAAAATATGTATAAAATGTAGATGAGATGTACACAAAATTTACATAAATCCAACGAAACGTTTGTTATAAGAGAAAAAATTTTTAATCAAAAGGGAAAAATGAACAGGGAGAGTTTAGGCTAATCAGCAGGATTCAATTTCAAATATTTGCCGTGTCAACGACCTCTATTCACTCCGGTTTAATCGCTGAGTTCATAAACATTAATAGAAATTTTATTTTTAATAAAAAATGGTCCTACAAATTCGGTGCTAATTTAGCATTTAAGTATTTTGCTGCATCTGTCAGAACAAAGTTCCTACGTCAAACTGAATCTCAAACTTGAAATTGTACATCTCGCCTACGTAAGTCATAATTAATTTTTGCTTTCTGGTAAGTATGTTCTACTTTCTTACCTATATCTTTATCAAGTATTTCAAATTCAGGCACCCTGTCTTTTAAACTATTTCTACTTTCAAAAGATGTCTTCTTATTTTTCAGAATTTTCCACCTTTTCAAAACAAGAACTATCAATGACTATCTCTCTTTCAAAGTTAACAAAATAAACAGTCATATCAATAACCTCTTGCACCGCAGTGCGTACAGCAGAACTCACAATTGGTAAATATTTATCCCATGATCTACGATTCTTAATTACATAAGAAGCAAGCATAGTCTTTGGGTACTCGGTTTATCCTTTCCACTGGCGAAGCTTGAGGACGATAATGTGTTGCGAAAATAATTTTTGAATTATATTTTGACATAATATTTTTGAAAATATGTCAACGGAATTGAACGCAGTTATTTACTATAACATATTGAGGCCAAACATTGAAATCGCAAATCCCTCAATTATCTGAGAGCAGTAGCCGATGCTGTTGCATTTCGAAGTGGGAAAAACAATGGAAATTTAGTAGAAGTATCAACAACAGATAAAACATAAGTATGGTTTTTTGGTGGATTTAGGCACATACCCTACCAAATCAACAGAGATCATCTGCCAGGATTTTGATTCAACAGAATGACGATACATTTTTCCAATTGGTTATTTCTGTTCTGGTAAAAGTTTTATTAATCCCAAAATGACCCGAAGTAGATTCATCATGATAACGTTTCAAAATTGTTTTTCGATCAGATCTAGGAATAACTTTTTCCAGGCATAGTCTGCTGTTAAATTTGGAAATCTACTAGGGATACGTTTAAGCAACTTTCTTCCTTCCATTTTCCATCTATTAAATTTTCTGAGATTTTTTTGATCATTAGATTGTTTGGTCTCTTTGTCGCACGTTCTTTCGTGTTTAATTTTAAGTCGTTGTAAATTCGTAGTTGTAAATAAAATAGCAAAGCTGTCATCCCTTGTCCCGTTATATCCTGTCATAAACCTCCTTTGTGCATGTGGAAATTAAGTTGGACTAAAGGGATAGTGATCCACACTTGCTCATAGACATCGAAGGGAAACGTTTGTTGGTTCGGTAAAGTGAGTTAAGTCATTATTGTCTTCGAATGTGATTTTATGGATAAACTCTCAAAAACATATATATAGTGCGTACGTAACACGTCCAATAAGTAGCTATACAGTCCACTTTGTTGAAAAGTAGAAACGACACTTATAGAACAATAGAATACGGCTGAGGTAAGTCGGTATATAAAATTATAAGACTCCTCGCGCGTTAAACAAAATGGCTTTCGTAAGCCGCATTATTTGATTAATTAATTACTTCCAATTCCTGTCGTTCCTATTAATACTTTTAATTTAATAATTGTCGTAGTTTTGATATATTTGGGCGTGTTGCAAAGAGGCTAACATCTTGTTTGCACATTTAATAGTAGAAACATTTGGGTATAACGGTAGATTTATAATACATCCCTTTTTTTCTTTGTCGCAAGGATTAATGGTCGGTCGGTTTACTTTATGTAAACTGTGTAGAAATTTCCGATACTATATTTATGAGGGTTGTATTTTAAATTCTTACCTTATTTTTCGTCGACCACAGTTTGGTGCACCACTCGGGTCATCCGACTTATTGGATAGTATAACAAAGGGGTTATTTTGTTGGTATTTATTAGAAACATTAAACATTTTGTCGAGCGAGCATTGCAATTAGTTGCATTTGTCGATTAATAATTTAATTTCGTAGATTAATTAGTTGTCGTAGCGTATTGAGGTACGCATTGTTTTTACGTTAATTTTTGTTGTCGTTAATTAATCAAATATGGTTATATCAATTGATATAGCTATTCTGGAATCTAGGTTTGTAAAACGGTTGGATCATATATACGTAAGATTAATAAACAGGAAAATGTATCTATTGCTGTAATTAGAGCATCGATGAAAAGTGTCGAGCAAATTGAAACTCATTTCACGTTTTTTTGCAAGAATATTTTCTTTGATAAAGAAAGTGTACAATTGGACGAATTCTCGGCTCTTAGGGTGAAAATCGATGATTATCTATTAGATATTCGTATTATCGCTGAATAATGTGAATTAGATCTCCTAGAAAATAAGCCGCAGGTGGAAAATATGAATAATCCTTTAACCATAAATAGTGGTATTCACTTGAAACACCTATTAGTGCTGCGGTTCTCAGGTCGAATTTCGGGCATTGAAAGTTATCCTGAAATTCATAAGTGATTGATTCATGATAATGTCAGTTTGTCCCCTGTGGAAAAATTTTGGTATCTCTTCGACACACTAGATGATTCGTCGCGTGCGTTAATAAAACATTTGCCATTAAACGATTGTGCATACGATGAAGCCTATAAAATCATTACTAATCATTTTCAGGCCAAGTGGTTATTACTTTCGACATATTCTAATGCTCTCCAAAAATGTCCTAAGGTAAGTTCCTCATAGCTCGTACACGGAACTCCGGTAATTAATTCGTGGTTTTGATGAAAATACATTCGCGTTAAAGCAGATGGAAATAGATTTATTAGATTTCATGTTATTTAATCTGTTATCGAAAAAATTAGATACAATCGTTTTAAAGCGTTTTGAATTAGAAAATAGTGACGAGATTCCCTCGTTCAAAGATTCAAGGTCGTACATTGAAAAACAATGTAAAGTATTGGAAGTAAATGACATAATTTTAGGAACATGCTTAAATTCTCGAGATTCCGTGAAACAAGGGTAAAAGGGAAGGTTCGTTAGCACTTCGGCTAAAACTTCTTTAGTTGGTACCATCAATGATGGTAAAAGTTGTAATCTGTGTCAAGCTGTGCATCCTATTTATAGATGTAAGCAGTTTCTCGATAAAACCCCTCAAGAAAGATTTGAGGTGATGAAGGTTAAAAATCTTTGTATTAAATTTTTAAATACTTCACATTCGGTGAAAAATTGTAAGTTGGATTGGTCCTATAGAAAATGTCAACAGTCACACAATTCGTTACTTCACTTCGATAAACGAGAGAAATCGGTGTCTCCACGCAGACAAACTAATCGTTCAAGGTCAGCGTTTCCTCGGAGAGCGGCGCGTAGACTTACTTCTGCTAGTAGACCTAGTGAAGACAATCTGTCGTCGGCGGTTGTGCATGAACAGTCTGCCACTAGCTCATTAATTTCGATGTCATTAGAACATACAACCACGCTGTTAGCTACGGCAATGGTAGTAGGGTAAAATCAAGAAACCCACCGCCTCATTTCCCCCAGAATCCCTCATTTCCCCACACATCTGGACCAAAAAGTTTTCTTCGACTAACCATTTTTCATCTTTCGAGATAAATATATCTTAAATTTTTTATGTTTCGAGATAAATGAGCATCCTCATTTCCTCCCACATCTGAACCAAAAAGTTTTCTTCGACTAGCCATTTTTTTATCTTTCATCTGAACCAAATAGTTTTCTTTGTCTAGCCATTGCATCTTTCGAGATAAACCTATCTTGTTTGGTATCAATCAATATTAGAATTTTCTCAGCTACCCGAATCTCTAAGAATTTTCAGATATCATCACCCCAAAGGAGCTACCCCAATTTTAAGATTTCTTACCTGTAGCGACTTTTGAGCGTTCTTATAAACTTTTAGTCACGCGATACATCTTGTTAGCTTAGAATTTTATGCAGAATCCAAATCTGTAAACAGATTGGAAATCGGATCACGCCCTGCAAAGTTACCCTTTAAAGCCCCAAACCACTTTAAATTGTTTTGCTCGTCTATGACATATGCTTTAACCAACTATTTCCTAAATCTAAAACCGCAAGGATTTTAGAAACGAGTCCTTTATAAGCCATAAGTGCTTAGTATTTAAAATCATTTTTCAAACAGTAATGTGCTTCTCTCAGAATGTCAAAACCCATGACTTAAAATTTTTTCTGGTTTTAACATAATTACATGTACAATGCTAAATTGTTGGAAAATACATAGACAAGAACAAACTAATCGCTTTACAATTATGTGACGTATAGTGAAAGTAGTATAGAGGACAAACTAATTGCTTTACAATTATGTTACGTAAAGTGAAAGTAGCCTTTCTTTTTATTAATTAGCAGCTATGTGATTTGAAAAATACAATAGATATGCTCAATGCTAAATGCTTGGAAAATACAAGTCGTTTCAAATCAATTTCTTAACGAGCATGTGAATCACATGTGAAAACTGTATATAATTTCTTTTCTTGGACTTTCTATTAATTATGTTTGGTATTAGAAATTGATTAATAATTGCAGGATACAAATTTTAAATAAACACTTTGCTAGGGAACACCGAACTTGTTGTATACAGAATACTTACTAATAAAGCAATTTAATTTTAAATAACTTCTACGCCATATTTTTCGAAAATGGCATGCTTTGAAACAATCGAAGATTACCGAAGACACTCGAAGAGTGCACAAACGCGTCAGTAAACCATAATTAATAATCGCCTTTATAGGTTCCACATTTCGACCATTTCCCAATGACTTTAATTTCTTATTAGAGAATTCTTATTCTCCACGCACTGCTACGTAGTTGCATGTCCATTCCTTGGTATATGCTCGTTATAGGTTGTAGCACCCGCGGTTTTCTTAACTACACTTTGAGATCCCTTTAATCTTTTTAATCGTGTCCTTCTCGCGTACAATACAGTAGGACTTAGCCTTTACCTACAAATTCTAACACCAAGTCACCGTTAAACTCGTCTTTAAATTTCCCCACAACTTTTGTTAACATGCGGTATATTGTGTTTATTATTTCCGCGTACACCACTTTAAACCTAAAAATAAAAACAGGATAGTTTAATACGTCTATTAATAATTTATGGTAATGTTGGCGATACAAATATGTAAAACAAACTTTATCAAGAAATATGTTTTAATAGAATACATACATGTATTGATAACATCTATAAACCGCTGTGGTAACCAGAGTCTGGCGAATCTGGGATAGCCAAATCTCTAAACATTTGCGCAACGATTGCCTTCAGTTGCATCTTTTAAGTACTGAATGGAAACATTTAATAAGTTCCAACACTGTCAAGTAATTTAAATTGCTGCAATCATTAGACAGAGAAATACTGCACCTCTCTCCCTCTAATAACGTTTGAACCCTTTCTTCCTCGTCGTATTTCCACATACTTTTTATATCACCAACAAATTTTCGTAAAATTCTGGAAAGTTTCAACACCTTAACTCAACCATTATAAAACAGATCAATTCTCAATTTAATAGCTTGATGCACTCGTACGCAGGTAGCACAATAACATTCCCATCTTTCGTAATCTCCATATTATATAAATTCTCTTTCAAAATTGTTCAAAACCATATACTTCTATTAAAGGCTGTGCTCAGCTGCAATTTGAAATCTTGATCCAATTGTATGTCAACAACATCGTTTCCAGTAGTCAGATCATTTAATCGTACTTGTTTTGAGTCTTGAGCAAATTGGCGAATTTGAAATTCCACTTGAAAAGTATTGGCGAATTTGAAATTCCATTGTACAATTTCTCCAACGAAGTAAAGAATGTTATCTAGAATCAGCACTACATCAGCAAATACTGGAGCGTTGAAGACCACCATATAATCAAAACCAACTTCTAATATGGTGGTGTAATTTGAGAAATCGCTAACCTAATGACTACAACTAGTGGTATATTTATCGTATCATCATTGTATTAACAGATCATCTTTAATTTTAATTAATAAACTCACATACTTTGAATCAATCATGAATGTTCGCCTTATGCCGAGTCGACGTGCACTCTATTTAGTTGGCTAATCATCTGACTGAAAAGTGCAGTCTATAATTGATTTTGAGTGGGTTTTACTGTATGTTACCACAACGCCATTTTAATAAAATTACTCTTAGCAGATTTTAATACTCGTAAGATTTCAATTATATTGTGTTTTCCTATTCTCAAATCCCGAATTTTTAAATCGAATGACCCCTTACTGTTCAAACACCTTTCAATCACCGATAATCTCTTAACTATTTCTAAACCTATCTCTGCTTTTAGAAACCGTGTAACCATTGTAATTTCCTGGAATTGAAATTAATACGATTTTTAAAATTCACAACCTGTTAATATGATTTAAACTTCAAAACACTTTCATTTTATAATGTTTAGCCTATCAGTCTACTCAAAAACTTATTATTATTGTGTAATTTTCAATTCATACATATATCCAAAGGATACATAATCTATACGTGACCTAGAAAGTGTTGATATCTATTTAAATGATTCAACATAGCTTATTCAAATAATAGTAAATGTGACATCTTTTGTGATGAGTCTGACTATTAATTTAATAAGCATTTCCATCTTAATGGAATCTTAATTTGATTAATTGGGTTAAGTGGACAAATGCTATACTTCACTCAACGTTTGGAATTTTCAAATCTTCGATTCACTATGAATTGACATGCAATCAGACATCAGACTGCTTTTATTTAAAATTTTTATGAACGTTCGCATTTATGAATTATATGATATTTACCAAAGGAACTTTAGAGCACTTTTAGGGGTATCTCAGATCGTTCTCAACCATGCTAATACTTTAAAGAACTAACGGAAAAGGGTACTCTAATATAGATCTGTTTCTGTTAGATGTTGCAATGGGAAGATATAATAGGAATGATGTCCTACAGAATCTCGCACTGATGATTAAAAGCAAATACAGTAATAGTGATATTGGGATCATTATAATTTATAAGAACCTACCCAAGATGTTTGAAAACAGTATTTGTAAACAAGTTGAATATGGAAGAATACAACAGGTTTCCATCCACGCATTTACAGCGATGTTTAAATTTTAACCAACAAAATTTTGTAACACTATTAATCACACTTTTGTTTTCTTATACGTTTCAATTGTTGTATTTCAACTACAGATATTAATAGATGTCAATAAAATTAGTTATAGTTTTAAATAAAACAATTCTGATTAATAATTTTGTAAAACGTTTATAACACCCTTTTAAAAATAATACATCTTGTTATAATTCTTTCATAATTAGTTGCCCCAACATTATGCTTTAAACTAGTCACACTATGGTTTTTAATGGAAAACTCATTAAAAGCATTATTAAAATATTTTAAACCATTAAAATATTAGTAAGGTCAGTGGTTCATTGGTCAAAATGGTCATTTGTCATATGGTCATTGGTCATTGGTCAGTTTGTCAAACCCATTGGTCATTGGTCATAAATGGTCATATGGTCATGTGGTCATGTGGTCATATGGTCATGTGGTCATGTGTCATATGGTCATATGGCATTGGTTATGTGAGCAGGAGATTAAATTGGTCAAAGAGTAGTTTTGGGTGAGCTTATTTAGTAAGACATTTTCGAAAGAGTCTTCAAGCAATCAGTGGTGCTCCAAACAATCTATTACAAAAGCAGCAGAGGATATCCTGATGGCACGAGTTTCTACGCTGCTAGTAAAATATAATATACCTAGAACAACGTTATGCAGATATGTTAAAAGGTTGCAGAACGTGAAGAAATTACATAATTCCAACGATGCATCCAGAGATGTTATACCAAAGTTAAAATACCTATACAGAATTATGATAACTTTGCTATTGCTAATGCAAAAGAGGATGGTAACATGGTCCTTGTTCCCATCTAACATACGAGCTATATTCGTGGACCATCGAGTTGTGGACCAACGCTTTAATATCTCTGATCTTGCACGAGAACGGTCTTAGATTTCAAAATGTCTATGTATTTTCGAAGAGTTTGTATCAACCGAAATACGAATTGTTAAGAAACGTTTTACACCATTAAAAGAAGAAATTGGTTACCATGAGTTTGAAAATTACGATGATTTGATCGAACCCGAGATACCAAAGAAGATTCAATTATGGTTTTCGATGATATACCTGCAAACGAGCAAAGTAAAATCACTCAGTTTTTCTCGTTCGGTCGACATAAAGCAATAGATCTTCTATCTATGTCAAACTTACGCTAGTGCCTTAAAACATAGACTCAGAGATAACGCCAATGTAATCGCATTATGGAAACAGGATGAAACCAATTGGACATATCTTTTCTGGATCATAAGTGGTGACATGACATATCCGAAATTTAAAGAAATGTGTTTACAGTGTTGGGGTGACTCAAAACATAATTTTATAACTGTTGTTAAAGATTTTGATTTGGATAAAGGTCGATATAGGAAGAATTTCGACGAGTATATAAATATTTGACATTATTCAAAAAAAGTTAGTTCCCATCCAAAGTTTCATTATGACGGACGTTAACAATTTTATTGGAATAAACGCAGTCTTCATCTTATGCAGGATGCTGTACGAAAAAGTTTATAGCGTACAAAAAGGAGATGCTACATCTCAGCAAAAATTCAAAGAAGTGCACAAACAATTGATTGATCCACTGCAAATAACCGCTTCCCAGTTGCAATCGATCACCGAAAAATCTCCATACCTACAACAAAGGTTAAAGTCGAAAACATGGACGTACCTATTATGTTATGTTTTAAATAAAACAATTCTGATTAATAATTTTGTAAAACGTTTATAACACCCTTTTAAAAAAATACATCTTTGTTATAATTCTTTTCAAATTAGTTGTCCCATTTCAGTTACGTGGACATTTGAAAAATTAAACAATACCAATGTATGCTTTATATTTTAAAACATAAACAAGCTAATATACAAAAATAATTTCTAAATTCACATAATTCATTTCTTATGATAACAGTTGTGGTGGTTAAATTTTATTCTAAAACTTACAATTTAGTATATATTCCATTTGAATATCTGCCAACAGTTTATAAACCCCATCTCCTCGATTATTTCCATAAAATCATCAGATCCTCGGGCATTGATAACACTGCAGCACAGTGCTGTATTGCTTCCTCGTATGACTGACACATAAGCTTTTTCTCCTTCTATCGAGCGTTGCCCACATTCTGCTTTTTACTCGTAGACATTCGAAATCTTCGAATAACCTCTCCAAGTCTTTATACATATTTGTTATATTGTCTCTTTGAACCGTACAATCAACTAAATAATAACTCACGCGAACAGTCCTTAATGAGCTACTCTATTCGGATATGTACCGATACGCGATTTTTGCACCAGACAACCGGTATGGATGATTCTATGAACAAAATCATTACATTTCTTAAAAAATGCTAGGACTTTAAAAATAATTATAACTCTTGTTAGACTCGCTCTAGATAAACGATAATTTTAGGTATTTTTCGAAATAATTGCACATACTTTCCAAATGCGTATCAATTCGGTTACATTTGGTCCATAACCGACTTGTATATATTACGTTGTTAAACATTTATTGATAAAGTCGATATAGGAAGAATTTGAGTTAACATATTTGAATTATTCTAAAAGTAGTCCCTTGACTTTAACCTTTTTGTAGTAAATTTTTCGGATAAACGAGTTCATGAAGCGGATTGCAGTGGATCAATCAATTGTTGCAGCTCTTAATTTTCTGAAAATTCAAATGTAACATAAATTTTTCCGTACAGCATCCTGCTTCCAGTTGCATCGTTCACCGAAAAATTTACCCATCTAAGAAATGAAATGGGAACTAAATTTAATAATGTCAAATATTTATATACTCGTCGAAATTCTTCCTATATCGACCTTTACCAAATCAAAATCTTTAACAACAGTTATAAAGTTATGGTAAGTAAACCTCAATTAACACATTTTTTGGAAATATTGGAATCATTAAAAACAGTACAACCAAAATAAGAGTTCATCCTTTCATAATGGTTAACATTGGCGTTATCTCTAGTTATGTTTAGCATAGCGTAAGTTTGACATAGATTTGACATGAATACATTCACCGTCTGAGAAAAACATGATTTTACTTTGCTCGTTTGCAGGTATATCATCGAAAACCATAATTGAATCTTCTTTGGTATCTCCGGGTTCGATCAAATCATCGTAATTTTCAAACTCATGGTAACCAATTTCTTCTTTTAATGGTGTAAAACGTTTCTTAACAATTCGTATTTCGGTTGATACAAACTCTTCGAAAATACATAGACATTTTGAAATCTAAGACCGTTCTCGTGCAAGATCAGAGATATTAAAGCGTTGGTCTTCCCACAACTCGATGGTCCCACGAATATAGCTCGTATGTTAGATGGGAACAAAGGACCATGTTTACCATCCTCTTTTGCATTAGCAATAGCAAAGTTATCATAATTCTGTATAGGTATTTTAACTTCTGGTATAACATCTCTGGATGCATCGTTGGAATTATGTAATTTCTTCACGTTCTGCAACCTTTTAACATATCTGCATAACGTTGTTCTAGGTATATTATATTTTTACTAGCAGCGTAGAAACTCGAGCCATCAGGATATCCTCTGCTGCTTTTGTAATAGATTGTTTGGAGCACCACTGATTGCTTGAATGCGACATCTTTCGAAAAAATGTCTTACTATAACTAAGCTCAACCCAAAACTACTTCCTTATATACCAAATTTAATCTCCTGCTCACATAACCACATGACCATATGACCATATGACCACATGACCACATGACCATATGACCACATGACCACATGACCACATGACCATATGACCATATGACCACATGACCATTATGACCACATGACCATATGACCACATGACCACATGACCACATGACCATTATGACCACATGACCACATGACCTATGACCTAATTGCTTTTAATGGGTTTTCTCATAAAAAACCCATATAAGCACTAATTGCTTTTAATGAGTTTTCCATTAAAAACCAATGTGGACCTAGGTTAGATAAAAGGAAAATTAATGGTTGGGCCAGCGCCGCGCAACATTTTACGCTAACATTTTTTTGTCTAAATTTCGATGTGAAAATGTTAGCAATTAATGTAAGTTTTTAAAGTGGTCATATTGTCAGCGTCATGATGCATGGTCAGTCATGATGTCAATGGTCAGTGTGGTCTGGTCGAATCAAATATGGTCAAATGTCATGATCATGTGTCCTTGATGGTCGAGATGTACCAATGGTTAAAGTCGAAAATGGGTCATAAGAATAGAAGTTAGAAACGTTTCTTAAACTATGCGATGTTTAGCTAGCTGGCGAAAAAATCATGGTATGAGAAGTAGCAATTGATGCTAGTTTGAAAGATGGGAATTGATTTAGAAACGTGACACGTAGTGAAAATTATTGATGAGGTTAACAAGGATAATTTTTAAGTCCTGCATTCTAGAATGTAATGATTTTTATAGTAATCCACGTCAATGTACAATGGCAGCAAGATGGATAGCTATTAAAGGCTGTTCCTGTTATTTTATTATCGGTTCAAGGACCATACAATATGAAAAGCGGAAGTTTTGATCTGCAAGTCTAGAAATAGAATGTGGAAGTTTTCATAAAGAAAATGTTTGTCAGTATGAGGAACAACATTCTGTAAAGCTAGATTGGACATTTATAATTGAGACGAGGTAACGTGGCAATAAATGAAATCTAATGGTTTTCGATAACTCAACACAGCTATAAAGAAATGATCTGTGATTTCGAAATTTTTTTAATAGCTGTTTATGTTTTAAAATAAACTATCGGTATTGTTTATTTCTTAAAGTCCAAACTGAATGGATCTAACTAATTTGAAAAGAATTATAACAAAGTGATTATTTTAAAAGTTGTTATAAACGTTTTCAAAATTATTAATCAGAATTGTTTTATTTAAAACTATAACATAATTTTATTGACATCTATTAATATCTGTAGTTGAAATACAACAATTTAGAAACGTATAAGAAAACAAAAGTGTGATTAATAGTGTTACAAAATTTCAGTCTTCGGGTTAAAATTTAAACATCGCTCGTAAATGCGTGATGGAAACCTGTTGTATTCTTCCATATACTCAACTTGTTTACAAATACTGTTTTCAAACAATCTTGTAGGTTCTATAAATTCGTATAATATGATCCCAATATCACTATTACTGTATTTGCTTTAATTACATCATGTGCGAGATTCTGTAGGACATCATTCCTATTATATCTTCCCATTGCAACATCTAACAGAAACAGATCTATATTAGAGTACCCTTTCCGTTAGTTCTTTTAAAGTATTAGCATGGTTGAGAACGATCTGAGATACCCCTAAAAGTGCTCTAAAGTTCCTTTGGTAAATATCATATAATTCCCATCAAATGTCAACATCTTCACTAAAGAATTTTATTTAAATAAAACGCAAGTTCTCGAATTTGCATATCTGATTTTGCATGTCAACTCCATAGTGGTATAATGTGCGGAAGATTTGATATAAACTTCCTAAATACGTTGAGGGAGAAAGTATAAGTATAATTTGTCCTTACATTAACCCAATTTAAATCAAATTATAGAATGTGTATTCCGTATATTAACTAGAATTGTGGAAAGTGCTTTATTAAATTAATAGTCAGACGTCATCAACAAACAATGCAAGGCTAATGATCATACATTTCACTAAATTTATTTAAAAATTTTTATGTTGAACTACATTTAAAATAGATTATCGAACCACTTTCTAGGTCACCGTATAGAATTAATATATGTATTATACCTTTTGGTTTAATCATTTGTATGTGGATTCACTAATTGAAAATTTTAACAATTCTAGCCACTAATCTGATGGTCTTGGTCATGTGGTGGACGTGTGGTAGTGAGTTGGAGTTGAGCAGATTATAATGGCATGTTTTTCATGTGCGCTGCAATATACAACGCATTGCATGCTGCTGTATTTGAGGTGTGTGGTTTTGTGAGGTCGATCATACATGAAGTTAAATCCATAAACTGTATTGCTGTGCAATGTAATGGATATGTCGCTTCCATCTACATGCTGATCGTGGGACCATCGAGTGACACAACGATCTGATCTTGACGGTCTGATCAAATATTTCGTGTGTTTCATCCGAAACGTCTGCACCATTAAAAGTGTTACCATGTTGAAACGGATTTGATCGGGACAAAGTATATGGTTTTCGATGATACTGCAAACGAGCAAAAATCACTCGGTTTTCGTCGTCGAATGCAGATCGTCTATCTGTCAAACTACGCTGTGCTAAATAGACTCGAGACCCTAATCTCGTATGAAACAGGATGAATCTCGACATCTTTCGGATCATATGTGACATATCGTAAAGAAATGTTTACAGTTGAGGTGACTCAAACATTTTAACTGTTGTGGTATTGAATCATAATCGTGATATTGACTTTATTCAAAGATTATCTTTCGATGCGGACGTTAACTTGGAATCGCAGTCTTCATCTTTGCGAGATCTGCTAAGTTTATAACTGCAAGGAGATGCCATCTGCAAATTCAGTGATTGATCACTGCAACGCTTTAGCAATCGATCTTTCATCACAAGTTAAATGCAGACATGAAAATTAACTCGTTGTACTTATGCGGATGTGTGACGAAAAATATAGTCGATTGTAGTGAAAGTTAACCGTCGATTGTCAATATGGGAAAGTATGTGAAATGGATTGAAACAGTGCACAACAAATAATGTTTATCTGACTAGGTCTAACAGGTTATATTATTTAAATTGGTCCATGCATTTTGAAATTAATGATTTGTTCATGACCGATATCGTGCGTGCAATCATCGGTAGCATACATATGAGTAGCTCAGATATCGAGTATTTGTGATTGTGCGGTTCAGAGACAATATAACAAATATGTATAAAGACTCGGGTATTCAAATTTGAATGCTACGAGTAATAAAAGCCTGTGCAACTGAGATGAGCTGAGAAATGTCTGTATGTGTGTCATCGAGGAGCATAGTGTCTGCGTATCAATGCTGAGAGAATCTGATGTTTATGATAAATAATCGAGGATGATGGTTTATTAAACTGTTGGCATATCAAATGTATTTGAGTTTAATAAAAACCACCACAACTGTGTGATCTAAGAAATGAATTATCAGTGGAATTTGAAATTTTTACTGATATTACTGTGTTTTGTCTGTTAAATATTAAAGCATACTTGGTGATTGTATTTTTCAAATGTCACGTATGAAATGTATCTAACTATTTGAAAAGAATTATCGATGTGATTATTTAAAAGGTGTTATAAACGTTTTACAAATTATTAATCAGAATTGTTTTATTTAAAACTATAACATAATTTTATTGACATCTTAATATCTGTGTTGAAATACACTTTAGAAACGTATGAAACAAAAGTGTGATTAATAGTGTTACAAATTTCGTCTTCGGTAAATTAAACATCGCTCGTAAATGCGTGGGATGGAAACCTGTTGTATTCCATATACTCAACTTGTTTACAAATACTGTTTTCAAACAATCTTGGTAGGTTCTATAAATTCGTATAATATGATCCCAATATCACTATTACTGTATTTGCTTAATTACATCATGTGCGAGATTCTGTAGGACATCATTCCTATTATATCTTCCCATTGCAACATCTAACAGAAACAGATCTATATTAGAGTACCCTTTTCCGTTAGTTCTTTAAAGTATTAGCATGGTTGAGAACGATCTGAGATACCCCTAAAAGTGCTCTAAAGTTCCTTTGGTAAATATCATATAATTCCCATCAAATGTCAACATCTTCACTAAAGAATTTTATTTAAATAAAACGCAAGTTCTCGAATTTGCATATCTGATTTTGCATGTCAACTCCATAGTGCGTATAATGTGCGGAAGATTTGATATAAACTTCCTAAATCGTTGAGGGAGAAAGTATAATAATTTGTCCTTACATTAACCCAATTTAAATCAAATTATAGAATGTATTCCGTATATTAACTAGAATTGTGGAAAGTGCTTTATTAAATTAATAGTCAGACGTCATCAACAAACAATGCAAGGCTAATGATCATACATTTCACTAAATTTATTTAGAATATACGTCTTATGTTGAACTACATTTAAAATAGATTATCGAACCACTTTCTAGGTCACCGTATAGAATTAATATATGTATTATACCTTTTGGTTTAATCATTTGTATGTGGATTCACTAATTGAAAATTTTAACAATTCTAGCCACTAATAAATATTTTTGGAGTTTAACTCATTATCGAGCTAAATCTAAATAAAATGCAAAGGTGTTTTGCTGATAGGTTTTGAATATTAATACAATATATACAGGTCTTTGTTGGAACTAATTTTAAAAGACGTGATAATTAATTTCAATTCCCAGGAAAATTTATACTAATTTATAGGTTACACCAGGGTTTATCTCAAAAGACAGAGCGATACGGTTTAGAAATAGATTAAAGATGAATTATATACGGTGATTGCAAAAGGTTATTCTGCAAATCAGTAAGGGGTCATTCGATTTGAAAAATTCCGAGGGATTTGAGAACCTGAGGAAAACACAATAATAATTGAAATCTTACACGATGGTATATTAAAAATACTGCTAAGAGTAATTTTGTTTAATAATTCTAAAATGGCGTTGGTGGTTAAATACATACAGGTAAAACCCACTACAAAACAATTATAGACCTCACTTTTCCAGTCAAGACTTGCATATAACGCCAACTAATATAATAAGTGAGCTGCACACGCTCGACCATCGGCATAAAAGGCGAGAGCCATGTTCCAGTGCATTAGTCGTCAAAGTATCGTCGAGTTTGATTAAAATTATAAATTAAAGATGGATTTTTCTTGTGTTAACGTTACAAGTGATGTGCGAGTACCGCAATTAAATATCAACCAACTAGTTGGTAAGTCAACCTATAGGTTAGGCGAATTTCCTTCAAATTATCACCACCATATATTAGAAGTTGGTTTTGATTTATATGGTGGTCTTCAACCTGCCATCCAAGTTATTTGCTGTAGTGGTATGTGTGCTGATTCTACGATAACATTCTCTTACTTCGATTGGAAGAAATTGTGTACTTTTCAAGTGGAATTTCAAATTCGCCAATACTTTTCAAGTGGAATTTCAAATTCGCCAATTTGCTCAAGACTCAAAACAAGTACGATTAAATGATCTGACTACTGGAAACGATGTTGTTGACATACAATTGGATCAAGATTTCAAATTGCAGCTGAGCACAGCCTTTAATAGAAGTATATGGTTTTAGAACAATTTTGAAAAAGAGAATTTATATAATATGGAGATTACGAAAGATGGGAATGTTATTGTGCTACCTGCGTACGAGTGCATCAAGCTATTAAATTTGCGAGAATTGATCTGTTTTATAATGGTTGAGTTAAGGTGTTGAAACTTTCCAGAATTTTACGAAAATTTGTTGGTGATATAAAAAGTATGTGGAAATACGACGGAGGAAGAAAGGGTTCAAACGTTATTAGAGGGAGAGAGCAGTGCCAGTATTTCTCTGTCTAATGATTGCAGCAATTTAAATTACTTGACAGTGTTGGAACTTATTAAATGTTTCCCCATTCAGTACTTAAAAGATGCAACTGCAAGGCAATCGCTTGCGCAAATGTTTAGAGATTTGGCTATCCCAGATTCGCCAGACTCTGGTTACCACAGCGGTTTATAGATGTTATCAATACATGTATGTATTCTATTAAAACATATTTCTTGATAAAGTTTGTTTTACATATTTGTATCGCCAACATTACCATAAATTATTAATAGACGTATTAAACTATCCTGTTTTTATTTTTAGGTTTAAAGTGGTGTACGCGGAAATAATAAACACAATATACCGCATGTTAACAAAAGTTGTGGGGAAATTTAAAGACGAGTTTAACGGTGACTTGGTGTTAGAATTTGTAGGTAGTAAGGCTAAGTCCTACTGTATTGTACGCGAGAAGGACACGATTAAAAAAGATTAAAGGGATCTCAAAGTGTAGTTAAAAAACTGCGGTGCTACAACCTATAACGAGCATATACTCAAAGGAATGGACATGCAACTACGTAGCAGTGCGTGGAGAATAAGAATTCTCTAATAAGAAATTAAAGTCATTGGGAAATGGTCGAAATGTGGAACCTATAAAGGCGATTATTAATTATGGTTTACTGACGTTTGTGCACTCTTCGAGTGTCTTCGGTAATCTTCGATTGTTTCAAAGCATGCCATTTTCGAAAAATATGGCGTAGAAGTTATTTAAAATTAAATTGTTTTATTAGTAAGTATTCTGTATACAACAAGTTCGGTGTTCCCTTAGCAAAGTGTTTATTTAAAATTTGTATCCTGCAATTATTAATCAATTTCTAATACACAAACATAATTAATAGAAAGTCCAAGAAAAGAAATTATATACAGTTTTCACATGTGATTCACATGCTCGTTAAGAAATTGATTTGAAACGACTTGTATTTTCCAAGCATTTAGCATTGAGCATATCTATTGTATTTTCAAATCACATAGCTGCTAATTAATAAAAAGAAAGGCTACTTTCACTTTACGTAACATAATTGTAAAGCGAATTAGTTTAGTCCAAATCTATACTACTTTCACGTTATACGTCACGATAATTGTAAAGCGATTAGTTTGTATTCTGTGTTCATTGTATTTTCCAACAATTTAGCATTGTACATGTAATTATGTTAAAACCAGAAAAATTTTAAGTCAATGGGTTTTATGACATTCTGAGAGAAGCTACATTACTGTTTGAAAAATGATTTTAAATACTAAGCACTTATGGCTTATAAAGGACTCGTTTCTAAAATCCTTGCGGTTTTAGATTTCTAGTGTAATATATGATTGCGTTAAAGCTATATGTCATAGACGAGCAATATACAATTTAAAGTTGGTTTGAGGGCTTTCAAAGGTAACTTTGCAGGGCGTGATCCGATTTCCAATCTGTTTACAGATTTGGATTCTGCATATAAATTCATAAGCTAACAAGATGTATCGCGTGACTAATAAAGTTTATAAGAACGCTCAAAAGTCGCTACAGGTAAGTTTAAATCTTAAAATGAGTGGTAGCTCCTTGGTGAGGTGATGCATATGCAGAAAATTCCTAAAGATTCGGGTAGCTGAGAAAGCATTCTAATATTGATTGATACCAAGACAAGATAGGAATTTATCTCGAAAGATGCATTGGCTACCGTACAAAGAAATACATATTTGTTAGTTTTGCTATATAAAGCAAAGAGCAAAATTTAGTAAGATCAGGACTTTAAAGGGGTATAACTTTGCAGGACGTGGTCCGATTTCAAATCAGTTTGCAGATTCAGATTCTGCATAAAATTCTAAGCTAACAAGATGTATCGCGTGACTAAAAAGTTTATAAGAACGCTCAAAAGTCGCTACAGGTAAGAAATCTTAAAATGAGGGTAGCTCCTTGGGGTGATGCAATCAGAAAAATTCCTAGAGATTCGGGTAGCTGAGAAAATTCTAATATTGATTGATACCAAACAAGATAGGTTTATCTCGAAAGATGCATTGGCTAGACAAAGAAAACTATTTGTTAGTTTTGCTTATAAAGCAAAGAGTAAAATTTAGAAGATCAGGACTTTAAAGGGTATAACTTTGCAAGGCGTGGCCCGATTTTAAATCTGTTTACAGATTCGGATTCTGTGTAAAATTTTAGACTAATTTAATGTATCGCATGACTAAAAAGTTTATAAGAATGCTCAAAAGTCGCTACAGGTAAGAAATCTTAAAATTGGGGTAGCTCCTTGGGGTGATGATATCTGAAAAATTCTTAGAGATTCGGGTAGCTGAGAAAATTCTAATATTGATTGATACCAAACAAGATAGGTTTATCTCGAAAGATGCAATGGCTAGACAAAGAAAACTATTTGGTTCAGATGAAAGATAAAAAAATGGCTAGTCGAAGAAAACTTTTTGGTTCAGATGTGGGAGGAAATGAGGATGCTCATTTATCTCGAAACATAAAAAATTTAAGATATATTTATCTCGAAAGATGAAAAATGGTTAGTCGAAGAAAACTTTTTGGTCCAGATGTGTGGGGAAATGAGCATCCTCATTTATCTCGAAACATAAAAAATTTAAGATATATTTATCTCGAAAGATGAAAAATGGTTAGTCGAAGAAAACTTTTTGGTCCAGATGTGTGGGGAAATGAGGGATTCTGGGGGAAATGAGGCGGTGGGTTTCTTGATTTTACCCTACTAATGGTGTCGGTGTTCGATTATAAGGAAAATTGCAACCTGTTCGTATGATTTTAGATAACGGATCCATGGAAAGTTTTGCGACTGAAAGGTGCCGTCGGAAATTAGGTTTAAAGAAACGGAGGGCCAATGTCACTGTTCAAGGACGTAGCTTGAATTCGTCGTTGGTGTCTGGTGCACTATCGTGTGTAGTCAGCCCCTCGGGAGCTAGATCTCCAGCATATGAAATTGATTTTTGTATTTTACCTAACATTTGTAATCAATTACCTTTGTCGTCTATAGGGATCAAGGAATGGTCGCATACTCGAGGTTTGGCCTTAGCTGATCCTAATTTGAATATTCCTGGTAAGATTGATATGCTGCTCGGAGCGGAAATCTTTGCTCAGGTTTTGTTGAACGAATCTCGTTGAGGTGTCACTAACGAGCCAGTTGCTATTAAAACAACGTTTGGTTGGGTGTTAACGGGAAAGGTCGTTTCCCCGATTAATTCTATTATGTCGTTGTGTGCTTTCATTGTGCCCTTGGACAGCAACTCGTCGATTTTGGGAATTAGAAAATATTCCCTTCAAGAAACACATTTCTCCTGAAGAAGAAAAGTGTAAAAAGGAATTTGTTGAAAATTATAGACGTTTTATAGTGTCCTTGCCCTTTAAAATTTCTGAACCCTCATTCGTGGCCACGAGATCGATTTCTATTAAAAGTTTTTTGTCGTTAGAACGTCATCTGCTAAAAAATCCCGAATTGTATTCGGATTATAAAAAATTTATGGAGGATTATTTGAAAAGAAGTCACATGACTCATGTGGAATCGCCTAAAAATTCGTCAGTTCATGAGAGGATGTATAACATTCCCCATCATACTGTACATAAGCGTGATACCACTACCACCAAATTGCGTGTGGTTTTCGATGCTTCGTGTTAGGATCAATCTGGAAATTCGTTAAATGATAGCTTGGCTTATTGACCATGCTCTGCAAAAAGACATTGCAGTTGTGTTGTTGCACTTTCGTGTACATCCTATCGTAATTACAGCTGATATTGAACAAATGTATTGGCAGATTTTGGTTAAAGATACTCATCGTGATTATCAACGTATCGTCTGGAGATTTTCTCTATCTGATGCTATTATGGACTTTAAATTAAATACTGTGACTTATGGAGTTTCGTCGTCGCCTTTTTTTTGCCTTGCGTACTGTTCAAGAATTGGCAAGGTTAGAATCGATTAATTTTCCTTTCGTGTCATCGGTATTGGCAAGTGATACTTATGTTGATGGTTTAGTCACTGGATGCAATTCGATTGAAGCTACTAATCAATTAATCGGTGATCTGACTAGTATTTGCGTTAGTGGCGGTTTTCAAGTAAGAAAATGGAATAGTAATTGCTCGGAAGTGATATCCAACTTGAAGGAGTCCCTGTCCAGTTCGGAAGCAATTACATTTTAAGATAAATATAGTGGTTCAATAAAAATTTTGTGCCTTTTGTGGCGCGCTCTTACAGATGTATTTTTATACAACTTAAACGCCGAAGAGTGCATTTGCACTAAGCGTAATATTTTGTCAGCTATCGCAAAAATTTTTGATCCTCACAGTTTGATAACACCTTTAGTACTTTTCACTAAACGTTTAGTTCAAGATCTTTGGCTTTTAGGCCTCAGTTGGGACCAAGAGCCGCCATTGGAAGTCGTAGAAAAATGGAAACATTTTTTGGGTGAATTGCCAGCGGTTTCGAATATTGAGATTTCGCGTCGCATCGTATGTAATAATTTTAAAAAAGTGGAGTTGCATGGGTTCTGTGATGTTTCTGAAGCCGGGTATGCAGCTTTAGAAGGTAATATTGCCCTGCCATTAGTATGCTCAAAATCAAAGGTTGCTTCTACTAATCGCGTTTCATTGCCTTGCCCCGTCTCAAATTGTGTGCTGCTGTACTCTTGGCAGATTTAGTAGATACAGTTATACAGATAGTTTGTCATTTAGTAGTATTTTCGCGTGGTTAGATTCCGCTGTTGTTTTGTCTTGGATTCGGTCTTTCTCGCGTAAGTGGAAGACATTTGTTAGCAATCGCATTTCGCATATTTAAGAACGTATTCCTCCAACTTCGTGGTTTTATGTTAAGTCCCAGGACAACCCTGCGGATTGTGCCTCACGTGAACTTTTGGCTTCAGAGTTGGTTCATCATCCATTATGGTGGACAGGGCCTTCCTGGTTAGTGCGCCGTAGCGAAGAATGGCCAGTAACGTCGCTGCCAAAACTTATCGACTCATCTCAGATGCACGTCGAATATCGTACTCTGTTGTTAACAGTCGCTATGCCCGAGAATTTCTTAGATTTGTTATTGGATAAATTTTCAAAACTGCAGAAAATTTGTAGGATTATCATATGTATTCGTCATTTCATTCGTAATGTTCAATGTTCGGCGGATTTGCGTTCAATTCTGATGGTTTGTCCCTAGCTCAGCAGCAAGAGGCTATACATTTATTGATTAAAAGAGTTCAAACAAATGTTTTTCCCAAGACATTGCAAATATTAAAACTGGAAAACTTGTTAATAAACAACTACGTAGCCTTAGTCCGTTTCTAGATAGTAGTGATTTGTTGAGGGTGGGCGGTCGCCTGCATAATTCAGAGTTATCGCATGATGCAAAATTTTTAATTTTGCTTCCTAGGTCGCATCGGTTGACTGAAATTATTATATTAGATTGTCATGAAAGACATTTACATCCTGGAAATCGAACAACTCAATTTTTATTAACTCAAAATTATTGGATTTCGTCCGCAAAGAGGGCTATATTCGGCAATGTTTGATATCCTGCATTCGTTGTTTTCGTGTAAACCCTGTGGCTTTATGCCCCCCTATGGGGGATTTACCAGCTTCTAGGTTAACTCCAGGTAAGACGTTTTTGCATACGGAAGTCGACTTTGGTGGACATTTCTCTGTCACGATGAATCGGTGTCTTGGCGCAAAATCATTGAAAGCGTACATTTGCTTATTTATTTGTTTCAGCACTAAAGCTATCCATTTGGAATTAGTGTCTAACTTGTCGACGGACGCTTTCTGGGGTGCTTTACATCTATTTATTCCTCGAAGAGGCAAATGTATTCAAATCTATTTGATAATGGTCCCAATTTCGTTAGGCCTCTCGTGAAATCTCTCAATTGATGCACCATTCAACAGGCGTTGAGGGAATCGAATTTGTGTTTAACCCTCCTGCTGCTCCTCATTTTGGTGGATTGTGGGAGGCCGGGATTAAATCGGTAAAATCCCATTTGAAAAGAATTATCGGTAAACAAATTTTGTCATTTGAGGAATTCTCGACGGTATTGATTCAAGTCGAAGCGATTCTCAACTCGCATCCACTATGCACACTGAGTTGCGAACCACATGATTTTTCCTATTTGACCCCGCGTCATTTTCTTAATATTGAAACAGTTTCGGTGTTACCAAATCCGGATTTGTTTTCCATAAGTCCCTCTCGTGTAAATCGCTGACAACTGTTGCAGCAAATGCAACAAGGGTTTTGGAAAAAATGGAGTACTGAATACCTGCATATGTTGCAACAGAAAGGTAAGTGGTTAAGGAATTCCGCTACTCTGCCTATTGATTCGCTTGTCCTCTTAAAGGAAGAAAATAACCACTCTGTACAGTGGCGTTTAGGAAGGGTAGTGGATGTTCATCCTGGTAGGGATGGTATCTTTCGTGTGGAAATTAAGTTGGACTAAAGGTGTCGTGATCGACACTTGCTCATAGACATCGAAGGGAAACGTTTGTTGGTTCGGTAAAGTGAGTTAAGTCATTAGTGTATTCGAATGCGATTTTATGGATAAACCTTAAACAACACAGTGATAGTGCGTACGTAACACGTCCAATAAGTAGCTATACAGTCCACTTCGTTAAAAAGTAGAAACGACACTTATAGAACAATAGAATACGGCTGAGGTAAGTCGATATACAAAATTATAAGACCCTTCGTGCGTTAAACAAGATAACATAGAGGCATACCAAGAATCTGTTTTAAATGAAGTAATTTTAAGGGAATTGTCATTAGAATTACGAATTTTTGAAGGCGTTGTTTCTACTCTTATCAATTGTTAATATTTGGAATAGGCAATGAAGAAACAGCTTGTAAAGATTCTGTAGGTGAAGTTATTTGTGATGATTCTCAGGCTGGAACAGCTCTCGATAAAAAATCATGGATTATATGAACAGGGGAAATAAGTTGTTAGAATTTTGCGACAATTTAATCATCACAAACACTTTATTTCAAGATCATGCTAGAAGACTATACACATGGAAGATGCCAGGAGACAGATAGATATCAATTACATTACATTTTTATTAGATAACGGTTTAGGAATCAAGTAAGAGACTGTAGAAACCATCCAGAAGCAGATATAGACACTGACTACAACATTGTAATAATTATGAAAGATGCACTTAAATTTAAAAATTTGAAAAAAAGGAACGAAGAAGGCACTTTAACTTTGAGAAACTAAAAGATAAAGATATCCACAAAAGATTTGATAAAAATCTCTAACGAATTGTTGAAAGACCTCGGGAAAATTTCTGATACTAAGGAAGTAGAAATAGAATGGAACAAGATTGAATCCAGCTTTGAGATAGCGGCCACAGATATTTTGGAGTATAAACAAAAAGAAAATAAGAAACCATGGGTAACAAAGGATATTCTGAATTTAATAGCGAAAATACAAAAACAGACCAGACGCAGCAGGAAAACGGAGATACAAAGCTATAAAATGAAAATTATTCGTAAATGCAGGGAAGCTAAAGAACAATGGATTGATGACAGCATAGGTTTTCAAACTTATTATGTCTACAGATACTTTCAATTACCGAGCTAACCACGTACATAATATGCAATCTGTCAAATTAAAATTTGACCTTATGCATGGCAGCGAGAACGTAAAAGCCAATTGAAAGAATATTTATTAAAATTTGTTTTAATTTTTATTTTACAACTCTTATATTTAATCGAATATTTTAAAATGTGAAAGGGTTGTTCCTATTGAGAAGGGTGACTGTGGGATTATCAACATTTTATTACTCTGTCACGACCCCTCAATCTTTCCAAAGAACAATAGAGGTTTCATAGGAAAATCTTTGGGAACCTACGAACTAGAATATCCCATACTTACTTATCTTTGGAACATTGCGAACTTGTAATTTACTAATAATTGCATAAGTAAATACTAGTTCAAATGCTGTCAACAATTCTTATTTCAAGTTTGCAGTGCTTTAGCATTACATTTTCTTTTCTTTGTAAAGGTTTTCAGCCGATCAAGACCTCATTTATTACAAAACTAAGTGTTTTAAATTGAGAAGTGATTTGTTTCACGCTGAAATCATAATCGAAAAATATGTATCATTTATCTATAAATCATTAAATATAAATTAAAAAATTGCAATGAAACTCGTACAGTATATGGATTAATTTAACACGCTTTAAGTGTTCTAGATGTCGTTGAACTTTGCTTCAAAATTAACGTGACTGTATTGAATGCAGTATTTTTTGCTCCTATTGAAAATAGCGAAGAGCACAACGCCCTGTTTTTATTTAGGTACCGAGTATCCAAATTCTCAAGAATGTCGATTTTCTTAGATGTTTACTCCTAACTCAGCGGTGGGTAGTTTCATTCCCTGCACATCTGTAGTGTTTTTGTTAAAATACAAATCATAAACCGTTCACGGTGTAAATACATTAAAGCGACGTTCTTGTTGTGCGTCTGGCCGTTACCCTTTACTTTAACTCGGCAAGGGCGCTTTGAACTTGTTGGTCTCGTCAGGTCAAAATACCGAGGACAACTACGTTACAGTATTACTTTAGGCACCTTTGCCCTTTCATTTTATTATTATGTTACTGGCTTTTCTGCCTATTAATAACTGTTTTATTTTGTGTTGTCTATGTTGTGAAGCTAATTTGCGTGTTTATCAGATTTATTAATCGCGTAACTACGACTCAGCGTAACTTTCCAAACCACTCAATATTAAAAGTGGATTGGAAATTTACATCGTATCTGCGTGACGTCTGTACGCATTAGAAAACGCAGCATCTGTACGTATCACAAACTTGTCGATAACACAATTTGTGCGAGCAATCCCCTCTTTCCTATGCTTATTTACTAAAGGTTACGTTTGAAATTCAATAATTTAAATAGTGCTATATCAAATTGAACTAAATCAAAGCGCTTCCGTGTATATAATTAAATCCGCGACACAGGTTATGCTACTTAAAAAAATTCAGGGCTCTGAAGAAAATCTTGAAGGTAATTTTTGTAAAGATAACTACCTTATATTCAGTAATTTGAAACTGATACTCCTGAAATATTTTACAAAATTAGGAACTTCCCTATTATTGACATACACATTTTTTCTAATAGTTCCCGTATTGTTTAGCCCCAATATCCTCGATCAAACGAATGTCTTCCACATGTCATAAATCTTGCTGAAATCTCTATATAGGAGGTCCGTGAATAGGTTAAATTGGGTGTCCAATTTCGGGAAGCAAACCAGAGGTGAATTTGTAAAGGGCATTGGACCGGGGACGTCGACCGCTTCTGTAGTGGCCGCCTCGAGTCAAATAATGCAAAACAATGACAAAACCGCATTTTTTCGTTTTGCGTTACGTGAGAATAGAAATACTAGCGTTTTGTTTGAATGTAAAAGATGTGTGCAAAATTCTAGCAATTCGTAAAAAAGGACTGCAGGTAATGTTTAAAACTTGGGTACGCTATTTGTGACTTGCCTTGAGCGTTTTACCGATGTGAGAGCGAGAACGACCGCAAACCTAAAGTTTGTTCCACGTGTATTAGGAATTTGACAACGAAAGTATAAAAAATGAGAAAAATCGCCTTTAGAAATGTTAAATATTGCAACATCTATAATTTTCCATACGTCAAAGTAGAAGCATCTTTAAAATACAGACGCTTTCATTCAGTGACATCTCCTCATAAATTAGTATTTAATTTAAAGCATGTTTGATTTACATTTAATAATAACTGTTTTTGTAATGTATTTTTTGCGGTCTAAAGTTAATACTTGGCGATTTGTTATCTATAGTTTAAAATTCACGGGGGTCGATTGTTTCCCGACGCCTTCGGCTATATGCGAACAGTTACAAATTAGCCAGGTTTGGAAGAGCTTCATAATGCCGGAGGTGAAAGGTGATCAACTCACCTGCGATCTTAGTTAAGGCAGCAGATTTTACTACGTTTTCGATCTTTTTTAACAATGCGTAACCTAGAGGTTTGTTAAAAAAAAAAACTCCTATTTTATTATTCAATACTACGGTTTATACACACATTATATTACTATTGACGCTTGCTTATTGAACAAATACGTGCAGAGCTTGATAGAACGCACTATATAACGCTCTAACATTATCAGTCATAGTTCTTACGATCTTTAAAAATCTGCATTAACGTACGTTTCTTTTCATCTGATGAACGAGGCGAAATGTAACGAATGCAGCCTTGTTCAGATATCATAGTAGTAAAGATGGCATTTTAAATCTTAAAGCACGACATTCGTATTGCTTTAAAATTTTGTTGATGATAGAATGTAAACCGTATATAAAGTTTAATTTTCCATTCTAATCAATGCGCAATTAAGGACTAACATATTTGGAAGTAACGTAATCATGGATTTGCATGACTAAAGTGCTACATAATTTAAGAATTAACTAAATAATGGGTTTATCTACATAAACAGTATGCAATCCGTCGTAAGGACAGTTGTTATTTGATGTAGAGTAACCATGTGTTTTCCTGTTAGTAATTATACAGAAGTATTGAATACGTTCTAGCGTTCTATTTTTCTGATATCCAAACATTTTATAAAATTATGAATAAGCTGCAATAATTTTTGCATTCATCTTAATGGTGATATTATTCTATTTGTTTAAAAATCTTTTATATAAGGAAATAAACGAAGCCAAACACATTTAGTCAAAATTTTGATTCTCGTTAATGTATAAAAGAAACTGCTAACAAAATTCAAATAAATCGATTTACGTGGTTGAAGGTCGAACATAATTGTATCGTATCTTCTGTTCACGCCCAAATCATACACAGGGCTATGGGTTTTGCAACAGGCTACTCCGACTCCTCCCGGACATTCGCTGACAAAACTTCGTACAGTAAAGATGTGGAAAGTTTTAAATCTCGGCGATCTACGCGTCACACTTCATCTGCGTTAGCCTTTCAACGCGTGTCTTGGTCTGGTCGATTCAATAATGACTCGTATTGTTAAATTTAGAGCTCTTAAAATTTATTCCTTTTTATTTTTCCAGCGCAACAAAAATAAAACAAAGATGAACAAAGATACAACTCTAGAAATAAAATTAACAAAAAAAAACTTAAGTTCAGGTTTTGCTTCATGTAAAATTGCCATAACTACGTAAATGTGATGGTTTCCGTTCGTTGAGTATTAAGTTGGAGATGCAACATCTATAACGTCATGTAAGCTATTATTAGGAAAATGGATTAGGAATAATTCCAGTTACCCTCGAAGACATTCTGTTGTTTCGTCAACTACCATCTGGGGTAAGTCAGTTTTTTAGCAGAAATTTACCGGCCCCCTAGCTTTTTATGTTCCAAAGCCGTTTCGCTGTTGGATGTTATTGGTAATGTTGATGATGACTTTTGCTTTTAACTGGTAAGTCTACTTTTTATTGAGTGACAAGCGTTTCGTTTATTTCCCGTGATTGGAAAAATTTATATTACTAATTTCCTATGAAATTTAGAATTGTCGAACACGTTTAGTTGTTACTTACATCTTGATAAAAATCTAAATGTTAATATTTTTCTGGAAATTGAAGCTAATATGTTATTTATAACTTGTTTTTGTGAAATACAATTAGTTATTTTGAACAAGAATTATAAATTTAACTGGTTAAATATGTACTTAAAGATTGTAAATCTATATCAGATCTGGTATCTGTAAAAATAAATTGACCTATGTTTGTGCTTTACTAAGTTAACTAAAATTATTTAAATATCTCACTGAACAAACAATTGAACGCTTTCTGTTAATATTTATTTTTTTTTATATGACAAAAATATTTGATTTCAATACACGTATAAAATTTGACTATATCAAGTTCTCATTCTTGTTAGCATTTTAGGACCCCCTATTAAAAGTAAGACATCGTGTTTACTCAGTGATTAATTTTAGAAGTTGTTTTGCTACGAACTGAGCAAAGAGTCACATTTGCACATGTAGTGTGAGTTCCACATTCAACTGAAAACTAAACTTAATATTTTTTTATACTCTTAGTATATTTTTCGTAAAGAAACTCAAACTTCTATTTCATGTTATTTATTTAACCTCATGTTTTATTACAGGTACAGAGTCTGTACGAATTTAAGATCAAACTTTCGTGGTTTTGAAACGGAATTTAGTCGTCGAAGTTTCTACACTTTTGTTTGACGATATTTGTATGTTGTTTATTTTATAAGTGTAGTGGCTCCCTGATTTATCCGTTAATTATTAAGCGCCCCGCCCCCGCTCCATAGTCTCGTCCCACAGAAGTAGAGTTCAGAGTTAGTCCGGAAGTCTCCCAAAAGTCAGTTACCACTTATGGATAAAAACTACATCTTATATTTGACTTTTGTGGGAAGTTGGCGTAGTGTTGAGTACCCCGTTTTCACTAGCAACGAACAAAACAACACCTCCAAGAAAAAACTATTAACGTATTGTATCGGCGCTTTGTGCCATTGTATAGGAAGCCATTAATTACACGATTTAAGATCTTATGGTTTTTATTCTAATGATATTCACCTCAAAGTCCTGATTGTTCATGGCACACGTTGAATAATTTATTTCTGGTTTGTTAAAAAAATTTCTTCAATTGAAGGATAAGTCTAATCTGTTACATTATTTGTTTGTTGGACTGCAAACATATGCATAACGTTTGGTAAATACTAGCATTTTTTTGATTGGACATTTGTTCTCAAGGATCTTATAAAACACATTTATTTAAAATGTTCTAAAACCAGAACTATCCTAAAGCTATATTAAATGTAATGAGTGTTTAGTATTTGTTTCTAAAGAGTACTATATGACACTTAGTAACTTTCGTTTCCTTATGTTCCAAATTCTTAATTGTAAACATTACAATATTTTGCTATGATTGTTAAAGGCAACTTTTATATTAGTTAGGTATCTTTTTATTCAAGAAAGTATCTCAGCAAATAAAATTTTAAGTAAGAACTTTGTTTTAAAACATGTAAGAAAGACAAATCTGACTTTTATATTTGAATTGCTGTAGATTCAGTTAATAATTTAAAAACCTAAGATTTGGTCATAGTTTTAAAGTGATTATTGCATATTTTATCCTTTATCATGAATGTAAAAGATAACTTTTATTTGTTAGACTAAACTTTTAACACCTCAGGTTTATAGAATTTAATCTTCGTAATTGTTTATTTAAGCTTAGATTGAAACTAGAATTGAAATAGTTCAGTAATATTAAGCAGTAATCATTTAAAACATCAAACAAGGAGATTTCCTTGTGTACACATTGTATATATGTTTATTGTTTTTTTATTGTTCAATGATGAAAATTATTAATCACTTAATATATGTTTCTTATGTGAATACATATCTTTTATCGTGGTGATCTAGATGTACATGATTGGTTGTGGTTAAATCTTGAAACCTTTAGAGGTTCACCAAAATATTATTACTTATTTTATTATTATTTTAAGACACAAACTGTTGTGTTATCATCATCATCATCATTAGGTCTTCAGTTCTAGAACTGGTTAGACGCGTACCATCATTGTTCCCTATTCTGAACTAACCTACAGATTTCCCTGAAATATGCACAGTTTGCATCTATAACTGTCTGCTCTAGGTCTACATCTACCTCTTTTTTCCTGTCTCTGCTTGTAATATATCACATACTACTCCCCAAAAATGCCAGAGAACGTATTCGCCCTACTATTTCTCTTTTCCCTAGATATCCTTGTTCCCCTACTATTTCTGTAACTTATTTGTTATTATCTTTGTCTGTCCATGCTATCGTCCTCGTACATCTGAAGCACAGCATTTCAAAAGGCTGCTACCGTTTTTCTGTCTGCACGTATTTCATAGGCATACTGTGCTGTGCTCCACACATATGCTTTCAACAATTTTCTTCTTATTTTATGTTTGTTGTCTTTCCTCATAGGCGCTGTTCTTTCTTGTTAGATCCAGTTCGGTCATTTTCTATTGTTTTACCGTTATATGCCCTATTTCTCCGACCTTCAATGGTTGTGAAGGAAGGTAAGCAGCCTGTGGCTGCCAAGTTCCCCCAACACTTAACCATTTGGCGATTTAACATATTTTCCAATTTAGGTATTTCGCAACCAACAACTAGTTGTTTATACTAATCATCAGATTTATCTGCGCTTATTTTTTCGTCATTAGGTTTTCCGTCTCAAAACTGGTTGGACACGTACCTGCACTTATTTATATTCTGAGCAAGCCTACATAGTTCCTGAAATTCTCACACAACATGTGTATTCAGCTAGTTTCCTTTCTATTGTTTTCTAATTTTATACCCTATTTTACCGAGATTCAGTGAAGGAGGTTAAGCAACCTGTGGCTACCAAGATCCCCCAACACTTAGACATTTGCCGAAATAATGGTTTTCCAGTAAATCCTTTCACACCCTTAACATTATTCGAGAATATTGCCCAACCAATTCTTGTAGTTACTTATAATAATCATCATGTTTAAGCACAGTTATCTTTTCGTCATTAGTTTATCCATCTTGGGATTAGTTGGATGCGTACCTCCATTGATTTCTATTCTGGGCTAGCCTACACATCTCCCTGAAACCTCTACAGCCTACATCTTTTACTATCTGTGTGCAGTAGTCTCATCTAGGTCTGCCTCTTCTTCTCTTTTTTCCTATCTCTGCTTCTAATATATTCCGCACTATTCCCTCATGCCGTAGTATGTGGCCTATCATCCTATCTCTCCTATTTTTTACCGTTTTCCACATATTTCTTTCTTCTCCTACCATTTTTAGTACCTCTTCGTTCTTAACTTTGTCTGTCCATGATATCTTCATCATACGTCTGTAGCACCACATTTCAAAGGCTTCTATCTTTTTCTTGTCCGCTTCTCCTACTGTCCAGGCTTCACAGCCGTACAGTGCTGTGCTCCACACATATGTTTTAAGCAATATTTTCCTTGTTTCTATGTTTGTGGTCTTTGAGCACAGTAGTTGCTTTTTCTTGTTAAATGTAGCACGACCTTTTGCTAATCTTTGTTTTATATCGTTTGTGCTTTTTCCATCTTGCGATATTTGGCTTCCTAGGTAGCAGAAATCCTTAACCTCTTGTAAGTTCGTGTTAAATACTTGTATTCTTGTTTTTGATTTATTTTCCCCACCTTTGCAAACTAGAACTTTAGTTTTAGTTTTGTTAATTTTCATACCGTATGTCTCTGTTAGAACCGTTTCCATTTCATTAAGAGCAGCTTCTAACTCTTCCTTGCTAGACGCTAATACCGCTATATCATCTGCAAATCTAAGCATATCAATTTTTTGTCCCTGCATAGTAATTCCAAATGTCTTCCTGCATTTGACAGTATTCATTGCCTCTTCTATGTACAAGTTAAAAATCAATGGGGATAGGGCACATCCCTGTCTCACCCCTTTCCTAATGTTTACTTCTCTACGTTCCTGCTCTAATTCTATTACTGCTATTTGCTCTTTGTATAAGCTATGTACTATTCGTCTATCCCTATAACTCATTCCAATCTTTTTGAGTATTTCAAACATTTTTTCCAATTTACATTGTCAAATGCTTTTTGCAGATCTACAAACCCCATATACATGCTTTCCCCTTTTTCTATTGTTTTCTCCATTATTACTCTCAGAGCTAAAATAGCCTCCCGTGTTCCCCTGTTTCGCCTAAACCCAAATTGGTCTTCTCCTAGTATTTCTTCAGCTCGTTTTTCCATTCGTCTTTGCACAATTCTAGTTAATATTTTTGACATGTGTGCTGTCAAACTTATTGTTCGAAAATTTTCACATTTATCCGCGCCTTTCTTTTTTGGTATAGTTAATATGATGCTACGTTTGAAATCTTTGGGTATCTCGCCTGTCTCATACATATAGCTTACAAGTTGGAAGAGACGTTCTGTTACTGCTTGTCCAGCGGCTTTTAGAGTTTCTGCTTGCACCTTATCTGTACCCGGCGCCTTACCATTTTTCAGACTCTTTAATGCTGATTCAAACTCGTCTCGAAGTATAGGATATCCCAAGTCATCATTTTCAATGTCTGATTCCTGTTCTAATGCAGTTAGTTCCTCTCCTGCATATAAATTCCCTATATATTCTTGCCATCTACTCACTTTCTCTATGTTTTCTATAATGACGTTTCCTTGTGCGTCCCTTATATTTTTGCTATACGGTTTTATATCCCTAAAATTCATTCTAATTAATTTGTATGCTTCGTCTGTCTTTCCTATTTCCATCTTAGTTTGTACCTCTTTGCACTTTTCATCAATCCATTGTTCTTTAGCTTTCCTGCATTTTCGAATAATTTCCCATTTTATTGCTTTGTATCTCTGTTTTCATGTTTTGTCTGATTTATTTTTGTATTTTCGTCTTTCATCTATTAAATTCACGATATTCTTTGTTATCCATGGTTTATTATTTTCTTTTTGTGTATACCCCAGAATATCTCTGGCCGCCATGTCTAGGCTGGATTTAATGTTATTCCATTCTGTTTCTACTTCCTTAGTTTCAGATATTTTCCCGATATCATTCAGCAATTCATTTGACTTTTTTTCGAATCTTACTTGAATATCTTTGTCTTTTAGTTTCTCTAAGTCCAAGTGCCTTTTTCCGTTCCTCTTTTTCAGATTTTTAAATTTAAGTGCGGCCTTCATAATTACGATGTTGTGGTCAGTATCTATATCTGCTTCTGGGTAGCTTCTACAGTCTTTTACTTGATTCCTAAACCGTTGTCTAACAAGAATGTAGTCTATTTGATATCTTCCTATATCTCCTGGCATCTTCCACGTATATCGTCTTCTAGCATGATGTTGAAATAATGTGTTTGTGATAATTAAATTGTTCTTGTCGCAAAATTCTACCAGCCTATTTCCCCTGTCGTTTCTCGTGCCTAACCCAAATAAACCTACTACCGCTCCTTCCCTCCCCTCACCTACCACGGCATTAAAATCCCCCGTAATTATTAAATTTTCATGTCCTTTTACGTATCTTAATATGTCTTCGATATCTTTGTAGATGACTTCTACTTCTTCGTCACTGTAGCTAGAGGTGGGCATGTATACTTGTATGTATTATCATAACTTGTTTTTATTTCATGCATACCCTGTACATAGTCAATCTTTTTGTTATTAGGTATACTTACCTTAGGGTTACTACACCATCCCTAGGGTCGGAGAAACTAGTGTTTAAACGGGTGTAGTGGCGCCTAATTTTAATTCTTTCACATTTTAGTTTTACAGTGAACCCTCTGCTCATCGCTCCAACGCCGGAGTAAAGTTCAGAGCTCGCAAATACACTTTTATCACCTTGGCCACGGGCAAAAGCGTTTTGGCGTAAATTTTGGAGTATTAAAAATTCACAACGTAAACTGTGGAATATAAAAATTAGTAATTTAGAATTAAAGAAGCATCAAAAATAGCAATCTAATTATTTCGTATTGGAACAAACAATAATAATTTTATAATTTGAAAACTTGGAATCGCAATGCAGTTTAAACGTTGAAGGAGATCTGTTTTATTGGCCGTCCGTTTGTTGAACTTCGACATCCGAGAGGTATTCGAATTACTTGATTGATAGTCATCTAAAAGTTTTCAGCTTCCTTAAAAATATTAAGAATTATGGACCTTTACAACTTCAATGGTTTGTAAAAAAATTTAATTTGTAGAATTTTCATCAAACTTGGTAAATGGGTTTAGATTACGCAGTACCAGATGTCTCTTTTATTCTACGTTTGGCAAACAATAGTTTTACGCTTAAAGTATGTTTTCGTCGTATCAACCTTGGCGAATTGAAAGTTACTCAATAAAATTTATAGTTCTAAGTTCAACACATGTAAAATAGAAATACTAAGAGAAGCTTATATCCACCTTATGTAAATATTTACATATTTACAAAATTGTGAACCGTATTTTATCCATCTTTAGTTTCTAAATTTATATACTAGGTTATCATAAAGTAAGGGATATATTTTAAATCATTACAACTTTTTAATAAATTAAGTTAGTAACATAAAATAAACGAAATCTAGTTGCTTAATGAATGGGATTTTACCGTATCTATGAGAAACAAAAGCGTTGTCATAACAATTGTTGACACTAGTGTCAAAACGAATTTATTCAATTTGAAGTTTTATTTTGAAATTAAAACTCAAGTAAACGTTGAGTTCAAACGACTCAACTGTAATAACATGGATTTACAAACAAGAATTGGTTTAGTTCAGTGCTATTATGAATCCGGCAGAAATTACACCGCTGGATTACGAAGATTTCGCACGAGAATGGGTTTGAGAGCGGGACCCTGTCAAATGAAAGCGTACCGCAATTTGATACAAAAATTTGAAAGAACAGGGTCTGTAACTGACTTACCAAGATCAGGAAGACCAATAAATAGTGATGTCCAAGTTGCAGAGGTTCTTCATGAAAATCAAGACATAGCCAGAAGCAATTCACTCGCAATCAGCAGTGAAAATGCGATATCCAAGCGATTGCAAATGCCGTATACCACGGTTTGGAAAATTTTACGCAAAATTCTAAACATGTATCCATATAAACTGAAAATGCTGTTTGAATTAAAGGACGCAGATTTGGCTACTAGGTACGATTTTTCTTTGCGAGTAATGGCTCAGATGGAAATTGAACCCGAATGGTTATCCCGTATTTTATGGACAGATGAGGCACATTTTACTCTGAATGGTGGAGTCAATACTCAAAACTGTAGAATCTGGTTTGCAGAAAATCCGCAACAAATCGTTCAAAAAGGTCTTTATGACAAGAAAGTCACCGTTTGGTGCGGTTTTACAGCTGATTTTATTATTGGTCCGTATTTCTACGAGGATATGCAGAATGGACAAGCCGTATCTGTAACTGTAAATGGTGAACGATACTTGCAAATGTTACAAAATTATGTTATTCCACAGCTGCAAAACGAGCACTACGGAATTGAAAACATCATTTTTATGCAGGATGGAGCACCCCCGCACATTTTTCGACCAGTCAAAGAATTGTTAACCAACGTTTTTCAAGATCGCGTGTTAAGCAGACATTTCGTAAATTCATGACCACCAAGATCACCTGATCTAAACCCAGCGGATTACTGGCCGTGGGGTTATTTAAAAAGTTTAGTGTTTAGAAGACGACCAACTACGCTACAAGAATTAAAAGACAGTATTACGGAGCAAATTGGTACAAGTCAACCAGAAATGTTACGAAATGCTGTGTACAATTTGGAGGTAAGGATGGTGATCTTACAACAACAAAATGGAGGTCATATTGAGCAATTGCCGTAACCTGTTTTGGGCATACTAAATCCCATTTCATAAGCAATTAGATTTCATTTATTTCTTGTTATTAACTTAATTTGTTAAAAAGTTATCATAATTTAAAATATATCCCTTACTTTATGATAACCTTATAGAACAGTTTAACAGAAAATTACATGTTGTGTTAAAATTATTATTTTAATTGAAATCTATGAAAAGTATTTACTTCTTTTGAATATTGTTTAGTGTTAGTTTACTTATACACGATTTTACAACTTAAGCACTTGATGTGAGAAATCAACTAAATTCAAATATAGCTAATTGTAAAATTTTGCGTGTATACATAATTTAAAGAATTAGGTTTCGGTCTATATTCATAAATAATGTAATAATCCCGGGATTTTACCTGTTGAAAATTTAATACGGGTATTACCTATCGCAAAAGAGAGCTTAGGAGACAGATGATATTCAGCTTCAAAAGAAGGTAAAAGGCAACCATGTCATAGCTCGGGCGCGAACCCTGCAATGGGCACGAGAGTGGTTGTGTTGGGGGGGAGGGTGCCACTACCTCTAATACTCCTATATATTAGATGGAACGATACACAAAGTGAAAGACCTAGGACAACAAGACAAATACCCTTAGGAAATTCAATAGCGCTTATCACTAAGATAGACTGCACCTGAAAAGGAAGGCTCCAATTAGTAAATACAAAGAGATCACTATTTGTGATCCACGATAAGCAATAATGATATTAGAAAAATTTAAACTTACTAACTTTGGACACCTTGTTTGAGGCATCCAAAAATAATAAGAGAATTCAATAAAATATTTGTATTTCTCAAATTTTTGATTTAATTACAAGTTTGAATAAGATATGCACAAGAATAATCTTAAAAGGCCCGGCTTAGATTTGAAATAACGGATGAGTTCTTTGATATACTTTTAATTATTAACACCAAAGAGGTATATATTGCTCGTATGAGCCCTAATAACTTTCAGATCTGAATACTTTGCAGATGGTTATCAAAATTTTAAAATTCTTAAGATCAACATTAATCATATCAATAAGCTCTTTGCATTAACTTTTTACATGGTATAAAGTTGGTAACAAAGGTAATCATTTTAAGCATATGCATATCGTAATAATCTGTTTTATTTTTAACTCGATTCAATACTTGCTGAAACGAACACTTTAATTACTTAAAAACTTTTTTATGAGAACGGCTGACTACATTGTATGATACTTTCTACTAAGTGAAATCTTTTAACTATTAACAATATAATTTTTTAAATAACTAGTAATCAATTATGTATGAAATTTCCAGATATTGAAAGTTTAATCTTATACTAAAAATTTTATTCAACTATTTAACGTGATTAGGTATTAAATCCGTGCCGACACATTTACGACAATTCGGCGCATACGTCAGATATTAGTAGACATAAAATAAAACCGCGCTTACTTTAATAATCGACATAATTGAAAGACGTCATAATAACATTACCAGACTGTATTAATAAGAGATCAGACCCAAATCCTTAGAGTGTTGAATGATATCTACCACCCGCATCTCCCGGCTTTCCTTCAATCATCGAACGTATACTAGATATTTCACGTGTATTCTTTAACGCCATTATTAATAATAGCTGCTTCAATGTTAACTAATCCATCTGTTATTTTACATACTTATCGCTACAGATAATCAATAAGTCTTACCAACCATTAATGAAGCGATCATTCGCCACTAACTAAGACTGATTTTCCACATTTTTTAGTGCAATTCCTAAATTTTCTCTCTCCGTAAAGTGGAACATCTACGGGATTTAAAGAGGACGCACCATCCTCATTAATTTTCGTAAAGGGAAAACGTTAATTTCAGACGCAAGCGTGAAAGGACACTCCTTCCACGGTGTTTAAGACGACACGCAAATGTGTATAATAAGGAGTTTTAGCGCCTGCAATTTATACAACCCACGATACTCGCGACTATAGCTTGAAAGTTTATAACCTTTTTCGGCTAATAATAGACTTTAGAAGATATCAAGTAACTAAATACGAAAATTAGATAAAAATATTGCAATCTAAAGAGTGCGTAAAATAAACTTGCTACAATGAAAATTATAATATAAAAATATTATGAAAATAAAATTCATCTGATATGATTTACTGCCTGAAGATGCCTGTACTATCTAGCTAGTTGAGATGAAATGAAACAACGAAATTTCAACTTCACAATTATTACATATTAAATATTTATAAACAATCCTTCAAACTATAATAATCGCTACATTCACAGACATCTTTCTTCAACACACATTATCCAAAAAGGTTACCTACACACAAGCATTAAAACTATAATTGAAGAGAACATCTTAAGTCAAAAACAAACATTTCATAATTACTATAGATTAATGTGGAGAGCATAGTCTCTCCCAGACCTTTCTTATGTAACTCACACTATGTGCACATTAAAAAAGGATGGATAATTTTAATAATCTCTCTTACCTCCGAAAAAGTAGCTGATCAGATATCCCTTTATACCTTTGATAATGGTCGAATTTAATCGGAATTCGACCTCTAAACAGGTTTACAATATTTATTTACAGAATAATATCTATATGCCAAAACTTTACGTAATTTAATCTACTTAAATTAATTCTAGTACGTAAATGGCCATCAAAAGGTTTAAACAAAGCTATACTTACGTATTCAAAATAAATTCTTCAAGCAAAGTCGTCGACCAAATTGTAATCTCCATTTTGTACCATAATAACTGTCTCATAACATTAATTTTCAATTCCTCCGTTTGTTTCCATTAATACTTTTATCAACTATAATTCTGCTTACCTTGCAAGTCGTTTATACTTCAATAGAATGTATTTTTATACGTTGTATTTTACTTAATACGTTCTATAAAAGTTATTGTTTTAATCAATATTTTAAACGTCGAGCATGCCCTTGCACGCAATTTAAATTACAACTCTTGGTTGATCGTTATACACATTATCGGCAAGAGTCTTTATAAACAGAACGACTATTCGTGAATGACCGATCGTGATTGAATGAATCTTCCTAATTATTTACCGGCTTTGATATAACTAAAAGGTTTTTACGTTAAGTTCTAGAAATTCTATAGTTCTCTAGGTGATATGACTCATAGCTGATGTAATAATTACCGACAAATTCATTAGTTTTACACGCTTATAGTGGCTGTTATATTAATTTATTAGGTTGTAAAAGTTTTAGTGTCTACGTTAATTGGTCTTGTTCAAAGGAAATGCTGTGTTTTATCGCTCTTGATTATAATTTATGGGGCCATTAAAAAGTCTTAATTCGCTCTATTTGGGTTGTTTATTCATATTGCTTGTTATTGTACAAAATAACTACCCGTTACTTGTGATTAATGGATTCTCGTCACTGAATGAAACTTTCAACATCAGAGCAATCTAGAGTAGTAGTTTGTTCACAAATTCGATTTACGTTATTTATTAAAATGGAAAGAGATACCTAGAAAAATAAATGCAGTGTTTAAGCTATTTATTAAATGTTTGCAAAAATGAAATACAATGACGCCTACTTTTTGATAATGTTTTCAGTAGAGGCGTAATGTTATTTAATACCTTTGATCAAGTTACATTTTTAAATGGTATTTCATGTTTTTAGTAGGTGAATATTTACATATTCATATGATGTTTTGGTTTTTAAATTAGAAACCTTAAACCTGATAATTATTATAAGCAACTATAGGTATTGATTTTGCAATGTTCTCGACTAATGTTAATTGTGCGAAAGCATTTACTGGGGAAATATTAATTCGGCAAATATCTAAATGTTGGGAATCTTGGCAGCGACAGGGTGCTTAACCCCCTTCACATATCGCTGAATCTCGGTAAAATAGGACATACAATTAGAAAACAACAGAAGGGGTACCGAGCTGTTTCTAGGCTGTGGGAATTTCAGAGAATGGTGTAGGCTAGCTCAGAATAGAAATAAATGTAGGTACGCGTCCAACCACTTTTAAGGCGAAAAACCTAATGACGAAAAAAATAATTGCACTTAAATCTCATGATTATTATAAACAACTAGTTGTTGGTTTTTTAATATTTTCAACTAATGTTGATTATTCGGAAGAATATAGTGGAAAACTATTAATTCAACAAATGTTTGAGTGTTGGGGAATCTTGGTAGCCGCATGCTGCTTAACCCCCTTCACATACCACTGAATATCGGGGGAATGGGGTATATAATTTGTTACGTTTATTTTACGATTAAATTAAAACCTCCCCTTTTCTTACATTATTCATGCACATAAATTCCGTTTCAATCCTACAACACCCGAAGAACCAAAGAAAAGAATAGCTAATTAGACCTAAAGTCGACTAAGTCGTGGTTTCCGAAGAAAAGAAAAATGGACTAGAAAGCACCTACCACAGAAAGTGGATCGAAAAAGATTCTGTCAGCACGAAGACCGACAGAACATAAAAATTTGTAAAACAATAGAAGAGGAACCGAACTGCATCTAACAAGAAAGAGCAGCGGCTATGTTCGAAGATAACAAACATAGAAACAAGGAGAAATTTGTTGAAAACATATGTGGAAAACAAAAAAAAATAGGAGAAATATAAGGGCAGAATACGTTCTAAGGCATTTTTGGGGAATAGTGCGGGATATATTACAAGTAGAGATAAGAAAAAAGAGGTAGAGTTATGCCTATATCAGACTAATGCACGCAGATAGTGAAAGATGCAGACTGTGGGAAATTCAGGGAAATGTGTTGATTAGTTCAGAATAGGAAACAATGAGGATACGCGTCTAATGAGTTCCAGGAATAAAGACCTAATGATGATGATGATATATACATCCTTATCATTCAATTAACGTAGTTTGAACTGTTTGGAAATTTTAGTTACTCATTTTCAGGGTAATTTTTAAACATATCAAGTATCTATAAAAATTTAAAATTATTCGAATACGATGTTAGTAAATGAAATCGTTAATCAGCTATTGTTATCCAAAGCATTAAACATAAAATCTACGCAGAACTTTTTTGCCGAATAGCGCAGTGTTCAAGATAGCATCAGGTACATATAAAACGAATAATGATCATATCATACTAAAAAACATATCTAGATACATACAGTACCACCATAAAATATTATTACAGTTTTTACAATACCCACACAGTTTCACACTTTAAAGATATAAAGTTTTATACTTAGAAGATGGAAAGGCTAAAAACTGTATGGCTTCAGCTAACTTGGCTATTACCGCAACAAAGAGTTAGAGGTGGGCCGGGGCTGAATTTCCTTAGTCGAATCGAAAAAAATGTAATCTTAAGCTGGACACCACTGCGTCTAACAGGTATTGATTAATTTTGAAGGACAGATACAGAAAATCCTTTCGTGTTTGTTAATCATAAATTATTTTACCCAAATTCTTGAATAAATATATTTTGACGATATATAGGATAGATCATGTCTCAATCAATTAGAGGTCTTCCTCAACAAAAATTTTTTTTTAACATATGTGATTGTTAAATTATAAAGTACAGAAAATTGTCAATGAAATAACACATCTATTTTGTTGGCGAGAGTAAATATTTTTATCATAACTATTCTATAAAATTCATATTCCATAACATTATCAAATATTATCACAGGTTTATAGCTTTAAATGCTCAAACAGGATCTGTAAATAGTTTATGCATTCGCACATTTAGTATTTTAATCATGATGTGTCATATCTGGCATTCCACTTACATGTTCAAATAACTACATTTTAATAGGAATGTTAAATGTTTTTTTATTTTTATACAAGTCTAATTTTTGCAAATCATTACCTAATTTCTTTAAACTGACTTCTCGCAAATGAGAAAGCTTTAATTGTTACAAAAATTTAAAAAGGAATTTATTTAAGTTATTTTCATTAGACGAAATATTTGCAGCTAAGAAAAATCGAAATTTTTGAATATTATTACTGTTTTACTAAACGAATCTCATGGACTGAAATGATGGAATTTTACTATTAATTGGTTAGCGGGGGGGATTGACATTTCAGGCTTTTAAGGTGATTGTTTAATACAACCGGCTTTCTTTTATAAATTCGTCGAGGAATTTGGCAAATAAATCAATCACTCTTAATAGCAAGTTGTAGACTGGCATCCCGCAAGGTACTCAGATGTGATTCAGAATTTAACCATAAACTTCATCGATTTAGGCGCTCCATGTCCGTGTTAATAGAACAAACTATCTCAGATTGATATTTCGGAAAGGCAAAGCTGCATTAACGTCCTTAAATTTTTTATATTATTTTTTAACGGATCGTTTATTGTTTTCCATATGCGACTAAAAAATTTATTATGAATATAACTTGTTTAGAGTTGCAAATAAGTAATTTTTAACGAATTTTTTCATTGTGTCGTTCTAGTATACGAAATTGTTACACTTTAAAAAAATTGATACGATATAATAAAGTACTTACAGTTATAATTCTCAATACCACGAGTTTTTGTCTAGATAATTTCGGTTTGTCTATCGGCAGATTTCGCTGCTCCCCTTCTGTAGAAGAAATCTATGAGGAAATAAGGAGATAAAGGAAAAGAGATAAGGTCTAGGTCTTGCTCCGCAATACTCGTTGCAACTAACTACTTCCAGGCACCGGTTTAAAATATTTTATTACACTGCGGGGAAAGCGAAACGATTACCTACTCGCAGTAAAGTCAACTCTTATTGGCTTAACACGTTCGCATGATCACCGAAAGCCTATCATAACATTCCCAACAGAAAAACACTTAAATATTCAGAAATGCCCTTAATTTAAACAAAAAATTATGATAAAATTATATAAAAAAAAAAATTAATACTAAAAGGGATTGAATACGCGTCAAAATGACATGTCACAAAGTTTATCGTCTTACTCGTAATCAAAATACTGGTATACCCTGTCGGCTTTTAGTCCCCTTTAATTTTTGATTTCATTTTTAACGTCTAAATTAGTTGCCATTTCCTACAGCAAGCAATAGATAAATCGCCAAATCTATTATCACTACTATAAGTTTTTAAAATTCTGTATAATTTTAGTAAGAAATTGACATTACTTAAAATATACCAAAGCATACGAATGCAAGCGAACTGAAAATTCTTTAATTTTTTAGTTTGCTACGTACAATGACGTAGCCGAAAGAAAACGTAAATATACCAGACTAACTACCAATGCGGCGAGGGGAGGGGTTCCTAGCAACACAAAAATGATACATCGCCAACGATTTTCTATTTACAATAAAAAACAAATATAGAAATTTCTATCGAAACAGCAAAACAAAATTAACTAAGGTTACTATTTAATAAAACAATTTTACTCTATGGACAAATTCACTAATTGTTCCACGAAGTGCGCAATTCGTAGCTAACATGCAATAAATCTAATCAGTACCAAAAAGAATAACGCTGATGCTTTCGTATAAGCAGATGGGTTAAGTACAAAAAGCAAAAGCATTGAAGGTCGAAACTTTCCTAGTAGGGATTTTACCAGAACAAACATTAGCGTATCTAATTTCAAATTGAGTTTATTCCCGGGTATGTTAGAAAAGGAAAAGCAAGTCACATACATGTGTCGGGATACTTATCTTGTCATCCCTCGGAAGCGAATTGACACAGCATCGTCGCGGTAGTGCGCAACAACCATCCTACTACCGTAATTGCAACGGTGGTCTACATGCAAGAGCAGTTGATCTACATCAAGAAATAATCGGGCTACACAACAAGCAATTTAGCTTCCAGGAAAGAGCGATACATACCAAATCTAGACATTTGATAGAGCAGAAACGGGCATTGCTCTTGGAGTAACAGAACGAGTAGTTTTACAAGTGCATCAACGCACAAGCTGCAGAATCAAAGTTTAAAAGGAGTTCAAAAATAACACGAACTCGAAAAGCAAACATCGGCGTTATCGAAACGCGATTGAAACCGGAAAACACGGTTTTACCGGAGAATAGTAGAATATATTATTTCGACAAATCTTTAGATGGGAAACCCACTAGAACGCAAGTATACGTTATCAGAAGGTATAACGCGTTCACGGATACCTAAACAGGATCTTGACTAATTAATTATAACATAAACTTGTCGTTTTAAAACAACTAGATTTACGTTGAGAAATCCTTAGAAAGAGTATTTGTTATTAATTATGCGGAAGGATTTAACAATAGACATGGAATTTATACGAACGGATAATGAATTAACAAGGGATTTGAGTTGATAATTATTGTAAAGCGAGCTTATCTGAATAGGTACAATATATCGGGTATTGTTGGAGAATTTAATACTAGAAAATAGAATTTATGTAAATAAAATAACCAATTATTGCCGAAAATGAACGTAACAAGTTGGTGATATGGCCATATTCGTTGTACTTTTATCAAAATTTTCTTCGCTTATTTCAAATAAGAGTATCATAAAAATGTCTAATTTAGTACCTTGGTTATAACTTCTATTCTACTTGAGTATGCCATCTTGTGGTGGATAATGTTTTCAAAGTTAAGGTTGTTACACGATTTTTTAAAATTGGCCAGCGTTTAGTAGAAGATTGATAGTGTGCAAACAATTCTTCAATTAGAGGAAAAAACTTATGCACAAAATATTTGAAAATTGTCGCATCGTTTACTAACAAATTTAAGCTACGCTTGTAACATGGAACAAAGAAAGCTCTTGAATCCAAATATAAAATTAATTTTTTGTTAATCACCGTGTTTACCATGCATATTTGATCAGTAGAGCATAATTGGGGCGACTGGCGCCTCATTTCCTCCAGAATCCCTCATTTCCTCACTCATCTGGACCAAAAAGTTTTCTTCGACTAACCATTTTTCATCTTTCGAGATAAATATCATAAATTTTTCATCTTTCGAGATAAATAAGCATCCTCATTCCCCCACACGAGATAAACCTATTTTTAAGATTTTTTTTTACCGCTAACATTCTGGACCAAATAGTTTTCTTCGACTAACCATTTTTCATCTTTCGAGATAAACCTATCTTGTTTGGTATCAATTAATATTAGAATTTTCTCAGCTACCCGAATCTCTAGGAATTTTTTAGATTGCATCACCCCCCAGAGAGCTACCCTGATTTTAAGATTTCTTACCTGTTGCGATTTTTGACCGTCCTTAAACATTTTTTTAGTCATGCGATACATTAAATTAGTCTATAATTTTACGCACAATTCGAATCTGCAAACAGATTTAAAATCGGACTACTCCTTACAAAGTTACACACATACCTTCTAGCGAGCATACCGCGACCGTACCACTACTCGCTTTTAATGTTACACCATACTTTCTACCTTGTTTAGCTCATCTTTCGAGATAAATGTACTTTGTTTGGTATCAATTAATATTAGAATTTTCTCAGCTACCCGAATTTCTAGGAATTTTTCACATAGCACCATCCCCAGAGAGCTACTCCAATTTTAAGATTTCTTACCTGTAGCGACTTTTGAGCGTTCTTATAAATTTTTTTATACATGCGATACATCTTGTTAGTCTAGAATTTTACGCACATCCCGAATTTGTAAACAGATTTGAAATAGGACCACGCCCTGCAAAGTTATACCCCTTTAAAGTCCGGAACCTCTAAATTTTGCTCTTTGCTCTATAAGCAAACCTAACAAATAGTTTTCTTTGTCTAGCCATTGCATCTTTCGATATAAACCTATCTTGTTTGGTATCAATTAATATTAGAATTTTCTCAGCTACCCAAATTTCTAGGAATTTTTTAGATTGCACCACCCCTAAGGGAGCTACCCCAATTTTAAGATTTTGTACCAAGATCAATTTCTAATCACCTCCCCTTTTTAATATCTACAGTCCTTTAACCAATACAAAGAAATAAGCACACAAAATTTTAATAATTTATATTATCCGATTTACAGTTTAATAAACTTATAGAATGCAATTTTACATAGTATAACATTATTTCCTGTGTGTAGTCGAATCCAAGTAGTTTAACCTGCAACAAAAAAAGATTATTGTGTTGTTTAAAAAGAGAGGAAACGTGTTTTCGGTCAATAAGACATTATCGTTAACCTAACAATATGAGAATAATGTAAATACATTCCAATGTAATGTGTTTTTAATATATAAATGGGAAGGTCAACTTTTACGTAATCATCGCGTGGTTAATAATTAAGAAAGCTGTATATAATTTCTTTTCCAAACAAATGCGGTTATTACAATAGGAAAGTACGCTAAATGCAAGTCAATTAACAGCAATTTAATATTGCTTACTGACCTACCTTAATTAGGTTGCTGTGCTATTAGGACCAGGGTATGCAGACTTTAACACCTCCATGTCGCGCACTTTACACATAATTCGTGGTTGTTTCGTACAAGACCCTTTAACAGCTGGCGGAGCTGAACGTTTACTGCTTAATGACATACCGTGCTGTTTTTCCTTGTGTCGCTGTAAGTTGTCCATTCTCGTAAAAGCGATACTGCAAGACCCATAGTTTAAGTACTTTGCTGCCGACGGATGTATAAGCTTAACCGTGGACGATGTTACACCACGACATTTGTTCTGGAGCCGTTTGAGAGCATCCCTCCTGGTAAAGTAGACGTGACAGGGCTCGCATTTAAAAACGTTTAGTACAAAACAAAATTCGCACTATAAGACTTTGGATAAACTTGTAATCGAACTAACTAAAAAGCTTACTCTAGCGTACCTGATTTATATTCCTTATAGAATGCATTCCGAAGGTTTCCGAAGACGAGCGAACGATGTTGAAGATTCAGCGGGGGGACTAAATGATGTCATAATCCTTGCTGCTCGTCCAATATATTTAGCGCCAATGCATGCACCTGGTTCGCATCGTCGATGGTGCGAGTGCAGTTAGTAGAAACACCGGAAAACGTCTTCCATGTTATACGGATCGCGTGCATATTAAAAATCCAAAAGGGTGGTAGCACACGCACACAAATTGTATGCAAGTCGTGCTGTAGAAGATGCAGTGCTACTATAACCAAAAACTTAATAAAAACACTTTAAACCATTACTAAGGAAATACCAACTTGTTGTCTACAGGAAACTTACTAATAAAGCAATTTAATTTTAAATAACTTCTACGTCATATTTTAGGAAATGGAGGGCTTGAATATTTTCTAATTGAATCACCAAGCGAAAGTATATGCTTAGAGGTATTAAAATTAACCATTAATTTCCAATTTTTACGACCGTGGTTAATTATAGATTAAAATTTAATTTGTTCACGTTCGAGCTTCTCGTAAACTAACATATTTTATAGCAACAATGCGTTGTATAATACATGCATACCCCTTCGCCGCGCTACTGCTATTCTTGTAATTGCTAGAAAAAGTCACTCTCCTTTTTACTGTTAGGACCGATGCAAAGCACCATTTTTTTTATACTTTCTATAGCACATCGCATACTTTTTCGTCTGATAATTAAATTTTGCTTCTGTAGGCTTTTACACTTTCGCATAGCGGTCGGCCGCACGTAATGATTTCTAGAACCGGTAAGTACTTGATATCGTCCAAATAGAGAATTAGATGCTCGATGTCTGTCAACTTCCGATTCCCTCGTAAAAGGTAGAAAAAACTCAGTCAATCATCCATCTAACTTAAACTTCGACCCGCTCCTGTTCTGATAATTTACAAACATTTTTCAAACGACAATGGGCTGAGAATTTTTAAACCTCCGAGGGATCTTTAAGTCGTAATCAATTACACATCCGAGCTACGCGTAAACTAACATATTTTGCAGCAACTGCGCACTGTATAATACATGCATACCCCTTCTCTGCGCTACTGCTATTCTTGTAGTTGCTTGAAAAAGTCAGTCGCCCTTTTTACTGCTAGGGCTGCTAAAAAACACCATTCCATACTTTCTTTATAAGTGTAGCACATCGCGCACTTTATTGTCGGATAATTAAATTTTTGTTTATGTAGGCTTTTACACTTTTGCATATTTAAACATCTAATACGATCAATTAACCACTTTCGATTATTCTAACAGGAACCACCATACATCCCGCCGCACCGTTCTTTTCGAATCCAACGATCCTATGGGCTTCCACGCACTAACACCTGACGTATCTTTCCTACTATTTGTTAAACAAAAACTACCGGTATCGCCATTGTGGACGTAAACAGATGTTTGTGGATGTGTACGAGAGTATGTAACCATATACATTAACCAGTCTAAGCTATTTTATTTAGTCCACGAAAACTACTTTTTTTTTGCTAACAAAAGCTAAGGATTGCTGGCTTAAATTGAATCGCAATAACAGCCTACCAGTATTGGGTTTCTCTTTTTATTAGGATTCGAATTTGTAATCAATTACTTGATTTGTGTTTAAACTGTTAGAAAATTCTTGTCATTTGACTGTTAAACAATAAATTAATTGATATTAACGTATTACTTTGTTGCAATTTGAAACAATAATTTGTTAAAAATGTTTTCACATGAATAGGAAATATTTTTTTAGAACCAAATTTTTGCAACGGTATCATTAGGAAAATGGGGATGGGAAGGATTTAATAGATATGTTGCATAGATTTTTTGCAAATACTTTCTGGATGTTGTTGTCTAAACTGCACCTTTTCGCATGTTGGGAAAGCAATAGAATGTTTTTGAATTTTATTATTAATAACGCACCTATGTTTTTCAATGATTTGTGATTTGAGTATGGCGATTGTCAGAATATCCAAACAATTTCTGTTGGGAAACGTATCGTAAACTGTGGGCTTGTGTGATTTGAAATGTTATCCTAATACTCGCATAATTTTTAGATGTTTTGGATCTTTATATAGAAAGTAGTGACTGAGAGACGTTATTTGCAATTGTAGATCTGATTGTTAGATATTTGTTTCAACTTGAATCTCAAAAATTTGTCTTCTGCGGTTGTTTTGGGCACAAATGAGCGTTACCACCTGACCAGCTTTTTCCGGACAGTCCATTTTTCGAATAATGATCCGGTAATTGGTTGATTTGTCCGATTTTCTTCGAAATTGCAAATTTGCAAAAAAGTTTCATGTTTATGAGAAACTTGTATTTAAGTTTCAATAGTTCTCTTGAACGACGATGCCTGTTCCAAATATTATTACAAGAAATGACTATGAAAATATTTCTTAATCTAACATGTACGAAAATAACTGCTCAATCTTGTGACTCAATCTTCTCGTTAGTGTGCTGTTTTCATTTCTATACTGCAATAAATAAAACATGAACCTATTATTGTTGTTCTGTGATTTTGCTATGTGAATTTTATGTTTTTTTTTTATATCGTATTGCTTAAACATGATGTAATATTTACACATTATTATTTGTATTGTTGTCATGTTTTTAATGTTTCTATATTTTTATATAATTAATAATCATTGTACGAAAAAAAATATTTTTAGGATCCTGGTGTTGATCACCGATTAAATAGCAACACTGGCTCAAAATAATTTTGAAAACCTTGAATATAGCACAATCTCCTTTAGTTCCTTTTAAAATGTGTGCTTTTGTATCTAGTTGACATGATATTTTAATGTCAAAGGTTCTAGATTAATAAAGTTTGAAATATATTTCAGCGACCTTTATCAATTTTGCAAATGAATTCACATCACGCAACACAGATAGATCACCTTGCTTGCATCATTTGAAGTTAATGTAAATTACGTACAAAAACAGTGCGCTATAAAACCTTCATTTATAGTCATTTGCATTATTATTTAGAGTTAGAAACTGGCAACCTTGATGTGAATGTGTATTTTCAAAACATCGTAATAATCAGCTGGCCTTGCAGATGATCTGACAATATACTTTGTTTTAAGTGGTCATACATATTAACCATCCGTGTAGTTACGTAGATTTTCGTCACGAAACAGGAACTTTGTTAACCAGTTGGTTCTAACTCGCATTCTAGTTTATGCGTGGTTGCTATTCAGCTTGGTCTGCTGAAATGGCTGTCCATGTACCTTGTCATTTTCACTGAAAATCAGCTGTTCACTGTTTTGCTCAATAAAACGTTTGTTAGTTGTTCCATTGGTAGTGTCTAATTAGAATTTTTTATAATACGCTGTTAGAGCTAACTACTGCCAGTATAATGCAAATAAAATTGTTACGTGTTGGGGGGTAAAAGTATGCAACATTTTATGGTAAGTGGAATTATGTATTGATTATTAGGCAAATCCGGAGTTGCCTGTCACCTACTCTACATGCAATTCTTGCAATTTTAACGTCTTAAAAACAATATAGACACGAATAACCTAGATACAGTAGGTCAAAACGAAAGAAATTTATTGAAATGATGCGAAAGTTTTTGTTTTCGAATTATGGTTAGCGAAAATTTTTTCCTTATTTCTGTACTCGGGATTTCAATACTTTACCATAATTCTATACATCGTTTTATGACAAAATTGTGGTGACGTTAGCGTTTATGTAGAATTCAACCTGAATATAGAAGAAATAACTGCAGAATATATTCACATCATTTTTCGAAAACAAAGCGTAAATTGGAATCGTTTACCTTATTTCTAAACACAATTAAAAAGAATATTTAATTCTTAAAAACTTTAATTCAGAAATAATTCATGAAACCGAATTAATCTAAACTTACATAATTGACTTTTATGTAGGAACAAAGCAAAATCCGACATAAAATGTTTAGAGGTTGAGCAAAACCCAGTTTGGTTTCATTATTGCAAAATATTGTGGAAGCTTAGTAAACTCTTCAAAATAATTAAAAGAAAATGAAAAATTTTAAATTAAATTGAAACTTTCCATTTTTTTCCAAAATGAACTTTAGTTATTGAAAAGCCTTCCCCCATTAGTCAGCAGCTGAAATAAAATGTGAGGTATTGAGTTCGTATCATTTTATGAGTTTCAGAAATATTTCCAACTTGCAGTGCCATCAAGCAAACATAGGACCCGGAAAATATGTGAATTAAAATTTGACAAGAATATATAGAACCGATCAGAAAGCGATTTCTTTCAAAGTACATTGCGGGGACAAAGAAGTTTTAAGCAAATTTAAAATTCCATGGTTTGTGTTATGTCATGTCATTGTTAATTAAATCTTCTAAAATTATTAAAGATTAAAAAATACACGAATGCCATTAATGTTGAATATTAATAACCTAACCTTACAAATATTTCAATCTGACAATTAAAAGCTTTCTACTTTGAATGTACTTCTTAGCAGGCAGCGACACCAAGGACACACCTCCCAAGTCCTATGTTTGCTTGGTGGCACTAACTATTGGGTTATATACAGGATGCGCAGAAGAACTATTTCTAATTTTCAGAAATTGTTGCGGGCACTTAGTAACGCCCAAGGTCCCGGGTTCAAATCCCGACACGGTTCGCTTGAAAAATGTTAGACGTGCATTTTTCAGAAAAATTCACCCTCGTTCGGATGAGAGGTAAAATGGAGGTTCCGTGTGTGTGTTGTCACGCACGTTAAAGATCCCTACCTTGCTTGGAACAGCAAGGGTTCGGCAAAAATTCCAAATTTTCCAGGTAAAAAAAAACTCGCTTCCTGGCCAATGTAGTACCTTCAAGTGGAGCATTGGAAAAATCACATGTAAGGGCACTTAGTAAACATTTTTTATTAATAATCTAGTATCCGTAAATTTCTTGGTGTCAAGATAAACTAGTAATCAAACTTTATAAAAATTGTTCGAAGTTACGACTACCATTTTCGCTACACAAGTTGTAACGATGTGCACTCGAATACCGAATTCTTCGAAATAGCTGCGGGCGTTCACGTATATCATTAAACGCTAGTATTAACAAGTGTCTCATAAACCAGTGATTCAATATGACCCCAAATATAAAAATCAACTGGAGTCTTATCTGGCGAACGTGCAGGCCAAGAAATCGGCCCTCCTCTTCCGATCCATTCATTTGGAAATTGTGCATTTAGATCATTTCGGCAATTTAATCCAAAGTGTGCTGGTGCACCATCATGCTGGAAACCAATATTTCTTCGAATATTAAGTGGGACATTTTCAAGTAATTCTGGTAGAGTATGTTCAAGAAAAATTCGTTACACATGTCCATCTAACCGTGCAGGCAGTAAATAGTAGTCCCACTACACAATTGTCAACATGCCCGACCTAAATATTAACAGAAAACCCTCACTGATGGTGTAATCTGTGAATGGAGTAAGCGTAAGGATTTTCTTCGGTCCAAATACGACTATGGTGTGTATTAAAATAGCCATCTCTTGTAAAACATGCCTCGTTTGTCCATAATCTTGGTTCGTCGTTAATTTTATTCAAGTATCATTCGGCAAATTGAACTCGGTTGGTATAATCAATTGGAATTAACGTTTGCACTTTTTTGAATGTGAAACGGATACTTCTGGTATTACTTCAATACCACATATGGCCTGTATGCATCGCATGGGCAACGGCATGAGTGTTTGTTTTTGGGTTATTTTTAAATTGTTGCAGAACTTGGTCCTCAAAGTCAACATTTCGCACGGTACGATTGGCTTCCGAATCTATTTTCTTTACTGAAATTCACCAATATCTCGAATACACTGATCCAATCTTGAAAATGATGTATGACAGGGAATTTGATGTTGAGGATGCTGCTCCGCATAAATTCACTTTGCTTTGTTAGCATTACCGTAATCTGCCGTCGTAGGCAAGATGCATGTCTGCTAATTCAATATTTGTAATATTTGGATTGTATTATAGTAAATTTTAATAAAGTGTGAACGTTTTTGCTCACTGTTGTGAGACATCAGGGGTTCCGATAATTTACGACATAAAGAGGTTATTCGTTATGTAACAATAAATAAAAACCACATATTGATAATAGACTGGAAATAAAGCGAGGTCCAAATAAGAAGGGAATATATCGTGGCGTGCGTTCAGTAGAGAGAGCTAATACACAAACATAACTAACTTTATTTACAATTACTTCCGTAGGGCTACGTATTCAATTATTAATTCTCGACGTGGATCTGTGGATAGGTCAGCGTTTAGCTTGATTTCGGCTTAGAAAAATTGTGCTTGTGTACGTCGATCCTTGTTGGCTGCGCGTATACCTTGGGTGTGGGAAGATATCCGAGGGTCAAAACAGATGCTGGAACTGTTATGATGTCTAATTCTCCTTAAAACGGTGAAGAAATTCGCTAGTGAATAATGATTCTCCATACTGTATTTAGGTTTCGTACTTGGTTACCTAGGTCAGCTATTGTTTTTATAGTATCACACATTCACAGAATGTACCAACCCATTTTAATGCAATGGTCGCTTAGAGTGGACTGGGTTTTAGAATACAAGCACGCTATAGGTCCGTGAAGTTGGCTCCCCTAAATGGGAAATTTTTGAAAATGTACATAGAATTCGTTTGCTCACGATTTTGCCCACGTTTGCCCAACACAAATTTTCGTTTGCCCACCTCTCAATAGAAAGTTATGGGCAAAATAAAAAATGGAGCAAAATTTTAATGCAGCATCCCCATGCAAAGAATTCTTCAATTCGTTAGCAGAATTTGATTGCCCACGATTTGCCCACGTTTGCCCAACACAAATTTTTATTTGCCCACCTTTTAAAAAAAGTTATAGCCGAATAGAAAAATTGGGAGACCGTGAAGTTAGCACCCCAATTGCGAAATTTTTCAAAATGCACATATAATTTGTTTGCGCATGATTTGCCCAACATAAATTTTCGTTTGCCCACCTCCCAATAAAAAGTTATGAGCAAAACAAAAAAACGAAGCAAATTTAACCCAGTACCCCCATTCAAAAAATTCTCCGATTTGTGAGAAGAATTTGATTGTCCACGATTTGTCCACGTTTTCCCAACCAAAATTTTTATTTGCCCATCCTTTAAAAAAGTTATAGTTAATTAAAAAAATTGCGAAACTTTTCAAAATGCACATAGAATTCGTTTGCCAAGCCCAAATTTTTGTTTGCCCACCCCGCAAAGGATAGTTATAAATACAATAATACGGATAATCATCTAATATGAGCAATTCTGAAACATTTTTAATGCATTGAGAGCTGGAATCGTTTGCCCACTCGTTCTTTTCGTTTGCCCACCATCATACTAGATGATTGTCATTATTATTTTAAACGATTCCAGCCCTCAATGCGTAAAAATGCATCAGAATTGCTCATATTAGGTGATTGTCCGCATTATCAACGAACTTCGTTCGTTTATGAAATCTATTTGTCTGTGTGTCTGTCTGTGTGTCCGAGGCCTTTTTAATGGTCGGACATCAATGTGTGATACATCAAGCGATTCAGCTCGGTGTCCAGAGCTTAAGTTTTGATGTCAGTTAAAATCGGGCCACGGGGACGCCGAGCCCCCGGGAAAATCCACAGGGATAATTAAAATTTTAAATAAGTTTAAAATCAATATGCGACACATATTTGAACAATTTATGGCATTTCATGCCAATTATTCCAATATTATAGACATTGTTTAAACTTAAATTTTGATTACCGAAAATAATTAGATTTATATAAAAAAAAAAAAATTCTTATCTTATTGATGAGAACTAATATATAGCTTTTAAAATATTTATTCAATAAAATAAAATATATTAAAATGTCTCTTTTGTTGTTTATAAATTTCTGTATTTTATCTGAATACTTATAATTATTACAACATAATAATTTTAATTTCTTTAAATTGTTTTAAAGTAAGTCTACATTTGAAGTTCGTTGCGACAATGCCTTGCATTTTCAACTTGTTTTATTTATAACTATCCTTCGCGGGGTGGGCAAACAACATTAACGCATGGGCCAATGAAAAGAACTAGTGGGCAAACGATTCCAGCCCTCAATGCGTAAAAAGTGCATCAGAATTGCTCATATTAGATGATTGTCCGCATTATTTTATTTATAACTATCTTTTGCGGGGTGGGCAAACAACATTAACGCATCGGCAAACGAAAAGAATGAGTGGGCAAACTCATTCCAGCCCTCAATGCGTAGAAAATGCATCAGAATTGCTCATATTAGATGATTGTCCGTATTATTTTATTTATACTATCGTTTGCGGGATGGGCAAACAAAAATCTGTGTTGGGCAAACGTGGGCAAACGAATTCTATGTGCATTTTGAAAAATTTCGCAATTTTTTTATTTAACCATAACTTTATTAAAGGGTGGTCAGATACAAATTTTGGTTGGCAAACGTGGACAAATCGTAGACAATCAAATTCTTCTCACGAATTGAAGAATTTTTTGGATGGGGGTACTGGGTTAAAAATTTGTTTCGTTTTTTGTTTTGCTCATAACTTTTTATTGGAAAGTGGGCAAACGAATATTTATGTTGGGCAAACGTGGGCAAATCATGGGCAAACGAAGTGTATGTACATTTTGAAAAATTCGCAGTTGTGGTTTCCCAATTTTTTTTATTTGGTTATAACTTTTTTTAAAAGGTGGGCAAATAAAAATTTGTGTTGGACAAATGTGGGCAAATTGTGGGCAATCAAATTCTACTAACGAATTGAAGAATTTTTTGCGTGGGAAAGCTGGATTAAAAATTTGCTCACTTTTCTATTTTGCTCATAACTTTTTATTGGGTGGTGGGCAAACAAAAATTTGTGTTGGGCAAACGTAGGCAAATCGTGGGCAAACGAATTCTATGCACATTTTTAAAAATTTTCCATTTGGGGGTGCCAACTTCACGGACCTGCTCGTTATGAATAATATTAGATACAATATTGTGACATATAATGCAACACGATTCTAAGATGCCATGTCAGTGGGCGTCTGGTCTTGTTGTTACACTGACGCCTCTGTTTATCCTCTTATTTGCTTGCAAGCGGGAAGTTGAAAAGCCAGTTGTGTGTTGGTTAGCAATACATATCTATTTCCTAATAACCAGCTTGGTTATGATGCAAGGTAGAGTATGTTTTAGGGAAGTGTACTCTTCTCATTACGTTTGGTGGTTTTGAAAGGAGCAACCGTTGTTTACTTTTGACTAGGTATGTTTAATTTTTCTGGGTTCGTTTGCGAGGCAATCTGGTTTGACCCTGTCGATGGAAATAGTTTTGTTCTGACCTGGTCTGAACTAACCTGACCTGTCACAGCTGTGCTATTCTTGCGCATAACGTTGTATGGGTAAATTCTTTCAACTAACTCCTTGTTACTTCCACAGCGGACGAAAACGTGGTTTGGCTTGTTTAGTTCCTTGAGCAGGAAAATTCAATTGTGAATGTGTTTTGCATCCTGTACTGGTTTTGTATTTTGGAAGTGAAACTGTAATTGTTTTGCAAGGGTTGCAGGTTGGGTTTGCGAGGATTTCGTCAAGTGGGCGAAGAAATTTGCCGAAGTTAGTTCTGCGACGGTCATGCCAGCATCTTCTTTGCATGCGTTTTGAATACTGAGTAGGATGATTAGTAGGTCTTGGTTCCAATGCACAGATTGTTACCGTCAAACTAGCGGGCGAAAAAGGACGAGAGTCAGACCAACTCTACCGAAGTACCGAAACCGAAGAGAAAACGGAAGGAAAGAGAAAACTGCGCTATCACATTTGAAGTTTCCGATGGTGGGGATTGTCAGTCAAAACAAAACTGATAAACCTACAAACCGACAGTAAAATATAAAAATAAAAATAAAGTAAATAATAACTAAGATATAAGTAACATACAAATAAAAGAAAAATTATATTTATCCACAGTACAGGTGACAAAATCGCCTCACAGGAATTAACATAAGAAAGGGAAGAAAAGTATATATAATAGCATCACCATCAAATATCTACACACCATTAGGATAGGTGGGATACCGTTAGCTCAGTTATCCATCCTGATAAATCAACTGTGCTCAAAGCATGCCCTCATATAACTATCCAAATAGTTACATAATAGCAGTTACTCAACCATATAATAAGATAGTAAAGCAATCGTTTGATATAAATTGATACTCTTTACGTAATACCAATAAATAAATCGCAACGTACACTAGCAGAGCAGCCGTTTTATAAAGATTGGTACACTTCTAATATTTACCTAAAGTATGTTGTGCAAGAAGCAAAATCTAGGTGACTCAACCTACATACCAGTCGGTAGCCAGTCGAAAACTTTGAAACAAGATGTGAAATATCCAGGTCAAGGACAGATGAGCATTGTCCGGAGGATCATACGACAGCCGGAACCCACGACTCGGACTTAATCATGGGTTGCTGATATACCCAAACTACAAAATCGGGAAATCATGAGCCGGACTAAAGACATTAAACATTTCCATTAGCGAAACAATAAAAATATTAGTAGCTTACCAGTCACGCAGAAAATTAAACGAAGTTTTTCATTACACAAAAATTTTCATAACTGCCCGTTCGAAGTCATGATACTCATTATAAATGAATACAACAACCAAACAGGACAACCTGTAGGCAAAAATTGAACCCGTTCAACCCACTACGTACATACTGGTTTCTTTTTAAAAATGGTCACGGTAAACCTTTTTCCAATAACATAAATCAATATGTCTCCAAATAGGTTCAAACTTGTTTTTATTCCTAGCCAGAATCGTGTATGCAATAGAAACGATAGCGTACGGGGATCCCATTGTACCATCAACATACAACACCACATTCGCAGCAAAAGATCAGGTGTTCAACGAACGTATATTGAAATTCGCTTTATATCAGAATTTTCGGAAAATCCACCATAGTAGATTGAAATAAAATGCTAGCATAATTCGAGATAACACGTGGCTTTATCTAACTACGATTTGAACAAAGTCAAATAACTATAATAAATATTGAATGTTAAAAGTATTGGAGGCGGGTCGTATAGTTTATTAATACTTACATGTGATTTTCCAATGCTCTACCCGAAGGTACTACATTGGCCAGGAGGCGAGTTTTTTGTTTCCTGGAAATTTAGAATTTTGACGAACCCTTGCCGTTCCAGGCAAGGTAGGGATCTTTAACGTGCGTGACAACACTCACACACGGGACCTCCATTTAACGTCTCATTCGAACGAGGGCGTAATTTTTGTGAAAAATACACACCTGCCATTTTTCAAGCAGTTGGCCGTGTCGGTATTCGAATCCAGGACCTTGGGATCCGTAGTCTTACGCTTACTACATTGATCCACGGCGACGCCAGTTTATTAATACTGCGAATATTAACGAAAACGGTTAATTAGGAGAATGCAGGGAAGTTCTATCGTTAGGAAATGAACGTAACAAGATTCATGCTGTGAGACCGTTCTACTACTCAGTTAGACTATGAACAGTAGGCTGTGATGTGATTTCTTGTAACCCGATCAAGGTTTCCAGTTGTTTAAACAACGGCGATTCAAACTGTCTGCCTTGGTCTATATTCTGTCGGAATGCATGATATTAATTCATCTGTGAATGCGTTGACTGCTGTTTCGGCTTCAATGTTTTGCAGAGGTATTTTCTCTATCCATCTTGTAAAGCGGTTGATGCACTTGAGTAAGTATCGGTGTCCCTTTGACACGGTGATTGGACCCACTATGTCTTCGAATCTTAAAGATGTCATTTTGCAGTGTCGTATGTCTCGTAACTAGATAATTGACAATCTATGCAACTTTTTGTTCAGACACGGGATTTTAATTTTTTACCAGACCAAACGAATGTTTGAATTTCATTGTTGCCTTGTTGCCTGGATATGGTAAGTTGTGTGTACTGTTTAAAGCTTAATTTCCCTAAATTTTTTGTTACGAAGGTGCAATGCGTTCTCTGAAAAAATATCACCATAAATGGCTTGATTAGAATTGGATATGTGTTAAAATGAATAGCGCTGTGTGGTTGAAAGTTTGAGTAATTCTTCGTCGTTTTGTTGCCAGAAGGCTAATTGTTCATAATGAATACTGTCCTACCTGAGTAATGTCTCTACGATGATGTTTTCTTTGACAGACTTGTGTTCTATGTTTTTTGAGTATTAGCATATGTAGTTCAGATATTTAAATTGTTTGAGGTGTATTTTTTCAATTTTTGTTTGAAGATGAACGTTATGAGGTTTGTGGTATGTGAAGATGAAGTATCTTCCTTCTAACATGTGCTTGGGCTGCGTAATAGTCAAGTATATTGCGAGTTCTGATATATGCTGAATATTTTGATCGACGTGTATTGACTTTTTAAAAAAGGAAACCGGAAGCTCTCGATTTTTTTACTTCATTGTTGGATTTAACCATCCATAGCGAAAGCTAAAGTGTCTATTGCTATAAATAGTTTGGATGTTGGTATTTGTTGTGTTATAAAGGCAGCTTATGCCAGCCGAATTTTGCACTTCTTGAATGCTGTTTTCGCTTTGTTTGTTCAATCGATCGGCTTGCTGCCTTTTACTTTACCTTTTAACAGATCATTGAATATGTTCAGGGATCGAGTAGTTTGTGAAATAAATCTCCTGTGGTAATTCAACATGCTTAAAAATTAACTGAGTTTTTCTGCTGTCTTAGATTTTATGATGTTATGGATTATACTGACTTTCTCTCGTGCCCTCTTTGAAGATTAAATAATTGAGAAATTTTTCTTCTTATTTTCTGAAGATGCATTTGACTGAGTTTTTATAACCACGCCATATTCTTTAAGTTCCCAGGAGAGAATTTGTAAGCGTTTGAAATGGTTTTCTTCAGGCCAAGATTCTACCAGTGTCGTCAATGTATCCATAGCAGAACCCTACACCGTGTAGAACTTTGCTAACGAATCTTTGAAAAGTTTGTGCCACGTTTTTTTATCCAAATGTGATGTACAGGAATAGAAATAACTCGAATGGCATTGGTATTGCTCGTTTTTCGAACTCTTTCTGCCACCGGTATTTCGTGATAGGCTCTGGCTAGATCGGTTATGGAGAATATTTGTGTGCTATGTAGTTTCTGTGAGAAATCTTCCACACATGGTATAGGGTATCTATCTGGCATAGAAGTTCTGAGTCGCTTCACGGCCGTCGTGCCTTGTTCCGTTCAACTACTAAGCCCATTGGCTTTTTGCTGGTCGAGTTATATCTAACCGAGACGTTGTAAATTCGTTCTTGCCGATTTTGAGTTTGTCAGGTGCCAAACTTTGTGAACCCCTATTGGTAGGATGACTTTAATGCATCAACATATAATGTTAGATTTATGTGGGTGCTTATTATATCGCGAGTTGCATGTGGGTGGGAGTCTTATGGATGTTGTATAGCACTACAATACTTTAAGTCAGAAAAGGCTGATTCGCATAATTTCATACATAGCATTACGTAGTTGTAACAAGTACATGGTTTAAATAGTATATTATATTACTAGCGTGAAAAGTGACCCATTTTACACGATTGGGAGAGTTCTCGCACAATGCGTCAGCCGAGTGCGACAATCCCACGGGTATGAAATGGCACTTTCGACACGAGTACTGTACACGATTTTTCCAACGACCACAACTAAAGAAAAATTAGGAAAAATATTTTTAATAAACGTTCACTGTTGCTCTTTTCCTTAAATACTTTACCTTGATGCATGGCCGTGCGATCGTCTAGTGGTAATGTCGAACAAACTTTACATCGTGTTTTTGACATTGGACATGTCGAGTTGTCTAGGTAATTAACGTACTAATATCTCATCCGTTATATCACTTTAGAGTTGAAAATTATTTCAACACTACAGTGTTGTTTACTTTAGCACTCTAGAGTGATATTTTCTTTCGCAGGCTCGAGTGATATTTATTTTCGCATTCTAGCGTGATATACGTCACTTGCGAAATAAATAAGTAGTGTGCAATCTGTTGGCGGCTCCGTGGCGTAGTTGGTATGTATGTGACTACTACGCCCAAGGTCCCGGGTTCGAATCCCGACACGGTCCGCTTGAAAAATGTTCGGAAGGCGGCTCCGTGGCTTAGTTGGTATGCGTGTAACTACTAAGCCCAAGGACAAATGTTAGGCGAGCATTTTTTACAAAAATACACCCTGGTTTGGATGAGAGGTAAAATGGAGGTCCCGTGTGTGAGTGTTGTCACGCACGTTAAAGATCCCTACCTTGCTTGGAACACCAATGGTTCGGAAAAATTTCAAATTTTCCAGGTAAAAAAAACTCACTTTCTGGCCAATGTAGTACCTTCGGGTGTAGCATTGAAAAATCACATGTAGAGTGTGCAATCTGTTGTTTTCATACGTGGTTGTCGAAAAAATATTCAACGCGTACTAGACAGATGGACGAAGTCCAACGAAATAGATAGATTTTAAATTATGCAGACGTTTAGCAATTTTATTCTTGACTGCAAATTTTTCCTGTGAAGACGAAAAAATGTCAAAAAGAAAATTCGAAAAGCACCGTGGGTTTCTAAGCTATAGCAACAGGAAACATTGGGTTTTGTAGATAAAGACAGTATAGGAAAAGCACCACTGGTAGTGAGAGATGAAATTACTAGGGCAACAGCTGAAAAACGTGGAAAAGAGAAAAAATTGCTAGAAACAGGATTCGAGGATTCATAAACGATCTTCGAAAACTAGGAACCGGAGAGGAATAGAAGAATGGGAATATTGGCGTATGTGAAACGAAATGATAAGTAATGATTGAGAAAGCATGACTAAATAAATACCAAATGGTAGAGTACTGAATAGCTACTGGCGATTGTTGTAATTTACGAGAGCGCCAAAAACTTCTGGGGAAAAGATAAACGCCTGCATGCAGTGTACAATTTCCGGTGGGAAATTGCTTGAAGTATTGAAAAAAAATGCAGTATGGAATGAATGCCCATAAATACCCGACTTATGGAAAGAACAGTAGAGCATGTTCGATAGAAGGACTGAAGATAAAACTGGTGAAACCAATATTATAAAATCAGTGTTAGAACATGGAATGGCCTTAAGAAATAAAATACTGGGAATTCATGAAGATTCATCGACATTTTTATTGGTGGAGCAACTGCTTTCACAACTGTTTTAGCTTGTTTGTAAAATGCATGAAGCTGTTGCAGTGCACTCGGAATTCAAGAAGAATATAATTAATCCAATTTTAATAAGGTAGAATTTTCTAGATATGAAAACGCCCTGCCATTAATCTAACGATTTTACTCCCAAATTTCTCGCGAAAATTGTAAAAAATAAGAATGATGCGACGACTTGAATGTAATTTAGGAGAAAACTGGTTTTATTTCACGGCTTCCTATCAACTTATAACATAATTTAGAATATTTTCTGAGTGGGCGCTGGGCTTTTTTGTGTATTGGTTATTGTTCTAATTCTTTTTGTACTGTGTTCCTGTGCGTGTGTAGATGAGAATGGAAGGCTGAATTTTTGCCTTTGACAGCTAAAATATTATCCTTTTATTATTTTTAAAGAATGCTTTTTTCTGTGAGGAACATTATTGTGGCTGCCAAAGGGGCATTTTCAAAAATTCGGCCCGTCTGTTTTTATCCACATATACCCAGGAATACGATACAAAAAGAATTGGAACAATAAATAAAACACAAAAAGGTAACGGTGCCCGCCAAGGAGAAAACATTCTTTATAAGACTGATTTCTTCCGTGTGGACGCTGTAACGTTTTTTGTATACTGTTCTTTGTTCTGTTACTTTTTGTATTATTCCTGAGCGTGTGTAGATGAAAATGGTCAAGCTAAATTGTTTAAAATATTTTATTTTGATGTCTGTGTGTATTTTTGCATATTGGACAAGGTTTTGAGGAATTTTTGCTTCCGTGAAGTGTTGTAACTTTTTTGTATATTGTTTATTGTTCTAATTCTTTTTGTGTTGTATTCATGTGCGTGTGTAGATGAGAATGGAGATGCTGAATTTTTGAACATGCTTAGTAGCCAAAATATTGTTCTTTTATTGTTTTTTAAGAATGCTTTCTTCTGTGAGGAACAATATTTTGGCTGCCAAGGAGTCATTTTCAAAAGCCACCTTGTCCATTCTCAACCGCACACATCTAGAAATACGATACCAAAAGAATTATAACAAAAAAATAAAATACAAAAAAGTTGTCAGCGAAGCCGACTTCTGCAGCTTGTTGTTGAAATATAAAAGACAATACTCTTCCTGAAGCTGATTATTGAATTGAAGACAGGAATAAGAAAAGCCCGTTCGTATTTATGACTTTTGTGGAAAAAGAAAAAGCTTTCGGAAAGCGCTTATTTGAATAAATGTCTTGGGACAGAAAGGAATTTATAATCTTAATAGATGTTGAACTCCTAATAAGATATAGCAATTAAAGGCTAGAGAAGTTATGGTGTTTTGCTAATCAATTTCTATATAGAAGCATGTATA